>OY882865.1:0-672500 GCA_963693515.1 Pipistrellus nathusii | reverse complement strand
TCGTAGATCTGGTCTTCCCTCCTAAACGCAGAGCGGACCACAGGAGAGGGATTAGGACAATTCTTTAGGGGAGGCCCGGGAAGGCGTGCTGGCATGCACGACTAGAGCTTGGCCTTTGATAAAGGTCGCTGAACACCGGATGTCTAGGTTAACGGATTCCAAACCGGTTTTGTTCAGAGAGATTACCCACACATACGTTACCACGCAGTCAACAAACACGGCCACTCCTGTAGATTTAAAATGCCTCCTCCAGCCTCGAAAAGCATCCTATTCTGTTTTTATTATTTATTGATATTTAGAGAGAGAAAGATCGATTTGTTGTTCCACTTCTTTGTGCATTTCTTGGTTATTTCTTCTTTGTTCTGGTACCTGCCCTGATAGGAGTGAACTCTCAACGTTGGCATATTGGGAAATGCTCCAACCTATTGAGCTATCTGGCCAGGGCCATTACGTCTATAGAACCATGTGCATGCATACATATACATATACACACACACTACACACACACACACATAACACACATGCATACACTACACACGCACACTATGCATACACACACCACACACACTACACACACACTACACATACACATGCACACACACACATAATACACACACACACACCACACACACACACACAAAGCCAGACGGTGGCATTTCAAAATACCCACGGTTAATTTTATACAGCATTGGTGTTCTGATGTATGCTGTGTGTCCTGGTACCTGAAACCAGCATAAACAGAAATACAAATGAAGAGAGGAATCCAGGGATCAATGAAATCCCCCTCAGAGGGAGTCTGGAGTTGATGCAATGAAAGATGATTCACGTGTACCTTACTTTACGGTTTTAATTGTCATTATAGTTACTACTGCTGTTTCGGAAAGAGATAAAAATAGAAAGGGGAAATAGTAATTATTGCAGGGTTATAAGTGCCACGGAGGGCTACTGCAGGCTTCTACGGAAACCTCAGCCTTAAGCTCCATATCTAACGATTCTGGTTCCAGTCCCCGTGTGTGTTTTCCTCTGAGTGGCTCTGGGGGCCTCAATTCTGACATGTCCACTGGGGATAGCATCAGATTCACAGGCCCAAGTTCAATCCCACAAGCTGGCCTCCCCATCCTGACACTTTAGAGAACACACATCCGCACTTCAGACAGCAGTCATGGCTCCGGGTGCCACCTGAGCACTTTCTGGATTTTTTTTTTTAATATAAACGGTTACAGCCTTTGTTTACATTATTTCTTTTCTGCTGAAAGCTTTAAAATCAATCAATCTCTCTCCATCCCTCCCTCTCTGTCTCTCCTTCAATATCCCTCAATGGACACTTTGGATTCAGTCCATAACCTTCAGATGTATTACCTTTAATACCCTTTTTCTTAACTCTTTTGTACTTTCTCATGTTTTCCTGTATAAACCAAGAATTACTTAAAAATATGACTTTAGCATATTTACACATTAACATAGGAGCTATTATCTCTGTGTGTATAAGTTTGATTTCTTAAAATCATTTTATAATTCTGTGGGATTTATTGAGACTGTCTTTGTTTCTTATACAATATTTTTACTTTTTAAATATCAATGTTAATATTCTGAGTGTCACAGATATTTGTACAAAGTTTGTATCTTTTAGGTACTTCTTGGTTTTCTTCCACATTTGGTATATTTAATAAATTCATTCAGTATTTTAGAGAGATGGTTGATGAAATATAATTCTTGGTTTTTGTAGGTGTGACTTCTAGAAAAGTTATTTTTAGTGTGACTTTTCAGAATCAATAGGGCATTTTAAATGTATTGAGGGCCCACCCCAGAGAATCTGGCGCAGTTAGATGTCAGTGCATCCTTTGAGGCAGATTTCCTAAAATCCCCGGTCAGCAGTTTTCAGCCTTTTCTGCCTCACAGCACAATAAAGGAATCACTAACATCCTGTGGCGCACCAAATAATATATATATTTTTTGTTGATCTGACAAAAAAGGTATGATTTTTATTCATTCACACCTGCCAGCTATCGTTGTGTTTCGGTTTTTGTTTTTTTATCGGACGGTCTAAGGGAGGGGAGGGCAGGGCTGAGTGAGTAGGCAGGTGTTGTGTGTGGCAAGAATGCGTGTGGCTTGCTGTGACTCACACAGAGCTTTGCCTGTGAGCTGGCATTGGGGCCGCTGATCTGGCTCCCGCCTCACGCACCCACCGATCCTGCTCTTGTGTCCTGACGGGCCCATTCGTGCCTTTCCCGTGAGCTCTCTGGACTCCCCTCGGGCCTCTGAAAGGGCACGATTTCTGCAGGTGTCACCATGCGTGCGTCTGCCCCCTCCTCTCTCAGGTGAAAGCTCACTGGTTAGCCAGCCTCACGCCCAGCTTCCCCGCCTCTCCTGATGAGCTGTTTCCACTGTGAGGCTCTGGAATATGAAATCTTGACACGAAGCATCTTCGGTTTGATTGTTTTTCCTTTGTAACTCACCTCAGTCCTCTCACATTCTTACATTAGCGGTAAGAAGCAGCTGAGCTACGCCTGCAGCATGAGCGTCTGCTTAAGTGATCTCCCAGTTTATTATTATATTGCTGACTTTAAACATGGGTTTTTATTGCTTTCAGAGAGAAGAAGGGAGAGGGATAGAGAAAGACAAACACAACTGGACAGGTGCCCCGACCAGGAATCAAGCTGTGACCTCCTGGTTCATGGGTTGACGCTCAACCAGTGAGCCACACGTGCCAGGCCAGTGTGCATAGTTTTCACCTGGTTTCACCGAGTAGAAACAATGGATGAAATCATTGGCCGTGTGTGATTTAACCGCAACCTCCATTCCCACACCCCTTCCCAGGGCTGGGGGCACGGGGGTGAATAGTCCAGTCTCCTGATCAAGTGCTGGGTCTTCCTGGCATGGCCAGCCCCTCCTGGGAGGCCACCTCCGGGCCCACCTGAGTCACCTGTAACCGTCACCTCATTGTCCAAAGGGGCTTGTGAGGAGCAACGAAAGACACCCCTGTCACCTGGGACATTGCAAGGGGCCGGGAAGCTCTGGCAGGAAGAAGGCCGGAGAACACAGCATTCCTCACTCCTCTCAGCGAGTGAGAGAACGAGCGAGGCGCTCAGCGTTCCTTCAGACTCTCCTTTCGAGCAGCACTGGTGCGGGCAGATCAGGCCGCTGCGGTTAATCAGCCACTCTGGTGCCCCGAGTCTTTGTTCACTGTCCCAAATACAGGCCGGAACGGACAGTCCGACAGCAGGCTTTCCTCGCCCGCACGGGCCTCCGTTGTGAGGGCAAAGGGTGACGGAGGTCTGTTATAAGCTCGTTCACTTTATTCGCTTTAACCCAAACATTTAAATGCTGAGTAAATGGTCTTTTCGTGCAGAAGAGCGGATGTACTCATTCTTTAAAACGGAACGCTTCGCCCTGGCCCGGTGGCTCGGTTGGTTGGCGCGTCACCCTGTGCCCACGAAGGCTGTGGGCTCCGCTCCGCGTCAGGGCACCCCCCACGTCTCCGGGTTAATTCCCGGGCCTCAGGGACAATGTGCCAGGCTCAGCGGCGTCCCCAGTAGCTGGGCCAGCAGGCACCGCGCCAGCTGCCGCTGTCCTGTTGGCAGCAGCAGAGCCCTTGGTGTAGGGGCGTCTGTCCCCAAACGGACACGCTCTTTACCCCCTGACCGCTCAGTCTTGAAAATGAAACATATTTTAATAAACACCTGTCATTGTTCACAGTGTGTGTCTGTATTCTGGGGGGGGGGGCAATATTTGTGGGCCTGCCTGCTCTGGAGCCTTCTCCATCCTACCCATGTCCAAGCCTTTTGCTTTGCTCCCCAAGTCAGTTTTGTGAGTTTTCCCATTATTTTTCAACTAGAGGCCTGATGGCATAAAATTCGTGCAAGAGTAGGCCTTCCATTTCATTATGGATGTTTCTCTCTAGCTCTCCCGCCTCTCTCCTCTCTGAAATCCATAAAATATACATTAAAATAAATTAAAAAAAATAAAAATTTTAAAATGTTGGAAAGAGAAAATGATAAAAATCACTGCAGGTAACATTTTGGAAGTTTTTTTTATGCTTTTCCATTATTCACTTGGTACTGTTCCTTTGCTTTTAAGTGTTAAATTATTCAAATGCTCACATTACCAACCTAGCTACCGCTTCATATTGCAAACGTGCGTATTTCCAGGAAGCACCGTGCCTATTGCTAGCGATGGGCTTAAGCGTTATAACAACGGGCCACACTGTTCCTCAGGTCAGTTTCTCTAAAACCCCCGAGAAAGAACCACTTAATTAACACGACTATACTATTCCACTCTCCGCAGTCATGTTTTCCATTAGGAAATTCTTACCTGGGAAGACCAAGTGTTAGATACGCTTATCCCAGACACTTCACAAACGTCCCGAGACGCAAACCAGAGGGTGTTGAGTTCCCGGGGCACAGGCTCACTGCTCATAGCTGCAGGCTGCTCGGGGGCCTCCTCAGTTCTCGCTAACACCCCCCTCACTCAGTCGCCTGCTCATCAGTGACCCCACAGGTGTGGCCCTGTTTCTTTCTTTCCTCCTCCTCCTCCTCCTCCTCCTCCTCCTCCTCCTTCTCCTCCTCCTCCTCTTCCTCCTCCTCCTCCTCCTCCTCTTCCTCCTCCTCCTCTTCCTCCTCCTCTCTTCCTCCTCCTCCTTCTTCTTTTCTTCTTCTTCTCTTTTTTTAAATATATTTTATTGATTTTTTACAGAGAGGAAGAGAGAGGGATAGAGAATTAGAAACATCGATGGGAGAGAAACATCAATGAGAGAGAATTATCGATCAGCTGCCTCTTGCACACCCCCTACTGGGGATGTGCCCACAACCAAGGTACATGCCTTTGATCGGAATCGAACCCGGGACCTTTCTATCCACAGGCCAATGCTCCATCCACTGAGCCAAACGGGTTTGGCAATGGCCCAGTGTCTAACAGCACATCTCCCTGCAGGCCCGCCTTTCCCTGGACCCCACATCTTATAGACATACTGCCCTGGACCCCCTGGGCCAAGGACCTGCTAAGCTGGTCAGGACGGCCCAGCCCTTGTGTGGCCAGCAGCCGATGGACTCTGCTGAGCCCCAGGCCCACGGTGGCAGCTTCCGGCCGGCCCACAGCCCCTGAGCCATGGTGAAGGATGACGGACACACGTTTCTGTGGCAGAGGCTCAGGCACCATTGGCTGTCGCTGCCCAGGGGCCCCGTTCCCCTGCCTCCTCTGGCGGTTAGTGTCCTCCCGGCTTGAACTGGAATGAACCTCTAGATGCTCTCAGCAGGGTGAGCATCCCGGAGAAGGCACCTGCTCCTCCAAGGCCGGGACTAAAAGACTAAACAGAGAGATTCTGGGAAACCCCCCGGGGGGTCAGACTTGCTTGGAAAAGTCAAGGCAGGGGCTGCCGCCTTCGGCAAGGTCCCCCAGAGCCCCCAGCCTTTCGGAGAATCCTCCTGACAGACTTTCCAGCCACACCCCGTGCTTCCCCACAGGTAGCCATTCAGGAGCCATGTCAGGAGCCGCCCTCACCTCTTAAAACATGAATAAGATTGGGCCCTGCTCAGTGTGGCTCAGTGGATAGAGTGTCGGCTTGCAGGCACGGGTTCAGTTCTATTCAGGGGCACACGCCTGGGTTGCGGGCTTGACCCCAAGCAGGGGGCGTGCAAGAGGCAGCCGATCCGTGATTCTCTCTCATCATGGATATTTCTCTCTCTCTCCCTTCCTCTCTGACATCAATAGAAATGAACATAAAAAGTAAAGAGATGGTGACTGATTTACACGCGGTTCCCACAGTGTAGGGGAGCATCGCGCCGCGGGTTCGCCCTGCGCCGCCCGCCAGACGGGAAGCATACATTAGGAGACAATCAGGGCGAGGAGCTGCTTTCCCCGCCGAACACCATTACTCAGTGTGAAAACGCCGGCGGTGTTTATGAACTCCGCCATGTGCAGCATAAGCTCTCTTCGCGAGACATAAGGAATTCTGCGAGGCAACTGTAAGCAGTGTTTTTGTTCTTTTTTAGAGCCCTCGTTAGTGTGCCTCCGAAAGGAAAACTGTCTGAAATTTAGATTACTTTTATGTGATGTATAATCACATGGAATCTTCAGATCGTAAATCAGGCAAAAGTAACATCTTCTCACTCTTGACAACCTCCTCCCATATGGTTGTGGGGTTTTACGACGGATGAACAGCAGATCCACGCCCGTGAGAGGATCTAGCCCCCGAGCCAGTGCAGCAGGCAGCCCCGTGAGATCTCCAGGAGATTAGTCTTCACTCAGGCTCTGCACGTTCCCAGCCATTTCACACCCACGCCAGGGAGTGCTCGTCAATGCGAGTCCGGAAAGGGAAGCGTGGATGTTGGATCTGTGGGTACGTTTGGGGAATTTGAGATCTTAGCAAAATGAAGTCTTCCAGCCACAAACACAAGATGTCTTTCCACTTAATTGGGTCTTCTTAATTTCTTACAACAAGGTTTATTTATTTATTTATTTATTTATTTATTTATTTATTTATATATTTTTATAGATTTAAGTGTCTACATCTTTCATTTTCTTTATTAAATTTATTTCTAAGGGTCTTAGTATTTTTTTAAGCTATTGTAAATAGGACTATTTTATTTAATTTTGGGTTGTTCATTGACAATCTTGTTGAATTCATTTATTATCTAGTTTTCCCACAGATTACTTAGGATTTACTACATACGAGTTCATGTGGGTGAATAGAAAGTTTTATTTTCTTCTGCCTTTTATTTATTTCCCTGAGCCATTTCCCCATCTCAAACCTTCAATAGGATGTTGAGAAGAAATGGCAGAGGGGAACATTCTATTTGGTTCTGGATCCTAGGCAGAAATCTTTCCATCTTTCCCATTAAGTATGATGCTGGGGACGAGTTTTCATAGGTATTTTTGCCAGACTGAAAAGTTTTACTTTATTTTTAGTTTGCTTCATTTCAGTATATTTTTTTTATCATGAAATAGGTGTTGGAGTTTGTCAAATGCTTTTTTTTTTTTTTTTTTTTTTTTTTTAGCATTGATTGAGATGATTATTGCTGATTTTTCCCCCCATTTTATTAATGTGGTGTAGTACATTGATTTTTTTAGGTTGAAGTAATCTTGTAATCCTCTTGAAACTTACGTGGTCATGGGGTATAGTTTTAAAAAAATATATTTTATTGATTTTTCACAGAGAGGAGGAGGAAGGGATAGAGAGCTAGAAACACCAATGAGAGAGAATCATCGATCAGCTGCCTCCTGCACACCCCCTCCTGGGAATGTGCCCACAACCAAGGCACATGCCCTTGACCTGACTCAAACGGGGGACCCCTCAGTCCGCAGGCTGAGCCAAACCGGTTTTGACAGTGGTAGAGGTTTTAAAGATACTGTACACATTGCTGGTTTGAAGTTCTGTTGTAGTTTTTTCTTTTTTTTTTCGTGGGTTTTTTTGGATATGTTGTTTTCTTCTTTATTCCTAAGGGATATTGTTCTGTAGTTGTAGTGTTCATTGCTTTTTGTCTGCTGTTTTGAGGAAATACTAGCCTCATCGCAAGATGTTAGAGTGAACCTTTATGTAAAGCATGAACTTTAGTTAATACTAATGCATCAATGTTGGTTTGTCAGTTGTAGCAAATGTTCTATATGACTTCACTAAGTCAGTAATAAGTAACTCTATGCCAGGTTGGTGGGGGTAGAGAGCATGTTGGGATTCTGTTTACCACTTGGTCAATTTTTCTGAAAACTTACAACTGGTGTAAAATAAAGTTCATTATTTAGGAAAATCTACTGATCATTGTTAGAAGTATTCCAAACGTTTACATTTCATTCTATTGGTTTACATATTTATCCTTTCACCAATATCACTCGATCTTGGCTGATAGTGTTGTGATAATCTTGAAATAAACTAGTGTGTGATCTAAAACTTTTTTCTTTCTCAGAATCATTTTGGCTAATCCTGTTTCCTCACCTTTTGAGGAAAAATTATAGATTCAGCTTGTCAATTTCTGCAAAATAGGTCTGTGGTATTTTCTGAGAGTTTTTGTTTTAATGAAAAAAAATATATATATATTTTTAAATATATATATATATATAATTTTATAATTACCAAAGTGATATACACATTAACAGCATGAAGTTTTAAATAAGTATTCATTAATTTAGAGATGCAAAACAAATTAACTACCGGTACTTATCTAGTAAATAGTAGGTCACACAAATTAGCTACCAATACAGTAAACAGTGAAGGTGAGACACAGAATTTTAATACATGCGTGTTTCTCTCCGAAGTTCACAGTAGACGCTTTGCTGAGTGGGTAGAATGATACAGCTGTTCGATCCTTGCTCAGTTGTACACACGTGTGTTTTAAATAATGCATTCTTGAATTCCTTTCAAAAGCAGTTGTTGCTAGCTTAGCCAGATTGTCTGTTAGTACAGTAGAAATAGAAATAAGTGCAATTTTTAGTAACACTAATGTGCCAGACCTCATCCATCACCCCCTCCCCCCATCAAACACGCACACACAACACACATACACACACACACACACACACACACAGGCACGCATGCACGTCTCAAATGCAGGTGCCAGGACTCAGCGCGATCAGCTTGTGTGTATGATGATGGTGTACAGCGGGGAGGAAAGCCCAGTTTGCAGGGAGCACAGTTCCCCCTAAAGGATCAAACTGCCCATGGGACCTGGTGACCTTCCTCCGGCGTTTTCTATCCTGCTTCCTGGAATGAAACGGGAATTAGTCATTGGGAAATTGGCGCCACTACATCTTCTCTAAAAAAATATATATATTTTATTGATTTTTCACAGAGAGGAAGAGAGAGGGATAGAGAACTAGAAACATCAATAAGAGAGAAACATTGATCAGCTGCTTCTTTCACACCCCCTACTGGGGATGTGCCCGCAACCAAGGTACATGCCCTTGACCGAAATCGAACCTGGGACCCTTCAGTCTGCAGGCCGACGCTCTATCCACTGAGCCACACCAGTGAGGGCAGTGCCACTACATCTTTTCAGTTAGTTTTAATCCCAGTTCTTAATGAACTCCATCTCTACCATCGATGCTTCAGGCGGGGGTGACAGGTCCTCTCTGATGGGACTGACCGGAGGCAGCGAGCCTGAGAGTTGACGGAGAAGGAATGAGAGATTTGTGCTCCTGGAGCAGCATAAGGTAGTCCTTGAAAATGGGAAGCCCACCAGTTAGCCAAGGTCGCCTAAAAATCATTATACGGTAGCTTTCCTTTATAACTGCCAATCACACAAACGTTTTATTCCCTGGTTATTTGCATGGAGAAATTTATCTTTGGAAACATTTATCTTATAAATGTATTTGACATTTGAAGTTAAACAGCTCTGACAAAGATGAGTTATGAAGCTCCTAGTGAGGAGGCAGCTATTTTTAAGGAAAAGGGGACATGGAGACATCACTGAGCCTTCCACGTGGCTGTATAACGGTTCCTGAGCGAAGGGAGGCGCCTGGCAGACACGGTCATTTATTTATTCCTCCGGCGGGAAGCGGTCCTCAGGGGCTGTTGGGCTCAGAGGGAAGTGACACCGATTTTCTGCTGGAATCGATGCTTCCAGATGCTCCCTCACCGCCAGTGGCTGTGAGGAAAGACACCATTGAACAGGTCTGAGGGGCCTTCCACCTCAGTGGCGAGAGTCACCGCCGATCCTATGAAGTAACTCATTCCTGCAGGCACCAGCACCACCCCGTCCAGTGGGACTATTGGTTACATCAGACACAATCATGTGGGCATTATCTTCTTTAAAAATATATATTTTGCCGAAACCAGTTTGGCTCAGTGGACAGAGCGTTGGCCTGTGGACTGAAAAGTCCCAGGTTTTATTCCGGTCAAGGGCATGTGCCTTGGTTGCGGGCACATTCCCAGGAGGGGGTGTGCAAGAGGCAGCTGATCGATGTTTCTCTCTCATCGATGTTTCTAACTCTCTATCCCTCTCTCTTTCTCTCTGTAAAAAAAAAATCAATAAAAAATATTATATATATACATTCACTTTTTTATGAGTCAATAAAATATATTCCAACAGAGAGGAAGGGAGAGGGATAGAGAACTAGAAACATAGATGAGAGAGAAACATCTATCAGCTGCCTCCTGCATGCCCCACCTGGGGATGTGCCCGAAACCAAGGTACATGCTCTTGACTGGAATCAAACCCGGGACCTTTTGGTCTGCAGGCTGATGCTCTATCACTGAGCCAAACTGGTTAGGGCATGGGATTATCTTTTTAAAAGTAGGTTTTAATTTTAAAATGCAGGTGTGTGTCTGTGTGTTTAACTTGCAGGGATTGTCAGGGAACAGCAGCATGGGGGTAGTCCCGGCCCAAGCCCGAGTGCCCAGGCCTGCTGACCCAGCTGGCAGCTGAGGCCCGGCCCGCAGTCCTGTGCTGCCCACGGGCAGCCTGGAGTCTGGGGGTGGGTGCCGGGTCACAGCCTCACCCTGTTACCAACCTCTGAGACGCACTGTTTTCTCCTAATTAAGTGAAAATGGCTCCGAGGCATTTTTAGTCACAGCCTAAGCTAACATCCTCATTCCAATACATTGCTATTTAATTGCTTTAGGAGACTTTATTCAATGGATTAATTCAGCAGGAAACGCATCCTTGAAGGAACTCATTGTGCATGATTTGCTATGTGTTCTCTTACCTAACGCAGCTCAGATTTTAGTAATTTTTGGTAAAAAAAAAAAAAATCCTATACTTGTCTTTAGTCATGTCACATATAGGAATAATCCACGTGTACCATGCACGTCTACTTTAGAAAAGCTAAAGGAAAAAAAAAAAGGAAATTCCCTTTGAAGCTCGCTTGGGGAGAGGGCAGTTACTGGTTTCATAGCCCCTGTCTTTTATTTTTATACTCATAAAGGAGGCCCATGAAATTAGCCACCGGCTATTGCAGTGTTTCAAGGGAGCGTTGTATTCGTGTCAGCTTCTTCCAGAATCAGGCAGAGCTGGTTCGGGGAGAGAACTCAATGGCCATGAACTCTGAGCAGACGAGGAAGCAGTCCTGGGAGGACTCATGAGGAATGGGAGGGGGCACCCTATTTAAAGGCAGAAACCTGTGAATGTAAGCGAGGAAGACCAGGTGTCAGCTCCACTTACAGGAGTGGTCAGGAGGCAGAAGTGAATTTTGGGGTGACACTGGCCAGTGGAATTATGCAGAACTCAGGGGCACAGTGCTATAACCCAGTCCTGCCAGCTGTCCTTGCACGCTGTCCTGTGTGCTCACCGAAGTCAAGCTCCTTCCATCGCCATTAGCCCCTCCCCCTCCCCCTCCCCCTTTCCCTCTGATAATCACCATACCGCTGTCTGCATCCTCGAGAGTTTTCCTATTCTTTTCTGCTTCACCCCTTCACCTTTCATCACCAGCTCCCTTACCCCGCCCCACCCGCCCCTCTGACAGCTGTCAGCCCTGCCAGTCTGTTCTCTGTGTCTGTGGGTCTGTTTCTTCTGTCAGTTTATTCTGTTCATTTGGCTCCACGTGTAAGCCCGGACCCCGCACGGACCTGGCAGCCCGGCCCCTCTCGCTGCGGCCGGGATGCCGGCTGGCTGTGCCCTCCTTCTCCTCCGGGAGTCACAGGCGACACCGTTAGAGTCAGCGACCCATCAGGGCCTGTCCCTCAGCCGCGCCCTCTCCTCGCTGTGAGGGGCCGGGCGCTGGTGCCGACAGAGCCCCGCCGTGGGGCTGAGCAGCGCCTTCGTCCTGGGAGGAGGGTCCCTCCGGGAGGAGGGTCCCCCCTGGAGGAGGGTCCCCCCTGGAGGAGGGTCCCCCCTGGAGGAGGGTCCCCCCCTGGAGGAGGGTCCCCCTGGAGGATGGTCCCCCTGGAGGAGGGTCCCCCGGGAGGAGGGTCCCCCTGAAGGAGGGTCAGTCCCGGGAGGAGGGTCCCCCCTGGAGGAGGGTCAGTCCCTGGAGGAGGGTCCCCCCTGGAGGAGGGTCAGTCCCTGGAGGAGGGTCCCCCCTGGAGGAAGGTCCCCCTGGAGGAGGGTCCCCCGGGAGGAGGGTCAGTCCCGTAGGAGGGTCCCCCCTGGAGGAGGGTCCCCCCGGGAGGAGGGTCAGTCCCGTAGGAGGGTCCCCCGGGAGGAGGGTCAGTCCCGGGAGGAGGGTCAGTCCCGGGAGGAGGGTCCCCCTGGAGGAGGGTCCCCCTGGAGGAGGGTCAGTCCCTGGAGGAGGGCCCCCCGGGAGGAGGGTGGTCCTGGAGGAGGGTCCCCCCGGGAGGAGGGTCAGTCCCTGGAGGAGGGTCCCCCGGAGGAGGGGCCCCGGGAGGAGGGTCAGTCCCGGGAGGAGGGTCCCCCGGGAGGAGGGTCCCCCCGGAGGAGGGTCAGTCCCTGGAGGAGGGCCCCCCGGGAGGAGGGTCCCCCCGGGAGGAGGGTCCCCCTGGAGGAGGGTCTCCCTGGAGGAGGGTCCCCCGGGTTGAGGGTCCCCCCGGGAGGAGGGTCAGTCCCTGGAGGAGGGTCCCCCCGGGAGGAGGGTCTCCCTGGAGGAGGGGCCCCGGGAGGAGGGGCCCCGGGAGGAGGGTGGCCCCGCGGCCCGGGACCTCGCAGCGCCGGCCTCCGGGGCTCCGTGCAGAGGCTGCAGGAGGCCGCTGTCCCCTCCGGACGCCGCGGACCCCCTGAGCGGCCGCACGGCCAGGCCGCGCCCCCCTCGTGTGCGGGCGTCCTGCTCCGGTGCCCCCGCCCCTGCGCGGCCCTGTGCGGGCAGAGCCAGCCGGGCTTCAGGCCGGGCCGGCGGCGGGTGTCCGGAGCTTGATGAGCACCGGCCTGTTTCCTGACGGGGCTGGACGGTGCGGCTCCCTCCCCAGCCCCGCCTCTCGGCCGCTCCAACCGGGCGCTGGGCTGTGGGTTCAAGCTCCTGACCGTCCATGCACTCTATCGTCTTTGCTGAAGTGTATGCTTATTGTTTATTTTTAAATCTTTTTTATATATATTTTATTGTTTTTTTTACAGAGAGGAAGGGAGGGAGATAGAGAGTTAGAAACATCGATGAGAGAGAGTCATCGATCAGCTGCCTCTTGCACACCCCCCACTGGGGATGTGCCCGCAACCAAGGTACATGCCCTTGACCGGAATCGAACCCGGGACCCTTCAGTCCGCAGACAGATGCTCTATCCACTGAGCCACACCGATTAGGGCAATATCATATTTTTGTTAGTAAATATTTTTTGTGTGCACATATATACATATATGTGCATATATGTATATTTATATTCCGTCAACTTTTAATGCTACACTACTTGAACATTTTTATTTGAACCAGTAGTGAAGTGCAGTTATCTAGGGTTTTAATATATTCACCCACACTTTATTTACACGGATCCTTCAGGATATAATCTTGTTACTTGAGGCTGCTTCCGATTAAAACTTGGCTCACGGGTTTAAGCTTTATGCTCATTTTATTTTCAAATTATTTAAATTCACATGTCTGCCTTTGATTTAGAGATCAATAAAGTGAAACCTGATGGCTTTAGCTGATTCTTAGTATTCTCTGGATAGAATCTGCTTTGTGGAAAACACACTTTGGTAGGTATTTAGGTTTTAATGTGGGTATATTGAAGTAAAAATGCCTCCGAAATCTGTTCAGATTTTTAAGCATCAGAATTTATTATGGAGCATATGCAATGGGTAATGTTATTTCTGTTCTCAGCTCAGCATTGGCAGCACATTAGGGTGCTGTGATGCACAGTTAACCAGATTATTTTCTCGGTTTCACATTTTGGCTCTTCCTAAATACACGGGCTGCAGATAATATATTTAAAGGTATTGACTCAGGGGCATATTGAGATTCTTTTGAAAAGCGTAGTAGGCCAACAGCATAAATCACACGTGTTAAAAATCAAACACATTGCTATGTCATATGAATGACTTTAAAGAGTGGAAATATTGTGTTAATATGTAGATGCACTTTCTTCTATGGTGTTATAGAAGTCGTGTTCTGTAGCTGTGATTATTTATAACCAGGTGTTCTGACAGACTCATATTTATTTATTTTTATTTAAAAATATATCTTTATTGATTTCAGAGAGGAAGGGGGAGGGAGAGAGATAGAAACATCCATGATGAGAGGGGATCATGGCTCGGCTGCCTCCTGCACGCCCCTCACTGGGGATGGAGCCCACAACTCGTGCCTGTGCCCTGACCAGCAATCAAACTGTGACCTCATGGTTCACAGATCAATGCTCAACCACTGAGCCACGCTAACCTGGCATTTAAATATATATATATCTCTGAGACTCATATTTATATTCGCAGAAAAAACCCCACCATGATTCTTGCTTTTCTGTAGCTTGAGTCCTGTGTGGTTTCCTCTCTGTGCCCGCCCCCTGACTCCTGCATGCATGCTTTTATGTGAGCGTCACAGAGTGTGCGATGCAGCATTAGGTTTAGGTTATTACGTTATCCCCTGTGACACGGGAAGCAGGGATAGAAATCTTAAGGAGCTGCCAACATGTCTGGCAAACGGGCAGCTGGCGGGGGCTGGGATTCAGGCCCCGAGGCGGCTGCGCCGTCTGTTTTCCTGCGGGAAATGCGTTCCCATCGCAGGCCTCATGCTGGTCAGAAGCAGGCTGAGCGCCAAGCAAGGCTCTGGCTCGGGGTCACGTGCGAGGAGGCCCGCGCGCTGCACTGGCAGTTGCTGAGCATCATGTTCATTTGAACGGGGTCACGCGTCACGAAGGGGCCATGTTTCTCGCGTGTCCCTCGTGTGTTCCGCGTGTGTTTCTTGCGTCCACGGCGGCTGCTTGCTGACTTAGACGGGGACGGGGGGACGGGGGGACGGGGGGACGCGGGTCCGCTGGGTGTCGGGGCCTGGGCCGAAGGAGAGGGGCTCAGTGCCCCGAGCTGCCGTCCAGCTGCCGCCGGCGCGGCCCGCCTCTGTCTGGTCACGGCGGCCGAGCACAGCCAGGGCCGGCGAGCGGGACGAACCGTCCTCCTCACGTCCTTCTGTTTTCGATCGGGGCCGCCACACGGCTCAGTGGAGCTCAAAATTGCAGCTGAGAAGCGAGCAGCTACCCCGCCCCCCCCGGGAACTGTGTGGGAAACAGACTGAAAAATTAGTCTCTCAGCAGCGACACGTTGTCGAGGCACTATGTTCATGAAAAGATCCAAAGCGCATTCCTCTCAAAATAGTGTGTATAATAACTCCCTATTAACGTATGTTAAAGTTTAAAGGAAATGTTTTTTAAAATTGGGACAAGCATACATGTTTTTTCATTTGGAGTTTTAAAATATATTGTATTGATTTCAAAGAGGGTGGGAGAGGGCGAGCGAGAGAGAGACATCAATGATGAGAGAGAGTCATGCGTTGGCTGCCTCCTGCACGCCTCACACTGGAATTGAGCCCAAAACCCGGGCACGTGCCCTGACTGGGAATCGAACCGTGAACTCCTGGTTCGTAGGCCAATGCTCAGCCACACTGGCCGGGCTCATTTGGATTTATCAGTTTCATACGCTAGCTAAAATCTATATAAAAGTTTTAAGACAAATTGACTTCGATGCCAACTACAGTGACAGGGGCCACTTTTTTAGTTTATTTTTTTAAGCTGCTGTGTTGCAGTGGATATCCATGAGTGTGTGAAACACAGCTAATTTGTCAAGACATACATTTAAGATCACGTTTTATAAAACAAATTCCGAAGCCAAGGCTGGGAGATAAACTAGGAAAATGGATGGTGTCTCACTTACTACGCTAGGCTCTGAGGCAAGAAGGTAATCTAGGAATCGGTTCCATTTTTACAAGAAAAAAATAATTCATGTATATTTACATTTTTGGAGTTACTTGTTTACTGATTTTTTTTTTTTTTTAAAAGATCAGATGCTCCTGGCAGCACAGAGACCCTCTGAGCTGAGGAAGGAGCGGCACCACATGATCCCACACGCACACGTTTCCATTTCCTCGGCCAGCACAGCGGGCGCTGGCAGTGTGGCCGCGGGCTGGTGTGGGCCAATAGGGGGCGCACACCTGCGGGGAGGGACAGGGCAGAGAAGCGTGGGGCCCATGGCAGCCACAACCATTCCCGCGGAGGCGGATCCCGGCAGGAGAGGTGAGCCAGCTGGTCACACTGAGGCCCAGTCCTCCGGGCTCATCTCCCCGAGCCCCATGCGCCCTGTCGCTAGGAGTCAGGGAGTCACTGTGCTGGGTCCCAGCTGTAGATGGAGGCGGGAGCAGCCTGAGTCAGGATAAACCTGGTTCACAGAGAGGACGCCCTCATACAGTGCCTGCATGGTGTCCGCATTCTATCAGCATCAGCGTGTTATGTCGTTATGTCATTATATTATCATTGCATTAAAGCCGCACTCCACGCAGCCGCCTGTTCTGTAACAGAAATGCCGGCCGGCGCTCCCAGCAGAGGAGGCGCATGTGTGTGCTGTGTTAGGACCGTCCCCGCTGCTCCAGACCGGGGAGGGTGCCCCTGACGGGTGGAACGTGCCAAGGAACGGCTTCCCCGAGGCCACGCTCCGGCAAAGCTGACGCTGCACACGCACATGCACACGCACAGTGTGGCCACAGCAGTGTCCAGGGTGAGGAAGCATAAGCAGCGCAGAGGCCTGTGGGAGCAGAGGCTGTGGGCACAGCTACTGTGGGGAGCTAAACAGAGAAGACGCATCCACACTCCTGCGCAGAGAAGCAGTTGAAACTCCGTGGGCCCCGCCGGCCTGTCCATCGCCTGCCGGCGGTGCAGACAGACCCAGGCCGGCAGCATCACGGCATTGGCAATGGCTTCAGACCCGGAACCGGAGACCCTGTCTTCGTCCTCCTCCTCCTCTCCTCATCCTTCTCCTCCATTTTTTTGAGGTAGATGGAAAGGAAATAGCATTTTGTTTTGGAGGAATAACAGTTTTCCTACTGCTCTTCTCAGTTCTTGGCTAATATTCCTCCTCTTCCCCCAACCCTGGAACAAAAGACATCGACAGGAGAAGAACAGACAGAAGTTTCATAACATGTGCAGCTCCTCCGTAAGCATGAGTCGTGTCTAGGAAAACAGTATCTCCCTGAAATGGCCCACGCCACCCCTCAGAAACCTCTCCAGCTGCGGGCACCTGTGGGGGAGGGAGGGACCAGGTGATGGGAGGTCACAGGCGGAGCCCAGCACATGGAGCCTGCCTCTCCCTGGGTCCAGTTCTGAAGATTCTCTCCCCCTCCCCTTCCTGGCACTGAGTGGGAGACAGCTCACCAATAGACACTTTTCTTCTAAACACACATTTTTCTTACCAAAGGTTGACTCCCGCTGGTTTTCATGGCGTTTCCTGAGTCTGTAGATCTTACAAATGTCACCTTAAGACCATTCTCCTACAAAAAGGCATGTTCTGAAGGGACGGAGCCTGCCCCTGCCAGCTGCACACAGTCCCGGTGCTTGGGAGGAAGGCAGCAGCGCCCTCTAGGGCTTCCCCGTGGAAGTCTGACTGCAGGTGAATGCCTCCTGAGGTTGCTGCAGACATCCCCGCCCTCAGCACCAGGGCCTGGCAGGCAGGCTCCCAACTCCCCGGCTGGGAACTGAGCAGAGCTGGACGGAGGTTTAATGAGGCCAGGCTTTCTGAGATGCACAAGTCGCAAATAGCTCTGACTTTTGAAATATTAGAATTAGATACTGGCCCGGCTGGTGTGGCTTGGTGGGTGAGCATCAATCTGGAACCAGGAGGTCACAGTTCAATTCTCGGTCGGGGCACAGGCCCGGGCTGTGGGCTCTCTCTCCAGTGCGGGACGAGCAGGAGGCAGCCGGTCAGTGATTCTCTCTCATCATTGACGTTTCTCTCTCCCTCTCCCTCTCCTTCTCTGAAACCAATAAGAACGTGTTTTTTTTAAAAATTAGATATTGAATTCTGTTCTGATTTTATCATAAGCACAAAGGTCTCATATAACATTTATCAACAAAAATCAATATACTAATCAATATTCTTAACCTACACCATTCTCCCTGGAAGCCCTCTGCATTTGATAAGCTCACAGTTAGTCTGTATTAGTCAAAATGTGTTTTCAGTTCTTAGCAACCCGTACAACATTTTTGAAGGCAAGTTTTAGTCCAGTTGAGTTTCACTGAAATACTAATCCCAGGCTCTTCAGCACACACCAGTGCTGGCTGAGGACAGGAACTCCGGACAAAGGCAGGGAAATATTATCCGGCCTCTCCCTGGCTGCCTGCTTTTCAGGAAAAATAAATCTGTGCTTCTTGTTTCATTGTCTACTTCAATAAACTGCAAATACTCATCAAAATTCAACCGTAGCTTCTTCCAAAGCTTGTATACCCTGAGACAATCCTTTAGTGACTCATTTCCCTAAAAAAAAAAAAAAAACAGCTCCAACATGACAATTTCATGCTAAAGAGTGAGTCATACTGTGTTTGACTCATTGGCGACGTTTCTGTGAAATACGTTTGGCATTTGTACCTGTTTATGGAGGAGAAGAACCATGAAAAAGGGAAATTTACTGGGCAAGTGGGCACAGGTTTCTTGTGGATCAGAACAAAACAAAAACAGATCAAATGAGTTGTGCCGGGTGTGTACCAGTGGGTGGCGTTGGAGCGGATGTTGAGGTGACTGGGGAGGAAGGCGATGAGAAGTCATTTGGGTGGGAAAGGTGGGCCTCTGGTCCGGCAGCTCGCGGCCCTCCATCTGTCAGAGGCCACGGTCCCCGGCGGGCGTGACGTGTGAGCAGATGGAGCAGCCTGTCCGCCGGCGGAATTCACGCATCGCCGTGCATATTAGTCCTTTCTAGTTTTCATAATTTTTCCCAGCGGCATCTAAAACCCAAATTACGTGTCTTGTCTGAGAGAGGGGGGATGGGGGAGAGAGACTAGGAAAATGCTGAACTCAAAATATCTTGGCTGGAACCCTGGCCAACGCTAAAGGTTTTGAAAAACTAGTTGATGTGTAAAGGGCGCTCTTTAAAACTGGGCCTGAGTCACACACAGCTGATCACGCGTGTGTGGATGTGCAGCCCGTCACATTAAATTAACATTATAATTTACAAAGATTTCCTTCATGAAGAAATTTATGACCCCCTTTACACAAATATATATTATTCATAATTTTCTGTAGTAGAAATCAGATGTTGTTTAATATGTTTTTAATTAACATTTTAATATATTTCTACTACATGCCTCAGACGCAGCATGCACCCGGCCAAGAGAAGGTACAGGGCTGGTCTGGGTCCTGGTGGTCACTCACACCCTTCATGCGTAAGCTTTTGTGAAAGGGACATGTTCTCCAACGTTGTAAATGAGTTCCAGGATTCCCTGCCCCGTCTACACGCTGAGACAGGCACTCCTAGCAGCTTTGGCCAGATGGGATGTGGATATTCAAACGTGGAAGGGAACCCGAAGAGCCAGCTCTAACTCAGAGCAGGTGAAGCGCACTGTCCAGCAATAGCACAGAGTGTGTGCACACCAGCCCCCCACCTTTAAGGTCTAGATTGTGGTAAAAGGACCGCACAGATGGAACATTTTGACCATCACAGAGACACACCCTCTCTCACGAGACGATGTACAAGTCCCTTAAATGACCCCATAGCTGGACGTTGGAGACACATTTGATCTCACACAGCTTCAGGAGAGTTTCGTCAAACAAGTTGCCTGGATACAACTTCAAGTCAGATTCCCCTTCCTCTGAGAACATTACTGTAAATTAATGTAAGTCCCGCAGTGAACACAGGACTGATGGTTGTTTTCCACGCTACAGTTTACCACTTTATATTTGTCACAACCACGCTTGCTACGCCGTTTTAAACTGCATCTGCTCTTCACATTTAATAAATCACCAGGAGTGGCAAAGTGAGAACTGAGTGATGTCTCCAGCATCCTTCAGAAACGACGCCTGCCCGACGCTGCGCGTTCAGTTGTGCACCTGGGAGTTCCCGTGCTTCTCGGCGTTGCTTTGGTCGCTTGCCTTGAAGACAGTCTCCCTGTCAGGGCTGCTGCTCCGCCCGCCCCCGGGGCTGCAGGAACGTGGGACCTGATCAATCTTGTCTTGGGGCGCAGCTGCCCCCAAACAGCGTGACCGAGGAAGGCGAGGCGGGAAGGGAAGTGACTTGGCACCCGGGTCGGAGGCGCCCACAGCCCAGGGCCGGGTCTGCACCAGGCGCCAGGCGGGTGGTACCTGACAAATGACAGCCTCCGTGTGCTCACAGTTGGCAAGCACGCAGTCCCAATGTGTGCCAATATCAACACCCACATTTCTGCTTTATTTTCGCCTTCCTCATTTCTTTATCAGAAATAGAACTTTCTGGTTATTTTTATTTTATTTATTTTTTATTTAAAATTATATTCATGGATTTCAGAGAAGAAGGGGGAAGGAAAGAGAAAGATAGACACATCCGTGACGAGAGAGAAGCATTGATCGGCTGCCTCCTGCTCACCCCACACTAGGGATGGAGCCCGTGACCAGGGCCTGTGCCCTGACCGGGAATCGAGCCATGACCTCCTGGTTCACAGGTCAATGCTCAACCACTGAGCCACACCGGCCTGGCATTCTGGTGGTTATTTTTAAAACACTACTGATAATGTGCAACTAGACAGCAAACTAACAATGAACATACTTCATGGAACACCAGGAACAGAGTAGATTTCAGGTTTCTCATCACACAAGAAAGTGGGAATTATGTGAGATAGTGTATTAAGTAGCGTGGCTGTAGTTATCATTTCACTGTGTATATCAAAACATCTTATACACCTCAAATATATGCAGTTTTTATTTTAAAATATAAAAATGAAAAAGAACCAACTAATGCTATACTTATATAAAAATTAAAAGTTACAATAAAGAAAAAGTAGCTATAAGTTTAGCTTTTATTTCAGTTGAGTGTATATACTGATACAAATTGCATTGTATTTTGATGTTTTTCCAATACCATAGGGTAGCATTTGTGATAATATCTTCTAAAGAAAATCTCTGCTAGATATATTGAAGAACTGTTTTTAAAATATGAGACTATCCTATTTTATATATTTGATATGGAAATTTTATAACCATATAGTTTATCGCACAGCTAGATTACCAAGATTGTAGTTAAAGTTTATATTTGAAGACTATAAAAGAATCAAGACTAAGAGTTATGAGAATTAGAAGTTTCAAAACAGGAACATGGGTTAGGAGAGAATGAAAGAGATTGTTCAACCCTAGCGAGTCAAAGAAACAGAATCAATGTCACAACCCAGTGAGCTGCAGCGAAATTTTCTCTCCATCTTAAATGTTTGTAAAAGTATAAATTGCTGAGGATTTTAAAGAAAACATTCCATTCATTCAATCCCACCCCTCACAAAAACTAATGATACATTTTTCAATTAATAATTTAATTTCTATGAAATTTTATGACAGAAATATAATGGAATCTAATAAAACATGAGAAAGTTACATCAGTGAAAATTTTGTAGCAACATGGGAAAAGCAAGGTGAAATATGTTTATGTATTTCAAATAAAAATATGTTCATATCATGACTTAAAACAATCAGTAAAGTAGGTTAGGTTGGTCAAAAAATACTAACTCCCAGTTATAAGATAAGTAATTCCTGCCCTGGCCGGTTTTGCTCAATGGCTAGAGCATCGGCCTATGGTCCGAAGGGTCCCAGGTTTGATTCCAGTCAAGGGCACATGCCCAGGTTGTGAGCTTGATCCCCAGTAGGGGGCATGCAGGAGGCAGCCAATCAATGACACACACACACACACTCTCTCTCTCATTATTGATATTTCTCTCTCTCTCTCCCTCTTCCTTCCTCTCTGAAATCAATAAAAGAAAATTTAAGAGATAAACAGGGGGTATAATATACAGCTTGCTGACTAACCTATATGCTAATATGCAAATCATCCCCTCCACCAGGAGTTCGACCAGGGGGCGGGGCCCGCCAGCCAACTCCCCCCGCAGGCCCCTCCCTCTGCAGGCCCCTCCCCCGCAGGCCCCTCCCCCGCAGGCCCCTCCCCTGCAGGCCCCTCCCCCGCAGGCCCCTCCCCCGCAGGCCCCTCCCCCTGCAGGCCCCTCCCCCTGTAGGCCCCTCCCCCCGCAGCCCCCCCGCAGGCCCTCCCCACAGGCCCCTCCCCCGCAGGCCCCTCCCCCAGCAGGCCCCTCCCCCACAGCCCCTTCCCCCACAGGCCCCTCCCCCAGCAGGCCCCTCCCCCGCAGGCCCCTCCCCCCACAGGCCCCTCCCCCACAGGCCCCTCCCCCGCAGGCCCCTCCCCTGCAGGCCCCTCTCCTGCAGGCCCCTCCCCCCGCAGGCCCCTCCCCCGCAGGCCCCTCCCCCTCAGGCCCCTCCCCCGCAGGCCCCTCCCCCGGCAGGCCCCCCCCAGGCCCTTCCCCCGCAGGCCCCTCCCCCGCAGGCCCCTCCCCCCGCAGGCCCCCCCCAGGCCCCTCCCCCGCAGGCCCCTCCCCCGCAGGCCCAGCCGCGGACCTCTGGCAGTTAACAATAGAGTGTTACCTGTTTGAAAGTGGCTGAAAGAGCGGATGGTAATAGTTTTCACCGCAAAATGATATTGTAACGTGTGGTGGTGGATGTCAACTAGACGTACTGTGCTGATCACTCTGCGATGCGGTGCGTGCAAATAGTGAGTCAGTGTGTTTGCACAGTAAGGAATCTTAACATGTTAAGCGCCCAGCCTGTTTAATCTTCCCGATAGAAAGTGTATGTCAGTCACTGGTGACTGGCACTGAATGCGTCAACAGGCAAATCAGTGAAAAGAATCATGGTCATGATAGAAAAGCACCGAGAAAACACAGTATTTCTGTTTCTATGACAAAAACATTATGGGATGTATATCTCTTGGATATTGATATGGAGATGCACATAATGACATTTAAAATTGTGTTCATGATACTTTATCATATTTGGAAAGACAAATCTGATTTCCAATAACAAGTAGAAACTATGTTAATAAATTTTCATTTACTTTGGTTGATGGATTCTAAATTACATAAAAAGTGGAATCAGATCGAGAGGAATTACTTAAAAACAAGTTTGATGTTTGGCAGGTACAAAAAATTATGTAATGAAACGTCATTATCCCCTGAAAAGAGCTTATAATTCTGACCTACCTTTTTGTTTCAGATATTTAATTTTTAAAGCATTCTCTCAGTACGATAATCCTGACATATTTCAATTAGTTAAATCTTGGTTTTCTGTGAGTTTATATAAATGGTGGCTCACTTGTCAGGCATGGCTCCTTGTTTTACACACAATGACTTTGTTTCTTTTAGAGGCTTTATCATCAAAGGAAATTCACATACAAAGCTCAACTGTGTGTCACGTGAAATCACGTAACATCCCCAAACCATTAATAAAAGACCACTGAATGAGATTAGTTAGGAAAGGGCTTAACTAAATTATAATTTCAAAGAACACTAAGGGAAGACAAAATACAGTTACCTATGTGATGATCTATACAATACAATACATACTCTAAAAGTAAGTATGTTCATGAGAAAACAGGTGATGTGAAAAAGAATGAATACATAGGAAATGTGTACAGATTTTTATCTGTAAACCAAAGGCAAGAAAAAATATGTCTATAGCAATAACAGAACAGCACCCATATGTAATGTGTAAATTACATTTTAAAAATAAACCACTCCAAAGCAAAGATATATGCCCATTAGTGATGTATAGGTCAGAAATCTAATTATGGTAATCATGTGCCATATGCTAGATTTATTCCATCCCCTGTGGAGCAAAAACAGATTTAATGCTCCTATGTTACTAGGAGATGGAAGCAGAGCAATTTATTGTTCTTTCTCAGACCTGCTGTAAGTGGATTTCCAGTCACGGGCAATAAAAGGTACATGGTTTAATATGCCCGAGCACCAAAAATATGCACCGTTTGATCCAGGGCAATGTGCTACCTTAAAAACGCCAATGTTTATCCAATTATATTAATGTTCAAGCCAGGGAATGCCTCCAATTCATGCACATCCCGTCATCCCATTTTCTTAATCAGCATTGATTGCAAAATTCTGGCTAATTGACTCGATTGTGTTATGCCTGTCTCAACTCATCCAAATCAAACAGGGTTCATTAAAATTCGAGTTTCCCAGAATAACATCAGGTTATATGTCCATATGATCCATTTGTTTGGAGACAAGCTGGATCGAATTGCCATATTTTACACATGCAAATTCGTGAACTTGGTCAATGGGCATAGAGCATTTTAGTGCGGCAACGCGTGAGCAATGACATTTTCATTTTATTTATCGTTCTAGTTATTCCTGGGATAAAAGGAGAGGGGGGAAATGCATGTGATCAGACATGGGACCATGGAGGGAACCTCCTTAATATGGTCATAACTACTAGTTAATTCAAGTTAATAGTGGGAGGTGCGCGAAGGGGAGGCCAGACGTGGTGAGTGTGGTCGCCTGGGCGGCTTCACCAGGGAGCTGCAGCATCAGGCTCCCCAGAGACCACCCTCCGTTCCCTGCAGGCCACAGGGGAAGGGATTCAAGGGGGGTAGATGTTCACCTGGGCAGTGAAATCAGGGTGACTAGGGGAGGGGCTTCCTGTCAGTCTTGCCTGGGAACATGGATTGCCTGGGGCTGGACCCTGTGAAAAGTGGGCGAAATCTTTGAAGGTTAAAAACTCCAGACAGAGTTCCCCTCTCTCCTTCTTGTGCTCTTGCTCTCTTGCTCCATGACCCACGCTGGCACCCATACACAGGCCTGTTCTCTCTCTGTAGCCATGTGGCCTAATGCATTTATCAAGCTCCAAGATGATTTTAGTTTTCTTTCCTCTGAAAAGTTTTTTCTTAATTTTTCTTTACACGCTGTCATTAAAGTTAACGTAGAATCTGTGTCCTGTTCTTCTCCTTCCGCCTGCTGCTGCTCCCCTCTCAGGACTCAGGCAGCTGTGCGTGCACCCCGCCCAGGTCCCAGGGCACTCTGTGAAAGGAAAGAGGAACGCACCCCCCCACCCCATCTTACCCCGAGCTGGAGACTCCCACTTGTGTACTTTTTATATACCACTTTTCAAATAACGAATGTGCCATTTCTAGAACTGTAAAAGTCAGCACAGAAAGCTTTGGTATTTCAACCAGACAAATGCTGGAAGCTCGGATATATGTGAAATTGGCAAGTATTTAGCAACTACAGAATGTTGGTGTGTGTGTATTACATCACATCTAGGCATAAAATGAAGCATTGATTTCCCCATATGTTAATAGTATTTACATGAAAATATTATGTTTTATTGGCATTGGTGCAATATGAATAGGTACAAAAACACATTTATACCAGTCTTTAAGAGGAAGATTATAAAGGTTGATCTGCTAGAAAATACCTTCTATAAACTACAAATTATCCTATCTAAAAAAGAGGGAATATGCTAATTGACCCTCACACCATCACAAAGATGGAGGCGTCCACAGCCAATAAGGAGGGGATATACTAATTGACTGCCATTCCCTCAAAGATGGCAGTGCCCATAGCCACAAGATGGCCAGATGGTGAGGGCAGTTGTGGGTGATCAGGCCAACAGGGGAGACAACTATGGGTGACCAGGCCAGCAGGGGAGGGCAGTTAGGGGTGACCAGGCTAGCAGGGGAGGGCAGTTGGAGGAGACTGGGCCAACAGGGGAGCAGTTAGGTATCGATCAGGCTGGCAGGGGAGTGGTTAGAGGGTGATCAGGCTGGCAGACAGAAGCAGTTAGGGCTGATCAGGTGGGGAGGCAGGTGAGCGGTTGGGAACCAGCAGTCCTGGATTGTGAAAGGAATGTCCCAGATTGGAGAGGGTGCCGGCTGGGCTGAGGAACACCCTGCCCCAGTGCTCGAATTTCATTCACTGGGCCTCTAGTCCTACATAATAAAAGGGTAATATGCAAGTAGATGAATGGCAGAACAACCAATCAAAGCATAATATGCTAATGATATGCTAAGGCTGCTCAACTGTGCTATGACATGCACTGACCACCAGGGGGCAGATGCTGCTGGTGTCCAGCAGATTAGGACTGGATGAGATTGGCCAGACATGCCCTGGAGCACTCCTGCTGTCTCTCCCTTAGCCTGGCCTGCACCCTCTCACAATCTGGGACCCCGTGGGGGATGTTGGAGAGCTGGTTTCAGCCTGATCCACCAGGCCACTCCCCTTGGGAGAGCACCAGATGCAGGGCTCATGGCTGATGAGCATTGCTATGGCAGCATGAGCCTCTCCCGATCAGGACTGATTGGGCGTGAGCCCACAGGAGCCACAGCGGAGCCTGGATGAGTGGGAGTGGCAGGTAGGAGCTGCAGGCAGCATTGGACTGCGGGTCTAGGCCCAATCCCTGCAGGCTACCCAGAGGGACTCCACCCTGTGTTATGTCTTTAGGCCACCTTAGTTCATGTGCTATCACTTGGGGTGAAGAGTAATTCACTTCTCCTATTCCCTTTAAAAGTATTATTTTGTAGTTATTCCACATTAAATCAGACCAATTTAACAATTTCATGTTAGTTTGAAAATTGAAATTGAACAAAAAGTATGACTGCAGAGTCTTACAGCTGAAATCAAATCCTGGTCATTTTTGTCTCAAAACATGTGGATCTAACATCTGCCAGTGCTGCACCTGAACCCAAGTGTCTCTCTTGACATGTATGTCCTTGGTCAGGTGATGGTTTGCGCTTTGATGTCTATCAAATAGTCATTGATCAAACAATTGTTTTTTTATAAGTACAGCTTACAAAATTTTTGAAGATGGTACAATAGTCATCTCCTTTTAAAAAAATGTATTTTATTGATTTTTTACAGAGAGAAAGGGAGAAGGATAGAGAGTCAGAAACATCAGTGAGAGAGAAACATCGATTAGCTGCCTCCTGCACATCCCCTTCTGGAGATGTGCCCACAACCAAGGTACATGCTCTTGACTGGAATCGAACCTGGGACCCTTCAGTCCACAGGTCGACGCTCTATCCACTGAGCCAAACCACTCAGGGCACAATAGTCATTTCTATTGCATTCCAAATATTCATGAATGCTATTATGCAAGACAAAGAAGGACCTATGTAATACTTTCAACAATAAGATTTAAAAAGGTGAATGTAAATTCACAGAGAATAAAAATAAAAATATTAGTTTTAAAATTTAAAATGACAATAATTGCATTTTTTACATATTCAACCGGTACGAAGTAACTCACAGCTTTATTGCGAAGAGATTTCAGGTCGATGAAAGACCATGCACTCCATCGGCGCTATTTTTTTAGCTTAAGAAGACTCTTTGTGCCAGGAAAGCAGTCACTTCCACCACTGATACTGAGTGTTTGCTGCTTCTTCACGGTTGGCAAGGATTGGCGTTTCATCGTTCAGACGTATCAGGTGCTCCCGTTGCCATTGTCATGCTGCGTAGCTGGCGTTATTTAGAATGATGAAAAGCGTCAAAGCACCAGTCCCAACCGAGTTTTAGGAGAGCGGAGAAGATTGCTGCTCGTGTTACTGGGTTGATGGAAGAGGAGACAGCAGTTTAGGATCGTCCTGTCCTCCTTTCTCCTTTTTCGGGTTGACTAACAGTGACGATTTCATGTTTCTTCTCTTATTTCTACAGAGCATTTGGTTTTGAAATTTTATTTATTATTGACACTGTTTCTGATTTTTTCATAAGTCCTCTGGTTCCACTGTTTTTTTGTTTTTTGGTTAATTTATTGTCTTCTTTGTTTGCTTCCTTGTATTTTACTATGGAGGTTTTCTATCAATAGCTGGTCCTCACGGACTATAATTTCGCATTTAAGAGTAAATGATAAAAGCCTGTTTGGAATCTTTAAAACAAACCAACCACAAAACCCATGAATGGGTTCAATCTCTTTGGCAAAATGACCTCTCTTTCCCTCTGTTTGTTCAGAGGAATTCAATTTTCCGCAGAAGTGGTGCCCACGCTCTTTCTGTTTGTGGATGCCGATCTCAGAGGACAGCAGGGGGGACTGGGCGAGGGACAGGTTGGATACATGTGTAAAAGAGTCATAAGCGAGTTCAAGAAATATGTAAAGTCCACGAATGCTTCTGCCTCCCTCCAATAAGACTTTCTAAATTTGTTTTCTGGAAACATTGTAAATATGGGATGAAAAGCCTTGGTGTTCATAGCCCATGAATATTCCCGAGTAAATTATAGTTTAAGAATGCCTGATGCATTAATAATTCAATGTTGTGTTTTCATCTCAGGGTTAAAAGTGTATATAATGGGGTTTCTGAACCAACATGATAAAGAACCCGTTTAAATGTAGCTTTATAAAAAGATTATCCAGCAGGCTGTTGAAATATTATTCCTGTTGGGAGTTGTTTGCATAAAGCTACTGGGAACATTCACATACAGATCTTTGTGTCTAATTTCTTAGGCAAAAGCCCAGGGCTGAAATAGTTCGGAGCTGCTCTTTGTTTGTGTTTAGCTCTAGGAAAAGCTGTCGAATGGTGTCCCCCCAGTTAGTAGTGTCTGAGTGTTCCCGTCAGGACGCATCGTAGCCTGAACTTGTCGTTGGCAATGGTCTTCTTTGTGGCCAGTCAAGTGAATGTGGAGTGACATTCTATGGGATTTTAATTTGTATTTACTGATGGCTAATTAGGCCAGTGACTTTTCATGTAACAACTGGTCATCCATTTATTTTCTTTTGTGAAATGTAGCTTCAAATATTTTGCCAAATTTTATTGTATAGTTTTGTTTCTTTCTTATCACATGCACTAGTTCCCTTTATGTTTTGGATATAAGTCTTAGAAACATGTATGTTTCAAAACATGAATGGATAGAATTGCACAGTTATTTTTGGCTCCACCTGCCTATTGGAAACGGTTCTAACATCAGGTACTATCCTTACCGCCACACCTTGGCTTATCATTTGCCTCTCATTACTTTTTTCCTGCTTTGAGGACAAACGCCATATTCTGGCCCTTCCTTTAACTGCTATCTCCTGAGCTAGTGGGCTCCACTCCATCTTCATTTCAGTAGAATATTCGGAGCAATGCACAAATGTCATAGAACTACTTTTTGCAATTCTATGGATTATTAGGTTTCTGGAGATTATAATGATATGAATAAATGAATCCACAGATGAGTAGGAAAGAAAGAATTGAAGACAAGTTGGAATTCATGTCCATGCTTCTGAGAAAAGCAAACTTCCAAATTAATTTCAACTCTGAATGTTTTCAGGAAAGAGAAGCCATGAAATGGCCTTGTTCATTAAGTATAAGGAAATAACACACATATACATGCACACATATACACACACACACACACACACACATGCACACAGACATGCACACTAGCACAGCAATGAAGAAAGGTCTCTACATTGTACTTCCATTTTCAGCAGTGGCTAAAAATTACTAAAAATCCTGCAGAATGTTTTTGTGATTATTCCTTAAAGTACAATTGTCATGAAAAAGTTTGATAATCCGAATACATGTGATGGTGGCTTTGGTGGGTGCACAGGGTGCTGGGGTGGAATCAGGCGGTGGGATTTGCTGCGATGGGAAGGTGAGGAGAGAGGCTCCTGCATTCACCCAGCGCACTGAAGTGCCCAACCTTGGCATTATTGTGGAACCAGAGGCCCGGTGCATGGGATTTGTGCACTGGTGGGGGGCGTGGCCTAAGGGGATTGGTTTGCTGTGGAAGTGCTGCTCATCCTGGTCAGCTGAGTGGCTGTGGACCCACATTGACCACCAGAGGTCAGTTCCTGGGTTGACCATCTGCCTCCTGGTAATCAGTTTGCATCATAGCACTGGTCATTCTGCTGTCCAGTCGATTTGAATATTGGAGTTTTATTATAGAGGGTAGTATCTCCAGGGGACTTCGAAGACAGTCATCTTGACCCTGAACAGACCATGGTTGGGGGCTGACAGGTTAAAGGCATATTTGAGACTCGGAGCCTCTAGGGTTTACAGATGGAGTTAGTGGTATGTAGTACCAAGTCATTGGTGAAGGCCCAGGCAGTGTTTTCCAGCAGGGAAATGAGAACAGATTTCCTCTCAGGCCTAGAATATCTAGCAATGGTGAGACGTACCTGGCAAGGCACCATGTGGACAAACAAGCAGAACGAATATCAGTGGAGGGAAACCGAGGAAGATTTCAGATTTGGAAATTTTAGGCATTGATTGTTAAACAATTCTAATTACGATCATTTTACCAGGCAAGCTTTAAGATGTTTTCAGGTTTCAGACACAATAACATGTAACCTGGGAGATCTGAGGACATAACACACTTCAAAAAGCAGCAAATAACATTTTAAAATAAGAAATACAGTTATTCCCAGCTGTCATGGCTCAGTGGTTGAGCATCAACCCAGGAACCAAGAGATCAGGGCACATGCCTGGGTTGCAGACTCTATCCCCAGTGTGGGGCATGCAGCAGGCAGCTGATCCATGAGTCTTTCTCATCATTGGTGTTTCCATCTCTCTGTCCCTCTCCCTTCCTCTCGCTCTAAAATCCAAGAAAAACATAAAAAAAAAACACATAGTTACTGAAATCAGGACGTGAACTAGAAGGTTTAGCAGAGGGTTAGTGACAGATTCTGTCTGTTTGATACCACTGTCCTGGACTGGGTGTCTGTTGTAGAATCAAATTGTGGGTTCATTATGCCGGATACATTTAGGTACATATAGTTGAAAATGAAAGAAATCTATGTTATGTATCTAAAATAACTTATCCTGGTGTTTTTAAGTTTGCTATTTCCTAGTCAGTGATTCAATTTGATCAGTGCTAAGGGCCAAAGGACCTTTCTCATGCTAAGATTATAATGAATTATATATATATAATGAATTATATAATGAAATATATATATATATATATATATATATATATATATATATATATATATGTATCCCATTTTAAAAGAATTTCTTTCACCCATCAATAAAAATACTTACTCATTGTTACTTGCATATAATCTTGGTTTATATGTTCCCCAACTTCAGTATTACCATATATTTCAAGTTACCGTTGGATGCTTGCTGACACTGTAAATAGCACTAAATAACCAGCTTTCATGCAGCGAATGGACAGCCTGTCCTCCTGGCTTTCATATCAACAGGCTTTGGAATTATCCTTTCTTCCTGAGCTTGTTCACCAATGTAAGAAAACCATGGATCACCTGCCATTATGAGTGAATTAGAGAAAGTCAACATAGTTATAAGGTCAGAATTAGTCACGTTGAACATTAGAATCAATAGCCACTGCAATAATGTTTCAAATTCTTATATTAGAACTAGAGGCCCCAGGCACAGATTCATGAACTGGTGGGGTCCCTCCGTCCGGCCTGCGGGGATTGGGCCAAAACCAGTTCTCCAACATGCCCTGAGGGTCCCAGGTTGTGAGAGGGCAGTTCTTGGGTGATGCACCCTAGGATCAGGCTCGCTCCTCTCTGGTTCCAGGTGTGTCACCTGAGAACCACAGCTGCCAAGTCACTGCAGCTCAGCAGCTCCTGTGTTGAGCACCTGCCCTCTGGTGGTCAGTGAACATCATAGTTACTGGTCAGATGGTCAAACGGTTGGATGGTCACTTAGGCTTTTATATATATTTACTGGTAGATATTTGAGTAACCTTTAGAAATCTTGTTGGGGTCCTTGTAGCGGGCAACCTTAAGACGCTTTTTCTGAAAAAGCTATCATCTATTGCCCAGCCTGTGGCTCAGTGGTTAAGTATCGACCTATGAACTATGAGGATGTGGTTCAATTCCCAGTCAAGGCACATGCCCGGGTTGCAGCCTCGTTCCCAAGTAGGGGGCGTGCAGGAGGCAGCGGATGGGTGATTCTCTCTCATCATTGGTATTTCTATCCCTTTCTCTCTTCCTTCTTCTCTCTGAAATCAATAAAAACATATATATTTCTAAAAAGCTACAATTAAATCATTTGTTAAAAAAATTACAAATACATCATCTCATAGCATTCTTTATATTTGTTTAGAGATGAAAAGATTGTCTGTCCCCTCCTTTTTAGGTTCTATAGCCACAGTATTAACTCTTTTTGGCAATACTAATTGCCAAGACATTGTGTTTATCTAATTTAAATATATAAATATTAGACAGAGATACACACATAGGATTGCTCCAATCATGTTAAGAGTGAAGAGGCTTTCCTTTAGGATGCCATGAGAACAGACATAAACAATTAGTCATGGGTGAGACAGGCTTAGGTAACCGCTGTATGGCAGACAGAGCTGTGTTTGTCTCCACTGAATCCTGGGAGGGCTGGGCGAGGTGCGCCGATCCATCAGACGCAGGAGTCATACTTTCTGTTTTCGCCACAAGACATATTGAATCCCAGTGACAATGGGAGAATTTCATAATTGTCTGGCCAGCTTTATGTCACTTTTATTTGAAATATCTCTTCCAGGTTCTATTCTAAATATTGAAAAATTCTAATTCCATTTGTTGATTTTTAAAGAAAATTCAACAAAACAAAAAAGCTTTAAAGTTTAATTATTGATGTAAGGAAGAACTGAGATTTGAGAGTGGAAGCCAAACTCGCTGAATTATTCAAACTGCAGATTCTATTTTATTTATTATTCACATATTACTTTGAAGCCATGGTTATGTAGCATAAAAAAAGGGAAAGTAAAGGAAAATGTGAATAAACGTGTGTTGTGTGTCAAAAATTTGGGATATTGGAGACTTCTTTTTTAATGGAGAGAGATGGACAAAGCAGTAAAAAATTGCTGAAGGATTATTTTTATGGAATTCTCACCGCTTCAAAAGCACACGGACTCTGTACTTGATTTGCTACTTATAGTCATCACTAAAATCTTATAAAATATGATAAATCTATGGAATTGTCCTTTACTGAGACCATCGGTCATCATCAGCATTCCGAACAAGTATGCCATTATTTCAAAGGGGAGTTTAATTCATTTGGAAAAATACTTATGAAATACTCATGAAATTCATAAAATGCTCTTTCTATATTATCAAGTATAATTGTTTAGATGAAGCTGAATGTGTGTAAGAAGTAAGTCCTTTCTGTGGGTGACTGTCCGTTAGATGAAGGAGTGAAACTAGGATGAGCAGGCTCACTCAGAAGCGCCACGGGCCGAGATGAGGACGGACGAGATGCGATGACACAGTTCCACTTCTATCTGGTTCAAGAAACTCACTCAGATGTAATTCATTAGTTAAAATGAACATGGCTGCGTTCCAAATTATATATATTTTTTCTTACTGTTGGATTGTTTAAAAGATGCTGACAATATAGCAGCCCATTTTAAGAACATCCTGTCCACCTGAATAACAGTACATTCTGGTAAGGTTTTTCTTAAGAGAAAAAGGTGAATGTCAGCATTTAAATTGGAATTTGGGATGTTGAGCTGAGAAACTCATTTCTATTTCTATGGGATGTAACTCTGAAGTAGAGGCTTTACAAATGTTAAGAGGTAATACATTTTTCCAAGGTAAGAAGTATTTAAATACATTAGTAAAAAGCATATATATCACTCTTTCTCAAGTGGAAAAAAATTCTTATTCTTTGGCCATGGTAGAGAGGCTTTATAACATTTTCCTAGAGGAACTTGTTCTAGAAATAAACAGGTTCTTCCCGTCAGACACAACCAGTGAGGAAATGCTCGGTGAATAAAGAAGAGAGAATTATGGGATATGACAGGGATGCTAACTGTCGCGATACTCATATTATGACACACAAACACGATATGCTATATACCTTAAAATTTAGACAATGCTACAAGTCAAATACATTTTAATTAAAAGTGTAAATACATAAAAACACCTTGCTGAAGAAAAGATTTGGAAAATGAGTTAAAATAGACATAAAATATCATCTTGCCTCCTCCATCATTTTCCACCCAAGGAAGCAGTCCAGCCAGTGGTTCTTGAGGAAGCAGAGCGGGTCATCGGAAAGGCCAAGGCTTTCACCTCACGCTTCCTCAGACACTTTCCCACACACTCTGCAAACAACCTATTTGTCCAATTGCCATTTTGTTAGCTGGAGTTTGTCACCTGCAGTGTTTCCTGAGGTTAAGAATGACAGTAGGCCTGGGGCCAGGTCAGGGGCGGCTAGCAGTGGTCAGTGGGGTAGAAAGGGGACATATGTAATACTATCAACAATAAAGATTTTGCCTCCAAGCCTGGCTCCAATTGGACGTTGACCTATGAACCAGGAGGTCAGGGTTTGATTCCCGATCAGGGCACATGCCTGGGTTGTGGGCTCGATCCCCAGTGTGGGGTGTGCAGGAGGCAGCCGGTCCATGATTCTCTCTCATCCTGGATGTTTCTCTCTCTCTCTCTCTCTCTCTCTCTCTCTCTCTCTCTCTCTCTCTCTCTCTCTCTCTCTCTCTCTCTCTCTCTCTCTCTTCCTCTCTCCCTCTCCCTCTCCCTCTCCTTTCCTCTCTGAAACCAATAAAACTATATTAAAAATATATTAAATATTTCAAAAGGATATTTTAATGACGTTGCGTGCGTTGTGAGAAAGCGCCGGCTGGCACACACACTGTCCCTCTGGGCGCAGGCGGCAGGCTGTCTCCTCCTGGACCCGCTTGCTCAGGGGACTCATTCCTGGGGACTCAGCACAGCGGAGCTCGGTCCACGCCTTGCCTCCTCAGCAACCACCAGCTCGTTATTCAACCGGAAGTTAAAAGTAAGGCAAACCCACGTCTTAGTTGCACTGGAGACTTAAGTGCTGAAATTCACCTTTCTTTCCTTAAGACAAATCTTACCGCAGTGTGCTATTATTCAGATGGACAGAATGTTCTTAAAACGGGCCGCTTTATTGTCATGTTTCAAACGATCCGACAGTAAGAAAAAAATAATAATTTGGAACGCAGCCATGTTCATTTTAACTAATGAATTACATCTGAGTGAGTTTCTGACGTGCCAGAAAAGGGCAATAATCCAATTCCCACGTCCAGCCACTGAGCAGCAGCGTCTCCTTTGGCTAATGGAATCAGCCGACTCTGGCATCCATCTTCCTGGTTTTTACACGCAAATAACGGCATTAAGATATCTTGTCTGTGTCGCAGCACACGCCTATACCCCGGCTCTGAGAATACGCAGGGAGGAATGGCTCATATTTAATAACTGGAGACAGGCCGGGCATTCCCTATTAAATATTTACCGTCTGCCAGGAAAGCAGATGGCCGCGTTGTTTTTTGATAACGTGGTTCACAATAACATATTCGTTTTGCTCTGGCATAAACAAAATTTTTTAAAAAATTAAAGAAGAAAACTATCACACACATTTTCTCCTTCAATATTTTGCATTTAAAAGATTAAATTTTAATCTTTCAAAAGCAAAACGTATCACCACAAGTTACCTGAATTCATTTTTCCCCCCAAAAAAGCTGCCCAAATGCCAATGATTGCAACATTTAGGCATGTTGGAACCTTCTAAAGGCTTTGCTAAAGGATGAAATACACAGATGCTATGAATTTGCTGATTCTATTTAAGATCCGGGAACTGTGTCTCTTTGACCCGTCACCTCAGTATCAAAAGGCAAAAACAAAATTCCCTCTCCTGGTTACCCACTGGGCATTAGGATAGCAAATGTCTAATAAATCTGAGAATAAATGGACATCACACACAAGCTTTAAATAGGTTACTAGTCTCTTTACTTCATCAGCCAACAGAGCCAAACATCAACAGCACAACGATTGAAATTTCCTTTGAGAGCCAAATTTTTTAAACTTAAACTTCTTCTAATGCCACCTCCTCAACACAGACTCGCCCAGGCCGTGGTACTTTGTGGAAGAGCCACACTCAAGGGGCCAAAGAGCCACATGTGGCTCGAGAGCCACAGTTTGCCGACCACGGCCCTAAGAGAATGAATGTAGAGGGGGAGTCAGGGGCGGTTACCGACCGTTGCAGTGTGAGGCTGGGCCTGTGGCCCCTCGGCGTCAGATTTTGGGGAAGCGCCTTCCTCCCAGGCCCCTGCAAAGGACTGCGGCGATGGGAATTGCAGCTCCGGTGAGACACAGGGACATGGGAAGCTGGTATGGGCCAAGGCCTGTGGGAGTAGCTAGACGGAGCGCTGAAACTCTATGGGTCTCACAGCTCCAACCAGTAACAGCCAATTCTTAGCAGGAAAATGTCGAGATTCCAAACCCACCGCCAAGAACAGATGACCGCCTCTTACTGACGACGGGAACAGCTGCTCAGTCCCAGAATGTCTGAGGTGATGTCGTTGGGATTGTTGTCTCCTGGGGGAATTCTGTCAGAATAGCAGGGACCTCCGCCAAGGGGACTCCGGGGTCTGTCCAGGGGCCCGGCATCCTGCCACCTGCCTCGCTCACCTTGTCGTCCCTAACTTAGTTCTGACTTCAGATAGAGCCCCTTTTCTTCAAGTGATCCCTCCGTCCTTACTGAAACTCCATCCCAAATGTCTGTCCACCGAAGAGCATCTCTCAAACCCAGAAAGGAGTAAGCAGATGGCACGTGTGCCTGTCAGCGCAGAGCTGAATTCCAGTCTCGTCCAGAGCTCTGCATTGTCCCCTGGCACATGACACGGCTTCGCCCTGCCCTCCTCCCTCTTAACACTCGGTGACAATGGAGCAAACTCCTGCCACACCAAGGCCAGGCAGTGGGATCCGCAGGTGAAGCGGTTGCCTAGCAACGTCACCTGAGCGTAATTAAGCATCTCTTGAGAATTGCTGAATTTGGTTTTAAATTCTTGGCCTCATTCCAAATAGCTGTTTAGATTAAATTGGACTCTCACTGTTTCATTAAAGATTGTAAGGCCCAAGGTGGGCAACAGAGTAAGAAGGAAGAAGGTCTTATCAGCAACACTTCTTATTTATTTTCTATACACGGCTCATGTCTCTCTTGCTTTCCCGCAGTCGCCTGGGGCACAGAGCAGGACACGGGGTGAGTAAGGCCTCTGTGGCTGTCACAGATGAAAGCCTACATCCCCTCCAAGTAACCCACAATCCAACGCTGCCTCCTGATTCCTATCAGCCTTTGTCTCACTCAGCCTCAGGGCCTTGGGTCAGTGCTGAGGATGCGGGAACAGATCCTGCTGGGAGCTCCAATAGGGAGGCAGCATCGGCACACCAATAATGTGGGTTTGAAAACCTGTTAGGAGCCAGGCCAGTGTGCACCCAGAGCCGAAGACCTACCGATCACGTCACGCTACAGGAAACATATGATATGGCCGGGCCGGCATGGCTCAGGGGTTGAGCATCAATTTGTGAACCAGGAAGTCACGTTTCCATTCCCAGGCAGGGCACATGCCCTGGCTGCAGGCCCCATCCCCAGTAGGGTGCAGGCAGGAAGCAGCCAACCCATGATTTCTCTCTCTCTATCTCTCCCTCTTTCTTTTTCTCTGAAATCAATTTTATACACACACACACACACACACACACACACGCGCACACACACACACACACACACACACACACACACACACACTGAGTGGCCAGATCAGATTATTATGATCTCTGAATATATAATGTATATTAGACTATTAGAGGAGGCCCAGTGCATAAATTCGTGCATGGATGGGGTCCGGCCAGTCGGGCCAGGGGGAGGGGACATGGGCGGCTGGATGGATTGGATGGCCTGCCTGCTGGTTGCACTCCTAATTGATGGGACAGTTTCCATAATAGCCTTTTATTATATAGAATATACACTGAGTGGCCAGGTTATAAAAATGTGTTCAGAGATCATCATAATCTGGTCACTCCGGGTGTGTGTGTGTGTGTGTGTGTGTGTGTGTGTGTATAGAATGTCATCGCATTCTATGGCCCTTCAATCTCCACGTGCTTAGGCAAATCCTCTGGGACACCCCTTCTCCCAGAGAAGAAGGCTGTCACCCCCCCAGCCTCACTGGGACACTTCATGAGAACAAATGGTTCTCAGTTATCAAGATGCCTAGGACATCGTCATAGAGCTAGCTTATGGCATCATCCTAGAGCTCGCTATGACTTATGAGACTTCCTATCGATTAAAAACTCTGAACCATCAGACTTCTGTAAGGTCCACATAAAAAGTAATAACTTTTTTTTTTTTCTGCTGAGCTTTGTGCTGCGATCCTTTTATTTCGAGTTCCTTGGAGAAGTGTATAGCCACCTCCCACACCTGTTACTGTCTCCCTTTGAAATTTTAATAGCAACAACCCACCCTTCAAAATATATATAACAACAATAATAAAAAAAAACTTTAACTAGAAAAGTCTAATTCACATAAAACTCTCATGGAAAATATTAATTAACATCCCGCTCTGTGAAACTAATTGGTTTGTAAATGTTTATGGTGCTTGTTGCCTAAGAGTCTATCCATATTCGTCACATGTCTTAATTCATGTAAGAACATGGTTGTCTGTGTTGGTATTTTGAATCATTTCCTTCTTTGTAGATGCTTCAAATGAGTGTTCTTTTGCAGCACGTTTTAGGGTGACAACTAAAATGGTGTAAACTGAGGTGGAAATGTGGGTGTAGAGAGAGAGTCCTGGGCACAGATGTGCACTAACGGCTGACGGGACATATTGTCAGTAGGGGAGCCAGGCCCCGCTGATCCCCACGGGAGCCTCATGCTGGAAGGCCTTTTGGAACAGAATTCTCGCATCAGCGTGGAAGGAACATGTGTATTAATTTTTCTTTCTCACAGGGCATTTGGAACATTAACTTTTCATTAACAGAAGCCCAGACAATTAAGGCTAATTGCTAACTTGACAAGCACCAGGCTTTGTCCTTTACAATGTGCCTTTCTTAGAACACGTTGTATTCGGTGCATTTAGCGTTTTCTATTCTTCCCTTTTGCCATTTTCCAACTTGACATTTTAAACCCCATTTGTGCTAACTCCAGTTGTGTTTGAATGTTCTAAGATGGCATCGCTCTCCTTTAAAATAGTTTATGCTCATTATATCCAGGCACTCCTTGCCATTTAGGTTCAAAAGAAGGGAACATTTATTCTACAAGAACTCACAGTGAAAACACTTGTCAACTCCTTTGAGTACAAAATATCAATTTTTAAAACCTGAAAAATAACAGCATTTACTCAATCTCTCATGTTCAGAAGAGGTGGGCGGTTATTCTTGGGTTTTCTCTCCATGAGAGCTTAAAAGAACATTTCAGCAAAGATCAGATATATCAATTTAAATATGATTGCTGGAAATTATTTCATTTTTCCTTCACATACTGCTGTCATTGTCAAAATATGGCTTGTGGGTTTAAGGGCTACCATGTAATAAATATTTCAAAAAGGAGAATAATTTGAATGGTAATTCACCAAGGCAAACATGGTCTGTATGTGATAGGCACATGTATGATATATTTATTCAAATTTTTAAAATTATGAAAAATACACAAATATCATATATATATAATTCACTAAAATATATAGAAATAGTACTAAAAGATTCAAGTCTTGCCTGGACATTGTGAGCTCAGTGGGTTCGATTCCTCATCAGAGCACGTGCCCAGGTCTTGAGCTTAATCCCCAGTGGGGCTGTGTAGGAGGCAGCTGGTGCATGATCCTCTCTCATCATGGATGTTTCCGTCTTTCTCTTCCTCTCCATTCCTCTATGAAATCAATAAAAATATATTAAAAACTTTTTTTTTTTTTTTAAAGATTCAAGTCTTTAATTGGCACCTGTCTGCCAGTATTTGGAAAATCTATAGCTTTACTACAGGCCTTTCATCTGAGTATCAATAACAGATACTCAACTGTCACTGCACATCCTATCTAATAGAAGACTAATATGCAAATCGACAGAACGTTGGAACGACTGGTCACTATGACCCACACTGACCACCAGGGGGCAGACACTCAACACAGGAGCTGCCCCCTGATGATCAGTGTGCTCCCACAGGGGGACACTGCTCAGCCAGAAGCCGGCTCCTGGCTGGCGAGGGCAGCAGTGATGGCTGGAGCCTCTCCCACCTCTGTGGCAGCGCTAAGGACCCCTCGGGGGATGTCTGACTGCAAGAAGGTGCAGGCTGGGCTGGGGCACCCCTCCCCAGTGCACAGATGCCATGCACCAGGCCGCTAGTACCATGTAAAATACATTAGTAAGAAAGTACTGTGTAGCCAAAACCAGTTTGGCTCAGTGGATAGAGCATCAGCTTGCGGACGAAAAGGTCCCAGGTTCGGTTCTGGTCAAGGGCATGTATCAATACCTTGGTTGCGGGCACATCTCCAGTAGGGGGTGTGCAAGAGGCAGCCGATGGATGATTCTCTCTCACTGATGTTTCTGAATATACCTCTCTCTTCCTCTCTGTAAAAAATCAATAAAATATTTTTTTTTTAAAAAAGAAAGAAAGAAACTTCTGTGCAGTGGCATCTTTTACACTTCATTATCCCTTGCCCTGCTTACTTTTCTTAGTAACCTTCCACGCCTCTAACTAGCTCTCCCAGGCTAGGCCATGGGGAGTAGAGATGTGCTATTTTCCTAAGCAGCAGACTAAGGAAATATGTCACAGTGATGACCCACCTGAGTCTCATCTGACTTACGGTCATATACATTTACAAACTTTCACTCTATGCTTAAAAAAGAGAGGGGGGGGGGTGTTCTAAAATACACACCTTTCCCTGTCTCTCTTTTATTCACTATCTTCCTCTGGCTCCCCAGGGACCTTCAGCCCAGCTGACTCCCGTGTACCCGTGGACACTGCCCCATGTGTTAGACTGCATTTTCTAAATAGCTCTCCTTTCTGTTATTTCCAGACCTTGCACCTGGCTTTTCCTGTCTGAAACAGTGGTTTTCACCCTGTGAACTCCTTCTGTTCTTTTCTGAGGGTCATCGGTGGACAAACTGAACCTCCAGCCCCAAATGCATTCACTCTGTGCACTTTTCTCTGCCCGCCCATTATGCCAGGCATTGCTATGCTTCAATCTTTCTCCCTCAGCACACACGCTACTGATAATAACGTTTCCATCAGTGATGGCTTAGCCCCGAGCTCAACAAGTAACACGGGGCGTCCAGTGTGGGCCCCGCAGACAGTCCTGTCACTTCCCTGGTGCCCAGTTGGACTGAAAATCTGTGTCTAGTCCCCCATGTTTAAATGTTCACCCCCGCTCCCCGTAAGCTACCTGGAAACGAAGCAGAGAATAACCCGATTCTTGATGTGCCATTTGAAGAATTGTCTTCAGATAGACGAATGGAGACTTTGCACATATGTACAATGTACTCCTTTTTCTCTGACTGTTTCCTGTTCTGACACTTTTCCCTCCTTGGTCCTCAGTTTAACACAGATGGCGGTTACCCATTATTTGCTTTAAAAAAGAGCTTTGCTGAAACCGGTTTGGAGTCAGTGGATAGAGTGTTGGCATGTGAACTGAAGGGTCCCAGGTTCGATTCCAGTCAAGGGCATGTACCTTGGTTGAGGGCACATTCCCAGTAGGGGGTGTGCAGGAGGCAGCTGATGGATGTTTCTCTCTCATCAGATGTTTCTGACTATTTCTCTTCTTTCCTCTATGTAAAAAATCAGTAATATATATATATATATATATATATATATATATATATATATATATATATATTTAAATGATAAAAGGCTCAATTTAAATTAAAAAAAGAGCCTATGTTGTCATGCACTTATGAACTCGAAAGCATCATTTTAATCATTGCTGTAAGTGTCCCAAATGACCCCCTGGGATCAGCGCTCTTATTGTCCATATTTAATTGATGTGGAATTGATTTAAAGATACATTAATTAATTTGCCAAGACTCACCCCGAAATCTCCAGGAGATGGAAGCCGTCTCTAAGGAGAACAGATGCAGATCTCCTTTGTTCTTGGCTTTTGTTCTGGACCAAGTGGCCACAGAGACAAAGAAGCTCCAGCCTCGGTGCTGTTGATGATTAAAGTACAGGTTGGAGGGCTGATGTTTACAGCAAGTGGATCACTTCATGGTGAACTCCCGTGGAGGGGGGCAGCGGGGCCAGGGCAGAGCTCCACGCTGAAGGAAGGTTAGCCAGCTAAATCAACACCACATCTGTCACGGAGGAAGGAAGGAGATGGCTTGCTCACTTACAAGAGATCATGGCCAAGGGAAGGCTTAGGTTTGACCAAACTGTATACATTCTGGATGTGTTATTTCAAAACCAGAGGCTTGGTGCATGAATTCGTGCATGGGTGGGATCCATGCCTGGCTGCAATTGAGGCTGATTGGGGCCGGCTCTCCCAGTCCTGATTGGAGCTGATTGGGCTGACCACCTGGGGGGAGGGACCCCAGAAAGTTGGCAGTGTGCTGGGGGCAGCTCCTGCATTGAGCGTCTACTCCCTTGTGGTCAGTGCGCATCATAATGACCGGTCGACCAGTCGTTCCGTTGATCCGTCAAAACAGTCTCTTAGGCTTTTATGTCTGTAGATTTGCCATTAAGATTTGCCAATCAGATGTGATTTCCTACCTCTGCAGGGGGAGCCCCAGACCTGAGTCCTGTACCCAGAAGGGGGACCCAGTGGGATTCTGGAGGGAAGAGTGTTGCTTCCTTATAACGACCACCTCACACATTTTTCTTCTTAAATTTTATTCCTTCTGCTATTGCTCAACTTATGACTTTGCCTCATACTTCATTGAAAAGTATTCATAGCTAAGCTTATCATACTTTCTGGGGGTCAGACACTGTTCTGAGAGGTTTCCATATATCATGTCTGTGAATGAAATGGGAGCAATCAAGCGGAAACTCCCTGTTAGATCACATCGCACCTACAGACGTCCGCCCTTCTTCCTGTGAGCTCTCTGCCTTGTTCCAGGGGTGTCGTTCCTGCCCCTGTCCAATGTACCAGCTCCTGGGTATGTTTTGGGTCAAATTCATATTTCTGTCACTATAGATGATTCTTTTTAAAAAAATATATATATTTTATTGATTTTTTACAGAGAGGAAGGGAGATAGAGAATTAGAAACATCAATGAGAGTCATTGATCAGCTGCCTCCTGCACGCCCCCACTGGAGATGTGCCCTTGATTGAAATCAAACCCGGGGCCCTTCAGTCTGCAGGCTGATGTCTTTCCACTGAGCCAAACTGGTTTCGGCAATTCTGCATGGCCACCAGCAGCACCGCCCGGACACACGGAGTGCACATCTTTTGCTGGAAGGCACGGGAATGGACATGCTCAACTGAAGAGAGAGTGAATGACCTTTGACATGTAATTGTAATGCCTCCCATCCTTCAAACAAGGAAGTCATTCTGATGGCTTAACTTCCACATTTCAGAGACCAACATATGTAACGAGCGACCTCCATGTCCTTGTTAAAGTATGTTTTGCAGATTGTTATTTTTTTTACTAGAGGCCTGATGCATGAAATTCATGCAAAAGCAGGCCTCCTCCCCCCAGCTGCCGCCACTGGCACCCGGGACCCGGGCTTCCCTTGCAGCCCGGCTTCATCTGGAAGGACGGCTGGTCTAATTTGCACATTTTGCTCTTGTTATTATAGATTCTTTTGCTGCGTGCCCATAGAGATTCACATGCTAACAAGGATTGCTTTTTAGGAAAACCCTTTTACAAAATGTTACACTTAATCGGTCACACAGGATAGGTTGGTAGGAAGGTTTTTCTGGTTACCTATTCTATAGCCCTCCACAAACTTTGAGGAGAGATGAGGAAAGTTTTGCAAAATTTCTCAGATTACATATGAAAAAAATTCACATGTAACCTATATACAATACATATGTACACATAATACGGGCATATATGTAAAGTATGTAGTTTCATTTTAAATAATCCCTTAAAAATTCACATGAGCATATTCTGAATCCTTTGTATAAGCAATTTAAATCAAGTGCCAAAAAGCTATTTCTGTTGATGGTTTGTTGGTTTTCTTTATAGTTTTATTGGTCTTATTAGTCCCACTGTAGTATAGAGGGTAATATGAATGGAAAAAAAACAGAGATGATTTTTAATATTAATGATCTATTCTAAAAGAGTGAAGCTCTAAGGAGCCACACATTGATCAACAAACATTTAGGTTTTGCGTTGCTTTAAGTAGGGAAAAGTAGCGAGAAAATTATCACATAGTATCAAGCAGTATATTACCTAATAGACAAACATGTAAATTGACCATACCTCCGCTACACCACCAGCCAATCAGGGGTGATACGCAAATTCACCCAACAAAGATGGCGGTTATTTTGCATACACAGGCGCCAAGTGACAGTTTTGCATTGTTGCCATGGTGATGACGCAGGTCATCATTCTGCCCCACCCCCAGTCTCTCAGGGCCTCTGGCAACGTGGGAAGGTGGGTCTGGAGCAGAAAGAGGCGGGCCCAGGGCCTGAGTGGAAGGGGCTGGGCGGGAGTGGGAAGGAGGCCAGGGAAAGGAAAGCCCCTTCTAGCACCAATATCCGTGTACCAGGCTTCTTGTAGATACATAGCATTAAAAAGAAGCTGCGCTGTAGACATGTGACCTATGTACTGTACACACGTGTAATTATAGGAGAATACTTCTCTCAGTTATATTCAATTTGTGGTATTTTTTAAAAAATTTTATTTTGTGTCAATACTAAGTAAACTAATTATAATTTTGTATTTCTACATAATTAAGTAGTATTACAATGAGCTGGCCAGCATGGCTTAGTGGTTGAGCATCAACCTATGAACCAGGAGGTCACGGTTGGATTCACAGTCGGGATACATGCCTGGGTTGTGGGGGCAATCCCTTGTGTGGGGCATGTAGGAGGCAGGCATGTGTTTCTATCTATTTCCCTCTTCCTTCCTCTCTGATGCACACACACACACACACACACACACACACATATATATTGCAATGAAAAGAATTTAAAGCAATCCCAAATGAGTAATAAAATGCTTTTTTCTTTAAATTGTATCCCATATGTTACTCAATGAAGCAGCTTAACTAAATGTCAGCTTGGAAGAGTCTGGTGAGTGACGCATAGGCTTGGCCTTTGCATTGAGCACTTTGTAGTAAAACCACATAAAAAGGGTAAAAACAAGGAGGAAGATGTGTTTTGACTTGTTTCTCATCCTCAGTCATATACATCAATTACCTTTCTAATGGTATTTTACTATTGCTTTCATTTGCAGTTCTCTAATGACAAATAACGGTGGGCCAGTTTTCCTGTGCGTGTTGACCGTTTCTATTTCTTCCTCGGTTAGTGATCTGTGCAGATCTTTTGCCCATTTTATTTTATTTTTATTTTTAACTTATTTTTTATTTTTTTTGGTGACACTATTAGAAAGTGCCCACCCCCCACCCCCTTTGCTCACCTCCACCCAACCCTGCACCCCACTTCCCTCTGGCCACCGCCACACTGTTGTCTGTGCTGTGGCTTATGCATATATGTTCTTTGTGTTCATTTTTAATTGAATTGCTGTCTTTTGTTGAAATTTTCATTTTCTTTGTATATTATTGTTTTCACACACACACATATTATATATATATATATATATATATATATATATATATGTATAGTGATGAAAACAACCTCAATTTCTAATCGTTTTTTATACTTAAAAATTCATTAAGTATTAATATATCCTAAAGAAAGCAAATCTCAAATTTTTATTTTTTTCAGTTTACTTAATTTTCTTTGGATAAATTTAATTTAAAACTGCTTATTAAAAAACACATTCTTATAAGAAACTCCAGTTACAAAATATCACAAATATTAACTTTCCTTCTTTATAAGATAAACTTGCATATTTTATTTATGTTGGACATGTAAGAAACATTTTCTTTGAATTTATCAATTATTTATGACAAAAGACCAATAACTTCACAGAATAAACAAAAGTACCTTATGAATCCTCAGTTCAGTCCTCTACTTGAATATATAGACCAGAAATTTTGTATTTTTTATGTGTTATTTATTTAACTTCTGAAGATGATCAGTTGCTTTAAAGAATTATTCTTGCCTTAGCCGGTTTGGCCTGGTGAATAGAGCTTCGGCCTGCAGACTGAAAGGTCCCAGATTCAATTCTGGTCAAGGACATGTACCTTGGTTTCAGGCACATCCCCAGTAGGAGGTATGCAGGAGGCAGCTGGTTGGTGTTTCTCTCTCATTGATGTTTTTAGCTATCGATCCCTCTCCCTTCCTCTCTGTAAAACAATCAACAAAATATATTAAAACAAACAAACAAAAAAGAATTATTCTTAACATCATTTATTATACAAACAATCACTATTTATTCAGAGCAGAGAAAGTAAGTTTAGGTGTTTCAATTGTTTGATACCTCTTCCTATTAGTGCTGCGCCTCAGCTTATGTTCAGAGAGTATAAAAGTACTTGGTGTGCTACCTGTGTACTTTCTCCTTCGTTATTGCAGAAAACTAGAATTATGTCTACATTCAACCAGTGGGTCTCTAAAGTTAAACTAACACTTCGGACAACATGTCAGCTGTTGCCGTGGTGATTAGCAGTCATCACCTCATGAGGACGGAGACCATGGTTTGATGCAGTAGAACTGGTTCATGATGCAAATGCAGCCGGGGCTCCGAGACCCACTTTGTTTTTGTGGCGGTGCCCGGCCACCTGCCCCTGCACCCAGGCCTGCCTTCCTGCCCTCCTGCACCCAGGTCTTCCCTCCTGGACCCAGGTCCGCCCTCCTGCACCCATGTCTGCCCTCCTGCACCCGTGTCTGCCTTCCTGCACCCAGGTCTGCCATCCTGCACCCAGGTCCGCCCTCCTGCACCCAGGCCTGCCTTCCTGCCCCTTCACCCAGGTCTGCCTTCCTGTACCCAGGCCTGCCCTCCTGCCCCTGCACCCAGGTCTGCCCTCCTGCCCTTGTACCTCAGGTCTGCCCTGTGGCTTCGCAGCTAATGCAAGTGGGCGGACTAAGGGTCCCTTGCCTCTGGCTCTGCTGTGCTGATACTCAGAGCGCCAGGTGGTGCCAGATCAGGTGAGGGGTGAGGACACATCACCCACCATCCATAGCGCAGGCTCGGGGGCCTCTATAGCCCACACCAAATCACAGGTCCCGTCAGATGACCCTCTTCACGACTCACACCACTCTCTGTGGCCTCCCCTTTTCTCCTTTCCCATTTCCCTCCCTCCTCTTTTTCTCCTCTATTTCTCGCTATCTCCCTAATAAAGTGATCTTACTTGCTCCCTAGATAAAACATATCAGGCATGTTTTCAGAAGTATCAAACACATTTCTCAATACAGTTCCATGAACAGGGAAAAAATAAATCAGCTTTTACTTAGACAACATCACTAATGTTCTCTTTTGCTCTTTGGGGTAGTCAGAGATCCGCTCAGACTGCCAGAATGATCATGGAACTGATATGTTCAAAGAAAAGAGCTGTAAGTAGACAGTGAATGAAGCTGTTCCTAGTTCACCAGGGATGGTGGTAAGTCCCTTGGAGAGGGCTGCCACCCAGACAGTCTACCACAGTACGGTAACTCACCTTTTTTATTTTTAAAAATAAATCTTTATTGTTCATATTATTACAATTGCTTCTCTTCCCCCACCCCATAACTCCCCTCACCTGGTCCCCACTCCAGCCTCTGCTCTTACCTCCTCACCCTCACCCCCACACCGCTGTCCTCATCCATAGACATATGATTTTTGTTCAGCCTCTTCCCGTACCCCCCCACACAGACACCCCTTTCCCCTGGAGAATTATCAATCCCCTCCCATTGTATGTCCCTGATTCTATTATATTCATCAGTTTATTCTGTTCCTCAGATTTTTAATTCACTTGACTTTTAGATTCACTTGTTGATAGATATGTATTTGTTGTTCATAATTTTATCTTTACTTTTTTCTTCTTTATCCTCATTTTAAAGAATACCTTTTAGCATTTCAATAATACAGGTTTGGTGGTGATGTACTCCTTTAGCTTTTTCTGATCTGTGAAGCTTTTTATCTGCCCTTCAATTCTGAATGATAACTTTGCTGGGTAGAGTAATCTTGGTTGTAGGTTCTTGCTATTCATCACTCATCTTTAAAGCCAGACTGTCTTACAAATATGACGATCAAAGAATCACACCATACTATTCTGCTATGTCTCATAGTGTACAGAAAACAATGCTTTCTGCATTATCTATGGCACGTACTCCTTTTAGGAACTATAGCAACATAAATGCTCATACTTATTATGGTAGAAAATTTGTCCATTTAGATTCTAGCACACAGTGAAGTCAACATGAAAATTATATTTGAACAGTGTAATTATTTGGTGGATACATTCAAACTAGTTAAAAAGATAAACTAACGTAAGTTTTAAAATATGTCATATATCATTTGACTTAATAGTAAGAACTCTCACTAACTTTAGCGCAAAGTTATACCTCACTTTAAATTAATTCTTGTCTGAGATATAAAAATGCCAAATTTTCTTTCCTCCTGGATTTATACTTTTTATTTCAGTAGTACTCATATTATCATCTTTCTTTTTTATTTTATTTTATTGATTATGGTCTCACATAATTGTCCTTATCCCCCCATCCCCATCCCAATCATCTTTCAATTTAGACATGGAAAGTTATGTTTGTGCTTTTTATTAGCTACTAGAAAACGTTAATTTATATGTAGAATAATATTTAGATTGAATTTGGACATGCAATATAATTTTAAGTAGTGTTATATAAGCACAGTTTTAAGAAAAAAATGAAGGTTTTTAAAACTCAGAAAACATCAAGTCCCTATTGAAAGTAGCAATCTAACTTTAGTTACAAACTAAATTTTGACTAGTAATCATCAGCAAACCTTGCTCCTACTGTCATTATCACTTTAAATCTTCTTAGTTATGGTGCATTGGAAATCAGTGGGTGAACTGTGTTTTCCCCTAATCCTTTTATTTTCACCATGAAGTAGATTTAAATCAATTGTTTACGTTACTTAATCCCTGAGAGTTAATTAAATCCTGAAACACCACCATCTCACTGCACGGTGTTATAACAGGCCGGTCTCATGGGTTACATGGCTGCTGGCTATTTTTCCAAAAGCTGTTTTCATGGATGCTTTGAGCTGACTTGTATTGTCAAAACTTGGTTATAACTTATTTTAACAAAAGTGTGACAGTTGCGGTTTTTCGTTACCAATAATGAAAGGGGGGCATAACAGAGATGTAGACATGCAACGTGTGAATCGGAATTGTTTTCTCCTCGCTGAGCCACTGGCAGACAGAATGAGGATGCCCTGTTCTAATTATATTGTTTACACTGGAGTCTTTTCCTATTTTGCATGATTATCGAGGGCATTTTACGTCCTTCCCTTTCTTTCAAAGGTGTTTTATGCCCAGTTTAAAAGCAACTTACATTTAATTAGGAGTCTGTCTGATCACCTTCCGCTCACAGACGAGCTGAGGCAGTGTAGATGGACGTTTTATATGATGTGTTGTAATCTGTATTAAGTATTAAGTATATATGCATGCATATGGTCTTCTATTTAAGCAATCATTTATTGACTACCTAGATGAGACCAAAGCTACCTCTGACCAGGTCGCAGCAGTTTACAAATATGTGTACTCAGCATAAAATGCATACTGACCCATGATCAATCATCTTCCCTAAATGAAAGCTAACATGAGGAAACTGCACAGAAATCTAAATAAATAGAATAGATGGACGTTGGGGACTCATACTCTTTGAAATGACTAAAGCAGTGGTCAGCAAACACATTAGCCCACAGAGCCAAATATCAACAGCACAACAATGGTCATTCCTTTGGAGAGCCACATTTTTTAAACTTAAGCTTCTTCTAACGCCACTTCTTCAACATAGACTTGCTCAGGCCGTGGTGTTTTGTGAAGAGCCACACTCAGGGGGCCAAAGAGCCGCATGTGGCTCGTGAGCCACGGTTTGCAGACCACTGGCCTACAGTATTGTCTAAGGAAAATGTCTTGGCACCAGGGCAATGCTGCCCCCTAGAATGTGTTAGGAGGTATTTTCTCTTCTGCTGTGGAAGAGTTTCTAAGAATTGGCTTTTTTTTTTTTTTTTTTTTTAACGTGTTTGGTAGACTCTGCCAGTGTGCCATCTGGCCTGGACTAGCCTTTCTCCTAGGTGTATTCGTATATTGTGTCTTCTTAGTCAGTTTCAGTAATTTGTGTCTTTCTCGGGATTTTTTAATCTAAATTATCTGATTGGCCTCTGGTTGTTCATCATATTTAACGTCTAATTCTCCCGGGACCCGGCTTCACGGAACCCTAAGCTTGAGCGTCCTCCAGTTTCCGGAGGACACTGGTCCCCGCGGGGCCATCGCTGGGAAGCTGGTTGTTCTCCAACTGGCAGCATTGACTCAAAACAGCAAGTGACTTATAAGGTGAAACATGTCAAACTTAGAAGATAAAAGAAATGATCTGTCACTCAAAATTATATCTCAAGTTTATTCCAAACGAATTAATTTATTTTAAATATTTAAATAGGCATAATTTTCCTTGTGAAGTAATACATGTAAAATGTATCAAACTTAGATAATGAAAAAGTAAACTAAACAGAATATAAAATAAAATAGAATATCACTTGAATTTCTACCATAGGAACATAATAATTTTCAATATTTGACAGGCACTTTCCCCAACTGTTTGTCTATGGTATAGTAACTCATTGCACAAATACATATTAAGTGTATTGAATGCCAGCTACTTGGTGTTGCTGATATCATGTTGTATAAATTACTTGTGATGTTCAAAGTCATGTATGCGCACTAACTCGGTTAATGCTCGGGTCTAACTTCTGAAGGAAGGTTCTTGTATCATTACCTGCAAATGGAAAGGGAAACTAGAGCAGGGGAAAGGCTTTTGGAGGACAGAACTAGAAAAGGAAGCTGGGCAGCACAGGGGGCTCACTGTCCTGGAGAAGCGTCTGAGTGGAAGGGCCCAGTGAAAAGACATTTATAACGTGTTGTGGTAGCGCTTTGAAGTGCTGACTGTGGTTTGGCACGGATTAACACAGGAGGAACACTAACAATATGCAGGTTCCCCTTCAAGGAGTTCGGGACAAAGTGAAAGCTAAGCTTCGCATGATTAAAGAGAGGATAATTCAGGAAGTGTTCCTTTGTATTAAGGACTGAGATCAAAGGAAACATAGGGCTCCTGAGGAGCTGTTATGGCACAAACTCTGGGGAGGAATGTGAGAATGGGGCCTATGCTTTGTCTTGTACATGCTCATGGCACCTGACTTATTTAGACGTGTTTTAATCATAAACATTTTCCTGCACACTTCGTGCCATCCTGTTGACTATGTCAAACAAATATTCTCTCCCCTCCTCGATGCATATCCCTTTCCTTTGCTGCTTCTCCTATTCTCAGCCTTTTCAAAATCTGCCTTTTATTGTAGATATTTATTTATCATGCTCTGGCCACAGTGGAGAAGCCAAGCTTCTTCAGTCTTCAGTCTTTGCTCAGGCCAGACCCTTCAATCATTGCTCTGTGCCTGCTTATGCAAATTAACCTGCCATCTTTGTTGGGTTAATTTGTATACTCACTCCTGATTGGCTGGTGGGCGTTGCAGAAGCACAGTCAATTTGCATCTTTCTATTTTATTAGTGTAGATTCTATCCACTATTTTTCAGTGTTTGTGGCCAATAAATTAGATGCTGTGATCAGATGGGACTAATGACTAATAGTCCATTTTTTCCTTCCTGAGTCCAGATGGCGGAGCCAAAATATCAATGTTCTCACTGATAAAGATTGACCAGAGAATGTGGCTTTCCTGTGTAGGCACATGGATTTCCTAATCTAGACAGACACATGCCCCTGGGGATGGCTGGGTAATGACAGGTCTCACCAAAGAGGTCCATCCCCAACCTCCTGATAACCAAGCCCTAAGAACATGTGTACTCTGCCGGCAGGAGCAGTGTAACATAGTACATACATGTAAAGTTATATCACTCCACATGAACATATTAATAAGTATGTATGCATAATGTATATTAAGAAAGCCTGTATATCTCTATTCATATTTCCTACCTACAAGAAAAGGATAAATAAGGTAATCATCCCCCTGATGGACCTGGAGAGTGTTATGCTAAGTGAAACAAGCCAGTCAGAAAAAGACAAATATCATATGATCTCACTCATATGTGTAACCTAGTGAACAAAATAAACTGACAAGCTAAACAGAAACACAGTCATGGATAGACAGAACAGACTGATAGCTGTGGCGGGGGGGCTGTGAGGGGAGGACTGGATGGAAGAAGGTGAAGGACTGGATGGAAGAACAGATGCACAGCCCATAGGCACAGAGAGCTGTGTGGGGGTGGCAGGGGATGGGGGTGAAGGGCGCTGGGTGGAGGTGGGCAAAGGGGGAGAAAACGGGGACATTAGTCATAGGGTCAACAATAAAAATAAAATAAAACATTTTAAAGTAATTATTATATTTTCAGTTGGAGACGTTGAAAGCCCAAATATGTCTGTAGTTTTAAGCTGAGTGGTTTACAGAACAGCATAGACAAGAGCATGCAAACAGCTAAACCAAAAAACTATAATAAAGCAATTTTTCAGTATCATTGCTTGATTCTAACCAAATTAATCATGACTAGCAAAAACATGAATCCGCCCACGTACGACAAGTCATGTGCTAGAGAGATTACAAATGAGCCAAGCGTGGCCTGGCTTCTCTGACTTCCAAGGCTCATTAAAGGACTCTATCCCAGCGGCTTTAAGAAAAAACAAGCAGCCCAGATGACACCTTTCTTCTGGAAAGAGCAGTGGGCTAACCAAGGGTGGGAGCTGAAACTTGCTAATTTTAACAGTGCAGGCAAATTGAAGTGCCGGCTCGTTCATGTTGGTTGTTTAAATACCTTATAGTATACAAAATACGTTTTCCTAGGATTGTCACAAGAATATATAACTCCTTTTACTCAAATATTTTCCTAAAGCCTCACCAATTCTTTCCTCCAAGAAATAGAAAAATATAAGGTTAAACTTGAAAAAAAATTTAAGATTAGCAAAAAAAATATTTCACTACATTTGAGCATCTACACTAGTAAAGAGTAAGATACAAATTGACTGTAACTTCACGACACCCACCATCCAATCAGGAGTGAGAATGCAAGTTAACCCAACAAAGATGGTGGGTTAATTTGCATATGCAGGTAGCCAGGGATGGGGCCATTCCACATTGCCCCAGCTGCTCCGGGCCTCTGGGCAGCTTGGGAAGACAGAAAGGCAGCTCCAGCCAGAGCAAAAGTGATGCAGGCAGTCAGGGGAAGGAAGGCCCATTCTTACAGGAATCTTCGTGCATCAGGCCTCTAGTTTAAAATAAAATGCCTGCCTGGCTGGTATGGCTCAGTGGTTGAGCATCGACCTATGAACCAGGAGGTCAGGTTTTGATTCCCAGTCAGGGCACATGCCTTGGTTGTGGGCTCCATCTCCACTGTGGGGCATGTAGGAGGCAGCTGATCCATGATTCCCTCTCATTATGGATGTTTCTCTCCCTCTCCCTTCCTCCCTAAAATCAGTAGAAACATATTTTTTAAAATGCCGAATCAGTGACTCTCATGAAACTAGCCCCTTTCTCCCTGCAAACTTCCTGTCAGGTGTGCGCCATTCTGGACCTCCTTTGGATTTCCCCTGAGCCAGACTCGGCTTCTAGACCACAAGGGCGTGGGAGCTAGCATCCTTCCCCCCCACACACCCCGCCGCGCTCTCATGCTGTGTCTGCCTGGTAAACCTCTGGCTGCTCTGCCTGAGCTGCTGTCCCCACCAGGAGTCTGACCTCAGACCCTCTACATCCGTCTTCTCTAATCAGTGGCTCCCAAGGTGGCGAGTGTTTGTGACGGGCCCAGGCCTGGCTCTGTCCACACATCAGAGAAAATCAGCCCTTCAGGGAGCAGAGCCACTTGGGCTTCGGACCTGCCCCAGCGTTCCGGAATGAAAGCAGTTTCAGGGCTGAAATGCCTTGGGATCCCAATCTCACCAGGATTTAGCAGGTTTCCTTGAATAAATAATGAGTCTTAATTTTTTGTCTCTTTTAAAAAAATGTATTTTTATTGATTTCAGAGAGGAAGGGAAAGGGAGAGAGAGAGAAACATCCGTGATGAGAGAGAATCATGGATCGGCTGCCTCCTGCACGCCCACTACTGGGGATCGAGCCTGCAATAGGGGCATGTGCCCTGACTGGGAATCGAACATGACCTCTTGGTTCCTAGGTCGGTACTCAACCACTGAGCCACACTGGCCAGGGCTTTGTTTGGTCTTGCAGTGGTTGTTTTGACAACTTTATTCAGTCTTGTCACTGCTTTCAGGGGAGAGGATGAGTATAAACCATGCTGCTCACTCACCCACGTGCCACCTCCACTTCACACCTTCATCCAGAGTATTCTTGCCCCTAAATGTGGAAGATGTTCTCTTTCTGTGAAGTTGGAAAGGCTGTTCCTGTAAAGGCTTAAAGAGTAAAGGATTTTTTTCTTTATTGTTTACATCTAATCAATCACAGATTGTTCCGATCTTATTGATACACATTACAGTTAGGACTGTAATGTTCTGATTTAGAATAAGAAATACTAGTATATATTCAGTGTTATTTCCAGTTTTGGCACAGAGCTCCCCAATCCCTTGGAGTTTCTTAAGTGATGGGATTTGGAAGGTGCCTTTTGTTATGTTAATTACTAACCGCGGGGGGCGGGGGGCCCTGCTCCCCTCCCCTGCCCCCTGTCCTTTCCCCAAGGTTGGGGGATTTGGTTGGGGGATTTTTCCAACCAGAAAAGGAGGGTTGGAATCGTCACTCCCAATCCTGACTTCCCAGGAGCAGAGAGCAGCTGCAGGCTGAACTGGTCCCTCATGGCCAGCGATCTAATCAATCAAGACAAAGCCCCGAAAAGCAGAAAAGGCGGGATCCAGAACATTCCAGGTGGGGGACGAGGATGGTTCCAGGTGCCATGCCCCGACCCACAGGGACAGAAGCTCAGGCCTCCCCCCACGGTGTCCCTTTGTCCAGGACCCTCCTCCATGTATGTCTTCATCTGGTTGTGGGGGACTCCTCCTCCATGTAGGTCTTCATCTGGTTGTGGGGGACCCCTCCCCCATGTATGTCTTTATCTGGTTGTGGGGGACCCCCCTCCTGGATCTCTTCATCTGGTACTTGACTTGTGGCTTTGCTCTCCTTTGGAGTGAACTGGTCACCTCATCAGCATGTTGGTACCTGAGTGCTGAGAGCTGCTCTAGCAAACGATCAAACCCAAGGAGACCAGGCCTGGGCAGGCTGTGCAGGGGGCCGCCTGGGGACCATGCCCGACCTGAGGAGCCTGATGGCATTTCCAGGCAGCCTCGGGGGACACCACTGACACCGGGAATGGCTTTTGGTGGTGGGAGGGAACCCACTGTCCTCACACAAGGACCCTCCACTCCTCCAAGCCACCTCCTCTCAGAAACGGAAATGGCCTCTCCCACCTGATTGCTGCCTGACCACCTCGAAGCAGGTGGTCCATGGGCTCCACGCTGGGAGCTGCCCAGGCCACATGGCCTTGCTTCAACGTGTGGAGGAACTCTTAACCCTTCCCTCGAATTACACCTCCTGCCTTATGCAATCTTCTAGATTTCTTACCTCTAGAGAAAGACCCGGAAAGAAGGCGGAGACTTTTGATGCTGTGGACCACCTCTCCCTAAGACAGCGTTAGACATCTCCCCTCTGATGCAGATAACCCGAACTCTAACCATCTAAAACGTACCTGGGTTGCACACATGGAAAATCTAAGGACATGGAAATCATTTCATTAATTTTATAAGAAAGTGAAATGGGTCTTTATAGAAACATTAGAAGGCAATTAGCTTTGTTATGCCTCCGCACATTTTGGAGATGCAGTTTTCAAATGAAGGCTATGAAAATGTGAGCTCTGAGCCTGCTTCCATAATGCACATATATTGCCAACTTCAATTCATTTTTGAAAGGCCATCTAGCCCAGTTCCCAAGTAAATGGACTTTATTTGCTTTCATCTATGCTAGATCATAGAAAGGACCTCGCTCTTAATTGAAGTTTGTCGGCTGCCGTTAGAGGAAGAGCGACATAGATTAATTTCCTTTTTCGGATAAAATAAAAAAAAGGAGAAAGTATTTCTCTTTCTAAAATGGCACCAATATATAAAGTTTTTGATTGCATTATTGATTTCCTCCAGTTATTATTTTCAGAGGATGTTATTAGATGAGTCTGTTATGGGAACCTGCAAGATATAGGTCCCAAACTTAAATATCAGAAAAGGAAAGATCAATATGAGAAATAAATGCATTTTAGAAATCAGACACGAATGCCAGCTATAAGTTCCAAAGTAAATTAAATTCCCTGGAGCTGCCATCAATCAGCCGTGGCAGGTTTGAAGGTCATTGTTGCTGGCTATTTGGCTAAATTTCAACTCAATTTAAACCCTGATCAGTGATTCATAACTGACCCACGCAGATGGGTGGCCATGTGGTGCCCGGGTGCACATTAATCCCCTCCTCCAGGAGACAGGAACAGACCAGCTGCTTAAAAAGAAATTGCATAGGACGGGTGCAGAAATAGCAGAAATAATTGCATAGGCGGAGTGATGGGCCACACAATTCGGAGGCACTTTGCACATTGGCTCTTGGCTCCGAGGTGCCTTTTTGGCCTTTGGATTCTCCCCTTGCGAGCTATTTTCCACATGTGGAATGAACCAACCCAGGGATGGCAATCAGCTCACACAATTCACAGACATTTTAGCTTTATGGAAGACCAGACACCCCAACTTCCCATCTTATTAATTTATATAGTAAAATGTAATTACTTCCTAAGGATTCATTTTGTGCCTGATATTCAGACCTTTGTGCCTTAATTTCCTTTATTAGATAAAAGAAAATAAGGAGAAAGTATTTCTCTTACTAAAATGGCACCAATATATAAAGTTTTTGTGGGGAATTGCAAGTGTGGAGTCATCAAAGCATGAGTGTGAATGACGAGAGAATTCAATTTCATTTTGCTCCTAAATTTAAGTGGTAGCTGCATTTGTTTAAATGGCTTATACCTGTTCTATTGTCTAAGTACAGGCTATTGAGAGTGGTTTCTAATTTCTCACTATACTTTGGTAAATATAGCTAAGTGTGGGCCACACACATGGTAGGTCTAACCAAAAAAAAAAATGCAACGCTGCAAAAATTATTTGAATATTTTCTATTCACATGCATCCTTTTATTTCCTCAGAAGATGCATTTATAAGAAAGAAAGAAAAAACTGGAATAGTTTTAAGAGCAGCCCAAATCGCCCACCAAAGCAAACAATGGTTATAATGTCTCCAAGTATAAATAGAAAATGTAATAAAAGTAAAATTGATTTAAAAACTACTTGACAATGATTGTCTTATTATCATAGTCTGACAATCTCTTGCATTTAGATAAAACTTGGACAGAAAGTCTTATTTTTATCATCTAAGTGAAGCGAAGGAACGCATTTTCTCTTCGTTATCTAACCAAACGGGCCTTATCAAACTCTGCCACCTTCTAAATCACGGCTTTGCAGTAGTAGCATGTTTACGTGTGAATATTCAGCCGCTTCAATAAAACGCAGCATCTGTGATCAGCTTCTTTTCAGACTTAGGCACAACAGCCGACAGGTCCATTAGAGCTGTCCGGGGTACTTAAGGTCCCTTCCTCTCTGTTGCTGGGTAGTATGACATGGGAAGGTCTCAGCACCGTTTGTAACCATTTACCCTTGAAGAATATCTGGGGTGCTTTTAGCATTTGCTTATCACAAGGAAAGCATTCATGGACAATTATTGTGTGGACGTTGATATTTCTTTCCCCAGGATGTATGGCCAAGAGTGCCATGGCTAAGTCACGCGGTAAATCTACTTTTAGTTTAAAAAGGAATGACCAGACCATTTTTTGGAAATCTGTTCTTACGTAAGACTTCTAAAAATAGAAATAGGAGAAACTTCTGGACATCTAGAGTTGAGCAAAGACTTAATACCAAAAGGAAGACCATTGAAGAATAAAGATTGTGAATTGGATCTGATTGTTATCGGAGAAGTGCACGATGTCCTTTCTCCTCTGCTGGTGAGAGAGGGATTCCCGGGGTGCCTCTGGAATGAGTTTCCGGAGCCCCCCACGGGGGATGCAGCGTGGTGGAACGTTCCATTGGTGTGGAGCTGCATCCCTTGGTTAGTGAAGTCCATCCCCCTTCGTGCAATTCTGGGGGAGGTGCAGCTGGGGACTCAGTGGAGGGGGGAGAGGAGAAGGGTCCACGGTGCCCACTCCTTGGGAAGCTGGTCCAGGGCAGCATCAGGCCAGCTGCCGTCGCCTTTCCATGCTGTGGGTCACAGCTGCGAGCCTTGTGGGCAGGTGCAGGGGCCGTGAGCACACCCCCTGCAGCAAGAGTCCCAAGAGAGCTCGAGAGAGTGGACTGCTTTGCTCAGGAGATTAACTACCTCCATCCTTCCCCCTTCCCATGGCCACGCCTCCTCCTGCCAGGACCTGCTCTCAGCTGTGACTGACAGGCAAACATCTGTCCTATTTCACCCACTTGACTGGGCTTGCGTCTGAATCCCAGCTTCCTGGCAGAGCGGCACAGATGGCGTGCCCACCACATTTGGCCTTTCCCCGACTCCTTTTCAGTTTCATAACTGGATTCTTACAATGGCATCATCCCACATTCAGAAAGACCTGCTCTGCTGAAGGCTCAGTGTGAGCCACGCAGCTATGATGACCATCGATCCCATTTTACTTCTACTGGATTTATTCATTTTTGTAACATACTTGCTTCCTTTTGCAGAAAGTACAACTCTGGAAAATAAACTTGGCCTCCACACACACTTTGCACTGAGTCTGACATACAATAAGCAGCCAATCAATGTAATGTTTACTTATTCTGCATCTGTTTTGTTTCTGTCCTGTCATGCTTTGTTATATATATTTTTTCCTTTAATTAGATCACAGTCTAATAAGAAAAGATAGATTGCATGGCCAGTGTGGCCCAGTGGTTGAGCATTGACCTCTGAACCAGGAGGTCATGGTTCAATTCCCAGTCAAGGCACATGCTCAGGTTGCAGCTCAATCCCCAGTGTGGGACGTGCAGGAGGCAACCGATTAAAGATTCTCTCATCATTGATGTTTCTGTCACTCCCCCTTTCCCTTCCTCTCTGAAATCAATAACAATATATTAAAAGAAAAGAAAAGAAACTCAGCAATGTCTACTAGATAAGAGATATAAAATAATGTGAGATTTGGCTGCATAAAAATGCTGTGTCAACTAAAGCTAAATTAGATTAAGAGAAGAATTTCAAGAAATTTAGAGATATCTTAAACTCATGAGGAAAAATATAAGTCATAAAGACTAAAAAGAATGAATTAGGAAGGTTTTGCTTAATCAATATTCTCTAAGTTACCCAATTTACTCTTGTGTGTGTCGGTAATTCTTGGCCTCAGCAGAGATTCCTGTGAAGTTTTCTGGGTGTTTTTACCTTCCCGCTGTCACTGGGGCCCCTGGCATCCGGTGGAGAGGGGGCTGAGCTGGCCAAGGGGCACTTTCCCGTCATGGACGCCACGGTCCACGGCCAGGGTGCGGAGGAAGTGAGCATTTTAGACCATCGAGTCACAGTTCTGCTGAGATAGAATGACTCACACAGATCACAAACAGCCTGATTGAAGGCTCTCTACAAGACTCCTAAATGCCATGTCTTACCCAGTTGTGTGTGTACTCCCACAAACTGATCTTTTCAAAGTGACTTTCCCCTTTTTTAAAAAAAATACTTTAACCCGTTTTTCACTCGGTTTTACTGGAATAGACTTCCTGTGTAGGCAAATGCTGCACTTCCGTTGGAGTGAGTCCTCCGATTCTAAAAGAGACGGCACAAGAGCAATGCCATTTCTCATCATATTAAAATAATCCTGAGTGAATATTCCTCAGTCGTAGCTTCCCTTTTAGGGTATTAGGCGAGTCTGTGGGAGAGGAAGACATCACCGTGGGACTAATATCATTTTCTTCCCACTCAGTGACTTTTTGTGCCATCTGCAATCCATTTAAAGAAGTTAATTCAGGCCTAGAATTGACTCATCTACTCTCTCAGCAATGGCTGAAGATTCTCAATAAAATCAATGGATTGGGGTTGTTGCCCAAATTACAAACTTTAAAATGTTGTGCAGAAACCCACAGCAGAGCTATTATTGTTCCTTTGATGGCGTTTTACCTACTTCTTCATGGATTTGCTTATTTTCAGGTATTTCACATCTGATATTTGACTCATGCTGAATGACTGCATCTTTCCAAAACATGACTGAGGACGCTTACGAGGATTAGTCAATGAATGTTTCTTGTGGGTTCGAATGGCTAAATTCCTTGTTTAATAATATATGTTTTATTATTCAGAAAATAATAGATTATGTTTATTTTTGAATATATATTGGAAAAAATTTCATAGTTGCCTGTGTGGTTTTCGAATATGGGGGATCGGGAGATAACACAGCAGATTCAGACATGGGCAGCGACACAATGCACACCTTCTATATATCAGCAACTCAGAGTCCCCCCCCAACACACACACACACACACACACACACACACACACACACGTCAAATCGCCTCATAGGCAGCCAACACAATGAAGGAGACTGAGGCCAGGGACATTATTGAAATGGAGAAGAAAAAAGGAATGACCTAGCTAAACCCCAATACACAGCAAGGGGAGTTTCATAGCCTCCAAGGTCACATGCAAACTGACACATTGGGAGGCAGGAAAACCTGGTTTGAGGCTCTTCCTGTGACACTGTTTGTCCCCGGGAAGCACCTGCAGAAACCCAGGTGCTCACGCTTTCTGTACACGCGAGTGTTCAGGGTTCGGGTTCTGGAGGAGGCTGCACACAAATGAAAGAGACTGGACAAGAGAGTATACATTTGGGAATTGGGGGCCAGGGGAAGCCCAACAGATGACTCTGCTTTGCTCTGGCCTTGCCATCCTTGTTATTCAGGTTTGGGATACACCCATTGCCCTTAGACAGACAATTCCAGTACCAGGCAGACTATCTTATCAGTGAGGATTTACATGGTTGTTTGGTGGGGAAGCTGCCTCAGTTACCATTGTCTCCATCAGACAGGGGGTGGCTGGCTCTGACCTTTCAGAGCTTCAAGATCAGCCAGCCTTCGGGGTTCCTAGTCCACACCTGTCTGCTGGTGAGGACAATGGCCGGCTCCCCCCATGTTCGGCTCTTCCTGACTAACAGATGGCACTACATGTCCCCGGGGCCAGGAAGACCGCTCAGCTGGCAGCTCCGTAGCTGGCACAGCTTTTCTCTGATGACACAGGGGCCTCTGCTGGGCCCTCACGCCAGCCTGTGGGCAGCTGTGTGCTCCTGGTGCCTGGGTGGCTAAGACGACTTCCTCACGTGTTTGGTGTTGGCCACCTCAATTTCTTTCTGTTCTGTGTTTCTCCACCAGCCCGGCTAGCTCTGTGCCCACCTTGTGGGCTCTGGGTCCGAGAGCAGCGAGGAGGGCCGGTATGGCGTGACCCAGCCCTTGTGGTCCGGCCCCTTCCTGCATCACCTGTGGTGACGTGTCCTGAATCACCCGCTTTAAAATGTGAACTCGTGGCCCGGTCGGCGTGGCTCAGGGGTTGAGCATCGACCTATGAACCAGGAGGTCAGGTTCCATCCCGGTCAGGCACAGGCCCGGGTGGAAGGCTCTCATCACTGATGTTTCTCTTTCGCGCCCTCTCCCTTCCTCTCTGAGGCCAGTGAACATGTGGTAACATCCTCGGCATGTGCTGACCTTCCGTGCTGAGGTTGCTCTCCTCGTGCCATGCTGAGCCCACACGCAGCCTGCAGGTCGGAGCCGCTCTATCCCGCTCCCACGGGGCAGTGCCAGGATCGGGTTCAACCCGGCGTGACCCGCTCTCTGTGTGCGTTGCAGGGGGAGGAGGACTTTGGACACATACTTAGCAGGAAATGCTTCCCACGTAAAGCTTTTTGACTGGCAGTTCCTATAAGAACAGGGGCTGTAACCCCTTATCTTATAAGGAAAGCTGTGCACTGAGTGAGTGGGAAAATCTTAGGAGCATTAGCTTTCATAAAACAATCATCCCACGTTTAAAACTGTAATATAAAACATGCTCCTCTTGAGAAGCATACTTAATATATATCAACATTGGGCTAATTAAGTTAATATTCAAAATGTACAATCAGGAACAAAACACTCTGCAAAGCTCTTCATTATATTATAAACTTCGGATGTACGAACTGATTAATCATCGAGTGAAGCCCCTCTGATTACTGAAGTATTTCTCAAACCCATTACGTCTGCACGGGAGTTTCTGCTCAACCCGCCATGTCCTGCCTTCCATGTCCACCTTTGTCGCAGAGTGGGCATCTGTCTATCCATGTACCTTCCCTGTGGAGACGACTGCATGTTGCATCCTTTTACTGGGGTTCAGGATCTGAAGAAGGGACTACCCACAAATGAAAATGCTATATAAGAAATATGAATTTAGAAGGCATTGGGAGTTAGGGGTATCTCTTTCGGGATGGCACAATGAAACTCTGGCCAGTCCACCTCTGATTCAGTTTTATATACACATCTTGCCCTCAGTAAAGCATGGCAAATAGGTAGCAGATAGAGCATCTCAGAGGGCAGTAAAGGTCAGTAAAGATGTACTTTGAGGCTATCAGGTCAGGAAATTGCTTTGAGCCATTGATATCTCAATATGGAACAATTGTTGCATAGCTTTAGCCCCGCTGAAGCTCAAAGTTCATCAGCTGTCTGAGTTCCTTGATGCACTCTCATGATAGTATTCACAATGGATGGCCTCCTGCATGACTCCCTTTTTGTTTTCTTAATAAATCTTAATAAATCTGTATGATGTCTGTAGGGCCTGAGTCCTTTTAAGACTCTTCATTCTGGATCTGCAGACTAGAAATAAACATATAAGAACAAGAATGAGACAGACAATAGTGGTTATGCTGAGTCGAATATGGGGAGATCCAATGAAGAGGATTGAGTTCTTTCATGTCCTTTGTAAATTGCTGCCAGGCGTCAAAGGAACCAGTTTGTAATAGGCTCCTTTCTGGGCCACCAGTTTTTATGGGTCCCCTCCTCAATCGCTATCCCTGTGACATGACAGCCATGATATTCGAGCTCTAGATGGTGGACAAACGGTGGATAATGACAGTGCAGCTCGGACCTTCTCTGGCTTTGTCCAGGGAAACTTGCACCATCGCACAACTGATGACTGCTGGCATGGCAAGGAACACATTCTCAGGTGTTCTCTGGGTTCTTGTCTCCTCACAATCTCGCTCAGCTTTCTGGACTGTCTTCTTCACACCCCCGCTACTGCGTGTGACTCTGTTAGTGACTATATATATATAATATATATAATATTATATATAATATATATATATTATATATATATATATATATATATAATATATATATAGTGTAACGAGCACCGTCATTGCTGCAATGGTGTTTTATCTGTATAACCTTACTTTTCTCGTCTCCTGGACTTGTTCATCTACATGTAATCATCCTTGCCTATTCCTTTCAGTCCAAGGTTGGCATTGAATGATCCCAGCGTCGTAGATAGTGGAAAACATCCCCTCTGTGCCATCCTCAGGGCCACTGCAGGTGGAGGGCATGGCGCTGTTAGCGGCGACCAGCAACAGCAGTGAGCGTGGCCTCCTGCAGACGCGGCAGCAGGTGGTGGAACATCATCTGATCGTCTGTCCGTGGTTATGATTTCTGGGCCTTCTCGCCGGTGAGGCGACCCAGCTCATCTATGAGGAGGCGGTTTGCCTCTCGGACAGATGGCTCTGACCGCAGCCCGGAGGCCGTGAGCCATCCAACGTGCCAACTGGACAGGATCTTCAGACATAAAAGATCAACTGTCTGTCAGTCTCTGCCTAAGATGTGTCATCCCTAACCCACTGTTTATCTGATTGTATGATCATACAATTTCTTTTTTCTCATCAAGAGTGACTATAGAAAAGAAGCGTTTTAATGGGAAATTCAGAGCTGGACTTCCTGCTCCAATCAGAAAAGCAACGTTGCATCTTCAAGGGGTAATAGTTCAAACAGGAAGTATAATTCTCACTCATGGCTTTATAACACTAGGCCAAGCTCCACTTTGCCAATAAAATAAATAGACATATTGCCTTAAAGATTAACATTTTATCATAGCCTCGATAGTTATGTTCTGATTTTATCTGTATTTCATGAATATAAAATTAGATTACTTTGGAATATAATTAATCCTGATCATGGCTCACTCTAAAATAAGTATATATTTTTTGCCTGGCTGTCATGGCTCAGTGGTTGAGCATCAGACCTATGAACCAGGAGGTCAGGGTTTAATTTCTTGTCAGGGCACATGCCTGGGGTGCAGGCTTGATCCCCAATGTGGGGCGTGCAGGAAGCAGCCAATCTATGATTTTTCTCTCATCATTGATATTTCTGTCTCTCTCTCCCTCTTTCTTCCTCTCTGAAATCTACCAAAAAATATTTAAAATAAAATAAGTACATATTTTTAATTATTTGAAACACATTCTAAAATAAGTATGTTTTCATCAATTGAAACATCAACAGAGAAAGTAAACATCAACAGAATTCAGCTTATTTTCTTTTTAAAATATGTTTTTATTGATTTCAGAGAGGAAGAAAGAGAGACAGAGATAGAAACCTCAATAATGAGAGAGAATCATTGATCGGCTGTCTCCTGCATGCCCCAGAGTGGGGATTGAGCCCGCAACCTGGGCATGTGCCCTAATTGGGAATCGAACCATGACCTCCTGGTTCATAGGTCAGTGCTCAAGCACAGTTGAAGCTAAAGCACATCTAACACATACTGATGTATCAAGCAGTATTTATAATAAACATATCGATCTCAATGTCTAATTATGTTATCGGTTCACGTAGACACCGACCTTGTCTATCACATTTTCTGGATGATAAGATCAGGGTTGGGAAACCCCGCTAATGAGCAGGAGAGAATCATACTGAAGCTGCTGGCTCTTCCTCTGACCCCAGAGGACGTTCCTGTTCATGAAGCTCCGAGACAAACAGAAAACAGATGAGAGTTTAAGGAATCTCTGTAGACAAGAGAGAAAAAAAAATAACTAGGCTCAAAAGTAAGTGCATCGGTGCCCACGTTGAACCTTAAGAGGGAGTCAGTCCTGCCATTGGGGACACCCTGGATGAGCCTGGAGAACATGCTGAGAGAGGAGGCTCAGGCATGCCTCAATAAAGGGCCCTTTTAAAGAAAATACTTATGCACTTACACAACCAAATATGTTTCAACCATATTTTAATAGATAACAATTAATTGAAGAACAGTATGTATATCAAGCCACTTATATGTCAAGTGTGAAAAATTATATCGGTGGCTTAACCTTTTCAAAAGAGACCAAAAAATAATAGTAATAACTGGGTTATGAATGAACCAGGATGGAGTGAAGGGATTTTTTTCATTCCATACCCATCACCATGTACCCCTACCATGCTCTCCTCCACCACCACCCACCCCCTCTCCCGCAATCACCACATTGCTGTCCATGGCCATGAGTTCTTTCCATTTTTTCTCTTTTTATCTCAATCCCTCCACCTCCTTCAACACACCCCTCCCCACTAGAGCTGTCTACCTGCTATCTATGAGTCTGTCTCTATTTTGCTTGGTAGTTGAGTTTGTTCATTAAAGTCCACATATGAGTGAAATCATTCTTAAATCATCACATATATGTTAATATGACAAAAACAGGGTAAACCTTTTAAAAAATAGAGAATCTCAAATAAAAGCATTAATTATTTTTTGATTATGGGCTTTGAAGTTTCAGATCTGGGGTTTTTGGTGCTCTGGGTTTCTATCTATTTATATAAAAGCCTAAGTAACCAAACAACCAAGTGTGTATCATAGACTGGTTGCTATGATACACACTGACCAGGAGCTACCCCCTGAATGGTCAGTGCGCTCCCATAGCCAACCTCTCTTGGCTCCTTCCCTCAGCCATCTGGCCCAGATGGCCCTGATCAGGGTGACTATGCTCCCGAGGCCCTCATTGGCTAGCCAGACCAAGCGACCCCACCTGTGCACAAATTTGTGCACCGGGTCTCTAGTTGTGAAATATTCTGGTACATTCCATTTAAAAGAAATAAAGTCAAAGATTAGTCAGAGTTGAAGTCTTATAAAATTTTTTCAATTTATCTTTATTGTAAAAAGTTTCACAGATATCAACTTTCCCCCCTCTCTCTTCACCTCTCCCCCCCCCCTCCCCGGCCTTCACTGTTGTCTGTGTCCATGGGGTATGCATACATGCATATAAGTTCTTTGGTTGATATCTTCCCACCCACCCCACCTTCCCTCTGAGATTCCACACTCTGTTCCATGTTTCTATGTCTATGGGTCTATTTTATTCATCTGTTTATGTTGTTCATTAGATACCACATATCAGTGAAATCCTGTGATACTTGTCTGTCTTTGTCTGGCTTATTTCACTCAGCATAATGCTCTCCAGGTCCCTCCAGCTGACTCAAAGGGTGAGAAATCTTTCTTTTTTATAGCTGCATCATGTTCCATGGAGTTTTAAAGGAATCTCACAACCCCGGGCGTAGCCTGGGCATCTCTCTCCATAGAGTGTGTGCATATCACAGCACAGCAGGCCACATTGGAGCTCTGCAATGTCTCTGTCTCCCCCCTCACCTCCATGCCCGCGTGATAGATCTCTTATGCTTTCTCATATTATTTCAAACCAGAGACCTGTTTTGTTTTTGTTTTTTCCACTCTCACTTCAGTTAAAACAGTCAAGTCCCGTCTCTTTATCCCAGGCTATTTTCTGGTCTAGCTAACCTTCTCTTACAATGAAACAGTATTAAAAAGAACCAAACTTGAAAACCCAAGGTTGGGACATGTTTCTGGGCAGATCCGTCCCTTTACTTCAAATCATTGCATTTAGACAGGGACAGCTGCTGCCCTAGAGTTATAGCAATTCTCAGGAGAACACTCAAGCCCTGTGGGGAGGACACAGGGCCACTAAGTTTTGGTTATTTTTCTCATTGTTCACATGCATTTGGAAATGTCACCTAATCAGCAAAGGCAAACTTTCTCAACAAGTGACATTAGGCAACTTAATAGTTTAATTCAAAGAGTGACACAAAAACGCTGAAGGGCAATCAGGCACATAATAGCACATTAACTTAAATGGTAAGATAGGCAGCGAGAAATATTTTTATACTTAGCACCTAATTTCACTGTAACTCATGTTGACTTATTTTATCTGCTATTGAAATTTTAATTTCTCCAATTATGACTCTCAAATTCTTGTATTCAAAGTTATGTCAAAAACACAAAAGGATTGATTACTGCCAGTGGATAATCAGCGTCGTCCTGTGTGAATGTGAATTCTGGGAACATAATTTTGAATTTATCCAAAATCGCTAGACCAATTCAATGTTGTTTGGATAAGCAAACTCGCAGGAGCTGGGAACTATCAAAAGCCTATGAGCGCATAATTCAGGTTCCAAATCTGGTGTCACAAACCCGTTTATTATATGCACACTAGTAAACTTTTTTTTGTAAAGGGCCAAATAATAAATAGTTTATGCTATATGAACCATGAAGTATCTTTTGCAACTATCTTTTAACCCTGATGTTGTCTGGCAAAATTAGCCAAAACAATATATAAACAAATGGTGGGCCTATGTTCCATTAAAACTTTATTAAGTAGTGACTGGATCCAAACTATGAACCCAACCTACCTCTCACACACACCTTACTTCTTGCTTCTCATTCAGCACTTTCCCTACAGTTGCCTCAAAGAACTGTAATGTGTCCATTCACCAATTTCAGACTTAGAAACGGGCTGTCCTTTATTTTCAGAACTGATTCTCATTTCTGACTCTGAATCCCCAGTCCCTCTATGGTGAATGACATATAACTTCCTCCAGTTAATTTTAGTTCAGTCCCGTCATTAATGAATCAGTTGAGAGTACAAATTAGTCACCATCTCATTAAGATCGTCTATTTTTATTTTCTTCCGCGGGCTCTAGGCTCTGTGTTCAGGAGGCAGGGACCTGGGCGGTACAGGAAGTCATGTGTGAACTGCTGACAGCAGCACAGGACCTGGGAAGGGTTCGTCTGTTTCCTATGCCAAAGTCAACAGGCAGTGCCCTCCCCTCCACCATAGGAAAGACACGGCCAGCTGGGGAAGGTCAGATGAGAAGAGTCACATGCAGGCTTCTCTGGTGGAGGTCACCTCACAGACACGGTACCTCAGAGACCCTGCCCCTTGACCCTGCTACATGACCTTTTGACCTAGAAGACCTCGTGAGCCCATGACCATCTAAGGACCTTTTCACATGCTCTCCGGACCCCATGCTAGCAACTCTCTTGCAGTTCCTCCATCTGCTGATGTGTTTTGCATATAACGGCTGCCATAGCAGACAGCACTCTGAAAAACAGTGGTGGTGGTGAGAGCCCTCTTATTGCAGGTATCCTACAGGTTGTGACAAACACCAAAGTGAGCCCGTGTATCTTTTCCTAAAGTGCTCTGCCAGGAAGTAGAAGATGAGGGCGAGAATGAAACCCATTCTTCGTCACTCTCCCTTCCCATCCCCTGGCCCATTACCAGACGCCTCCGCAGTGTGAACAGTAACACCTTGGCCTTCTGTCTGGAGCACCTGTATGCACCTTCCCTGCACACAGGCAAGGACACATGTGCTCAGTGTGCTCGCCCGGGTATCGGTGCAGGAGTAAAAGCAATGCAAGGCGCATGGGTTCAACATGGACGGTTCTGAGACAGACAGGGTAGGCCACTCGCTAACGGTGAGCTCAGGAATGAAGACAAAAGCGTTTGGGGGGACCCTCAGCAGACTCACTGTGAGCCACGTTCTAGCCAAGAACACACCATCACAGCATAAAGAAATACATGTATGCCTCCTCATGTTTATATATCCTTCTCCATGAACAACATTTAAAAAAAATTGATACATGCTATGCAGAAAAAAATCAGAAAAAAATATAGGAATGTTAAGAAGGAGGGTCCCACCTGGCCGGTGTTGCTCAGTGGTTGAGCATTGACCTATGAACTAGGAGGTCATGGTTCAGTTCCCAGTCAGGGCAATGCCTGGTTTGCGGGTTCGATCCCCAGTAGGAGCATGCAGCTAATCAATGATTCTATCATCATTGATGTCTCGATCTCTCGCCCTCTCCCTTCCTCTCTGAAATCAATAATAATAATAAAAATGTTTGTTTTTTAAAAAGGAGGTTGTCTTGCAGAAAATGGTTTGGCTCAGTGGATAGAGCGTTGGTCTGCGGACTGAAGGGTCCCAGGTTCGATTATGATCAAGGGCATGTACATTGGTTGTGGGCACATTCCCGGTAGGGGGTGTGCAGGAGGCGCGGCTGGTTGATGTTTCTCTCTCATTGATGTTTCTAGCTCTCTATCTTTTCCCTTCCTCTCTGTAAAAAATCAATAATATATATTTTTTAAAAAAGGAGGCTCTCACTGAGAAGCTGGTGTTTGAGTGGAGTCCTGTGAGATAGTGAGACAGTGAGACAGTGCCAACCTACAGAAAGTGTATCCCAGCCAGAAAGCAGCAACATGCAGGCTTGTCTGGAGAATAGCAAGGTGATCAATCTGATAGAAAATCCCCTTCAGCAAATGAAGGGAATCTTAGAATTAGAGTTGCACGAGGCCATAGGCAGAGCCAGTTTTAGAGAAGAAGAGCAGGTGCTGGCTATTGTTACGAAGTTCAAGACGCCTATTCACCTATTCGATATTCAAGTGAGAAATCAAGTAGGCAGTTGAATTGTTCTTGCCTGGGGAGGTACATGTAGAAGCTGTTGGAGCATGAATGTCATTTAGAGCCCAGGCCTTAGACAAGATTGTGGATAAAGTGGGTGAGATAAGAAAAGAGGTCTAATGACAGGTCCCAGGGTATCGCGAGCTTAAAGGACTGAGACAAAGAGAATCAGCAAAGAAGGTCAAGAAGCATTTCACTAAGAAGACAAATTAAAAATCACTTTGTTCTGGATGCAAAGAAAAGGAAGGAAAAGGTTTCAGAAAGAGAGAGAGAGATTGATCAGTTGTGTCAAATGCTGCTGTAAGATGTACTGACGGGAGTGTGTGAACTGACAGGGTTATAAATACAGAGACTTTTAAGGATGTCAGGAGCACATCCAGCAGCTTCCTGATTGTTGATGTGTTTTGGAGTGGGTGCAGGTGAACATAGAAAATAAGTTATGAGTATGACTATGGAAGCAATTTGAAGAGATTTTTGCATAAACAGAATCAAGAAATAAAGGCAGAGTTACAGAAGCTGGTGGAGTCCAAGGGATTTTCATTGGAACTCTGGGAGTTTGCCACAGATGATATGAAAGCTCTGATGGAGAGGGAAAGTTGACGATTCAAGAGAGAGCCCATACGAATTTTGTTCAAGTCCTTAAGAAAGTGACAATGAATGGTTTCTCTGTCTAGTAACCAAGAGAAAGTTGGTATTAGTTTTGAGCACAGAGTTCATCCACAATAATAGGAGAAAAAGCCGGATTTAGTGCATTGGTAGACCTGATCCAGGAAGCTACTCAATGTTCCTTTCTAATCACCTTTGTTGTCAGAGTGAAATGAACCCACATGTGAGCGGAGGTATGGGGAAGTCTGCAGCACATATGAAATGGTGATCAGAGACATGGGAACATGAACAGACTAGGGCAGTGGTTGGCAAACCGAGACTCATGAACCATATGTGGCTCTTTGGCCTTTGAGTGTGGCTCTTTCACAAAATACCATGGCCTGGGTGAATCTATTTTAAAGAAGAGGCGTTAGATGAAGTTTAAGTTTAAAAAATGTGGCTCTCAAAAGAAACTTCAATCGTTGTCCTGTTGATATTTGGCTCTGTGGGCTAACAAGTTTGCCGACCACTGGCCTAGGGTATGACTAGGAGTCATCCTGAAAGAGCCACCTGAAATCTGTGATGACAAAATATGTATGATTATTTGGGGAAGAAAGACAAGAGAATATAGCAGTAAAGAAGGGAAGGTGGAAAGAAGAAAACGAGGGAGGGGGAAAGGAAGGAATGATGTGAGGGAGGGAGAGAGGGATGGAGGAAGGGAGGGAAGGAGTGAGGAACGGAGGGAGGGAGAATGTTAGTGCTGGGTAACAAAAGAAAAAATAGAGAAGGAAAACATGAATAGCTTATTACAAAAACAAACAGCTTCTTAGAATCAGAATGGATCACCCTGAGGGCTACACTGCACTGTGAAGGAGTGAGTTGGTCACCAATCAGGTCGTTTGAAGAGAATGTGTGGTGACAGCCAGAATCATTTAGCAGATAGCTGTGTGTTAGGCTTCACTGAATTAATTCCAAGGTTCTGGGAGACTTAATATTTCATAACTCTTTCTCTAAAGTTGCCCAAGTTGAATGCTAATTATAAAAATTTAGAAATTCTTAGAAAATTGTCTATTGTTCTTTTTCATGCTCCTACCTTGCCACCATGGATGTAGCCATGTTATGTACATTCTTGCTTATCAGTGACCAGTTATAACAGTGTAGTTAAAACTGGGACTCGGTAACATGAAAAGTTAAGCTTCACTGGTGTGTACTTTAGAGCATGACCTAAAGTAATAAGAAATAATTGCATGCAAGCTTTCCGGATATAAAATATTAAGCATACTTAATTAAAAATACACTGGGAAAGATAATATTTCTACCATTAGAATTTTACTAATTTCTAACATTACATTTCATATGACTCATAAATAAATGGCTCTAAATAGTTACTGTCAGTCAAACGTGTAAGTCATTGGAAATTACAGAGTAGAATGCCAAGAAAAGGAATTTTTCATAAAGGTTGATGATTACACTAATTTTAACATCAGCATGACAGGCTCAGGGACGTTTGTGCTCACAGAACAACCAGAACATCAGGAAACACATGCTTGGAAACAGCACAAGACCAAGTCAAAAGAGCCGCTCCCACTGAGGCTGAGAATGTGCAGTTAGCAGGGCGACTGCGACTAAAGCTGTCTTAATTCATACATTTGTAGCAAAATTAATGTCTTATTGTGGCATAATGACATTTTGAATGGAATTGTCCAAACCAAAACATTGTCCATTCACTTACTCATTCTCCTTGTAATTTGGGGGATAAATTTGTGATAGATTCTGGAAAAGGTAAAAGTGATTCTCAGGGAAACAGAAAAAAAGAGGACAGTAAACCCATTACTGTTGCTGAGTGTGTGTGTGTGTGTGTGTTTGTGTGTGTGTGTGTGTGTGTGTGTGTGTATGTGTTTGTGTGTGTGTGTGTGTGTGTGCGTGTGTGTGTGTGAGAGAGAGAGAGAGAGAGAGAGAGAGAGAGGGAGAAAGAGAATTAGAGGGTATGTAGTCCTATCCTCATGCAGGTTTATAATAAAATAGAGGCCCAGCGCATGGATTTGTGCACATTGAAAGGATATTGATTAGAAGGTGGCTGGTGGGGTGGGACTGAGCAAGACAGGCCGGACATACCCTGGAGCCAGCCTCCCACTGTCCTTCCCCTGCCAGCCACACCTGGGGCAGCACAGAGGCTCAAAGGGCATCTGCAAAGTAAGCAGAGTCCCTCCAGCAGATGGGATCCCTGGGCCTGGCCTGTGGGGAATTGGCCCAAACTGGCTCTCTGATAATCCCTGGGGAGCCTGGAGTGGGAGAGGGCGCTCTGCAAAGTTGCTGTCGCTCAGGAGCTTCTGCAGTGAGTGTTTGCCCCTGGTGGTAATTGTCATCATAGCTACTCGCTGATCGCTTAGGCTTTCATATATATATATAGATTAGCACTAAGTGCAGACACTGAGTATTGTGCTGGATTTGATCATAACATCTATGCCTTCTACACTGTAACCCTCTGTTTCCATCATCACTGCTGGTATCAGAGCTTGGGGCACCCTCCTAAAGTGACTACAGGGTAAAAAGTCCTCTCAGAACCGGGGGGAGAGGGGCATGTGGGGCAAAGCATGAGCCAGGAGGTCCGCAGAGGTCATTTGAATGAGTCCATTTCGGAAACGATCTGACGTGTGGGCCAGGGGCACTGATGATGGGTTGAGTGCAATGCTGTGTGCAGTGCTTTGACCGGTGTGTAGCTCTACCGCTTCTGTACAGGCAGATACCTAAGGACACTCTTTTTTTTTCCCCATGTGATTATAAACACGCTGATTTAGAATGGGTTTATAGAGATTATTTAGAATTTTAATTAATTTAACCAGTGGGTTGTCGATTACTTAAAAGATACAGAGATTATTTTTAAAAGCAAAGGTGTTCATGATGCACTATCTTTTAAAGCTACAACGTTTAAAAATAAGTCTACAGAAATACAGAATGATGAGGCATTTTCCTGTGATGCAATCAAGGCCGAGAATCCTATTACCTAAGACTCTTCGCTTTCTCCCTGGAAAGGAGCCAGTGCTTTGGTCGCTCCTGTCTGTGCCTTAGAACAGGCTCCTTAGCCCCACAGAGATGTCCCCGCTCTGACCTTGCTGAGCACCACCCAGAGCTCCCGGGAGTGCCTCCTCCTGAGTGTGTGTGTGTGTGTGTGTGTGTGTGTGTCTGAGTGTGTGTGTGAGTGTGCGCGTGAGAGAGTGTGTGTGTGTGTGTGTATGTGAGCGTGTGTGTGTGTGTGAGTGTGAGCGTGTGTGAGGGTGTGTGTGTGTGTGAGTGTGAGCATGTGTGTGTGAGTCTGAGTGTGTGTGAGTGTGTGTGAGTCTGAGTGTGTGTGTGTGAGTGTGTGTGTGTGTGAGTGTGTGTGTGTGTGAGTGTGAGCGTGTGTGAGTCTGAGTGTGTGTGTGTGTGTGTGTGTGTGTGAGAGAGAGTGTGTGTGTGAGTGTGTGTATGAGAGGGGTAGGGGGGGTGCCTGCAGGGCGTGCAGTCCTCACTCCTGCCGTCAGAAGCTGAACATTCCCAGGAAGCCAGCTACAGTCTCCCTCACATAAGGAACAGCAGCAGCAAGAAAGGTTTCCAGGAAAACTTGTAACCCTGCACCCGATTCTGCCCTTTGGAGCTAAACAAGAACTCAAGTCCCTCCCCCATAGTTCACCTAGGACCTTGGTGGGCAAACTGCGGCTCGCGAGCCCCATGTGGCTCTTTGGCCCCTTGAGTGTGGCTCTTCCACAAAACGCCATGGCCTGGGCGAGTCTGTGTTGAAGAAGTGGTGATAGAAGAAGTTTAAGTTTAAAAAATGTGGCTCTCCAAGGAAATTTAATCGTTGTGCTGTTGGCATTTGGCTCTGTGGACTGATGGCGGAGTGGGGGTGGTCTAGGAGCTGATTACGGAGTGGGGGTGGGAGCGGGACTTTCCCTGCCCCTGTGCTGCTGCAGTGACTGTGCCAGGACCAGGCCGGAGCGGAGGGGCGCCTGGGGAGGCAGGAAGAGGGGATCTGGCTCCTATAGGAAATGCAGGAGGTCCTCAGGGGATCCCCAGGAACCTCTCTTACATTCTGTAGGGGTGGAAAGATCCCAGAAATTTCACGAGAAAGTGTTTCTCAGGCACATTTTATAAAAAATCCCTGAAACAAAAGAGCATCCGAAATATGCATTTAAAAATCTGAGCAGGAGTATTCATCAGCTGGGTTGTAAGTAATATTTTTAATATTTTATTTGACATGTTACAGTCTTAGACAAAGAGTACACAAACTCAGAAAAAAAGAAAAGAAAATGCATGAGCATAAACTGTCTAAAGGCAATCAGTGTCAGCATTTGCTGTATTGCTTCATGTTGGTTTATGTTAAGGAGAGCGACCACATGACCTGAAGCCTATGTTAGCCAATCCCCCCCCCCCCCCCCCCCCCCCCCCCCCGTTCACGGAAGGCCCTGAGGCATCTCTGTGGGTGTGAGGTGGCTTTTTCTGTAGAAGGCACGAGTTGAAAAGTTCTAATTCTGAGCTTGCTTGACAATGTTCAGTAAGTCATATGTATTTTCATGAAAATACATTCTCAATATATGCCCTTTCTGCTGTTTCAAAAGCTCATAACCGACAAATATACAAACAACAAAAATCAACATTATCATATATTATTTGAAAAATTTCCTAAAAGATTTATATGATGCATATAAAGTGCTATTGATTTTTTTTAATGTTTGTTGATGTCTTTTTAAAAAAATATATATTTTATTGATTTTTTTACAGAGAGAAAGGAAAAGGGATCGAGAGCTAGAAACATCGATGATAGAGAAACATCTATCAGCTGCCTTCTGCACGCCCCCCATTGGGGATGTGTCCGCAACCAATGTACATGGCCTTGACCGGAATCAAACCTGGGACCTTTCAGTCTGCAGACTGACGCTCTATCCACTGACTGGTTTTGGCAAGTTGTTTTCAACACAATCATTTTCCTTATATGAACAAATCCCATTTACAAAGAGGTCTTTCTACCAAAATGTTGTTTTAATTTCTTTATTGATTAAGGTATCACATATTTGTCCTCATCCCCCCGTTCCCATCCCAAATCCCTCCCCACATATGCCCCCACCCCCCTGTTGTCCATGGCCACTGGTTAGACTCATATGCATGCACACAAGTGCTTTGATTGACCAAAATGTTTTTTTAAAAAGTATGTCAGTGAACATGTGAGATCTGTTGCAGAGATTTTGGACTGGTTATTATGAAGGATTTGTCTCTCTTGCCTCTGCTCCTGATTCAATAGGTGTGTTGCCTCTGAGGCAGGTATTCAGGAGCCAGAATGGCTTCCAGTCTTGGCCTGACTCCTCTTGGACACACTGTACACAGGTCTCATCTGTGACCTCTCCAGCCCACCACTGAGCACATTCTGTTCAGGTGATAGCATATTAAACAAAATGAGTTTATATTTTGGCAATTTACACAGCATCAGGAGTAAAGTTTTGAAGCAGATTTTAAAATATATACTGAAGCTATATTTTAAAAATTTAATGACATTTGTAGATTCTGAACAAAATGATGCCTCACAGGTGGGAAAAAATATGTGAATTGGGAGATGATTTGTTTGGCAGGAAACAGGTTATGAATATGCATAAAATTATTAAAGTTGCATTCAGGTGTCAAATGCCAGGAGCATGACAAATCAAAATAAAAAAATTAAAAAAGTAGAACCTGAGTAGGTTCCTAAATTGAAAGGTCTCACCAAATTAAAAAAAAAATCAAAAGCAAATGCAGCAAAAATTATGGTATCTCTTTACAAGAACCACATATTTTGAAGTGGAGATTTTTTGAATAAATTTTTATTGATTTCAGAGAGAAAGGGAGAGGAAGAGAGAGAAACATCAGTGATGAGAAAGAATCATTGATTGGCTGCCTCCTGCATGCCCTCTCCTGGGGATTGAGCCTACAACCTGGGCCTGTGCCCTGATCGAGAATCGAATCCTGACCTTCTGGTTTATAGGTCAATGCTCCACCCCGAGCCATGCGTTGGGCTGCTGCATAGATTTTAAAAAGAGAAGAAGTAAGACCCAATTCTATGTAAAGACACTCCCTCCAGCTTCAGGGCTCACTTACTCTGAGCAGGAGGAGATGAAAAAGATTTTCCCACACATTTCAACACAACAAAGTCAGGAGGAGCAAACTGATAGCCGTCAACAGACTTTAACCCAAAACCAAACAAGAGACAGAGAGTGTGGTTACAGAATGACAAATGGTCAGTTCACTGCCCCAGCACGGTCTGTGTGACCATATAAAGTAAATATTAACAGTATAAAAAGGAGAAAAAGACACCAATACAGAAATAGTGGAGATTTCATTACCTCGTGTTCGACAACGATTTTCAAGACAGAAAATCAATGTGGAAATATTTGACTTAAACTGCACCTTAGACCAGAGAGCTGACAGACATGCCCAGGACATTTCTTCACAGCCGCAGAGCAGCATCCTCCTCATGGACACGTGAAAGATCCCTGCAGAGAGGTGTTCAGCCACGAAACAAGTTTAGCACATCTAAGAAGATTAGACTCAAACCAAACGTCCTTCTGGCCACACTGAAATTAGAGATCAATTGCAAGAGGAAAACTGGAAAATTCACTGAAATGTGGAGATTATACAACATGCTCCTAAACAGCCAGAGAGGGAATAAAACAAAAGGAAAATACAAAAAGGGCTGTGGGGCAAATGGAAACACAACAAACAAACCTCCGAGGTGCAGCAAAAGCATTTTTAAAGCAAAGCGTATATGAATAAGTCCCCACAGTAAGAAAAGAAAGCATCTTACATAAACAACCTAACTCAGGTCATGTGAATTGAAAACAAAAAAACTTTCCTCCCAAAGTAGCCTGAACGGTTAATTTCATACGTGGCCGCACAGAAAATGCAAAGGTAATGGAGTATCACGTTAAGCAGTAAGCACAGCAGCTATACTCTTCCCGGTCATCCGTGTCACCTTCCGTCACCAGGAGAAACGGGGCACATGTGAGCAAAGGGGATTGGAGTCACGTGTCAGTTAGATAATAGGCTACCATAGCGGTCAGCAAACTCATGAGTCAGCAGAGCCAAATACCAACAGGACGACAACTGACATTTCTTTGGAGAGCCACATTTTTTAAACTTAAACTTCTTCGAATGCCACTTCTTCAACATAAACTTGCCCGGGCCGGGGTATTTTGTGGGAGAGCCACACTCAAGAACTGCATGTGGCTCATGAGCTGCAGTTTGCCGACCACTGGGCTACCATATCCTGGGTTGTAGTACCAAGGATGTGGCACTTCAGTGTGGATGAATTGCAAATATAGATTAGCTAGCCATGGGTTTAAAACAAATAATTTGGCAAAGGATCTGAAAGATAGATTAAGCCAAATGTGAAGGTCTATTGCTTATGCTACTTGTGTTACTATTTAAGTATATTAACAGAGGATACATGCATATTGTTGACATAATGGAGAATAATACTTTAAAGATCAAGTCTTTTTGGGAATATTGGTTAACTTTTTATAACGCTTCTCCAGCTCTGTTCCTAGGAGTGATGTCATCCGCTCACACACACACACACACACACACACACACACGCACATATACACACACACACACACACAATCCACATGCAAATTCCAGGAGCTGTGAAATGCTCGCAAGTCATTCCCATCCGTGTGGAGATGAGCGTGTGCCCCAGGGCAGTGGTTGCCAACCGGGGGTGCGTGGACCACTGGTGGCCCATGAGGCCGACAGGCTGGCGACTCTGCTCTCAAGGGGGGCACATGTGACTTAGCAGAGTCACACAATGACTGAAGTCCGCCATTTAGAATTCTTGATATTACTGCTATGACATTTTAAAAAATATGTTTGGTGTGTTTTTTTAAATTTTAGAGCAAGAGAAACATCTATGTAAGAGGAACGTCCACCGACTGCCTCCTGCATGCCCACACTGGGATGGAGCCACAACCCGGGCATGTGGCACTGAGCCTGCAGCCTCCTGGTTCATGGGTTGGTGTTCAATCTTCGGAGCCACCCGGCCAGGCATTATGGCATTTTTTAGGAAGCAAGAAAAGTGTTAAGGAAGAATTTTTTAAAAGCCTCTGCCTTCAAACATATTACACTGGGAAAGAGACCTCAGAGTGAGAGAGAAATAAGGGCCCGAATCCGGCGTCCTGTGTGGGGTGAATGTGTCTCTGTCGTTATCCTTGTCAGGGTGGAAATGCTTCTTCTCTTCTCCCCCTTAAGGTGAATGATGGGAGCCTCAAAATAAACCAGTAAAAGGCAGATTGAAAGGAGGAGGGACACGTGTATTCTCTGAGGGTCATGGACATGACCAGACTTGAGTTTACAGCCTTCCTGGGCAGGGCCGGGAGGGGATGCCCAGGGAGCAGTAGGGCCATCAAGGAAGGGGAGGGGGCGTCTGGAGCTGGAGGAGGATGGTCCAAGCCTTCCTTAGGAGAGCACTCCTCCAGGGCCCCTCCTTTTCTCTAATTTAGCTAGACCAAAGCATAGGCCCTTGAAGGGAGGTGTATGGCCGTGTGTGTATGTGTGTGTGTGTGTGTGTGTGTGTGTGTGTGTGTGTGTGTGGTGTAAGGCTCTGATTTCAGGCAGATCATGTTTTAAAAGGCTTCTTTCTGCATGTTGATTTCCATGTCTTCTGCTCAAAATAATGTTTATGTGATGGTGGTATCACCTACATCCTGGCATCATCTTATCTTCTCATGATGGGTCCAGCCAGCCTGGAGGAACACAGAGGAGGATAGAGCATGTGTCGATCACACTTCCCGCTGGCATAAGTCCGGGTACTCACCACGCACACTGATTGCATCCTGGGGGCTTCTAATTGCACCTGCTCGTTAATCACCGTTAATCAGATTCGTTACCGTCTTTTGGCATTGGCTTCTTCTTCCTCCCAGGCATTTAATCAGCAAACTTAGTAACAACAAACATGATTTAGCACTCCCTATAAATGTACCTTTATTGCTGAAAGTATTATAGATCTCTCCTCCTCTTTCCCCAATGACCCCTCTCCTCCCCATGCCTGTCCCCTCCCCAGGCCTTCACCTCACATGGAGGGGCCTGGAAAGCATTATTCTGAGTGAAATAATCCAGGCAGAGAAAGACAAATATCCCATGATGGCACTCCTATGTGGAATCTAATGAACAAAATTAACTGATGAACAAAATAGATCCCGAGACAGGGAAGCGTGGAGCAGACCGGGACCCTCAACGGGAAGGAGGGGCAGAGAGAAGCTCAGTTAGTTTATATGACTAGAGCCACAGGCCATGGACTCAGATGGCTTAGGCCTCTTCAGAGTTCTCACAGTCTCTGAGCCTCCATTTTCAAACAGTAACGTAGCGTTCTGAGGTATAGGAGAAGATGACGACAGTGAAAGAAGCTGACAAAGTATAAATCTACTTAAAAAAAACGACTACTTGCATTTATCAGGGATTGTACGCTGCTTAGAGCACTCACGTTGTTCTCTAAAAATCAGCTGCCTTATCAGCTATCCAAGATGTTTCAGTCTCTGAAACAAGCACCCGATTCGTTTTAGAGGCGTGTGTAACACGCTGGGATGCCTCTCACCCCACTGTTCTAGGGGTGGCCATCTGTTTGCGAGTCAGCACTAACACGTTAATCTGTAGTTTATTTATTTACAACCTTCCTATGGTGGAAACCCATTTCAGTCTCCTAGAGAAAAACATATAAGTTGATAGAACTATCTTTTAGTTAAAATTCAAAACTGCCCTGCAAAGCTGTCTCCTGCTAAATTACCCCGTTTCTGGATGTGGACATGTTAGCTGCACTGTCATGAGCAGCTCTCACTTCACATCTCAGTTGCTTCTGGACACCGTCCACCTGCCCATCAATGTCTTCCTTAATGTCTTCGTTTGCTCCACCCCACAGGAGAGCTTCCAGAGCTCCAGGGACCGGAGACAAAGCCACCCCCCACATGTCCTGCAGAGTCTCAGCCACACTGTCCGATTGGATTACTTTCAAAAGTGGGTAATGGTTCTCACAAAGCAGGTGTTACTCTAATAAAATACGTAGCAGTGCGAATAATTGCACAGAGTGCCAAAGGCTGTGTAGTTGCTTTAAAAATATACAAGTACATGCTGGATTTTGGTATCTTTTGTCTAGCTATAATATGTACTTTTTTCCCTTTCTAAGTATGTCATCGGGAAGAATACTGAAAAATGCATAACCTTCATTGCTCCAAGAAGTAAGGTTTATTTCCTACTCTGAAACAATCCATTAAACAACCCATAATTTACTGATAAGTAATAATATATAGACTTGAGTTATTAGGTACAATTTAGATAGGAAGGGGAAAATCCATTAAAGAGTACATCATCATGCCTGGCAGGTGTGGCTTAGTGGTTGAGCATCAACCTAGGAACCAGGAGGTCACAGTTCAACTCAGGACACAGGCCTGGGTTGCTGGCTTGATCCCCAGTAGTGGGTGTGCAGGAAGCAGCCCATCCATGATTCTCTAATCATTGATGTTTCTCTCTCTCTCCTTCTCCTTTACTCTCTTAAATAAATAAAATAGAATTTTAAAAAGAGTAAATCATCAAGACAGTTATACTCTGTTAGAGGCCCGATGCACAAATTTGTTGGCCCTTGCAGCCCCGGCTTTGTCCGAAGGTCATCTGGAAGGTCGTCCAGATAGTCATTCCGCTCTTCAGCTATTTAGTCGATTTGCATATTCCCCTTTTATTATTAGAGAGTGGAGGCAGCATAAAGCTTACATCCCAGAATCGTTCACCTAATGGAGCTGCTGAGCATTGCGCCAGGTCTGCCCCTCATTGGTTGGCTGGTGGGGAATGTTCCTGTGTCTCACAATGTCTGGCTTGTCCTTCACGCAGGTGGTGCATTCTCCCTCAGCAAGAGGAAGCTTTTGCACAAAGAGGGGTAAGTGCTGACGCCTGGGAGTCACTATTGGATGCGGCCTACCTATATATATAAAAGCCTAAGCGACCAAATGACTGAACTACTGGCCGACTGGTCACTGTGATGCACACTGACCACGAGGGGGCAGACGCTAAATGCAGGAGCTTCCCCCTAATGGTCAGTGTGCTCCCACAGCAGGAGCATAGCTCAGTTAACTGATTGTCACCAGACACAGGACTCACTGCTGGCCACTGCAGTCGGGAGATGGCAGCGAGCCTACTGAGTGGTGGCGGTAGGTGCAAGAGGGCCTGGCTGAGCAGGTGCAGCTGGCAGGAGCAGCAGGCATTGTTGGATGCTGGTTTTGGCTGGATCCCTGCAGGCTACACGAAGGGACTCCACCAGCCCATGAATGAATGCACAGGGCTTCTGGTTACTTATAATTGCTAGAAAATATAAATGGATTTAGATAAATTAAAAATAAAAACGAACACATCAAACCTTGAACCAAAGACAACATATGTGTTAATGTGTGGTTTAGGTATTTTAAAAAGATTTAGAGACTTCCAGCCTTTGCTTCCTCAGTGTGCACATCTGAGGCATTAAACAGTGGCTTATTGTGATAAATGATACATTGCTCATTGCGACAGGATGGCAGGGTCTCACATTTATCCCCATGTTGCTCACCTTGCCCGCCACCCCAACCCACTCCCTCCTGTCCTGGGAATCAAAGGGCTTGTAAGGCGTCCCTAAGACTAAATATCACCCTGAGCATCTGCTAGCAACAACCAGTATTGGCATTTAGCTATAAGCCAGGGAACCAGATTCTGAAACGTAAGGATTTAGACATGTTTGAGCAAAACAAGGGAAGAATTCTCTGGGACTGGCACAGGTATTTACTCATGGGCCTGACACAGAGGTACAACCTGCTCAGAAGGTGAACATGTCGGGAACACTGTAACACATCACATCACTACAGCCATCGGGCCTTTGCCGAGCACGTGTCCTGGGTGCCTCAGCAGACAGAGCAGCCGATGTTCCTAATTGCAGAGTTTATACTCCCTCATGCCTTGTCAGTCTGCCCTCACTTTCTGCAGTGGAGACCCAGATGAATATTCTAAATTCATGAATTGTCTTAATACCCAATCCATTTCAACGTCTTTATAGGTAACAAAGTTGTAAGTTAAAAAGAGAGAGAGACTGATTGGCCTCACAGTACAGTCCCAGGTGGCGTCAGACATCACATTAGGAGCTGGCTCATTCACAAATCCCCCAGCATCCGTCCTGTAGAAATGGTTCTACATGGTCATACATATGTATGTGTTGTATTTAACATTCAATGAGAAGTTGTTGGCTAGGGAGTCGGAGTATTTAAGTGTTCTATTTATTCCTGGATATTTTATTTTCAGGACGGAGGTGTATTTCCTTAGAAAGCATGTCACGGATCAAACTGGTAAAGAATTAGGGCCATCTTACAAGAGCTCAAACCTTCTTCTTGGAGAGGTTATCCTTCTGGAAACAGAGAAATTGGTGCCATCTCGGTGATTCCCCTATTCACACTGATCACTAGAATGAGTGTAATTAGATTACCCAAACGCTTAAATAACAGAGAGACAAGCATCACCAAATTGATCTGAGCTTAAAATTGCCCAGATGAGCAAGTCTTCCTGCAGTATAACCTGACTATGCAGTGAAATAACATCTGTGACCATGATCGCTCGAGCAAGCCCAGAGTAATTGATGTAGCTGCAGGGAAAAGCATTAATCTTGCCATAAAGTCATATCCCCTCATTTTAGCAGCTTTAAGGCTGCACACTATATTTGCCTGACACCTACCTGTCAGAAAATACCTATTTCCCCTCAGAATTTTTAAGTGCATTTTGTATGTTTATTCAAGTAAACTTGTTAACCATATTTTGACTTGCACATGAGTTTTTGCAAGTATCCTAGTTTGTAATCCCATATAATAAAGAGATAATATGCAAATTGACCCTCATTCGCTTGCACAAGATGGTCACCCCCATATGGTCAAAGATGGCTGCCACAAGATGGCTGGCAGGGGATGGTAGTTGTGGGTGATCAGGCCAGCAGGGGAGGGCAGTTGGGGACAACCAGACCTGCAGGGTAGGGCAGTTGGAGGTGACCAGGCCAGGAGGAAAGGGCAGTTGGGGTCGATCTGGCTGGCAAGGGAGTGGTTAGGGGGTGGTCAGGCAGGCAGGCAGGCGAGCAGTTGGGAGCCAGCAGTCCCGGATTGTGATAGTGATGTCCCAGATTGAAGAGGGTGCAGACTGGGCTGAGGGACACCCCCCAGTGCACAAATTTCATGCACCAGGCCTGTAGTAAAAATATAAAGGAGACCATAACTTTCTGGGACACATTCAAGTTCTGGGGGACCACAAGGATCACTGCTGCCTTCCTTTCCCCGTGAAGCCACGAGCTGGAGGAAGAAAAGGAGGTTCACCATTGTGAGCATGCGGAATGCAGTTCATTCTTGTAGTACTGTTTATTAATGATTGCATTGTTTTCCTTAGGAACAGCCATGAGCCTCCTCTGCCCACCCTCTGTGTATATTATGCACTAATTTGTATGGTCCCGAGTGTTAATGTTATAAAAGAGGTATGCCATCCACACTGAGAGACCTGGGAAGTTGGTAAGAAGCTTGAAAGCTCTGTCTTTAGGAGGGAAAGAAGATGGAGAAAGATATTCTGATTGTGGAAGCAGAAAGCTAATTTGGTGGTAGCTGAAAAAAAAATCACAAAAATAAATGTAGGCCAGATGTTTGTGGGAATTCATTGGGACTTTTTGAGTCAGCAAGTCACATGACGGGAGCACAATTTCCAGACTCTCACTGTGGTTCTGGGACTCGAGATGGGGGTAGGAAGGGTGGACATAACATTCTTTCCTGAAGGTGTGACCTTTGAGGGTAATCTATAGCTCACCTGTCATTCCTGCAGGTGGGATGTTGGAATGCAGCTGCTGACCCTCTGAGTGAACTGATGAATGAGTGAGCTGCTTGGAGGAAATATGACAGCCTGCTCTCACTTCAGCCCCGTGTGTAGCTCCTGGAAAGAGCATCCTCCTTGTCCCAATGATAAGAGACGAACCAGAAACAAGTGGCAAATGGACCTGGAACCCTAAGAGAGCCAGGTTTGCAGGAAGCCACGTCATCTGAAATCCAAGGAGGGGATGCTCCTTCCTGTGAGAAGCCTGCACTTCCTCAGCTGAGGGAGGCGGAGGGGAAGGGAACGCAGGTTAATGTGGGAGCAGAGGGGAGACTAACGAGGACCGAAGGCTGCTGTGTGTTGGCTAAATTGACAGCAGAGAGGCACGGGCTTGGGACAAAAGGAGTTCGCTCCCTTCACAGCCCCTGCCCTTTGAACCCCACTGTATGCTTATGTAAAATTAGAGACAGGCTGGCCACCAGTGAGGGCTGCCCTAGTGAAGGCAGGAACAGGGACAAGGCCCAGCCCCGAGAGGAAAGGGGGTGCCTCCTGGAAGCACTAGCGTCCCATGAGGAGGAGCCAGTCCTGATGGTGGTCCTGGCTTCCAGGACCCACGGAGCCCACAGAGGTAACAAGGTCTCTGCTCCTGGAAGATGAGAACAAAGTCCCGCCAGGACAGTGCCTGGGAAATGGTCTCCCCGACAAACCAGTGGGAACACAAGGCAGGATTGTGGAGGTCATCCACAGAAAAAGGGACAGAGAGGCCTCACCCCCAAAGACACTCCTCCCCCCCCCCAACACACACACACATACTCCTGCCTTCCTTCTTAGGTTTGACTGGTCTGATCAATGCTTCTCTATCTCTGGATCTATTTTTGTTAATCAATTTATGTTGTTCATTATATTCCATAAATAAGTGAGATCATGTGATATTTATCTTTCTCTGACTGGCTTATTTCACATAGCATAATGCTCTTCAGGTCCATTCATGCTGTTGCAAATGGTAAGAGTTCCTTTATTCTTATAGATTGTAGTATTCCATTGTGTAGATGTACCATGATGAGATGGTACTGCATTGTCATTTTGATTTGTATCTCTCGGATGATTAGTGACTTTGAGCATGTGTTCATGTGTCTCTCAGCATTCTGTATGTCTACTTTTGAAAAATATCTATTTAGGTCCTTTGCCCATTTTTTGATTGGATTGTTTGTCTTCCTTTTGTTAATTCCTGTAAATTTCGGAGATTAAACCCTTATCAGAGATAACATTGGTAAATATATTCTCCCAATGCAGTGGGCTTTCTTGTTTTGTTGATTGTTTTTGTTTGTTTGTTTGTTTTGTTTTTGCTGTGCAAAGGCTTTTTATTTTGATGTAGTCCCATTTGTTTATATTCTCCTTAGTTTTCATTGTCCTAGGAGCTGTACTGGTAAAAATTCTGCTACTGACATATGTCTGATATTTTTTGGCCTATAAATTCTTCTCAAATTTTTATGTTTCCCATCTTATGTTTAAGTCCTTTAACCATTTTGAGTTTATTTTTGTATATGGTGTAAGTTAGTGGTCTAGTTTCATTTTTTTTTGCATGTATCTGTCCAATTTTCCCAGCACCACTTATTGAAAAGACTGTCTTGACTCCATTGTATGCTCTTGCCTCCTTTGTCAAATATTAATTGAGCATAATGTCTTGGGTTGATTTCTGGGTTCTCTGTTCAGTTCTATTAGTCTATTTGTCTGTTCTTGTGCTAGTACCAGGCAGTTTTGAGAAGAGTGGCTTTTTAATACAGCTTGAAATCTGGTATTATGATCCCTCCAACTTTGTTCTTCTTTCTCAGGGTTGCTGCAGGTCTTCGGGGCCCTTTTAAAAGTTCCAGATGAATTTTTGGACAGTTTGTTCTAGGCCTGTGAAATATTCTTAAATATCGTAATGGAGATTGCATTGAATCTATAAATTGCTTTGGGAAGTATGGACATTTTAATGATGTTGATTCTACCAATCCATGAACATGGTATGTTCTTCCATTTGTTTATGTCTTCTTCTCTTTTTTAAATGTCCTGTAGTTTTCTAAATACAGGTCTTTTACCTCCTTAGTTAAGTTTATTCCTAGTATCTTAATTTTTTGTTGTTGTTGCCATGGTAAATGGAATTGCTTTTTTTAGTTTATCTTTCTATGAGTTCATTATTGTTGTATATAAAAGCCATAGATTTCTGGGTGTTAATTTTGTATCCTGCTACATTGTTGAATTCATTTGTTCAGTCTAGTAGTTTTTTGATGGAGTCTTTAGAGTTTTCTATGTACAATATCATACCATCTGCAAATAATGACAGTTTTACTTCTTCTTTTCCAATTTGGATGCCTTTTATTTTTGCGTTTTGTCTGATTGCTATGGCTAATACTTCCAGTACTATGTCAAACAGGAGTAGTGAGAGTGGGCATCCCTGTCTTGTTCCTGTTCTTAGGGGAAATGGTTTTAGCTTTTGGCCATTGAGTATGATGTTGGCTGTGGTTTTATTATATATAGCTTTTATTATGTTGAGGTATGATCCCTCTATTCCCACTTTGCTGAGAGTTTATATCAGAAAAGGATGTTGGATTTTGTCAAATCTTTTTTCTGCATCAAGTGATCTGACTATGTGATTTTTATCTCTCAGTTTGTTTATGTGATGTATCATGTTTATTGATTTGCAGATATTGTACCAGCCTTGAATCCCAAGAATAAGTCCCATTTGATCATGGTGTAAGATCTTTCTGATGTAATGCTGGATGCAATTTTCTAGATTTTTGTTAAAGATTTTAGCATCTATGTTCATCCAGGATAATTTTCTTTCTTTGTAGTAACTTTATCTTGTTTGGGGATTAGGATAATGCTTGCTTCATAGAAAGAGCTTTGAAGTAGGCTTTCCTCTTGAATTTTTTAGAATAGTCTGAGCAGGGTAGGGTTTATTTCTTCTTTGAATATTAGTAAAACTCCTCTGTAAGCCATCAGGTCCAGAGCTTTTGTTTTCTGGAAGTTTTTTGATTACTGCTTCAATTTCTTTGTTAGTTATCAGCCAATTCAGGTTTTTTATTCTTCCTGATTAAATTTTGAAAGCTTCTGTTTTTCTAGGAATATGTTCATGTCATCTAGGTTGTCCAGATTGTTCAAGTAGAGTTGTTTGTAGTATATATATATTTTTACAATACTTTGTATCATTTCTGGTTATTTTTTAAAAATTTGGGTCCTCTTTCTTTGTTTCTTGGTGAGCCTGTCTAGAGGTTTATCAATCTTATCCTTTCAATAAACCAGATTTTTTTTTTTAATCGATCTTTTGTATTGTCCTTTTTGGTCTCTATGTCCTTTATTTCCACTCTGATCTTTATTATTTCCTTCCTTCCTTCTTACTCTGGCCTTTTCTTGTTGATCTATTTCTAATTCTTTAAGTTGTAGTGTTTGATAATTTATTATCAATTTTTCTTTTCTTTCTTTCTTTTTTCTTTTTTCTTTTTGAGGAAGGCCTGTAGAGCTATGAATTTCCCTCTCAGGACTACTTTCACTGTGTCACATAGAGTTTGGATTGTTGTGTTTTCATTGTCATTTGTTTACAGGATGTTTTTTTATTTCTTCTTTGATCTCTTTGGTAGCTCAGTCATTTAATTGTGTGCTATGTATCCTCCAAATGCTTGATTTTTTTTCATAGTTTTTACTTGTAGTTGATTTCTAATTTTATGCCATTGTGATCTGAGAAGATACTTAATATGATTTATATCTTCTTGAATTTGAAGAGACTTAGCCCATGTACCAGTATGTGGTTTATCTTTGAAAATGTTGCATGTGCACTCTAGAAGAATGTATTCCATTGCTTCTGGGTTAAATGTTTTGAACATGTTAAATAGTTCCATCTGATCTAGTGAGTGGTTTAGGGTTACTATTTCTTTGTTGATTTTTTGTCTATAAGATTTACTCAGTGATGCCAATGGGTTATTAAATCTCCCTACTATGATTGTATTGCTTTCGTCTCTTCCTTGATATCTTCCAGAAGTTTGTTTGTTTGTTTTTAATGTATTTGGATGCTCCTGTATTAGGTGCATATATGTTTTCCAAAGTCATATCCTTTGTTGTATCAATCCCTTTAGGTTCATGAATTGGCTTTCCTTATCTCTTATTATGGACTTCAGCTTGAGATCTATTTTGTCAGATATAGGTATTATACTCTAGCTTTTTTTTTTTTTCATTTCCATTTCCTGAAAAATATTTTTTCCAGCCTTTCAGTTTCAGTCTGTGTCAGACCTTTGTTCTGAGGTGGGTCTCCTATAGACAGGATATATGGGCCATGTTTTATTATCCACTCAGCCACCCTGTGTCTTTTGATTATAGCATGTACTCCATTTACTTTTAAGTTTACTATTGTTAGGTACTTGTTTGCTGCCATTTTTTATTTATTTATGCTTGTGCTCCTTCTTCCCTTTCTATTTCTTCTTTTTCCAACAGTAACTTTACCATTTTTTGCATTGATGGCTTGCATAAATTGCCTTGCCCCCCCCCTTTTTTTCTTTGTCTGTGAAGCTCCCGATTTCTCCTTCAATTTTGATTGATAGCCTTGATGAATAGAATATTGAAATCAGTCCCTTGCTTTGCATAACTTTGTATATTTCATTCCATTGTCTTCTGGCCTGATGTGGTTCTGTTGATCAATTATTTGATAGTCTAATGGGAGATCCCTTGTTGGTAACTTTCTCTCTTTTGAAGCCCTTTAGATTCTTTCTTTGCCATTAATGTTTGCCATTGTAATTACATTTCTTGGTGTGGGTTCATCTTGTTTGGGACTCCCTGTGCTTGTGTGACTTTTTTCTTCCCCAAGTCAGGAAAGTTTTTTGTCATTATTTTTTCAAATATGTTTTCTATTTCCTTGCTCCTCTTCTGGCACCCCTGTTATGTGGATTTTGTTCCATTTCACATTGCCCCAAAGCTCCCTTAAACTCTCCTCCTGCTTTTTATTTATTTTTCTCCAATTACTCTTCAGATTGGGTGTTTTTTCATCCCTGTCTTCTAACTTGCTGATTCGGTCCTCTGCTTTTTCTATTCTACTGTTGAAGCCTCCTATTGTGTTTTTTATTGTAACTATATTATTCTTCATTTCCTCTTGATTCTGACATATGTTGTTGATTTTCCTACACAGCTGGTTTAATAACTTTAGGACCATTATACTGAATTCTTTCTCTGGCATATTGCTTGCCTCTATTTCATTCATTTAGTTCCTTTTTTGAGGATTCCTCCTTTTCTTGTTTCTCAGGGTACGTGTCTTTGTGTCTCTACCTTCCCCCCCCCCCCCCCCCCCCGTTTTTACTGTCTCTTTTGGGCCCTGGGAACCCTGCTTTGGGTTTGAGAGGTTGAATATCCTATCAGGCCAATGGTCTGTAAATCATTTGCCTAGTGGCTGGGTCTTCCTTGAGTCTCATGCCTTTATTGTCTCTGTTATGAGTTGTATTGCCTTCTCCCATGGATCTGGTTCCTCAGCTGTCAGCTTCAGATACTCAAGGTGGCAAGAGCATGTGCATAGTTCCTCTGGTGTGGCTCCCTGTGAAGACCCAGAGTCCTCTGACATGCAATTCACTGTGTGGCCCCAGTACTCATGTCAGGGTGGCACCCGAAGTCCCTTTGGCAGCACACTTGAAGCGCAGTCCTGTGGCCCCTGGCTGGGCACACCAGATTGCTCTGGGTCACCCTGACAGTGCTCTCCTATGGCCCACAGTGGGGAGCCAGGGTGGATCAGGTGCAGGTTACTCTGGATTGCACAGTCTGAGCTCTCCTGTGGCCTAGAGTTGAGCATGCACTGGGTTAACCTAGGCTGCCCTGGCAGCATGTCCCAAAGCTTGTGGTAGAACAGGCACCAGTTGGTTTCGGTTCAGACTGGCAGCCCAATTCTGGAGCCCAGTGTGGGGGGGGGGCGACCCTAAGGATTCCCTGGCTTGCACTCAGTGTGGGTCCTGGAGAGGATCCTGGGACACTGGGTCCCTGCAGGCAGGCGAGGAAGCCTGGTGTGGGAGGACACTCACTGCAGATGTCTGGGAGCTGCCAGGAGGTACTGACACTCACAGCCAGGGCCAGTGTAGTTCCATACAGGTTATAGTGGCAGTGTAGTTCCATGGTGGCACAGTGTAGCTCCATACAGGTTATGGTGGCAGTGTAGTTCCATGGTGGCACAGTGTAGTTCCATACAGGTTATGGTGGCAAGTGGTGTTCTCTTGGTGTCCTCTGTCCTTCCTTATTGAAAATTGTCCCCCAGCTATTTCTAATTTGTGAATTCCGGGTGGATGTTCTCCAGTTTAGTTGCATTTACAGCCTGGCCCCAGAAGGAGGTGCACAACACTTTTGCCTATTAGGCCACCATTTTGAAAATCCCTTCACCATAGTTCTTAATCCACTCATCTGCTGATGGCCACTTAGGCTGCTTCCAAATCTTAGCTATGGTAAATTGTGCCACTGTGAACATAGGGGTGCATATATCCTTCCTGACTGGTTTTTATGGTTTCTTGGGATTTATTTCTAGAAGTGAGATTACTGGGTCAAATGGGAGTTCCATCTTTAACTTTTGGAGGAAATTCCATACTGTTCTTCACAGTGGCTGCACCAGTCTGCATTCCCACCAGCAGTGCACGAGGGTTCCTTTTTCTTCGCATCCTCGCCAGCACTTGTCGTTCATTGATTTGTTGATGATAGCCATTCTGCCAGGTGTGAGATGGTACCACATTGTTGTTTTGATTTTCATCTCTTGGATGATTAGTGACTTTGAGCATGTTTTCATATGTCTCTTGGCCTTCTGTATGTCCTCTTTCAATAGTGTCTATTTAGGTTCTTTATCCATTTTTTTTGATTGGCTTGTTTATCTTCCTTTTGTTAAGTGGTATGAGTTCCCTATACATTTTGGAGTTTAAACCCTCATCTGATGTCACATTGGCAAACATGTTTTCTCATGCGTGGGCTTTCTTGTTGTTTTGTTTATAGTTTCTTTTGCTGTGCAGAAGCTTTTTGTTTCAACATAGTCTCATTTGTTTATTTTCTCCTTAGATTCCATTGTCCTAGGAGCTGTGGCAGTAAGTGGACCTCCTGACCTTTCCACCCTGGAGATACCATCTAGATCTCAGTGTATTTCAGCTCCAGGGCCAGAAACGCAGCAAAACCAGACCAGCGACCCCATGGCTGACCTCAGGACCAGCTGCCGACCCTGGTGCCGACCCATCAATCAGTGGAGACCCCATTTCTTAAAGGACACACTTGGAAATCTGCTGAATATTCTATTGAGACCCTCCCCTGAGACCTCCCTTAAAATCTTTAGGCCAGAGGACCCAGCATTCTTTTCCTCCCTATAGCAGACCCTCACCTTCCCCCTCTTATCCCTCCTCCCCCCCAGGCAGGTCCCCTTTACTTTCCTCACTTCTAAGCTCCAAGGGCCCTTCTTTTGCTGCTATAATTTGTTGCCCATGCCCATTGGTTCTATGAATTACTTCTCCCACCCCTGTGGTTTCCTAAATAAATATTCTCTTACAGTTTGAGTCTTGGCTCTGAATTATTTCCCAGCCAGAATTCAAGTACGGAGGTCGCCGAACCCACGTCTGGTCTAACCCCTGGGGCCTAGTACCTGGCACAACTCTCACAGCTGCCAACGTAGGCATTTAAGACCAGAGCTTCCCGATGAAGACAGTAATGAAGTGAGTACAGCAGCATTAGGCAAATGCACACTCTGTATTAACCATGCCTTTTATTTCCTGTGTTGACATCTGGGGCCTTGCTAGCTCTGGCGATACCGTCAATTCCCAGAGATGGTGAAGGACTTGTGTCTGAGCACAGTTTTCACATGCAAAGCCCACAGCCTCCACAGCCGCCATCACTGGGCTCTGACATTCAGAGCCACTAACAACCCTCAGGCCAGGGACCGGGCAACCAGGGAAGCCCTGTCCTCAGGCGCCCACGGCGGGCATCCAAACTGGCAGGTCCTACCCCGGTTTCCCTGCCTCCTCCATTCCTTCCTACAGAAGCCACCGTGAGGGCTCTTGCCCTCCTGCTCCCTGTGCTCCTGGAGTGTTAGCTCCTCAGAGCTCGCCATGTCCTGTGGGCCTCACCAGGCGAGAATGATAATAAAACCTAGAAGCACACTTATATGTAGTGATTTCAGCATTTGTCCCCCATGCACTGAGAGAAAGAAACTAATATGAGTGAGGCTATAGACGACCTAAATGACACTATCAATGAACTTATCTTAACCAACAAGGATAAAATACTCTAGCGGCAACGAATACACATGTTCTTCGAGTGGAAACAGAACCTTCTCCAGAAGCGTAAAGCAAACCTGAACACGTTTAAGAGAATGAAAATCATGCAAGGTCTTTGGCTACAATGAAAAGAAATCAGTAATAGAAAGGTATCTGGGAAATCCTCAATGTTTGTCTCACCAGAGAAGCAAATGTCTGCTGTGCACCTGGGAGTGAGGTTCTTGCGATATCATTAGAGGATGAATTTCTGAGACCCCCGGGATGAGAATCAGATGTGGAAGGAGGATTTATTTGATGACTTTGCATTTCTGGGTTCCGAAGTCCCGTCCCCCTTGAACCAGTCCTGGGAGAGGTGCAGCCCGGGTTCCGGGAGAGCCAGAGGCAGGGCCTGTCCAGAGTGTTCGTGCCATAGAGCAGCCAAGCTAACTTAGCATCCAATCCCGGTTCAGTCCACTAATCAACTGTGGGTGCCCACGTGGTGTGGCCAGGTGGGCACAGGGCCATGACCCCTGTTCCCTGGACTTGGAGTCCCAGGAGCCCAGCACCTGGGGCCAGAGCAGAATGAGAACCCCTTTTTTTGGAGGCTGGTATATTCAGGTTTCATAGGCTTGCTATAGCCACATCTATTCTGGCCAATTACCTGTTTCCAGGTGTGACTGAGGGTAAGTACCTTCCTGCATCACTCACACTTTACTGGGCATGTGTCTGTACTGCCTTTGTCCAGTCCTCCCCCATCTAACAGTGCTAAATGCGGCTTCAGACAGCTATACAAATGGCACGCCTGTATCTAGCCTTCCCTGCCCTCCTTTCCTTTACACAGGTTATTATACTGGCACCATTTAGAAACTAGATAATACCCCACGAATTAACTCCTGGGCAAATAGTCTCAAGGAAAATTGGGAAGCATTTTCACCGATCAATAAGAACAGAACGTCCACATGGTGGGATGCGAGTGAGGCAGTGATTCGGAGAACTTTGTTAAAGCGCAGAGAAAAGTGTATCTATCAGGTGCCAGCTGAGCCCAACACTAAACAGGGATGGTTACGGTGGAGAAATGTTATTTCATGATATAGGGGACCATCAGGAGAATGGGGCAGTAATGGACCAGGAGGTTATTGCATGAAGGTTACAGATTATATGAGCCAAAAATCAAAGGGCACTATGGGTTAGAGTTTCAGGATCATGCCAAGAGCAGGTGGGTCAGATCTGAAGCAACGGCAATGAGTCATTTCTTCATGACTTGAGGGCAACTCTGTAGTCAGGTGTGGTGTGGCTCTCGTGGTTGGATGTCCCCCCCTGCACAGGAAGGCTAACTAGAGGTTGGGTTCCCAGTCAGGGCACGTGCCCAGGTTGCTGGCTTCATCCCTGGTCGGGGCCTGCAGGAGGCAGCCAATCGATGTTACACTATGACATCCATGTTTTTCTCTCCTTCTTTCTTCTCTCTAAAAATCAATAATATATATATTTAAAAAGAATGAAACAGAAGAGAGGATTAAAGTCAAAATAACTTAAAGAGAGAGCTTTTAAAACATTGATTCCTACAACTCTGGAGGTGTGAGACCAAAAACTTCAGGGGACACTGACGGTCCTGAGAGCCAGGGCTGAGGTGCAGCCAACTCCAGGCAGAAATCCCTCTCGGTTGGTTGGGTCAGACTTTGTTCTATTCAGGCCTTTGACACACTGCAGGGGATAATCTGCTTTATAAAGTCCACGGATTTTGGAGTTTATCTCATTCACAAATAGACTCTGCTCCATTCACCTCTGGACTATGGGGGTGTCCTGTGAAGCAAACAGCATCTAGGAATTCCAGGCAGGGACCCTGCAGAGTTCCAGGGAGTGGTGTGTGTGAGTGTATGTCTCTGGAAAGACCAAGCACATCTCATAGCCTTGGAATGCCAATGCCCGAAGCCCGGAGCTCCCGGGAACCAGAGCGGTGACCAGGAAGAGGGGTCTGTTCTGCCAGTTCCCTGCCCGGTGCCAATCTTCACTGCCCAGCCCCGTTGGAGAACATGTGCGTGCTGAGGCAGGAATGGCAGTATCTCAAGCTAGGATGGGGATTTGCAGGGACCGTGGGGGAGGTGGCCCATCTGAGGGCAGGAGCCAGCACCTGGGCTCCCTGGGAATGGCTGAGTCATGGTCAAGGGCAGTCATCTGTGTTCAGGGCCTGATGCTGACATGCACACTGTCCCTCTGCACTCCTTCTATCCTCTCAATGCCCGACCCTCCCATTCATAAAGGTACAGGTGCTCCTCTTCAAGGCATTGTGGGACAGGGTGCCCAAGGCAGAGTCCCTTTAGCCTCTGGGCTGAGTCTACACAGTCTAAGGGACAAGGCCCACGCATCTGCAGCTCAGGGATCCTGGAGGAGGAGAAAGCTCTCAGCACGAGGAGCAGCGTCCATACTCCCAAGGAACCCCTCGAGAGATTAAAAATAATAATAATCCACTTTCCCTCCCTAACCCCCAAGCTCCCAGTTTATAGGTGGGTTCAATTTAAATCTGTAGATGGGTTGATAAAGTATCATTTTTTTTTCATGTAGAGAGAGCTTTATGTTTATCGTCCATCTATATTCCCCTTTATAGTCCACTAGAGTCCCAGTGCATGAAATTCATGCAAGGGGAGGGTCCCTCAGCCCAGTCTGCTCACTATTTAATCTGGGATCCCTCAGGGGATGTCTGACTGCCAGTTTAGACCCAATCAGACATCCCTCTTGCAATCTTGGACTGCTGGCTCCTAACTGCTCCCCTGCCTGCCTGACTGCCTGATCACCCCTAACTACCTCTGCTTGCAGGCCTGATGCCCCTAACTTCTCCCCTGCCAGCCTGATCACCCTCTAACTGCCCTCCCCTGCCTGCCTCATTGCCCCCTAATTGCCCTCCCTTGCCGCCCTGATCGCCCCCTAACAGCCCTCCCCTGCTGGCCTGATTGCCCCCTAACTGCCTTCTCCTGACAGCCTGGTTGCCCGCTAACTGCTCTCCCCTGCTGGCCTGATCGCCTCAACCACCTCTGCTTTGGCCCCTGCCACTATGGCTCTGTCCAGAAGGATGTCTGGTCTAATAAGCATATCACCCTTTTATTAATATAGATTTGCAGGCCACTCTGTATTCATGGCTGTTTTAAAACACACCCTTACAGCTAGTAAACTGGTCTTCCAGTCCGAACGCCCAGGCCAGTGCTGCACAGAGGGTGTGACAGCGAGGTTACAGCCGCGGCACTCCACACGCTGGGCACACAGACGCCTTTGTGCAGTCTCCCAGCTGGCAGGGCTGGGCAGAGGCTGTCTACCTGAGAGAATGAGGTGCATCTTATGAATCCTCAAGAGGCATTCCGAGCCTCAGTCTTTCCAGTCCAGCTTTGTTCAGTGACTGGAAAGGATAATAAAGTGGCCTCTATGTTCACTGAGCAGGCAGGCCAGCACGCCTGCAGGTCTGGGGTGTGTCAAGTGCAATGACAATCGCTCATGTCTAAGGCATTTAACGTGCTCTCTCCTGCCTCACGCCGAGGACGGTGCGGCTGCTCAGAGGTCAGGCCGGACAGAGCATTAAGGAGGGAAAGCAGGCTTCTCACGTCAGCAGGACACAGCGTGGCTCTCACTTTTGTTTCAGTTCAACTGCTGTGGGGACAGACACCGTTCAACATAACCCATGACAGTTTTAGGCTTATCATTTTAATAGGAAGACGAATTCCCTGCCAATATACATAAATTAAAGTAACAGCCACTTATACAATCATTTCGGTTAAAAGAAATAAGTTTAAAGCATTAAGCAGATTAGCTGAAACTCAAAGCATTCATTTGAAACTTTATTTTGAGCAGTGTGTGGGACATGTAATATGGGATACAAAAATGAAGGCAGCTGAAATGTCAGATTTTTAAAACGCACTCTGGAGTTTACTGGGCAGGTTAAAACCTGAAACCGGATGGGAGTTTGTTAAAAAGGGGGTCATGTGTAACATAAGTCAATACACACTTGGGACTGACCAATGAACTTTAATGAACATAATTCAGAGGGACAGACATAGAATCCACTAGGGGGCGAACAGGCAGGCAGGAGAGGACAGTTGGGAGGCAGTTAGGGGGGCGATCAAGCAGGCAGGGAAGGGCAGTTAGGGGGGCACTTAGGGGGGTGATCAGGCAGGCAGGAGAGGGCAGTTGGGGGGGCAGTTAGGGGGCCATCAGGCAGGCAGGGGAGGGCAGTTGGGAGGCAGTTAGGGGGGCGATCAGGCAGGCAGGGGAGGGCAGTTGGGAGGGCAGTTAGGGGGGCAATCAAGCAGGCAGGGAAGGGCAGTTAGGGGGGCACCTAGGGGGTGATCAGGCAGGCAGGAAAGGCAGTTAGGGGGGCAATCAGGCAGGCAAGGGAAGGACAGTTGGGGGGGCAATCAGGCAGGCAGGGGAGGGCAGTTAGGGGGGCTGATCAGGCAGGCAGGGGAGAGCAGTTAGGGGGGCAGTTAGGGGGGCAATCAGGCAGGCAGGGGAGGGTAGTTTGGGTAGTGATCAGGCAGGCAGGAGAGGGCAGATAGGGGAGCGATCAGGCAGGCAAGGGAAGGGCAGTTAGGAGGGCAGTTAGGGGGGCAATCAAGCAGGCAGGGAAGGGCAGGGGAGGGCAGTTGCGGGGGGCGATCAGGCAGGCAGGGGAGGGCAGTTGGGGGAGCAATCAGGCAGGCAAGGGAAGGGCAGTTTGGGGGGGCAATCAGGCAGGCAAGGGAAGGGCAATTGGGGGGGCAATCAGGCAGGCGGGGGAGGGCAGTTAGGGGGGCAGTTAGGGGGATGATCAGGCAGTTGGGGGACAGTTAGGGGGACGATCAGGCAGTTGGGGGGCAGTTAGAGGGGCGATCAGGCAGGCAGGGGAGGACAGTTGGGGGGCGATCAGGCAGGCAGGGAGGGCGGCAGTTGGTGGGGCAATCAGGCAGGCGGGGGAGGGCAGTTAGGGGGGCGATCAGGCAGGCAAGGGAAGGGCAGTTGGGGGGGCAATCAGGCAGGCGGGGGAGGGCAGTTAGGGGGGCAGTTAAGGGGACGATCAGGCAGGCAGCAAAGGGCAAGTTAGGGGAGTAGTTAGGGGGGGCGATCAGGCAGTTGGGGGCAGTTAGGGGGGCGATCAGGCAGGCGGGGGAGGGTAGTTAGGGGGGCAGTTAGGGGGATGATCAGGCAGTTGGGGGGCAGTTAGGGGGTCCATCAGGCAGTTGGGGGGCAGTTAGGGGGACTATCAGGCAGGCAGGGGAAGGGCAGTTGGTGGGGGGATGATCAGGCAGGTGGGGGAGGGCAGTTAGGAGGGGTGAACAGTCAGGCAGAGGAGGGCAGTTGGGGGGGGCGATCAGGCAGGCAGGGGAGGGCAGTTGGGGGGGCGATCAGGCAGGCAGGGAAGGGCAGTTAGGGAGCAGTTGGGAGGGCAATCTGGCAAGCCTGGGAGGGCAGTTAGGGGGGGGCAATCAGGCAGGCAGGGGAGGGCAGTTAGGAGGGCAGTTAGGAGGGTGATCAGGCAGAGGAGGGCAAGTTAGGGGGGGCAGTTAGGGGGACGATCGGAAAGACAGGGGAGGTCAGTTAGGAGAGCAATCAGGCAGGCAGGGGATGGCAGTTGGGGGAGGTAATCAGGCAAATCAGGCATGCAGGGGAGGGCAGTTAGAGGTGGCGATCAGGCATACAGAGGAGGGCAGTTAGGGAGCGATCACTAGCTGGGCAGTAAGAATAGCCTGAGTCCATCGGGCAGCACAAAGGGTGACCACAGGCCATTTCCAGAGCACAGTGTCTTGTGGACGGTGGCTCTGAGGGCATCTGAGCCTTATCTCCCACTGGAAGAGATGGTGGGGGGACCCAGGAGCCTGTGCATGGTGGGAGTGAGGCCAGTGAGGCAGAGACCTGGGCTGTCCCATCTGTGAGCAGCAGAACCTGCTTCTCACCCACTGAGTCCTGGCTCTCGAGGGGCCTGATGGGAATTAGCTCTGGGCACCGTTCTTGGTGACAGGAACTGAAGAACCAACTTGGAGAAGTTCTGTTGTAAAAACTCCTTTCTTTAGCAGGTGAGCACACCCCAAAGGTCTTATGCTTCCTGCCTATATTATTCATAAATATACAAAAGAGTAAAATAAAATTAAGGAATTAAAATAGACATAATCAATACAAATGTGATATGGAAGAAAACAACACTAAACATGTATGAATAATTCAACTGAAATGAGATTTATTTTTTAAAAAAATCTAAAATATCCTATATAATAAAGAGGCCATATGCAAATGGTCATCAACCTGTGATGCGTAAGGACCCATGAGCTGGAGGGCTATGGAGGGCTCAGGGGCTGGGTGGAGAGCTATGAAAGGCGGTGGGCGGGGTGGCCAGCTGAGGCCATTAGCAGCGAGCTACTAGTATAATATAATATTCTGAGTAGAGTGAAGACAATGAATATATAGAGAAAGTAGATTCCATAAAAATGTTAGGAGGCACTCTAACAACTTAATAAAATATTAAAATGCAGCAGTTAACTCAGAATTGTAAATAAAAATATTAGCACAATCCATATACACATACCCTATTTCCCCCAAAATAAGACAGTGTCTTATATTAAGTTTTGCTCCCAAAGATGCGCTAGGTCTTATTTTCAGGGGATGTCTTATTTTTCCATCAAGAAGAATACGGTGCACATTTATTGTTAAATGAAAATAAAGGCAATTTATTACCTGTATACGGTACGGTAGTACGGTAGTTGTCAACACAAACCAGACAAACTGTGAACTCTACAGTATCAAGAATTTACTCATTTATTCAATGACAATCATGTCATCATCTTCTGGAACATCATCATAACAATCCAATTCCTGAATTTCCTGGTGAATTTCCTGTGACTCCATTTCTTTCAGAATCAGTGGACCAAATCTCTCATGTTTAGCTATAGCACTGTCTTTAAATGAGTACTTCTTGTCAAGGTAGCCTGCTCACAGTGCATTTGCAGTGCTACTGTCAGTGATTTTCTCCCATGAATGCTTCACCCAAGTCACAACTTCTTGTAGTTTAGGTTTCACAAAGTTTCTGAGACAGAGCTTAGGGGGGTCCTTATTTTCGGGGGAGGGGGGATGCCTTATATTTCACTTAGAAGGAAACCTGTAAGTAGGTCTTATTTTCGGAGGATGTCTTATTTTCGGGGAAACACGGTATAACCAAAATATTACTACAAAGATGTCAATGAATAAAAAGAATGTGGTTGTTATTAAAAGTAAGATTTAAATGATTGAAAAACTCCCCATTTTCTACCAGGCTCACGTAGACCCCACAGCGCGTGTCCCCAAGGGTGGAGGCAGGCAGGTGCTCATCTGTAAGATGCTCTGATTGGTAACCGGGCCCGGCCTGGCATTCAGCCGGTGGCAATGACGGCTGGGTGTGCAGGAGACCGCGCCCTGTCTCCTAGCAGGCAGCCAGGCTGGGCGGGGGGCACACCGCAGGTGGGAAGGTGGAGCGAGATCCCGAGCTGCTCAACACCCCACGGCATGGAGGAGCTGTCACCCCGCCTCCAAGCAAGACTGTGAGCCTCAGCGGATGGCAGCAGCGAGCCTCGGCCTTGGTCTAATGCAGTGGTGCGCCAACTCCTTAGTCCACAAAGCCAAACATCAACAGCACAACGATTGACATTTCTGTGGGGAGCCACACTTTTTAAACTGAAACCTCTTCTAACACCCCTTCTTCAGCATAGACTCGCCCAGGCCGTGGTGTTTTGTGGAAGAGCCACACTCAAGGGCCAAAGAGCCACATGTGGCTCACGAGCTACAGTTTGCTGACCACTGGTCCAAGGTCCTCTGAGAGGTAAATGGTTTGTGGCCAGCATCTCCATGGCCACTGCCCTCCCGACGGGCTCAGCGGGCAGCCAGCAGGGGGGGAAGGAGAAGAAAGAATGGGAGATGTGGCCTTCAGGACAGTGGGCACGGAGGGGGGCAATGGGAATGCAAACTCAACCTATTTGGTAGAATAATAATGAAACGGCAAGAAAGAGCAACCTTGAGAGAGGTAACTGTGAGACTACACACATGGAGAGGCAGATTCACGCTACCAGGCAGGCGACTCGGTCTCCCCGAGGGCCCAGGAGGGGGCAGGTGCACGTGGAGAAAGTCTGGGCAAGAGGGTGGTGGTCCCTATTAAGTAATGGCCATCCTGGGGGCACACAGAGCCCTCAATGACCCAGTGCAGGGGTCACGAGAAACACAGCGAATCTGGAAGGGCGGTGGGAAGACTTCGAGACTGTTCCAGAGATTTGAGAGAGGACACACACGACCACCAGCAAGCCTTGCAGAAGGAAACACTGTTTATTGACGCTCCTTCCTGCCCTCAGATCCCCAATGAAGGGTCTAGCTCGATACAGACCGTGTGGAGGTCATTCCTCCCCAGATGTTACAGAATGGAGAGTGACTTCTGAATTAACGCCATTCCTTAAGCCATCCTAAAACCCTTATATCGGTATGTTCCCTGCAATGGTGGAAAATAAATAGAGTGAATTTGAGAATTTTAACATACAAAAATGTTCTAGGAATTTATTGTCTACTAGTTTGACAGTTCCTGGAAGAATACTATGTACTTTGCATAGGTTAACTCCATCTCCAGACACAACATTGTCTTCGCATGAATTTCCATGGTTTGTTGTCTGGAGAACCAGTTGTTCAGGAAATTTAGAAAATTGAGTATAACAGCGTTAGCACAAACAGAAAAGAGGGTGGATCTGCTACAAAGAAGGTGTTGAAGTTGAAGAACTGATATAAATCCAGAGCTACTTTGCGGAACTCCGATGATCAGAGATGTCTACGGAGAGAAGATACTGTGTACGCCTGAAACCAACTGTCACTGTACGTTCCCTACACGGTAGAACCAACTAGAAACAAACGTTTGTTTTACTTAAATATTTTAACAAAAATTTTATTGCAAGATATATTTTTTCACCGCATGTACAGTTTCAAGGAACGTGGTGTACAAAACATAGTGCCAGCAGCTCTGTCTAAACATTAAGGAGGTGCAAATCCACAAAGATTAAAGAGAGAGAGCGTATTTTACAACATACATTACAGTCCTATAAATATGTTATGTACAGTATACACACTCTTAAGACATCGACTTAGTATACAGCATATATTGTGTTGATTTTGAAACGGCTCAGTGCCTTGGTACTAATGTTCTATATCGGAAACTAGAAATCCATGTGCATCCTTGGACTTACAGTAAGGGTGATCCTGTCGGAAAAGCACAGTGTGGCTGGCTCCTCCCACTCTCAAAGGGCAATCACCCCTCCATGGGTGAGCACCCGTGCACACAGCCACCATTTTCACTGCTTCCTCTCCCTCTGAGGGCTTTCTCTCCCTAGAAGAGGGGCTGCAGCGGGATGACTGCAGGGTGGGGGGCCAGCAGGGAGGGGAAGAGGGCGTGGGGCAGCGGGGAGAAGGCCAAGGGGCTGGGATGAAGGACCGAGGCTGGAATGATGGGCATCGGAGGAGGCGGGACTAACGTGGGCGGGCTCCCAGCACAGAGCCTGGCGCCCAGGGGTCCCCTGGAGAGGGAAGTCTGAGGTAAGGATGTCCCGGCCAGAGGGGGGGCCTGGGACAGGAACCTCTGGTGCGGCTGGAGCACTTTGAGGGCCCCCGTCTGGTGGTGCAGGACGGTGTGGTGGATGGTGGTGACAGAGGTAGAGCGTAGGGGCTGCTGCAGGGGCAGAGGCTGCAGGGGCAGGCCGGGCGGGGCCAGGGTGGCGGCGGGGAAGGCGAGCTTGACCTTGTGGGCCAGCAGGCCCGGCGGGAGGAGGTGCTGGTAGACCTCACAGGGCAGAGCTTTGCATTTGTCCGGGGCGTCCATGGGGATCAGCAAGGCCTGCTCGGGCAGAGGCAGCGGGGCCAGGATCTGCTCCGCGGTGACCACGGTGTGGCCGCTGGCCTGTGCCTCTTTGAAGGGCAGCGGGGGGTGAGCGTGGAGGATCCCTGCAGGGAGATGCAGCCACGCGGGGGAGGCCTCGGCCGTGGCTGCCTTCCCCGGGGGTAGGGCCTCGGCCGGCTCCTGGTGGCCCAGGAGTGATGTGGGTGGGGGCTGCTGGAAGGTCTGGTCCCTAGGGGGCACCTTGGGAGGCACCTGCTTTTCCCTGCTAAGCACAGTCTGGCCTCTGTCCTGGCCCCCCCGCCGGCTGCCGGCCATCGCTTCCTCTGCGCGGACACAGGGGGGCTCGTTGGGAACCCCGGGCCCTGAGCTGGAGGCGGCCACGGTGACCCCAGGCTCAGCTCCCCTGTCACTGCCAGAAGGCAGGGGGCTGCTGGGGCGGGGAGTCAGTGTGGGTGTGGGTTTTACCGGGTCTGATTGCTCCGAGGTCCTGTCCACGTTTGCCCCGTCTTGGGGGCTTGGTCCCTCCCTGCTGTCTGTGTTTATGGACCCGCCCGGGGGGCCCGTGGGGGCAGCTGCTCTCCCGCGGCGGCCTGCCCGCTCCCGGAGCTCCCGGCCTTTTTTCCTCCTCCGCCTCCTCCTGGGCGGGAAGCGCCCAGGCGCGCGGGGCGGGGCCCCCAGTCCTCCCGGGAGAGCACACGGCGGGCTCCGACCGTCGTCCGAGGAGGAGCGCGGTCTCCGTTTGCGGTGACACCTTTCGGACTCGCTGACCAGAGACTGGTAGCCCCGCTTGACGGCCTGGCTCGGGGGCACGCAGCCCGTGCCCTTCGGAAGAAGGACGTGCCCGCGACCCTGACCACCGCGGGGCGCCGCGGCCCCGCAGCCGCAGGGCGTGCCGGAGGGAGTCCCACCACGGGTCCCAGGGGGCGCCACTGAGGGCCCGGAAGGGCTCCCTGCGCGGGGGTTTTGAGAGCTGATGTCACTGCGATGGCCTTCGGCACTCCTCGCTTTACACGCTTCTGTTTCCGTGTTTTCAGCCCAGAGCACACACGCCGGGGCGGGCTCCCGGGCAGGCGGGGGGCGTGCGCCCAGCGGCGGCTGTCCAGCGGCATCCCGCTGCTCGGAGCCCGTTTCCGGGCCTTTCCTTGGGCCGGCGCAGCCCTTCTCCGGCTCCGTCCTGCAGGGCGCTGCCGGCTCCTGGGCGCTCTCCCCTCGGCGGCGGTGACAGACCCTCCTCCGCCGCTTCTTCCTCCGGCTCTTCCGGGACCGGTGCTCCCGCGCGCCTGTCAGCCTGGTCCCGGGGCCTTCCTCGAGAGCGTTCCGTTTCATTTGCTTTTGGATAACATGGCACCGCCTCGCTTTTCGGCTCCTGCAGGAACGATGTTTCCGCCTCTGATCTACGTCCTCCTTTTCTCCAGAATCACAACTACCGGAGGGGGGCTCTGCAGCCGGAAGAGGGGTGACGGGGGCGGAGTCCTGTCTGCTGCCCCCTCCGCCGTCACCCGAGGGGCTGCCCTGGACCCCCCACTCCTGCCTCCTGCAGGTGTCGGCCCCCTTCTGCTGGGGACAAAGGCCATGGAGGGGCGGCCTGCTTTTCTGCAGGCGGCGGCTGACCTGCGTGGACTTGAAGTCGAAGCAGAGAGGGTTGCAGCTGTAGGACACGGGTGGCCGGGCCGCCGTGTAGACCAGCATTTCCGACGGCCACTGCAGCACGGCGGAGCCGGCCTTGTTGAGCACGGGGACGAACGGCTGGCAGGGCCTTCGGCGGGAAGCCGGGGCTCGCCGTGAGGTCACAGCGCCCTCTTCGGAGGGGGCCGGGGCCGGGCTCTCCGGGCCACGGGGTTCCGTCTCAGCGTCGACGGCGGGGGCTTCATCGTCCTTCGCCCGTTCCGCTGGGCTGGCCCCGCCGAGAGCTGCGCCCCAACATCCCGGCGCCTCGGAGCGGGCGCCCCTCTCCGACGTGTCTTCCCTCCCAGCAGCCTCTTCCGGGGGAGACGGATCCGCCTCCGGAGACGCAGGGGGCCGAGGCTGGCCGGAGGAAGGCAGTGACGCCGCGGCTCCTCCAGCGGCTCCTCCCGGCTCCTGCGCGGGAGCCGTGTCCCTGCAGGTGCACGTCCCCTCGGGACACAGAGAGTGAGCCTTCCCCTCGGGGCCCCGGAGCTCCTCTCTGGGGGAAGGCGGCTGAGGCTGACCAGGCCCCGGGACGAACCGGCTCCTCCTGCCCAGCCCCCGGGCCAGGGCGGCGTCCCCGCTGCCCTCGGAGAAGGCCGCGGCCGAGCACTCCAGCCGCACGGACGCCTTCTTGGGGAACGCGAAGGAGAAGCCGGTTCTGGGCCCGTGGGCGCCCGGGGCCTGCTCCCCCCGCGGAGGGGTCCTGTCGTAAGGAGGCGCCCTTTCGGGGTCCGCAGCCCTGGCCGTGCCCTCGGGCGCAGGCTCCTCCCCGGGCATCACAGGACACCTGGCATCCTCCGGGCGAAGCGCTGGATCCACAGCCACCTCCTTCGAGACGCCCTGGCCGGTGTCTCCCACGGTCACCGTCGTGGACTTGAACATGGGACCGCTTCCCGGAGCTCTGCAAAGAGGAGCAGACGGGACGGCATGAGGTGGGGCGCCTGCGGGAAGAGCTCCAGCACATTCCCCTGGGAGACAATGTCTCTGCGACATTCCCAGCGCCCCGAGGCTCCGGAGGAAGGGCCGCCCCGGGGTCAGGTGGCAGCTGGGGTGCAGCTGCTGCAGGGTCACTGTGTGGGGACCTGGGGGGGGGGGGCGGGAGGAGGCTGTACAGCTGTTTACCGCAAAGGCGGGGTGGCCCCCTCCTCTCAGCCAGTGCTCTGGACTAGGACTGTGTACCCATGTCATCTCTTCAGTGGCACTATTTTCTAAAATAAAATTACTTTTCACTCACAAATATTTAACATAATATTGTATGGAGATTAGGAAGGGAATTAAAGAAAAACCCTCCATCATATATTTTTATTGATTTTTAGAGAGGAAGGGAGAGGAGGAGAGGGAGAGGAACATCCATGATGAGAGATAGTCATTGATCAGCTGCCTCCTGCACGCCCCCCACTGGGGATCGAACCTGCAGCCTGGAATGTGCCCTGACCAGGAATGGAACCGAGACCTCCTGGCTCCTAGGTCAACGCTCAACCACTGAGCCACACTGGCTGGGCAAAAAAAAAACAACAAAAAAAAAAGCCTTTCTTTCCCTGTGCTGGGACGTCCCACACGTATGAGAAGTACCTGGTCATTGAGCCGAGGGAACCACGGAAACGTGTCTTATTCTGATACAGAATAAGACATGTCTCCTTCACGTCTGTTTCCTTCCTTTCTTTGTCCTTCCATTGAAGGAGAGGCCACCCTCCCGCACACTCACTCACCGCGCGGCCTCCTTCCTCAGCTCGGCCAGCCTGTGCAGGCGCTGCAGGGCCTTCGCCTGCTTCCGCTCATCCTTCCTGCATTTCGAGGCCACGTTCCGCGCAAACTCCCTTTGCTTCAGTTCTTTGAGCCTCTGTGGGAGAAGCAGGGGAAGAGGAACAGGGTGGGTCTACGCAATGCTCAAGGGGCTGTTTAACCTCGTTTAAGGAAAACATAACCTTTTAGACAACCCACTTCAAACATATTTCCTCACCCTTTGGGCTTGAGAAAATGCCAAAGCATATTATTACCTCATATGGAAAGATCTACCTAAGCCACAGAGAGAGGAATTGAAAACTTGTGTTACAGAAAACCGGTGAAGAATCCAACAACGCTTAGAGAGATGAAGCTATAATAATTATTATTATTACCAGTGGGTCCAAAGGAAAATGTCTCTCAAATTCTGGGCCCCAACATGGAGGAACTTTCCCTATTTATATGTTTTTACCTTCTTTGTCTCCCAAATATGGGGTGTTCCAGTCCCCTCTGCAGTTCTTAAAGAGCCCCATGTGCTGGGGCTTGAGACCTCAACCAGAGGCCTGGCCTGGTGCCAGCACTGACAACTTTGCCCGGGGAAGGTTTAATGGCCTCTCTGAAGTGGGAGTCCTCTTATTTTCCTTATTATTTAAACAAGCGAGCAGTTACAGGAGTCAAATAGCAGGGCTAACATGTCAAACAGCGGTTTTTACAGAAACTGGATGTTTCACTTGCATTGCTGCTCCTTGACTGTTTCCTGCCAAGGTCTCTCTGCCTGACTCAGGCACGCGGTGGGAATCCTGCCAACCCCTGATTTCCACACAAAATCAGCTCCTGCACCTGTTACATGTAACATAGGCATCTGGTAGTCTTCGTATGTCCTAAGAAGAGTAAATGCCTTACATCAGTCCATAAGATAAATGGCCTTTGCTAAGGGCATTAAAACATCCCTCCTCTCCAATATTAGGTATATTTCCTAAATACTTCTAGACATGAGAATACAATGAGTAGTGTTTTGTGTAAACTCTTTTGACACTAGGTGTATTTCTCATTTGTATTAACGGGTTCATTTTGGGGGTTTAAGGCTAGAAAAGGGTGTGCCCACTGGAACAGAATCGATAAACAACATGTGGCCATATTTAAGAGACACCGACTGATCCATGTCCCAAATATTGCACTAGTCTTTCCCAGTCGCTTGTATTGTTACTAAAAACGATTAAGGTACCGTATCTCCTCATGAAGCTCACATCATTATCCAACTGTGAGCCATAGAGAAAGGCTCTAAGAGAATTAAACATATACTCATCACATTCGGAAGTGATGGAACAAAGTTTTAATAAATACCTTACACATATACACTGATGTGTGCCAAGCCTTAGGACATTGCTTGGTGTATAAAATGATGGCTTAATAAGTATTTGTTGATTTATATGTGAATCCTTTTAGATCCTTTAAATTAAGAATTTTCCTTCCTCAAAAATTAAAGTAATACGGATGAAATAATATTAGACTCCTGGGAATCCTGAGTTGTATTTGCTTAATCCCACCTGCATAGTATCTATCATAGCTTAAGCTTCAAGTAAACTTTAAGATTTAATTGATGAGGTTTCTATAAGATGTGTATAATTATTTAAAAATTATTTTAAAATATTTCTGTTGATCTCAGTCTTCCTCTCTGTACACACAATTCCCTCACCTCAGCGACAGCCTTCCTGATAAAGTGAAGCAGCTTGCCTCGTATTTAGGGAATAACCAGCAACTGAGCTTTTAGGCCTGTTCAAACACGTTGGTTAGTTTTAGGCTAGCATTTATCCATCTTTGTATCCTTTCTTGTATTATTTTCTGCAGCAAAAAATGAAGTCCTACATCATATTTTATATCTGGGAGAGTAATTTTGGAAAGTAAATAGTAGAAACTGTGTAAGTTCTTTAGAGTGCGCCAAACAGAAAGAAAACTTAAGTAAGACACAAATAAATATACAAGATAATGGCTGTGAGGCTTCGTGGAAATGTCAGTGCTATTTCTAAAGCTTCCGCAACCATTTACTGAGAATCCCTCAGAAGAAATCCGTAGTGATAAATGTCAAGTCAGAATGGCAGTCAGCAGGAATTAGAAAATTAGACATTGAAAGGAGTTAGGAGGAGGATGTGGTCTAGCTACTGTACCACAAATTACATTATAATGTACACTGGCATATCATCCAATAGATATGCATGTAGAGAAAGGAAAAACCTAAAGGATCAATATCCTCTGGTCATGATGCCATCTCAGAAGGCCCACTCCACTTTCCCGCTGACTTCTGTCTACTGATCATCTGGAGCAGTGGTTCTCGGCCTTCCTCATGTAGTGACCCTTTAATACAGCTCCTCATGGTGTGGTGCCCCCTCAACCATAAAACTGTTTTCGTTGCTACTTCATCACTGTAACTTTGTTTCGGTCAATGAATTGTAATGTAAATATCTGTGTTTTCCGATGGTCTTACGTGACCTACAGGTTGAGAACTGCTGCTGTAGAGCCTAAGACCATCGGAAAACACAGATATTTACATTACAATTCATTAATAGTAGCAAAGTTACAATTATGAAGTAGCAACGAAAGTAATTTTACGGTTGGGGTCACCACACCATGAGGAGCTGAATTAAAGGTCGCGGCATGGGGAGGGTTGAGAACCGCTGCGTTAGATGCCAGAGGGCAGCAGAGGTCATCCATCTCACACACGGTCTCAGGAAGTCCACGGAGTTGGATTGTTGGGAAAGACGATGACCCTGCCTGTAGTTTACCTGGCAAAGGTCTAATCCATGTAAGAAGAGGGAGAGAGGGACAGGGAAAGGGGCACTGACTCATTTCGATAACTCATTAGTTTGTGCTTAAACTTCTAGGTAAAGTACATTGCTTTACAACTGCAAACCAGAATTTCACAAACATTCTCATGCCTATGTTTTGTACATCTATTTATACAAAAAGGTAGGTGGTTCCTACAAACAGAGTTCCTACACACAAGTGCACTTTTTTGGGTTTTCCACAATGATGTTTATAACTTTACATCATTTAAAACTCTTCCCAGAAGTATATGAGCATACTAGAGGTACGGTGCACAGATTTGTGCACCAGTGGGTCCCTTGGCCTGGCCTGTGGGGATTGGGCTGAATCTGGCTCTCTGATATCCCTGAGAGGTTCCATATTGTGAGAGGGTGCAGGCCAGGCCAAGAGACCCCACTGGTGCACGACTGAGGCTGGGGAGGGACTGAGGAAGGGCTCCAGGGCATGTCTGGCCCATCACACCCAGTCCTGATCATTCAGACCCCAGCAGCAAGCCAACCTACCGGTCAGAGCAGAACTCTGAAGCCAGCTATACTTGAATTTTCCCCTTCCTGGCACTGACTATAATCTTAACTTACAGACCCACTTAGGAGATGTGAAACCGGATGATTCACTTCTTAGTCTTAGACCACTTTCTCCCCCTTCGAAATCTTTTGATGAATCCTAAGTTCCTACTAATTTCACATTTTTAGATCAGTGTTCCTATTGCCATCTTTTAGGGTGGATTTAGTCGGTGTTGAATAAAACATGCTGAGAGCAATCAGAATGGCCTGGTTAAGTGTTTTTCCTACTCCAAGTAAATTCATTATTCTTTTCAATGGTTCCAATACCTCTGTTTCTAGTTATATGCTTCTTAGTAAGTTAATATATTACCCACTATTACTGTTTTCACAGGCTTAAAATTTCCCTCCAATTCCCAAGAGTTGCTTCTATCAAGAACTATTTTCAATGGCTTTGAAAAAAAAATCTAAGTATGCTTTCTATCTTGCAGAGAAGTAATATCCTCAAAGAATTACAACTCAATCACCCACTCTATTTCCCGAATCAATTTAGCCTTCTTGGAAGGCAGCATTCGGCGAGTGCTTTAGAATGTCAGCAAATGCATTCCTTCGGAGGAGGCTGAGGTGTGCGAGTGGATGGATCACACTGACTGAGTAATTTCCTCCCAGCCATTATTTAATCAATGCTATTATGCTGAGTGAACCAGCGGACGGCTCTTTCTGCGGTTCTTTCCCCATTACTGCCTCGGACGTGCAGCCTTCGGACTCCTCTGCTGGCAGCTCTAAAGGAATCTAATCTGTTAATGCATATCCGACCCGAACACCGTCTCTCCCCGAGGCCTCTCCTTCTTCAAATTCCATTAACGCGAGCTTCTCTTTGTGGACAGCAATCTCAGGCCGGTTCAGACAGGAACGTATCTGCCGTCTGTATCGTCTAGAACGGACTTCTCGGCCACTCAGTCTCTGTTCCCGAGTGCTGAGTCAGAGGCCCTGTGCGTTGTGAGGGCCCCGGATGCTCCTCGGATCGAATGGGCACCGGAGGGCGGTGATGGGCTTTCTCATGGGATGGAAGACCTCACACATTTGCTCACAGAAATCTCAGTATGACCTCTGGGAGTACAGGGGAAGCCATGCAAGCTCCAGGATAAGAACATGGACATTTGTATTTTTAAAAAATACAAAAACCATCTGAGTGGCCAGGAAATGAAGAACAGTTAAGAATTATGATTCGGCCCTGATGAGTGTGGCTCAGTGGTAGAGCGTCGGCCTGCGGACTGAAGGATCCTGGGTTCGATTCTGGTCAAGGGCATGTACCTTGGTTGCAGGTACATCCCCAGTAGGGGGTGTGCAGGAGCAGCTGATTGATGTTTCTCTCTCATCGATGTTTCTGTTTATCTCCCTTCCTCTATGTAAAAAAATCAATAAAATATATTTTAAAGAAAAAAGAATTATGATTCAGTGTCATAAGGAAATACTGATGTGGCTGTGACCGATAATGCTAACAGTTGTAAAATATGAGAAATATTGTTGTATTATGATAGTAATTAAAAAAATAGCATCCTAATAATTTTACATCATCAGCTATATCACCATCTATGGCAAGAAATGCCACGAATACATCCATCCATCTATCATCAAATGTATCTGTATGTATAGAAAAAATGCTAGAATACACAAAATGTCAGTGATATTTCTTTCTGTCAAGTAAATCAGAACAATTGTACTTTTATTTTCCACTAGATAGTATTTTTCCATTTTTCATTACTGGTATGTTTCTTTAAGGATTATTCTGGCATCAGAAGGGATGTACTTCCGTGGTGAATGCGTATGTTATCAGAAGGCAATGAGGAGCCACCTCATGACCCTCGCTATCTCCACCCCATTTCCTGGCCTCTAGTCTAACTGGAGACTTACACGGCTGCTGTGGGCCACACCAGACTCTGAGGTTACAATTTAAAAAAAAACAAATGTATTTTTATTGATCTCAGAGAGGAAGGAGGAAGGAGAAGAAGAGAGAGAGCAAATCATCCATGATGAAAGAGAGTCATTGATCGGCTGCCTCCTGCACACCGCACCCTGGGGATCGAGCCTGCAACCCAGGCCTGTGCCCGATTCAAGGTCAATGCTCAACCACTGAGCCACATCGGCCGAGCAATTCTGCCCAATCTTTTTATCTGACAGCTGCACTTAGAACACGCGGAACTGAAAATCAAACACAAGTTGATTCTTCCTGGGCAAGCACACAGGCCCTAGCTGTGGTGACACTTGCTGATGCAGAGTTCCTGAATCCCAGATCCAGGGAGGCCAACGCAAGTCACCTGTCCAAACCCTGGTTCGTGAAGCAGACCCGGCCCCTGGGAAGGCGGAGCTGAGAGACATGGAGAGAAGAGTGGATGGCCGCGCCAGGGAGGCGTGGGCTGGGTGGTGATGGGGTTGAAGGGAGGGAGAAGTGCCGATGGCAGGTACTGAAGAGCTTAGGAATGTGAGGGGCAGCCGGGGGCACAGTCTCTCATATCGTGGTGACTGCGGACCGGCCAGCTGGGCACGGGGAACATCGCGGGGAACACTGTGTAACTACATGCTTGTTAGTCCCAGAGCTGTGCACCTAACACCAGCAGAAATAATACTGAAACACACACACACTCACACACACTGGAGCTGTGCACCTAAAACCAGAAGAAATAATACTGAAACACACACACACACACACACACACACACACACACACACACTGGAGCTGTGCACCTAAAACCAGTAGAAATAATACTGAAACACTCACACTCACACATACACACACTCACACACACTCACACACACACTCACACCGGAGCTGTGCACCTAAAACCAGCAGAAATAATACTGAAACACACACACACACACACACACACACACACACACACACTCACCCCAAAGCTGTTCACCTAAAACCAGCAGAAAACAACACACACACACACACACACACACACACAGCTCCTGCCACAGCAGATGCTCATGATGGGGCAGCCCAGGAGCTCAAATGCACTCACACACACATACGAACGCACGCTTATACAGCTTCCAAACGGAAGTGCTAAGTGTGCAGTGTGAAGTGCTTCCAGCTTCCACAGCGTCCCCTCCTGTTAAATTACTGAACGGCGCCTCTGCTCCCCACCACAGGTGATTTACATGCTGTGTCTCCCTCAGGGCCCAAGGCCCCTGGGCGTTATCAAAGTGACCTCTGGCCCAGCCTGTGTTGCTAAGTGGTGAGCACTGACCTATGAACCAGAAGGTCACAGTTCTATTCTGGGCAAGGAACCTGCCTGGGTTGTAGGCTCCATTCCCAGTGTGGGGCGTGCAGGAGTGAATTCTTTCTCATCATTGGTTTCGCTCCCTCCCTTCCTCTCTGAAATCAATAAAAACGTATACATTTTATTTAATTTAAAGTGAGCCTCTGGGCTTCAGAATCGTAGCCTAGATCCTGCCTGGTGCCGCAGCTCCCCTCTGGACAGTCTACAGTCCCCCAACCTCACTGAACACTGAACCGAAAGGTCCTGTGATCTTGTAGCACCCACGGCTGACTGGAGCGGAGGGCAGCAGGAGTTAGTAAGTATTCTCCAAACACGCACATCAAGGCACACACACTTCCAAGTGCCCAGTTTACACGGTGAAACATGCATGTAATCATATGTCTTAGGTTTTTGGGAGGAGGAGCAATTTTCTCAGATGTATCAGCTCATGGGGAATGGCATTCCAGAATCATTTCGTAAAGCAAACGCCAGGGGATGCAGAATGAGATCAGCACTGTTTCCTGATGCATCTTAATGTTCAAACCAAGCAATGACGTAGACATGTGCATGCCTTTTTAAGGAAGACAAAAGAGTGTTACTTCCACCAAAACTTTCCCCTCCGCTGGTGTGCCACGGAGCTGCCACCAGAGGAGGAAGGCCAGGCCACCCTTCACGTCTCAGCCAGCAATGCCCACGGAGGAAGCTAACCTTCCCTGCACGGCCTGCCTGGCCAGCGGTGGAGATGAGAGAATGGAAGGAACCACAGAAAATATATACAGCAGGTCCATAAGCACTGAGGTGATCATTTCTCCCCTCTTCTTACTTATGCTCAACAACACTGAACTGATATTCATGGGGGACACTGGTGAATGATGGCAATAAAGGAACAGATCCTTAGCAGGTGATCATTGAGCTGCTAGATGCTAGCTCACCAGGCACTGGCCCGCATAGGGGCACTGATAAAGGCAAAGGGGACGGGAGAATGCAATCTGCATCAGTAATTTAACTGCTGACCTCGTCATGCCCTTGAACTCGTGCTAACAGAGCGTTGAAAGAAGTCCACCTTGGATTTACAATTGATAGGGAAATAAAACAACATTAAAATAAACTTAATTACTGGTCTGATCGATGTTTCTCTGTCTCTGGATCTAAACCTCAGAAGGAAAGTAGGGGAGGGTGGGGGGAGGGGGGAGAGATCACCCAAAGGACTTGTATGCATGCATATGAGCCTAACCAGTGGACACAGACAACAGGGGAAAAGGGGGTCATGGGGAATAAGGACACATATATAACACCATAATCAATAAAGAAATTTTAAAAATAAAAAATAAAAAAGTAAATAAAATAAATTGGGCACATGTTAAGCACTTATTTAACCAATCACCCTGGTTATTTTTAGCATCTCATTCTTTTTCCGTGATTTATAGTAAATGCTTTATATAAAGAACTAGAAGTAAATTAACTTATATTTGATAAATATCATTAGCCGATTAAAATATTTAAACATTTATACATTTCAATATATTTAATTGAGCCCTACCTGCCGAATATAAGTTTTGAAAATACTGCCAATCACTCAAGGGCAACTGAATGGTGTCTCTGTATTAACTGTCTGTTTCAGACTGCACATTTGGTGCTTTTTTATAAGTCTTACTATGTCATTAAATTATCACCCCAGACTGTCTCTAAACATCCTGTAACAAAGGAAAAAATAGAAAATGTCCTGCCCTAACCGGTTTTGCTCAGTGGTTAGAGTCAGCCTGCGGACTGGGGGGTCCCAGGTTCAATTCTGGTCAAGGGCATGTACCTTGGTTGTGGGCACATCCCCAGTGGGAGGTGTGCAGGAGGCAGCTGATCAATGTTTCTCTCTCATCGATGTTTCTGACTTTCTATCTCTCCCTTCCTCTCTGTAAAAAATCAATAAAACATATTAAATAAATAAATAGATAGATGATAGATGATAGATAGATAGATGATAGATAGATGATAGATAGATAGATAGATGATAGATAGATAGGTGATAGATAGATAGAAAACATCCCGTCCACAGAGGCCACACGATTCAGATCGTCAGAGGAGAGCCCAGCAGCGGCCCCTCCGCCCCTCACCTGCTTGTGCGCGTGGTCGTAGGAGTTGATGTGGTTGTCGAACTCCTGGTGCTTGTGGTACTGCTTGTCGCAGAGCTCGCAGTAGAAGTTGGCCTTCAGGTCCCCCAGCGCGTTGGCGATGGCGTTCTCCTTCTCCGCGTAGCCCTGGAAAACAAGTTCCCGGGAGGACGGTAAGCTCTCCCGAGCTGGCTGAGAAGAGAAAGAATCATAACCTCACAGGCAACTGGAACAAGACAGCCAACTCCAGCCGATGAGATGAGAAGGAATTGTGAGTTAAAAACAGTGAAAAGGCCCTGACCGGTTTGGCTCAGTGGATGGAGTGCCGAGCCTGTGGACTAAAGGGTCCCAGGTTCGATTCCGGTTAAGGGCATGTACCTTGGTTTACAGTACATCCCCTAGTAGGGGGTGTGTAGGAGGCAGCTGATCGATGTTTCTAACACCATCCCTCTCCTTTCCTCTCTGTGGAAAATCAATTAAAAAAAATATATATATATGTAAAGAAAGAAAAAGAAGTGAAAGGTTAACAGAAGCAGCCAAAATAGTGATGGGAAGAACAGAAGAAACACCAAGAAGAAAAGTAAACCACAGAGAGAACTGGAAGCCCTGCTCAAACAAGCTGCCATATGATAGCTCAGAAACAAGTGACAATTAGAGAGCTGTGTTGATTCAACAGTCAGGTAACAGAAAACATCGCTGAATTCTGAACAAATCCAAAAATGTGTTTTTTATCAAGTCCATATGGATTACATCAACATTCAAGATTCTTTATTTGTTTGCTTATTTGATTCCCTAAATTTATCTATAGAGTAACATATCCATCACTGCTAGATTTCATTTCACTTATCTGTTCACCCTGACTCAGGTCAATCCTAGGTTGAACATTCAAATATTCTCTAGTCTTCCGGAAGTCAGATCTTTTTCTGCCAGTTCTTTACCCAAACTGGAGAGGATCAAGCTGTCTTCGCAGATGTGCTCATCACAATAAAGAGGGCTCTACCACCAAGCCCCGGACGATGGAAAATGCACCCAGTTATCATCTGCGATCATTCACAAGCTCAAGACAGCACATGTCTGACTGTGGCTCTAGGGTTTCTTAAATCTACATGTGCTTGCCGCATTATGCCTCCTCAAAAGCCAACATGAGTACATTTTACGTGTGGAAACCCTGTCCAAGCCTTTCACTGAAGTGCTGATACGGAGACCTAAACGTCAGTCTCTACACAGACGGTACTGACCTTTTATTTACAGATCCTCTCCGACTCCACTCCTTTAAAAGCCCAAACACCACATCCCCGGGCCTGACAGGCGCTCTGGACATGCGCTGGCACTGGAACGTGGAGGTTCAATGGCTACTCCTCCTGGTGGCCATGGCAATTGTCCTTTTCACCGAATACAGAGACTGGGATGGTCACACGGTGTGAATGTTTAAATTACTTCTACAAGCCCGGCCGGCGGGGCTCAGTGGCTGAGGGAGTGTCAACCTATGAACCAGGAGGTTAGGGTTTGATTCCTGGTCAGGGCATATGCCTAGGTTGGGGGCGTGCAGAAGGCAGCCGATCCATGATTCTCTCTCACCACTGATGTTTCTATCTCTCTCTGTTTCTATCTCCTCTTTTCTCCCTGAAATCAATAAAAATATATTAAAAATAGGTAAATTACTTCTACAAAATTTAAAAGCGGTATACTAACTGTAGTTCAGCAGAATGGCAAATTCTTGCCTTACCTTATTGTACTGAGTGTTTGGGTCCACATCCTATATCATAATTGAACATAAGCTGTCTGTACATCTTTTGGTACCAGATAAATACATCTGCCATAATCTATAAATACACTGCCCACTTTTTCACTTTAAAAACAATAATCATTGTTATATTTTATTAGTTTCATCAACTGAATAGTAAGAGGTGATAAAATATAAAATCAAATTGTTACATAATTATATCAACTTCAAGAATTAATTTACCATTTCTTGGCAGATTTGTGGTGACTATTTTTTGATGAGTTCCCCAATATATTAAAAATGTTAGCTTAAAAAAATATGAAAATAACTCATATACATGTACACTGCTTACTGAATTTTATAAAATCTTTGAAGTATTATTTGTGGATTAGCCAATTTAAATGAAACAGAAATTAGCACCATGATTTCATGGCTCACATGTGCAAAGCAGAGATAAAATTCCCATCAACGTAAGTAATAACAGCAACACGTTTGGGTTCAAAGCTGAACTACTTCTCCAAACAATAGTCTCTCGAAGAGCAGTTTTTTTGCAAACCAGTTGATTCCCCCCATTAATTATACTTTAAGTCAAGCTGTTTCCTCTCTTTAAACATTTGGTTGTTTCTTATTTTCCTTCCTAATGTTGACATCCCTCCAGAGAAGAATCATTGTTTCCTTCTATTTTGTACGAAAGCCTGTGATCTTTGAATAAAGCAAACCTCTGCTCTCAGGCAAAGCACATCCTGCAGAAATGCTCGCCTCCCTGAAGTGTGTCAGCAGAGACGCCGGTTTCCCCTCAGCGACTGGGGATGGAAGGGTCCGGGAGGAAGGTCACTAAGGGCAGCGAGAGGCCACGCCACTAGCTCCCTCTCGGAGGGCCATCCTCCGTTTTTCAGAGTTCCCAGCTCACCCGCCTGCTCTCCTGCAGCCCCCAACTCAGATTTCTTAGGAGGGAGGGAAAGAGGGAGGAAGGGAGGGAGGGAGGGAGGGAGGGAGGGAGGGAGGGAGAAGCGGATCCCACAGGTCTTCTGGATCAGAGTGTGGATCCCAAAATGCGGCTGACGTATAAGGTGGTGCTGACGGAAAAAGAACCAAGGCCGCCGGAAGGAACTGGACGTAAACAGGCCAACCCTGCAGAGCGCCCCATGGGAAGAACTTTCTATGAGCAAAGGCAAGGACGAGCACGCTCCGTGTCAACCTCAACTCTCTGCTGGCCGACCTGCAACCCGCCATCAGCAATCAGCTCCAAAGACACCAGGCAGTTCAAAGTCAGGCGAGGAACAGGGGCACTGATTCTCATCAACACAGCTGGCGCCTCACGAAGCCCAAGCAGGGAAGGCAACACCTTGCTGGCGTGAGAAACCAACCGGGCGGCAGCTTCCCCAGCCCCAGGCCGTGTGGACAGGGTCACAGATGAGCCCTCAGAAGGTTCTTTACATGTATGAGAGGAGAAGGCGGGTTCCTGACCAACTTCAGAGGAGTTCTTCCCAAAGTCATACATGCCCGACTTTATTTCCTGGCTACACAATGAAACTGTCTCACTGAGAAGATAATAAAGTGAAATAACAGTCCTTCAAACTTTTACCTCCGTGCCTTTTAGAAAACACTTTCTCCAGAGGCAAGCCTGGCCCTGGAGGTGTCCCAGGCAGGGGTCCCGGCACCACAATGATGGAAGCGAAGCCTCCCTTCCTGGCGGGAGCAGCTCTGTGCGCAGCCCGCTCCCTCCCCTCCCCGGGCCAGCAGGCAGGAGCCCTCCCTCTCCTCCCCCCCCCCCCCCCCCCCCCCCCCCGGGGCCAGCAGGCTAACTCTGCTCTGTCTTCAGCTCCAGTGGGCTGCTGGGCTGTGCATCTGACTGTGCTGAGCCCAGCAGGGAGGCCCATGGGGAAATAATCATAGGTTCCAAGTTCCCCAAAGGAAAGAGGTATTTTGCAAAGAGGAACATTTTAACTTGAAAAATGCAGGACCAGGACTGGGGCTGTGCAGACAGCCCAAAAGAGGAGGGAGCACTCACATGCGGAGGCCTCCAGTGAGCACTGCCCTCGGCCCTCTCAGCCCCAACACCACTGTCTTCGCTGAACATGGTCAGCCTCCTGGTGACGGGGCGGGAATACAAAGTTGGGGACCAGAATGTTTTGATCTGCAAAACGTTCAAACCTGTCTTTTAATTTAAATGTATGACTGTTGTCAGCCTGTATATTTCAGGAAGTTGCCATTTTAAAAAAAATATTTTTTATTATAGCAGAGAGGAAGGAAGAGGGAGAGGGGGGGAGAGAGAAGCATCGATGATGAGAGAGAATCCTTGACCTGCTGCCTCCTACTGAGGATCCAGTCCGCAACCCGGGCATGTGGCCTGAGGGGGAACCGAACCCTGACCTCCTGAGGCACGCTGGCCGGGCAGGAAGATGCATTGTCAGCAGTGCTGACAGAAGGCAACACAGAGGCTACAGAGAAGGACACTGAGCTGAGGGCAGAGAGGAGGGGAGGGGCTCCCCCAGTGTGCCTGCTGCACCCCAAGGTGGACCCGCTTCCGGCAGCGACCTGTGCCTTTGACACATAAACACGGGGCGGCGCTCAGACACAGAGAGGGCACAGGTCCACGCTGACAGAAATGTACATTAACAAAAAGCATTTAAGCAACAGGGCATAACAACAACTTCTGTAAAGAATTGGACGTTTCTGTAAACGACGTTCTAATTGTAGTTTTCCTAGTGATCTTTGGTGCTAGACAGACTTAACGAGGGCTGTGTGCTTGGGAGCCACACAGCTGCGGTGGGTAAGCACAAGGCAAAGTCTGGCTGGGCCAGTGTTCCCCGGAAGGGAGATGATGGGTACCACAGCCATCTGCTGGCCAAGGGACCACATGGCGACAGGCCCTCCATAACGCCCTGGGCTAAGGGGTGGACGCAGGATGATAATGTGGATCAGGAGAGGGGTAACCAGCACAGCTGCCTAAGAGCTCGCACCCTCTGCTGGGTTCATAGGTCATCGGGGTGAGAGAAGTGGCATGAAGGCTCTTCGGAGGATAAGAATCCTTGAATGGCTTTGTATCCTGGAAATTGCTTATTTTCCTCACGTGGTGCGATTGAGGGACTGAGGTTTGACAAGAGAAGCTGTTTGTGAAAAGTTCGGAGAGTTCCAGCCGGTGTGGCTCAGTGGTTGAGCAAAGAACTATGAACCAGGAGGTCACAGTTCCATTCCCGATCAGGGTACAAGCCCAGGTTGCCGATCAATGATTCCCTCTCCTCACTGATGTTTCTCCCTTTCTCTTTCTCTCTCTTCCTTCCTCTCCATTCCTCTCTGAAATCAATAAAAATAAAATTTCTAAAATGGCGGAAAGAATGACAGACTTCTACAACAGAAAATCTGGGCTCCGGGTTTGTGCACAGCATGCTGGGTGAACCAAGTCTGATGGAAAGTTTCCCAGGTCCTATTCTTCCTCTTCCCCTCCTCCTCCTCTTTCCCCTTCTTCCTCCTCTTTCTCCAACTTCCTCCTCCTCCTCCTCTCCTCCTCCTCCTCCTCTTCTTTCTCCTCCTCCTCTCTCTCTCTCTTTTAAAATATATATTTTATTGATTTTAGAGAAGGAAGAGGGAGAAAGAGATAGAAACATCAATGATGAGAGAGAATCATTGATTGGCTGCCTCCTGCATGCCCCCTACTGGAGACCGAGCCCACAACTCAGGCATGTGCCCTTGACCGGAATAGAACCCTGAACCCTTCAGTCCGCAGGCTGACGCTCTATTCCCTGAGCCAAAGCGGCGAGGGCCCAGGTCCTGTTCTTCCCACCCGCTCACGGCTGTCCGCTTCCTGGTGGCCCTGTTGTTTCGTGTTTAAGGAGCCAACCTCACACACAGGGGATCCCTCCTCCCAGATGTGAGCCATTAAGCCGCCTGGAGGCTGCTGAAGTCAGCTGTTTCCATCGAGTTTGCATTCCAACCAGCTGCCCTGAGCAGAGTCTGAGGCCGGAGGTCTGGGCCGGGGCCCAAGACACTGAATTCCTCTCAAGTTCTCCAGGAACACGAATGCCACCAAAATGCTATTTTAGTGAGATATTTACATCCCTCCACCACCCAAAGTTTCAAATATTTTTATTTATTTATTTTATTGATTATAGTATCAAATAATTGTCCTTATCCCCCCATTCCCATCCCAAACCCCTCCCTACACATGTCCCACCCCTCCCTGTTGTCCATGGCCACTGGCTAAGTCCATATGCATGCACACAAGTCCTTTGGTTGATCTCTTCCCCTTACCCCCAAAAATGGCTTTGAAAGAAGGTAAAAATGCCAATTTCCCCTTAGGTGAAGAATTCTGATAGCACAGCCCCGTGGTTGGCAAACTGGGGCTTGCAAGCCACATGAGGCTCTTTGGCCCCTTGAGTGTGGCCCTTCCACAAAATACCTCCGTTTGGGTGAGTCTATTTTAAAGAAGTGGCATTAGAAGAAGTTTAAGTTTAAAAAATTTGGCTCTCCAAAGAAATTTCAGTCGTTGTACTGTTGATATTTGGCTGTTGACTAATGAGTTTGCCGACCGCTGGCCTAGCCAATAATCAGCTCCACTCAGAGAAAGAGGAATTAAATTATCAGGTGATTTTTTATACTAAAATTTATTTAAGAATAGCACAGTAAAAAGAAATGAAAAAAAAATCATTTAACAAGTCTCAGCATCCACAGCCAGGAGGTCCTATCACCAACACGGACCTTTCAACTGAACGCAAGTCTGTGGTAAGGGCACCCCGACGGGCCGGTGAGTAACGAGGGAAACCCGGCTCGTCCCCGCTCAGCGTTTAACACAAAACTCTCCGTCGTCCTTCTCACCTGAGAGCCGCCTCCAGAAATGCCTGGAATACACGTGTTCCCTCGCAGTGTCCTCGGGAGACGAAGAAACTCCCTCTGAGGCAGCGCTCTGGTCTAGCAGGACTACATTTCTGCCTCTTTGCCCCTAACGCACGCCCGCGAGTGGAGGCCACCGTTAAGGAGAATTTATATTTCTCGTTCAGGTGAGTTTCCAGTTGTATCGGGAACACTCAGAGCCGCCTGAGGCTATTCCCTCACCTGGAAAACGCTTTCCTGACTGGATGTTTGTACGCGGCTGACATATACATCACTGGCACAGGGAGGGGGCTGCTGGGTGTAAAGGTGCCTCATTCCCCCCAGTAAATCCCTGTGTTCTGCTTTTCCTTTACGTATTGTTATGCCTTAAGGAGGCAGAGGATCGCACTGCCTGCCTCTTCTGGAGAATGGGAGGGACGCACCACAGCCACTAAACAGCCTCAATCAGAGCAGCGACACAGCCTCATGATCAGCTATAATTTATACTCACATTTTGCAAAGGTTTGGGGCATTTGAAGGGTTTATATATACTCCTGCTGCTTCTAGAGCAAAAGACGTGAACGTATCAAAGCACTGAATAGTTTAAACTGTATGTATAAACAGAGTCAAAGGGAGGGAGAGGGGAGGGGAAGAGGGAAGGGGAGAGGGAGGGGGAGAGGGGAGGGGAAGAGGGAAGGGGAGGGGGAGGGGGAGGGGGATGGGGAAATGAAAATCAAACCCGGGACATTCTGGTGCTCAACCACAGAGCCATGCAGGCCAGGGCACACACGGCTTCTTGCTCCACGCACCTGTGCATTCACTGGTATGTGCCCTGACCTGGGACAGAACCTTCCACCTCAATGGTCTCGGGCCAACGCTCCAGCCGACTGCACTGCCAGCAGGGCTAAAGCAAGTTCTTCACTAACGAAGTGGCTTCACGCTCCACCTGATCATGACCTAATGCTCCAAGTGTTAAGTGTTTAATCCCTCTTCACCATAAAAGTGTGCTTATCGCCAAATTAAGACTTTTTAGAAATATAATCTACTTAAATAACTTAAAAACACATACAATGTGTGCTTTACATCTAAAACATACCCCATGATTCCGTACCTATATTATCCTAAAACTGAATATATATTTCAAGATGATATCTTGCTTTAAATATATGGGCTTCACATTTATTTCTGAATATAATTTCTCTTCAAATTTTTATTATTTACAATCACTTCTGATAAAAAAATGTATTTTTCAAAAAAACAACAGTTTTAGCTTTTCATAAGAAGAGAAAATATGTATTTAAATGATTATAAAGCATAGAACATAAAAATATAATCTATATTATAAACATGGCAAAAAATAAAAGACTGTATATGTATATATCTTATATAGTTTTTTAATTTATTGACTCTATACCTAAGTAAGTTACTAGTAAAGGTAAAGAAACCTACACTGAACTATCGATAGCCTCCTATAATCAGAGAACATTAATATTGATTTAAACTCTTCCCATGCAATTTAGGTGTCACATTTTAATTGACAATTCTGCACTTTAAAGGAAATGCAGTTTTTATATAACTACCAATGTATACATATATACATGTAATTACAGAATTCCATTTTAAATAAAAATATGCAATGAAATGTGATTAAAAACAGAGTACACTAATAACTCCACATTCACGCTGCATTCTAAATCTGCCCTAAGACCGGATGCGTGTCTATTTTCTGCTGTTGCTCATTACTCCGTATTGATCCGGCACAGATCTCAAGGCGAGCAGAGCAGCCGGAGCGGAGCGACTGAATCGTGCTTTTCCTGGCCACCCGCTCCCTTGCACTCAATCCCGGACCACACGGCTCTGAGCCAGCGAGCGTGTCACACCCCGGCCCACAGGCCGCACACACCGACAATCCTCCCATCCGTCCGTTGTAGCCACAGATTAAAAAAGCCTGTGGGATTTTCCTATCACGTTGGCTGTTCTGCATTTTGTAGTTAGCATTTCCAAGCCTTCCCTCAAGCTGTGCAGGTGAGCAGGTGCTTTTTAAATTCCTGGTTGTAAAGACAAAGAACTCTCAATTCAGCACACACGGCTCCTTATACACACTGTTCACACTGAGAATTACTGCATTTTTAAAATATATGTCTTCGTTAATTTTTTTAGAGAGAGAGAGAGGAAGGGAGAAGGAGAGAGAGAAACATCGATGATGAGAGAGAATCCTCCTGCACGCCCCCCACTGGGGATCAAGTCTGAAACCCGGGCCTGTGCCCTGACCAGGAGTCTGACCTTGACCTCCTGGTTCACAGGTGGATGCTCAGCCCTGAGCACACCGGCCCGGCTTTTATTACATTTTGATAAGAAGGAATCTTACAAGACATGTGTCTTTCAAACACGCAGCGCTCCCCTCCCTTGCACGGGGAGCGAAAAGGCAGGCGACGGCCGGCGGCTGGACAGTGCCACCCCTGGAGCAGTGCAGCACAGTGACTAATAACTGCTCTCTGTGCCTCACGGCGGCGGCTGCCACCTGAGACTGGCGACCTCCATTTCACCTCCTGCCGTTCCCCCGTCACCCCAGGAACAGCAAGGTGGGTACAGCGAATGCTGCCACGTGTCATTTACCTGATCTAGACCTCATACATGCATGGAGCACACACTGTCTCAAGACATTCAAGGTAAAGCATACATGGCATTGGACAGGGACGTCCCAGAAAAAACCCAGGTAATATTGAATTATAAGACAATTCACACTGATTCTCCATCACTGGAAGCAGAGCATACACATAGTTAGTTCCCTTCCACCCACGGAGGTATGTCCCTATGTTTTTTTCCTACACATGTTCTTACATGCCTATACACGCTTATACATGACTATAGATGCCTATACACACCTATGCTACAGTTTAATTTACCAGTTAGGCAGAGTAAGAAATTAAGAACAATGACGCAGCTGGCGGCATGGCTCCTGGTATCTCATAATTGATCTAATTACCAATAAGCAGACTGAGGCCCAGTGTCCTCAGTGCGGGACCATTTAAGTCCGGGAAGGAGCGAGAGAGCAGCTGGAGATTTTATTCCCGTTGCTCAAAGCAGCTTATGGGTGTACACGTATAAGAGTTTATTTCTGGAATTTTCCATTTGATGCTTCTGAACTGCAGGTGATTGTGAGTGACTGAAACTGCAGAAAACAAGTAACTGAAACCTCAGAGAAAAGCCCAGTCAGGGTGAGGAGACCACGGCAAACACACCATTTCCTCCATGACGTCTGGTAACTCACTAGAATTTCATCCGAACGAAAAAAATGTAATTTCTGTTCTATTTAAGTAAAGAACTTAATCTATTTGATCTTTTTTTTTCCTTTTTAGTCACTAACATCTATGGGCAAATTTACCTTTTCATGGAAAAAAATTACATCTTTATCCATCTTAGAACTCAGCCTTAGTACAATATATTATTTTTAAATACTTCTTTTTAAAAAAGACATTGACCAATATATGATTAAAATATAGATGCTAACTATTACATGTTAATATTAAAATACTGCATATTAAAATACATATCCCATCATTACACGGAGGCCATGCAATTTGTCCACGTCTCCTTGCTGTGTCCTCTGAGAAGGCCCTGGAGCAATGACGACCATCAGCGATAGCTGCTGGCCCAGAAGGCCGAGGAGAGCGTGCAGCATATTGTAGGGACATAGAGTGGGCAGGTGCTCAGAGGCCAGGAAGGCCCCACGACGAGGGAAGCAGGTCAGAGACACAGAGGCCGACGGAAAGCCTCTGTAGGGATGATATAACAGACGGAAAATGCAATCACTCACAGCAACCGAAGGTCAAAGTGCAATAATATTATATAAGCAACAAAAAGAAAGACTGATTCTTACTTATTATGAACTTACACTGCTCTAAGTGATTCAATGAGTAAATGGGAGAAGAGACAAATCCCCTGGGCAGAACAATTAGCAATCATTAAGGCAGACATTCCACCCACCAGGGGGCAGAGCACAACCCCCAGTCTCTTGAGCACAGGCGTGCCTAGTAGCTTCCCAAGAGGAGCATGTTGAAGGGCAAGAGGTGAGGAGCCTGACCCTCACCTCCTCAGCCAGTTCAGCAAAGACAAATCCACAGGAACAGTCCTGAAGAAGCGTGGAGCCTTGACGTGATGAAAACAGCATTTTAGCTCTGTGGGGTTTCTTCCCAAACCCATCCTCCCCGTCTAATCATAAGGCAAACGTAGGGGGAATTTTATGAATCCTACACCAGCACATCCCAAACCGTCAGATAATAAACATGAGAAAAGGCCGAGAAGCAGCCGGAGCCCAGGGACACGGGTGGATCTATGTGAGGCCGTGTCCTGGATGAGGTCTGGGAGCAGAAGGAACACGTTAAATAAAGGCTGAGGAAACCTGATCAAGTCTGGACAATTGTGCATCGATATTGGCTCACTCACTGTGCTCAGTTAGGCTTCATTAATGTTCAATAATAGCTGAAGTTGGTTGTGGAGAATGTTAGTACCGTCATTACAATGTTTATCCAAATTTAAAAATATCCTCAAACTAGTTAATGACAAAAATATATTAAGAATATGACCAGATTTGGAAGTAGTTGGGTGCAAATGTGGCTCAATCTACACAAGTTAATACTTGCGCTTGCAACAACATAAGGAATAAAAAAACACCATATGCACCCTAGTGGGTTTGACTCAGTGGATAGAGCATTGGCCTGCAGATTGAAGGGTCCCAGATTTGATTCCGGACAAGGGCATGCACCTTGGTTGTGGGTACATCCCCAGTAGGAGGTGTGGAGGAGGCAGCTGATCGATGTTTCTCTCTCATCGATGTTTCTAACACTCTCTCTCCCTTTCTCTCTGTAATAAATAAATAAATAAATAAATCAGTAACATATATTTAAAAAACACACACATGCTCACCTCCATAGTGGCATAAAGAGCATTTGACAAAATACAACATTCTTATGAAAACTCTCAACAAATTAGGTCTAAAAGGAACGCACCTCAATGTAATCAAGGCCGGATATGACCCGTAAAGAGCGAGCATCAGCTCCACCGTGAGACGCTGAAAGCTTTGTTCTAGGACCAGGACCCATACAAGGTCCCCACTCCCAGCACCTTCTTCCCAGACGGTGCTGCATCCTGCCCAGAGCGTGAGCAGGGTGGTCAGGAAATGGCGATGTTGGTCCAGGGCCACCTGTCCATGGCAAGGTGAGTAAGGTCAGGGGACGCACAGTTCACCATGGTAACCGCGGTTAACAGTGCTGCCGTGCACTCTGACACGGCTAGGAGAGACCATCTCCCGTATTCCCACCACACACGTGACTCCAGGAGGCGATAGAGGAGCAGTCCTTAATGATCCTGCACATTAAATGATCAGGCGTAAGTTACCCCTTTCAAAGAACCAGGATCTAAACACACACAACTTTGACTTGTCAAGCATGCCTCACATGGCTGAAAATATGGTTAAAGCTAAAGTACTGACTCTCCTCAACTTTTAAAGGAGTTAGTTCTTTTAATATCTTTAGAGTTAGACATTTTTGGGGGGAATCACAAAACGTTTTTTCTCCTCTTTTCCTTTTTTAAAAATATGTTTTTCTTGATTTGAGAGAGAGAGAGGAGGGGAGAGGAAGAGAGAGATGAACACATCAATGATGAGAGAGAATCACTGATCGAACCCCAACCCGGTCAGGATTCGAACCGTGACCTCCCGGTTCATAGGTCGACACTCAACCACGGAGCCACGTTGGCTGGACTCCTCTTTTCTTAATTTACTGCTTCACTGTTTTACTGATATTCATTCATTTTGAATCCAAGACACTATCTCTAACCTCAATCAGATCCTCACAGGCGAAGTATTTATTCTTCAATTCTGCTTTCTTTACACTTACACATGCATGTCTACACCTATCTCTGCAGCTTACATATGTCTCATATGTCTTTTACAACCTTTTTTTTTAGTCAAGTTCAGACAGGTTTACATTAAATTTACATATGTATGATTAATAGCTTCCATGCGGTCTGACCATTGAAAGTTCACAGAGAACTTAAAAGAGCAGGCTTTCTTCACTTGATATTTCATAAAATATTAATCTATTTCTCTCCTTCACAATAAGATCACGGGATCCAATGATGGGAATGATAAATGTGGTTCTAACAGATGAAAAGCCGTTCTTACCAGGGGCACGTGACACTATCCACACGCGGCGGCTGTTTGAATAGTGCTCAGTTACATGATCGGCACTTAGGCGCACTTAAAATAATGAGCATTCAGACTTGAAAAGCTCTTTTGATTTTTAAAATAAATTGCTATTAAATCATGCAGATTGGTACACAAAGCACTCGGTGACATCGTACTTGTTCCGGAATGGTTTTCCTGGTGAACTTAGACATGTACACGGGCAAAGTGAAGACAGGGAGGCTGGGGTCACTTGCTGGTGTGTGGGGGTGCTGTGGTCTGAATGGTGAAGCCCCCTCCCCCCAAGCTCACAGCTGCAGCTCTGACCCCCCGTGTGCTGGTGGCGGGAGACACGGCCTTCAGGGGTGACTGGTGACATCAGACCGTGACCATGGGCCCTCATGACGGGACTAATGTCTTTGTGAAAACAGGAGGTGACCCTACACCCTGTCACCCCGAGGGCAGCGAGGTGGGGCCAGGAAGAGGGCCCCCATGTGACCCGGGCCCTGCTGGCCCTGCCCGTGGACTTGGCTGTAAAAAGTAAACTCTGTGGGTGAAGCCACGCAGTCCGTGGTGTTGTTACGGCAAAAACCCAACCATGCATGGGCTTCTATGAATAACAGCAATTTAAAAAATATGTATATATATTGTATTGACTTTTACAGAGAGGAAAAGAGAGGGAGAGTTAGAAACATCGATGAGAGAGAAACATTGATCAGCCGTCTCCTGCACACCTGCCACTTGGGGATGTGCCCACACCCAAGGCACATGCCCTTGACCAGACTTGAACCTGGAACCCTTCAGTCAGCAGGCTGATGCTCTATCCACTGAGCCAAATCAGTTTCGGCAACAGCAATCTTTAAGGAGAACCAACTTCTACACAGGGGCACCCTCACACAGGAGGGGGAAAGGAGGGGGAGGGGCAGGCCGGGAGCCCACTCTCCAGGGACCCGGTGTGCAGACTTGCTGACTCACCACCCGGGTCCCAGCTCACCTCCCACCGGTGGGGTGCCAGGCCCACCTCTCAGAACTTCCCATGTGGCTGTTGTGAACGGCAAACAGCTCTGATATGGACCACAATTAAGCAGCCACTTCTGTCCTGTGGAGCATGAAGAAACTGGAAGTGAATTTCAGCCATTTCAGAGGAAATGTGTACTGACAACCCTTCTCCCAGGAAGGCAGAACTTACACAAAAGACATTCCTTTTGCATAAATGGCAAACATGGGGCAGGAGAGACGGGCTCACTCTAGGGCTGTGTGAGTCCAAACTTAGCATCAAACACCTGCTTCCACGTTGGGGAGCAGAGTCTCCGGCAGCCATTTCTGTGGCTGAGAGTAACCCTATGGCCTTAGAGGTTGAAAAGGGAGGAGCATGTCAGAGGTCACAAGCAGGCCTTTAATGGATTAATACATCTGTGTTAGGGATGTATGACAGAGTACAGAACACACATTCCTAGAAATGCCAGATTCACCCATCTACCGTCTATCCATATATCTCTGTATCTATGTATCCACCCTTACAATCACCTATTTTTCTATCTACCTATCAACTCTATCTATCTATCTATCTATCTATCTATCTATCTATCATCTATCTATCTATCTATCTATCTATCTATCTATCTATCTATCATATCTATCTGTCATCTATCATATCTATCATCTACTATATCTTGTATCATCTATCATATCTGTCATCTATCATATCTATTATCTATCATATCCATCTATCATCTATCTATATCTATCAACTATCTATCATATCTATCAATCATCTATCGATCATTTATCTGTATCTATCCACCTACTTAACATTTTATGCAGCAAAAATGTCTTGCTGCTAGAAGTAAGCTTGAGACGTAACATTCTAGAACTGTTACTTTAGGCATTCGGGTTAAGATTGCTCCCAGTGCTTAGAAGACAATGCAGCTTGTCTTACCCAAGTGCACGGAGCCAATGTGAAGCATGAAGCACGGTGATGTTTAACAGCATACATATGCTCATTTGTATGTCTTTGGGAACCTTTGCAATCCTAAGTCTCTAATAGCCAAAATGGATGATTTTATGATAAAAAACAAAAACAAAAAACACCTCACTAGAAAGCAACACTTTGAAAGAGAACTGGAAAAATGATGCTCCAGTTCCGGCAACATTGCGAAACGGGCGAAACCTTATTCTACCCACAAAAGGTGACTGTTTTAAAATTACTCCTTTTATATAGAGATTGCAGAGAGGAAGAGAGAGGGAGAGAGAAAAATCAATGATGAGAGAGAATCATGGATCGGCTGCCTCCTGCACACCCCCCACTGGGGATGGAGCTCACAACCCAAGCCTGAGCCCTGCCTGGGAATCGAACCCTGATCTCCTGGATATAGGTCAATGCTCACCTTCCCAACACACGGCTGGCTGAGAATGAGGGATCCGGACATCCAGCAGCGCCAAGGAGGAAGCTGCTGTTTCGGAAACGCAGGAGCAGCCCTGCAGCCCGTGGGCAGCTCCAAGCGCACACAGAGGGGCTGTGCAGATGCCGGCCGTGGAGAAATCACTGGCCCAGAGCCGAGATGTGCTGCCACCACGAGGTGGTGGGAGTGGATCCTTGTCCGAGTGAGAGAGATGCTAACGTTTAGGCTTGAGCTTACAGACTTTCAGGAAAAGCTGGAGGAGGGTTTCCAGGCAGAGATCAACCCCAAAATCACAGGGAGAGCGAAAAGAAGAGGAAAAACAGGAAGATGGGAAGGCAGAGAAACAGGTCATTGCATTGATGGGCTTTTAGACAACGTTTCATCTCCTTCCCTTTTGTCCTAAAGGGAGGGATATAAAGATAACAAAATGCGCACTTCATTTTATAATGGTTACTCTGTGCATTGTAAGACTTCTGCTGCTTTTTCCAAAATATTCCCTAGAAACGCATTATCTTTCATTTCCCTGATTGTTCTATTTTGAAAGGTACTTAAGATTGAATAGAATAAAGAAGCACCTATTTTGTATTAAAATAGAAGCCACCTTATATATTTAAAACACATTTTGAACATAAATTCGAAGTCACACTTCGCGGAAAAGGCAGCCATATATATCCGAGCATGAGCTAGAGTGACTGGCGGGAAGCTTGCTGGGATGGGGACACGGTGATCAACGCAAACAATATGTTCACGCTCTCTGAGCATCAGAGAACAGGAATAGAGAGGAGGAGGAGAGTCGGGGGGCGGGGGAGGGGGCGGAAATCTTTTATTGGAAGCAACGTCTAAGGCAAGATGTAGATGGGCTCTGTGATGAGCTGTTGTGGCCCCATTCATATGCTCACTTGAAAAAAGTAACAGTAAATTGAGCTACAGGCAGAAGTGAGAAATAGAATTTCTTTTCATTTTGCTAGCCAATAGATAATCATGAAGAGAAATAACAGGAGTAGCATCATGTAATAATTTTATATTTTTTCTCACTTTTATTTGCCACCAGAGGCTCGGTGCATGGATTCATGCACCAGTGGGGTCTCTCGACTTGGCCTGTGGGGATCAGGCTGAAACCGGCTCTCTGACATCCCCCCATGGGCCCTGATTGTGAGAGGGTGCAGGCCAGGCCTAGGGACCCCACCAGTGCATGATTGGGGCCTGGGAGGGATGTGGGGGAGCTCTAGGGCATGTCTGGCCCGACTAGCCCAGTCCTGATTGGCCAGACCCCAGCAGCAAGCTAACTCAGTGGTTCAAGAGCCACAGTTTGCTGACCACTGAGCTAACCTACCGGTTGGAGTATCTGTCCCTGATGATCAGTGTGCGTCATAGCAACTGACTGAACGGTCGGATACTTAGCATATTAGGCTTTTATTAGCTATCTATCTATAAAAGCCTAAGTGACTGAACAACCTAAGGGCCACACAACCAGTTGACCGGTTGCTATGGCATGCACTGACCACCGCAGGCAGACACTCAACACAGGAATTGCCCCCTGGTGGTCAGTGCACTCCCCCAGCGGGAGCGCCACTCAGCTGACCAACCAGCATCAGATGCCGGGCTCGCGCCGGCAGCCCGGCTGTGGCAGCCCAGCCTCTCCGCCTCAGTGGCAGTGCTGCCACGCGGCAGTGGCGGCAGGTGCAGAGGGGGCGGGATGAGCAGTGGTGTGTCTGCGCACGGGTTTGGGCTCCTGCCGGCCACCTGCTGCTTCACACACTACTCCATCCCTCGGGGGAAGTTGGGTTGCCAGGGATTGGGCTGAAACCACCACTCCGACATCCCCTGACGGGCCCCGGATTGTGAGAGGGTGCAGGCCAGGCCGAGGGACCCCACCAGTGCATGAATGCATGCACCGGGCCTCTAGCATAGGGTACTACCTGGTCATGGGTCTTTGATGTGTGTGTGTGTGTGTGTGTGTGTGTGTGTGTACTGTGCAATGCATTTTTCTGGATAAACTCAGTATTTCCCAAGCACTCACATACAATGTTAAGGAATCACTTTAAAATGGAAGCTTCGATTGGCCTGTTCATCAATATTTACTAGTATAGGTTTCCTAATAAAAAATAACCTCAGAAACCTTTTAGCTATCTGTATGGTTGTTTATGTTTGGTTATGGAACCTCAGAAGGATCATCTAAGCGATGGAATGATCCTATATAAAGGCCTCAAGATGTTACATCTATTACCTACAAAGATCCAACACCTCTGATGGGTCATCTTATCACCAAAGGATGACTTGATATTTAAGTATAACAACAATGATTAACCAATAAATTATTTGGTTTAGTTATCAATGTTGGTTTCAAGTAAAGCAAGCTTAACAATAGACTAATAAGCAAGTATAAACATTAAATCCTCTTTCAGTGATTATATGTGATATATAAACATATATGATATATATTTATATATAGAAAGATATATATAAATATCCATGAAAGCATGGCTCACTGTTCTTTACGTTACAAACGTGCTGGCATTTCATTTCTAGAGGAAGGTTCTGCTTTGCAGCTGTAGGTAAACAACGTGGTCTATTGATTTTTCTAGGTGAAGCCTCGGTAGGGAATGCGGTGAGCGTATAACTGCGTGAACCGGGTACGCTTAGGAAGACCTGCAGCGAGACCCGTGGTGGGAATGCTTTGTCTCGTCCGCATAGGGGGCGGTCCCGTTAGGAGCGCTGGCCTCAGACACCAGCCTCACGTGCCCACTGACTCTGCACTCTGTTCCACCAGCAGAGTCTGCACTCGCTCCTGAGCTGAGAGACGTCAGCTAACTCCCAAGAGTTTCAGAATTCTCTGCAAACATTTCCAGAAAGCAATGGCATTCACAAAACTACATGGTTACAAATATGTTAAGACAATTCTGAAATGACTGCAAACCACTAACTTTCAACATGCAATTTAAGGTATTTTCTTAAGGCAATACTATATATATATATATATATATATATATATATATATATATATATATATATATATATTGATTTCAGAGAGGAAGGGAGAGGGAGAGAAATAGAAATTTCAATGATGAGAATCATTGATTGGCTGCCTCCTACGGCCCCCACAATGGAGATTGAGCCCTCAACACGGGCATGTGCCCTTAACTGTAATCGAACCTGGAACCCTTCAGTCCGCCTGCTGACTCTATCCACTTAGCCACACCAGCCTGGGAAAGAACATATCTTTTTTGCTAGTTTTATTTTTCCTAAATAAAAACTTTACCAATGTGTCCTCAGCTCTGAAACATCCTTAGAACAGTCCAATGAAAAGTGACCATAATAAATTTATGTGAATTCTACAACTCAGCAATTGGAAACAGCATAATTACACACACATGATTTTTTTGTTGTTGTAAATGATGGCATTGATTTTTAACTTCAACTGTCATGTTTGCCTTGACAAATGTCGAGAGGAAGATGTGGTATGAGGAAGAGCAGCAACAGCCTGTGCACAGAGCTGTTTATAAGTGACAGGTCTGAGGGCGCCGGGGCTGTGGCTCAGTGAGCTGCGCTGTGGGCCTCCTCAGGGGAGTGAGGAGCCGTGACTGCGGCCCGCGTGGCTCCCACGGCGCCCACGTGCCTGAGCTCAGCAGGCGCCGCACGCGCTGTCCAGCAGGTGTAGGTGCGGCCCGGTCGCTGGCCAGTCGCTGACGTCCAGTGTGAACCCAAAAGTCAGGACCTAATGTCCCCGAAGAGCATGTCTGACGGTTCATGGCTCAGGACCATGACCATGCAAGCCGTAGGTTCCTAACGGGAAAATGAGTCACAAAAGGCAAACGCTACCCTGGCCTTTGGTGAGTTCGAGGAGTCTTTAAATTTGAATCGGCCACCTCCACGGCCCCGTGGCCGTGGGGCATGAGCCCTCCATGCGCTCACGGACCTCGATGAAGGAGGAGTAACGACCCTGTTAGGGGGATACACTCAGCGCCCAGACCTAACAGATGAAAAAGAAAATGACGTGGCTTCTATGTGTGCATTTACTCAAAAGTTGTTTGGATTTTTAACAAAAGTCGCCTGCATTTAATTGGGCTTTACTCCATGGGTTCAGCGACTAGAGCCGTTTAAAAATAATTGGGCGCCGATGATGTGTTTCCAGGGTACAGACGCGGAGCCCTGAACAAGGCCCTCTCTCCGAGGGGCAGGTGTGAGCTGGCGAGTGACACTATCCAGGGCAGGAGACCGGGAAGAGAAAGGGAAGTGACCGTTAGAAAATGGCCGTGTTAGGACAGGGTGATGGGTCCTAACACGTGGTCGGTTTGGCTGTGGGGATGGATGTGAGAGGGACTGGCAGGAGTGAGAGCGCGGGAAGTCACCGTGATATTTAGAGAAGACACGTTTCCCATGAGAGCAACACACAGAACACATGAGTTCCAGACTCGGGGCACACTCTGTGTTTTCATATTTTCACCCATTAACAGTCCAGCCTGGTTCGAATGCAGGCTTAAACAACAAGCCATAACCCAAGGAAGGAATATACTCGGAAGCATGCATTAGGAACTTGCCTTTTTTTATACTCCACTTGAAAGTTGTTTAATTTGGTTATATGTTTTTTTTTATAATCTACCCGTTCTATATATTGTTAACTTCTACTTTGGTTATGAACAATAGCTTTATGTTTATAGATTAAATTGTTATTAGATATACTATTTTTGGATAGTTAACATACACAGCTAGATTACTGAAGTAAAAAAATGACCATAACCATAAAAAGAAACTTTATTATTGAAGTTTTAAAACTTTTAAAATTGCGAGTTCTTCATTTTACCACGTTTTCTGCTTCATGAAGACATTCAGTTATGGGAAGTGACTTGTTAACTAAACACCGGCAAGCATTGTTGCTGTGATTACCAGGAAGTGTTACTCCCATTAGCCTTTTTTCTCTGGATTGAGACCCTGTACTCTGACTTCTTGGTACATCCTACATCCTCCTTCTCATACTAACTGCATGCAGTGTTTATTGTTCCAGCGCCCGGAGACTATTGCGATAAGTGAAACATGCCAGCCAGAGAAAGACAAACACCATAAGCTCTCACTCACATGTGGGATTTAATGAACAAACTAAACTGATGAACTAAACAGAACTGGAGGCATGAGGCAGGAAGGAGGCATGATGCAGAGGGTAGGGGATGGGAGACCGGATGGCAGAAGGTAATGGGATCAGCCAAGAACCGTGGTCGGCAAACTGCGGCTTGAGAGCCACATGCAGCTCTTTGGTCCCTTGAGTGTGGCTCTTCCACAAAATACCACGGCGAGTCTATTTGGAAGAAGTGGCATTAGAAGAAGTTTAAAAAATGTGGCTCTCCAGAGAAATTTCAAATTGCACATTCTCTACGTAACCGCCTTCCGCCATGACGCCGAGAAACAGAACTCGCCACGTTTTTGCACATTTCTGGCGACGTGCGGAGCATCGAGAGCTTGTTTTGTTTCGTTTTGTTATTTTTTATCATTTCCTTCTTGTCTTCCAAGCCTCTGGCACAGTGATGAGCACATAAGGATTCAAAGCACTGGAGATGGACTCTTCATTTACATTTAAAAACATGTACCTGAAGCCCGGCCACATAGTTCAGGGGCTGAGCGTCCACCTACGAACCAGGAGGGCAGGGCACAGGCCCAGGTGGCAGGCTCCGTCCCCAGTGCGGGGCGTGCAGGAGGCGGCTGATCAATGACTCTCTCTCATCATTGATGTTTCTTTCTCTCTCCCTTCCTCTCTGACATCAATAAAAACGTGTTTAAAAAATAAAAATCTGTACCTGAATCTACTTAGGAGCAAACTGCGCTCCCAGTGTTGCTGGCACACATGCCCTGCTGTTATATCCGCTCTCTGCCCACCAAGCTAACCCACGCAGGCACCTCACCCCCACCCTTCACCACAGCCTCCCGCTGCTGGGCTAAGCGCTCTCTGGCTGAGCACAATTTGATTTACAATTGTTCCCTGGCATTCAAAGAGAGAGACCACAGAATTGGGGGAAGCAGCAACTTTTTATCATAAAGCCTTACGACATTTGTAAAATGTTAATGAGACAGACTGAAAAAATATCCCAACTGAGTGTGCTCCGTGCATCACGGCTTGGTGCCCCCTTCATGTCTGGAGAAACCACAGGCCAGCTTTGTCTCCTGACCTTCACACGCACCTTCAGTGAAGCATGCCGAAGCAGGGAGCTAATTTAACGTCTCCAGAACGTGTCTCCCACAAGGCCTCAGAACGCAAAACATCCTTCACTTCTCTAACTGCTCTGATAGCCACTGTGTGTGTGTGTGTGTGTGTGTGTGTGTATGTATGTGTGTGTCTGTATGTATACTTTATATATATATATTGGAAGTCCAGTGCATGAATTCATGCATGGGTGGGAGCCTGGCCAGGGGGAGGGGACATGGGCGATTGGCAAGCCATGGTAGAGGGGACAATTTTCATATTAGCCTTTTATTATATAAAGGGCTAGATTATTATGTGTTCAGAGATAATAATAATCTGACCACTCAGTGTGTATAATTTATATCTTATATGTTATATGTACTGTACTTTTTGTATAGATGCAGCACAAACAAGCATCAATATGAAAGCTTAGATGCTAAATAATAAATGCATGTTTGTAACTTTGTGAAATTTGTAATTTATTTTACATAAATTCTATTTTGAAAGTTGCAAATATAAACACTTAGTTTGTGGTCTATAAAATGTAGATATATTCTATTTTAGTACTATATCATATCATTTCACTGTTTAAGGTCATAATGTAAGAGACACGTGAATGAGTATCAAGCCGTTTTTAATTTTCACAATCGCTTTAAGCGAATGAGAGCATTACTTAAAGGTGCTCTTCATAAACCATTCAGTTAGGTTAAAATAATTAGTTGCAACTCTGTGGTCAAGTTTATGGACACAAACAGTCTGCTTGGAATCCCAGCATTTTATTTACAGGGAGCCTTGGAGAATCAGTTAATCTCCTTTAGCCCTTGTCTCCTAACCTGTAAAACTGAGGTATAGTACCTACTTTATAGGGTTATTGGAGAGATTAAGTAGTTAACTCATATAAAACACTTAAAATAGTGACTTGGGAATAAGTACTACTAGTTAGCATTTTGTGTATCAATTATATATAAACTAGAGGCCCAGTACACAAAATTCAGGCACAGGGATATTTCCCTCAGTGCAGCCTGCACCCTCTCCAAACCCGGACTGCTGGCTCCTAACTGCTCGCCGGCCTGCCTTCCTGATTGCCCCTAACTGCTTCTGCCTGCCAGCCTGATCACCCCATAACCACTCCCCTGCCAGCCTGTTTGCCCCTAACTGCCCTTCCCTGCAGGCCTGGTCACCTCTAACTGCCCTCCCCTGCAAGCCTGGTCCCTCCCAACTGCTCTACCCTTCAGGCCTGGGTCGCTCCCAACTGCCCTCTTCTGCTGGCCATCTTGTGGCGGCCATCTTTGACTGCATGGAGGCAGCCATCTTCTGTGTTGGAGTGATGGTCAATCTGCATATTACCCTTTTATTAGATAGGATGCTACTAGTGATCAATCTGTTGTATCATCAGAATACTTTCACATTATCTTATTTGCTCTCCCAAATATGTTATTTTTCAGTCCTATGTCACAACATTAAGGCAAATTAAACTGACATATTTAACTGAAGCCTAATATTTACATTCATGACATTTAATCCTCTGAAATATGTACCAATATGCAAAAATTGATTTCAAATTTCTGCACAGTAGTGTTTAAAAGGACTCATTAAAATGCTTTCTTTTAAAATTCCCAATTATAACTTTTCCTGAATAATGCTACATAGTATTATATTTAAGGATTTGTAATATTTAAAATAAAGTCAACCAAGTAAAAGAAAACCAAAACAAAACTACATGGTAAAGAGAATCTTTAAAATGTTTTAAAGTTCTATAATTTCCTTCAAGAAAAGCATGTAAATCCCAAACAGGAGGAGACAGGATGGGGTTGTTTATTCACGCTGTGGAGAGATCAGCAAATTCATTCTGCTTACCTAAGCCTTTTTGTGTGTGTTTATATTTTGTTCTTTTCCCACTTTTACAAATACTCAGTCTGAAATGCATGGCGTGGCAAGAATAAAAGAGTAAGTAGGGCAACTTCTGGAGAACATTTTTCTTATAAAAATTCAATATAATTTCAGAATAGACTGATTTATTTTTGTTGTTGTTTCGTGTCCCACTCTTCAAATTATAACGAATGTCCTACTGCAGTGGTCGGCAAACTCCTTAATCAACAGAGCCAAATACCAACAGGACAACGATTGAAATTTCTTTTGAGAACCAAATGTTTTAAACTTAAGCTTTTTCTAATGCCACTTCTTCAAAATAGACTCGCCCAGGCCGTGGTGTTTTGTGGAAGAGCCACACTCAAGGGGCCAAAGGGCCGCCTGTGGCTCTCGAGCCGCAATTTGCCAACCACGGCCCTAGGTCATTGAGGAGGAATTGGGGTGTTTACTGCTCAGCCTGAGATTCGGCCCCTCTGAAGCTGAGAGCTCTGTCTACACTCTGGGCCACTGGGTCTATTCTGATCAATAAATGTTATAACCCTATCGATCAGTTAGTTACCAAACAGGGTCAGAGGCAGTTAAACTCAATGTGAAAAAACAACAACAACAAACCCGCCACAAAATTAGGCTGAGGAAGTCGGTAGCTGTGCTGCACGCTGCCATTTTACCGGAGCGCCGGGCAGCACCCGGAACCCGTGCCCTCTGCTCCGGCGGCATCAGCCTCCGGCGCCCCTTCCCATGCCCACGGCTCGCCCAGGCGCTCAGGCGCTGCGGCCAGAGTACAGAGCACAGGGAAGCTGGGTGACTTCAGAATCTAAGCCGTGAAATGTGTTCAAAATTATGGTAATTGAAATGGCACAGGTGGCACAATGCAGACTCACAAAGAGAACAGCTTTTCTCTTTAGGTTATTATCCCAGCGATTACCAGGAGCCCACAAACATGCCTGTGGTACAGCTATACCCGCCATCAAAAAGAAAGGTTACTTCTCTCGAAAGGATATGCAAATTAGGACTTTGCATTTATGCCAACAGCGCTGTTTCTTTTTATTATTTTTGTTTTATTTTTTAAAATATATTTTATTGATTTTCCACAGAGAGGAAAGGAGAGAAATAGAGTTAGAAATGCCGATGAGAGAAAAACATCGACCAGCTGCTTCCTGCAAACCCCCCACTGGGATGTGCCCAAACCAAGGTACATGCCCTTGACCGGAATCAAAGCTGGAACCTTTCAGTCCGCCGACCAACGCTCTATCTACTGAGCCAAACTGGTTTTGGCTATTTTTTTTGTTTTGTTTTGTTTTGTTTTGTTTAAAATAGCCTTTTATTTTCCAGCTACAGTCGGCATATGACATTAGATTAGTGTCAGGCTTTAGCCCAGCGATTCGACATCATATAACTCACTAACAGGTCTTCCCGTAACGTCTCAGATCCCTCGGGCACCACGTGTCCTTGTCAGGATGTTACTGCGACGTCCCCTGGGCTGTGCTCACCTCCGGACTCTCTGTACTTCCTAACCCTCACCCTTCCCCATCTCCCCCGACGCCCGGCCCTGGAAAAGGCAGAGTGTCCCCTGCACGGGAGTCTGTTTCTGTTCTGTGTGCTCGGTTCCTGTGTTTTCTGGGTTCTAACAGATGAGTATTCATTGTCCTGTTATTGCTCACAGCAACTTAGCGATGTCACCTAACGCTGCGCATAATAAACATCCCTTTCTGCTGCTGCTGTTAATCCACACCCGAGGATATTTCCCCACTGGTCTTTAGGGAGAGAAGAGAGAGGGAAAGAGAGAGAAGCATCGATGCCAGAGAAGCACATGGACTGAAGCAGAATGTAACCCATGAGGTACCGTATTTCTGGCGTATAAGACGACCCCCTGATTTCACAGTTAAAACATAGGTTTAGGCCTCTGTTCACTGTATAAGACGACCCCCCACTTCCCAGGCAACACCAGTTCTGTTTTAATAGACCGCCCCTCTGACTGGCCCATCTGAGCAGGCGTTTTTTCTTTTCAAAAGTCGTCTTAAACGTCGGGAAATACGGTATTACGGAATTTTTACATTTACAAACAAAAACAGGAAGTCTGTGATAGGGAACCTCTTCCCTTGCCTAACCAGCCAAGGAGCAGTGCCTCCGCTGCAGCCCCGTCAGGGCACAGGGCTGGGGTGTGCGGGAGGCGAAGCTCTGGCCCCCGAGCTGCTCCCATGCAGAGCCCTGCCCTCCGCAGCACACGGTCCAGGAGACTGGGAGCAGGAAGCGCGCTGTCAGCACAGGAAGCCGCAGGGCTGGCACCCGGCACCCCTCCCCGCCCTCCTGGGGCCCGCAGGGAGCCACTGGGCATGGATGCCCGGCCTGATCGGAAAGAAGTGACCGCACCCAGGCATCCCCCGCTGCCTGCCGCAGCGCAGGACCTTTCAAATCGGCATGTAACTACTGCACAGAGGAAAGGTGATTCATTTTTGGTGAGAGAATAAATTCTCTCTGAGTGTACATGGATTATACTGTGTAACAGCATATATAATCAAGAATGACACTCATCTCATTTAAGTGATACAAACACCTTCATTTTCTGTTCATGCATCTATATTTCATGTCAATTGTGTTAGCTAAATTAAAATCTCAAGCTTTGACCTTTGCACAATAATAAGTTTACTGGATCAAAATACTTATTGTCTATACATCAATCAAATTGAATAATCATGTGTAGAACTTCAGACATATTTAATTTGCAAATGTTAATTAATGTAAACATTTAAAATTTATCCAAATTAAAGATAAATAAATGGAATGCTTTGATAACACAAGTTAACTGAATTTTAATTAATAACCGTTTCATCTTCTCTCTCCAGGTCTCTTTATGTTATGTCTGCAAAACACACATAAAATTAAAACAAAGACAGCTCTCCTGCCCACAGTGATTGTTTTAAAGTGCTTCTTCCACTTCTTTTTAACTTCTACTACCCTGCTCTAGACATTGTGCTTGCTACATTTTTTCACAAAAAAAAAAAAATGACTTTCCAAATACATTGGAGCCTGAGACTGAATCCGTTTTTGAACTTCACATATTATGTGAGAGTTCTTTGGGGTACCTGCCAAAGATGGGGTCCTAGGAATCACAGGTCCTTCAGACACACAGAGGTAAATGGAACCCACGGGGTAATTTGCAACCATGGATTCATTCCATGTTGAATGTCCTGTTTTTACAGACAACTTCATGGTTGACCTCATCTCATCCATCTGTATTCCCCTCGAAGCTGAGATCCTGTGTATAATAATAAAAGCGTAATATGCTAATTAGACCGGACACGCGAATGACCTTTCGGACAAAGCCAGGGTGGAGTGCTGAGGCAGCCGGGGCCATGAGGGCCGAGCCCCTTGCACGGATTTCGTGCACTGGGCCTCTAGTTATTCCATAAAATAGTGCCCTACCGGAGGGACAAAAAGGTTCACAAGGAGATGAACACATTGGGGTTCTTTCCTAGTGTTCCTCAGTGAGCTAAGCAGGAGCTAGGTGCCTCCCAGCTGGACGCCGAGGGGACACCCACGCTGTCCTGCGCGGACCATCTCCACCCCTTAGTGACCCCGGTCCCTGTCACTGTCACTGACCCACCCACAGCCGCAGGGCCGAGGGGGCCAGCCTTCGGGCTGCATTGCCCCCCTCCCTCCTCAATGTTCACAGCCTATCACAGATGCCGGCTCACACTCGGTATTAGAAACGTTCGCTGACTTTTATTCTGGTGACTTCATGCATCATGTGCTTCCTGTCCACGAGAAGAGTGTATTTAAATACTTCCTAACTTCATCTCTTTAATAAAGGCAGCAACTACTCAGCATTTCTTTTTAGCATTCCATTCAAACGTGTTCCTCAGCCAGCACACCTGTGGCAGGGGGAGGCTGACCACGGCGTACTATTCATTCTTCATGTCACAGCATGTGTTATCCACAGCTGATGACCAACCCACATTATTTTTAAAATGTTCTCAGTTCACAGACTGTGTTTTCCATTTACTACCTTCATGCTCTCAGGCAGGTTATTTTCTGAGTTTCATTTGCAAATGCCGATAATAACAAGACCAAACGAGATTGTGAATATAAAGCATCTAGTGTGAGCTATGACACATTGTAGATGACCATAAACTGATAACTCTTCTCATCATATTTGGCTATAAGTAAAAGTCTTCAGTGTAATTATATAGACAGCATGTGGTTTTCAAATATCCATTACAAAGTCATAAAGCATTGCATGAAGGTTTTTCCCCCCTGATAATGATTAATGTTATGGTATATGAAATCATTTCTATTTATGTTTAAAATATTTCCTCGGGTATATTATTATAGTCCATCTATAAAGTACTATCAAATAGTGATTAGAAATAATTTATCAACTATACACACTACAGAAGAAGAATATAAAACAGTATCTTATGCACAAGCACTTAGAATAAATTCAGCACCATGGATTAGTCCAAAAATTATGAGACATAATAAAAATTCAGATTAATACCTAAAGTAAGAGTCTATTTCATTCCTGAAGGGAAAGTCCAATGATATTTAATGACTAATATGTCTAGCAATATATTAACACCTTTGACTTTAATGGCTTTGATTAAATTTTAGCACTGAGACAATTCTTTCATACTGCTTCTATTATTTACTTAATGAATGTTACATTCTCCTGGAAAAATACATCTTCTGTGTCATGCTGCACTCCTTTGGAAAGGTTAATGCACTATTTTATGATGCTTGAGATGTGTGAGGTGGCAGTCAAGTTCTATTCAGACAAAGCAGAAATGCCAGGGCGTTTTTACCAAGACCCTGGCTGAAATGCTAACATATGTTCTAAAAAAGAAAAAAAAATAAAGTTCCTTTTAAGAAAATGCAAAGAAAATGTTATGTTTTTCTGTGCTATTTCAGTTACAGATAAGATTGGAAATTACCAAGGAAACAATTTTCTAGTTCCACATAATTCCTTAATGTTAGCAATGCCACGGGATCTAAATTGTGAATTCCACTCTATGTCTGCCATTATGTTATATGAACACATTTTATATAAACGCCATTGTTCTTTTAATACATTTTTCCCAAGGCCCCACTATGAGTGGAATTATTCCCTATTCATATTTGTAGGATCTGTATGGGGTTTGTATTTAGCAAGAGCTTATTGAATCACATACTGACCAATTTCAGCATCAGTGTGCATGTGTGTGTGTGTGGTGTATCTTACCTAATAAAAGAGAAACATGCAAATTAACCATCACTCTGCTACGCCCACAGCCAATCAGAGTGAGCATGCAAACTAACCCAACAGAGATGGAGGTTAATTTGCATATGCAGGCACAGTGTGGTGTGAAGCCTGTATGAGGGGAAGGGGGCATTGGAGGGAGCTACTGGAGTGGTGCTCCCACAAGAAGCTAGGAGTGAAGCCAGCGTAAGGAAGGCCTATTCTTGCATGAATGTCATGTGTCAGGATATACATATCCTGGATATACATATATATATATATATATATATATATGGACTTGATATACATATCTAGGATATATATATATATATATATATATATATATATATATATATATATGGACTTGAGCTGTTTCCCAGTAAGTTTTTTTTAACTCCATCTTCCTGTTTTTGTTTTTCCCTCTGACCTCTGTGCAGCATGCACTGGGAATCCTCTGTTCAGTCGCCCGGTTTCCATGATTATCTAACCCCACATATCCTATGCCCTCCTCTGCTTTCTGGGGGAATTACCATGATTTTGGACTCATACACACTCTTTTAAGTTTCAGCCTCTACGATTTGCTCTCTATGTAAAACTCAAATTAATGCACATGGCACTTTCCGTGTACATGTCCCATAGACCTCACTTATACATGTTAGCGCGTGTACATCTAAGTCATTTCTGGTTCCATCTTTTAAGAATTTATGCAGTTTTATTGAAGTTTTTCTCTCATTACCAGCAGCTCAGGGAAATATCCTAACAGTCCTTCCTGGTCCACAGCTTAGCGCAAATTTACTGTCCACACCATTGAGAGGTTTTGAGAAAGAGGAAAAGTAGAGCTAAAACCAGAAGCATAAACATAAAATTCTGAGGGACATCATACAACAGCCAAAGCTATGTTGATCCTCACATGATCAACATTACAAAAGATTCTGTGAGTTTCTAATACTGGTCTAATACTGAGGACACAGAAGGAAGCTAGGCAGTCAGGGAGGGACCACAGGGACGGGATGGGGACTAGAACCGGGGAACCACCACCAAGTGGAGCAGGGCAGGGAAGAAGGGCGAGGAGGGAGCCCTGAGCTTGAAAATGGATGGATGTTGCTAAGAAAGGCAACTTGCAGATAACCAATCCCAAGGATGTTGCTAAGGTAGAATTCTTTGAAAGAACCAATCAGGAGCCAGCAAAGCACATATCTACGCCTAGACAAAGCAGCGCACTGTCTCCTCTCCTCTCCACTGGGCTCCTGGCCTTCCTGGGCCGCCTCCCCTCCCTGCACCCAAGTGTCTTATGGCCACGGACTCCACGCGTGGACTAATGGACTGCAGCGAACTCAGATGCTGGGGACGCCGGCTGCTATGTGGGGCGGGAGCTCTGGATGTTCCTGCCTTGGGGCCCCCTGGGACCAGCCCCTCTCCTGGGGCCCAGGATGGGCCATGGGGTGTTAACACCTGAGACACAGTCGGCAACCTGACGACACCCCCTGCCTGCTCTCCCCGCTGCAGGGAGTCCCTCTCTCTCTCAGTAAACATCAAGGGTTTTTGTCCATGAACTCATTCTTCAATTTTGTGCACAAGGAACTCAGCCCCGACCAGAAATATTGGCCTCGATACTAAGCAATGGCTTATGTTCATTTTACTTATAAAGCATGCCTATGATAAATCTTTGCTGAATACGAGACTTTAACTATCTATCTACCCTTCCATCCCTCCAATCTGTCACTAAAAATCGTTGGGGGGGAAAAAGCAAAGCAAGTAATTCTGTTTTGACCATTGGCGATTTCTAGACCTTTACAAGCCAAACCCGATCTGGGTCACACTCCGCATTATTGCTAATCTTGCATTTTGTGATGCTTTGCAGAGTGCTGCCCCTTCCACAGACGGGAGGCGGTTTCCATAGTGAGCCAAGTGTCCATTTAACAGAGCAAAGCGAACGGAGGACTAGATATGGGAAGGTGTAAATAGCTTACTTATAGACGAATCCTCATTACAGCTTATCAGGAATTTCAGAATTTCACATGAAAATACTAAGCTTAATGGTGGGAGGTGTATTACTGGTGTGTCAATAAACTAATGAAACTCATCTCCCTACACAAAAATTAGTATCAGTGTTTGTCAATATATTATGCCTAAATTAACTTTTTAAAAATATATACTATTGATTTTTTACAGAGAGGACGGTAGAGGGATAGAGTTAGAAACATCGATGAGTCAGAAACATCCATCAGCTGTCTCCTGCACACCTCCTACTGGGGATGTAGCCACAACCATGGTACATGCCCTTGACCAGAATTGAACCTGGGGCCCTTCAGTCCACAGGCCAACGCTCTATCCACAGAGCCAAACCAGTTTCGGCTAAATTAACTTTTATCATCTGTGTAAAATGAAGTTGTTTTTTTCCTTATGCCATAAAGTTAACTTTTATGATCTATGTGAAATAAAAAGCATTTTTAATCAAAGTATACCTGTTTTAACTTCTTTATAGAAAAGTTTCATTTTTAATCATTTTTGGATAATATTGAGCTACAAAATAATTATTTGATCTGTAGGAGAGGAAATGTAATTTTTAAAAATATATTTTATTGATTTTTTACAGAGAGGAGGGGAGAGGGATAGAGAGTTAAAAACATCGATGAGAGAGAAACATCAATCAGTTGCCTCCTGCACACCTCCTACTAGGAATGTAGCCGCAACCAAGGTGCATGCCCTTGACCGGAATTGAACCTGGGACCCTTCAGTCCGCAGGCCGATTCTCTATCCACTGAGCCAAACCGATTATGGCGGAAATATAATTTTTCTTAACTCAGGCGTAATAAAAGGCAGATTAACAGGAAAACACACACACAGAAATTTATCTACAGGTATATCTCTGGCACACTCCCATCCCCTTAAATACCATCTCCAGGGGAGAGCAGAGATTCTGGGGGGGAATGAGGACCAGTTATGGGAGGTATCAGGAAAGTAATATGTGAACTGAAACTACATAAACAAAATTATGGTTATGCTGATTTACTTTAGTTTTAAAAATGTTTGTTATGATTTTAGAGAGGAAAGGAAAGGAAGAGAGGGAAAGAAATATCCACCATTAGAGAGAATCATGGATCAGCTGCCTCCTGCACACCCCCTAATGGGAATCCAGCCCACAACCAGGACCTGTGCCCTGACCAGGAATTGAACCAAGATCTCCTGGTTCATAGGCTGACACTAAGCCACTGGGTTAAGCCCAATTCTTCTCCATTGATGAGTTTCTAGACATTTACACCCTCTCCCGTCCAGAAGAGGAGCCGCCCTCGCAAATGGAGGTTTTCTTTGTAGTAAATGCAGATTTCTCCTGCAAAAGGGAAACACCCACTGGGTTTTCAGAGCTTCCCCTGCATTTGCCGTTTCTTAAAAAAAATCTCCACCTCAAGATGATCCTTCCGGCAAGTAAATGCCTCCCCTCCATGCGAGAGCTTCCTCCAGCGCCAGCCGCGTGAAGGAACTACGTGGGCACGTCGCTCAGTGTCTGACAGGCGGCAGGAAAGGCACTTTTCCAAATGCCTTTTTCGCAGACCTTTGCTGCTTAGACGTATGATTTCCTCACACACTGCTGTGGAGTGAGCTTCTGTTCACAAAGAAGAGATTTTCCTTAATGCGCCGACGTTCCTCCTTCACCTCCCGGCTACGGTGATCTCTGCAGACTGAGCCACACATCCGACATAACACGGCCCCTATGTGCACACGATCCTCCTGGCAACACACCTCACGCAACGAGATTTTAATTCCGACGACTTTCCTCGTGCTGCCGTGTGTGCTAACGTAAATATTTTATGTAACGGTGTTCAGGAACGCCTCGTCTGTGGCTGTTTGTTTGCTGAAATCAGACATTAACACGCTCACATCCACCCCCACCAGCCAGCTTCCCACAGCAAACAAAACACACCGTCTTATCCACGGCCATTATGTTCTAGGAAAATATACAGGTGACACTCGACTCCAATAGCGAACACACGTCTCCCATGAAGATGGCTTCTGCGGCAAATTCTCCGTGAACAGAGAAGGACGAGAAGCTGTCGCTCCACGCCGCCGTGTCACCTGGCGGGCTCATGGGCACGTGGGCACGTGGGAACCGCAGGAGGGAGAGGGGCCAAGGGGACCCTTGGCAGCGCCCGGTGTGACCTACGCCCGAGCCCCTGGACAGTCACCAGCATCCACGGAGCCTTAGGTACCAACAAGCTTATGAACTGGCTGAGAAGGGGAAGAGCCACATTACTCCAAAAAGTTCCTTTTTAAGAAGTATGTGCCCTGACCGGTGTGGCTCAGTGGATAGAGCGCCGGCCTGTGGACTGAAGGGTCCCAGGTTCGATTCCGGTCAAGGGCATGTACCTTGGTTGCGGGCACATCCCCAGTGGGAGGTGTGCAGGAGGCAGCTGATGCATGCTTCTCTCTCATTGATGTTTCTAATTCTCTATCCTTCTCCCTTGCTGTGAAAAATCAGTAAGATATATATTTTTAAAAAGTCTGTCTGCACAGCTGTACACTCAGATGTAAACAGGGGTCCCTGGAGGAGCCACGGCCTCTGATTCTCAGTCTCCGTTTCCTGTCTCCATCGCTCGGCTCGGTCTGCTCAGGGGGTGGCTCTGTAGGGTGATCAGGCCACAGTCACATGGCTTCCAGGACACGTTCCGGTTGACCGGGGACCAGGGAATCGGCACAGCTTTGGTCTCCTCTGGACCAGTTCCCCTCGGGCTCTGGTGCCTGATTCAGCCATCACTTCCTCTCTGAGGACGGCGGCATTAGCACCGTGATCCGATCTCCTGCCTCCCTGACAGCACTCCAGAGAGCACAGCAGGGACTGCGCTGTTCGTGCCAGCCTTTCCAGCGAAGGGGAGAGGCCCGGGCGAGTGGCAGAACAGTGTTTTGGAGACTGCATGCCGACGCCGCTGCTGCTGCTTTGTCTGACCTCGGTGCCATGCAGATTGCTGATGACAAACACACCCTGTGGCGAGCACTGAGGAGCGGACACAGCTGTTTGCTCAATGACCGCCCACTCTTCTTCCCAGCGGTGTCCAGGGGTCACCCACATGCCCATGGTCATGTGTTTCATGGAGAGGAACCTCTGTCCAGGCCCAATGGCGGCACCGGGGGCTCCGCTCACCCTCCTGGCTCCTGACGGGTGAGAACTGAACGCGAGCCCACTCCAATCTACCAGACTCCCAGCCAGCTGGATGGCTTCTACAAAGACATTCTCATCTTTTCTTAGGAAGTCAAAAGAACATCTATCTTTCAATTTATCTGGGGGCATTATTGGGTCTGAATGTGACACACTGAACTTCTCCAAACATGTGAACACCAGCAGACGATGGTGCCAACCATGACAGACACACTGGGGACATACGTGACAGACCTGAGCTGTTCAGTCAACAAACCTCAGGCTCTACCATAGCTTTGCAATTTCTGTCACGCCTAGTAATAAGCCCGGCTCAGTGGGTGAGCATCGACTTATGAACCAGGAGGTCTTGGTTTGATTCCTGGTCAGGACACATGCTCAGGTTGTGGGCTGACCCCCCAGTGTGGGGCATACAGGAGGCAGCCGGTCAATGTTCCTCTCTCATCATGGATGGTTCTATCTCTGTCTTTCTCCCTCTCCCTTCCTCTCTGAAATCAATAAAATTATTTTAAAAAGAAGGAAAAAGGCAATGTACAGGCATAGATGGAAACTATTGTTTTTTTAAAAAGTATATTTAAAATTAAACATATGTCAGAGCTAAGGCACAAACCCACTGGAAGTCAATATGAAGCAATTCGAGTTGAGTTTTCCTCCTGGGAATATAAGTACGTAACAGGAGTCTATTGTAGCAAACCCTGATTGTATGAATAATTATTGTAAAACCAGGTTTCAGAGAAAACAGCATGTGAGTGCAACATAACCCACGGATAAATTATGAGCGTGGGATTATAAACACGGTATAAGTAGGAATATCCTGGACTAAGAGACAAAAGATGTGAAAGGTAGCTGTCATATTATTAACATTAAATTACCTTGGAAAAGCTATTATGGGCATTCACTTATTTATATCTAATATGTATGTATAAGTATAAATAATATGTGGTTTCCAAAGACCCTCCAACTCATAAATTCTATGACCTTTTAAAAAAATAGTTGAGGATGCTTTATTCTACTAAATTATTTTAAACCTGGATTTTCCACTGGCAACAAAAGAAATATAATACTGTGAGGAAATAAGAAGCCTACATTTTACTAAACACATCTGCCAGAGAAGCAGAAATAATATATGTGTTCTGATTCCTCAGTGAATTATTATTGTACTTTCTCTATTAATCTTTTATGATCATGCTTTTTAAAAGACATGTTATATCACATCCAAAGACTTCTGCTCCCATTGGAACATTTTCATTTATGAATATTAACATGGACGTCAGAAAGGCACACATTTTTACAATCCCTCAGGGAGTAAACAGTTCACCCCTTTAGGTAACTATAAGGAGGCAGGTATGTGTATACTTCATTAGTTATCCCCAGCACACTCACCTGGGGTTTTATGTCCACAACAGGACAGTCTCAGGATGGGCACTCGCTGGCCGAGAGCCACGGCACAATCTATTATTGGGATGGCGTTGGTAAATCTTTAATGGGAGCCTAATTGGTTAAAAATAGATGGCTTGTTAAATGGGTCCTTCGCTGAATAATTAAACACACTTATGGGAAAATCAATAAAAAGGCAGATCTGTGTCCCAGCATCCTCCGCTTTCTTAGAGGCTGTAAGCTCAGCCTCGACCGGCAGCCATCGGAAGCATCTGCAGTCTCACTCACAAACCCCGAGGCTGCCGCAGAGCGTGTGCGTGTGTGTGTGTGTGTGTGTGTGTGTGTGTGTGTGTGTGTGTGTGTAACTTAGGGGCGAGGGGTCGAAACCACTGTGCCCAGCACCCGGCAGGAGCCACGCTGCTCCGTCTGATGCTCCGAGTTCTCCCCATGAGTCATGCCTGTGCTCACGATGAGGCCACACCGACCGCAGGGCAGCCGGCAGTGAATCCACGTCTGTGAACGCACTCTCCTGGGACCAGGTGGGACCGGATTGCATTCGGCAAGGGGGCGGGTCCTAAGGGGGCACCTCACCCAGCAGGGCGAGTTAGGGTCCCCTACAGATGCTGGCTGGGTCAGGGTATAGGAGGTCTCACTGCCATTAAGTGCTGGGCCCTGGATTCACACACACACACACACACACACACACACACACACACACACGTACACACATATACATACATGCACACTAACATATACACACATAAATACACACACCTTCCTCACATACACAAACACATATACACATACACACACACACACCACTCACACACACAGACATATACACATACACAGCCCACACCCTCACATGTACACACACACACACACACACCGCACACTCACATACACACACACACACACACACACCAGTCAATGGGTATGAGGCGACATATTGAACAACTGCTACTTGTCAGCTTTGCCTCCTAAAATATATTTGTGTCCCGTTTTTCTAACAAAGACACCTTTAGTTGAACATAACACCTGTGGTAGGCATATAGTTCGATGGCCTTTTCGAGGAAGTCACATCTAATACACACCGTTGCACAGCACCTTTAACTTAGAACCGGACCTGTTCTCCATGAGGGGAACGGCTCAGAGGCTGAGGCATTTCCAGGACAGCCTTCAGGGCAGGACTGACACGAGGCTGCCACCGGCCAATTCCGAGTCCGTGTCCATGTCACCGTGCGCACACTCAGCGGAATGTCCTGTGAAAACAGGCACCTGGATGCCGTGACTGGGGTGTGAGGATCTGGAGTGAGAGCTGCCCGGACCTCCCAGGATCTCACGGATGAAGCAGCGGTGGGCCGTTCCCAGGTGCCCCGGGGACACCGGCTCAGGTAATCCTTAGTGACAGAACCAGCCGACGCCACACGTGTGCTGGTGCTGGGATAAAGGTCTGGATCTGGGTCATAAAAATGAGGACCGGGTAACGGCATCAGCTGTACACTTTGGTCTACACGCCCTTTCTCCTTTTTCCTTCGAACAGGTAGGTATGTAGTGCCCTTCAAGGTGAGATTTCTGAAAACAGGATAAAAAATACCACCACGTGCATTTTACCGTTAACTTTTTAAAATGTTCCTTTTAGCACAAGAAGGATCATTATTTAACTTTTCATGAAGCGTTATCCATTAAAATGAGTTTTTTTCCCAGAGAACAAAAACAGTTTTATACCCCTAGGCAAGGAAGCATTAAAAACAGTTTTGAAGCATTATGTATTTAAGAAAATTCAAAGCATGGCATTATGTCAAAAAATTGAAATACTGAAATAAATGATAAAGCAAAGTAATCCTAGCTTCCAGCCTGGGTTTTGCTGGTGAGTTAGGAGAAAGTCTGCTTGGCAGGAATTTAGTCTCTTAAAAATCATGTTTTTTTTATAAAACATATACCAGATATCAAAATATGTTTTGAATTTACTGTGGGGGAGACTGAGAAATAGCAAGACAGACAGACAGACACAGGACTATCCCATCAGCACATAATCTTTACTACAAGCCCTGCCCAGCATCCTGGACAGAGAAGAGTAAGCACATGATTCGTCCTATTACATTAAAACTGGAATTCATGCACGGGTAGGATCCTTAGGCCTGGCCTGGGTTCAGGGCTTTCTTCCCAGCTGCTGGTAGTCAGCCCCAACCCTGCCACCCACCCCCAGTGCCCCATTCACCATTGGGTGATTGGAGTTGGCCAGCGGGGGGAAGGAACCCAATTGGGGCCTGAGGGCTGAGGGCAGCTCCTGCGTTGAGTGTCTGCCCCCTGGTGGTCAGTGCACATCATAGCAACCGGTCATTCTGCTGTCCGGTCGATTTGCATATTACCCTTTTATTATAGAGGATATTTTACATTTATTAGATTTATGCTTATTGGATATATATTTATAAAGGTGTCTTCACATTTGGTATATCTGTTATTGTGGTATATTTGGTATATTTGTTATTGTGGTAAAGTATGCATGACATTAAAATATACCATGTTAACTGTTTTTACATGTACAGTTCCGGGGTATTAATTACATTCACAATGTTATAAAACCACCACTACTCTCTATTTTCAGAACTGTTTTATATCGGGTAATAGCAGAAACCCTTAACGATTAAGTACATCCCAGTTCACTAAGTCCCCGACAATCTCTCATATACTGAATTTTACAATTATACTTTACCCACAAAGTAGTGAGCTTCAGTCCTTGTAATAATTCCTTTAAAAAACACAATATTTATTTTCCTTTCCTCAAAGATTACAACATATTGACAACTTTCAACATTCACTATTGCCATACCTGCTCTCCTGACCCGAATCTCCACGAGTCTTCAAAGACAACAAATGCTGAATAAATTAGACACAGCAAGGTACTGACCCTCAACAACTTCCAGCAACTTATGCACTAACCATTTACCTTGTCATGCAAATACACAACAGTCCCTAAAGAAAGAAATAACGGCTTCCCATGTACGTGGGCTGCCGACTTCAAGGCCATGAGCAAAGGTCCCAGTAAAACAGGACGTAGTCTCACTCATCCTGCCACAAAATAGGCTTAGTTTTACCATCCCCATTTTCTCACAAGTGACCAATGGCATAGTTTGTAGCCATAACCTATTTCTCACACAAACCCAGTTCCCTATCCATGGGATGTACCCACGCTTTCAGAAAATGCAGAATTCGCATAGAAGTGCAGGCTCCTCATTCTCACACATCAGTGACTTTTCTACCTTTAAGGGACTAACCGGCACCCTGTACAAGCTCACAAAGCACAGCCCCGTCTGCAGACGAAGCTGCCTCCTTATCAGAGAAAACCTTGAGCGCCATCTGCCCGGGTTCGGCTACATCTGGCCAGACTCACGCGGTAGAAACAGCTAACCCGCGAGGAAGAGGCGATCACGCTAAGACCTCCTGGCAGCCGACGAAAGGTTACCGAGGAAAATCATCCCACATGCACCCAGCCGACGAGAACAGGATGTTATCTGGAGCACAGGACAGCTATGCGGTGATATGTCGGCTGGTGAGATATCGGCGAAGGCAGAGATGACACACACGGTGTGAGCAACGACAACATGACAGAGGAAGTGAACTCGTCTTTGCCATATTAAAGAAAAGCCATAGGATGATATACCTAATAGAATTATTATTTATTGAGGCCTTGCTTGTGGGGCGCAGTGGGTTGAGCATCAACCTATGATCGAGGAGGTTATTGTCCGATTCCCAATCAGGGCACCTGCCCAGGTTGCAGGTTTGACTCCCAGTGGGAGGGCGTGCAGGAGGCAGCCCATCCATGATTCTCTCTCATTGATGTTTCTCTCTCTCTCCCTTCCTCTTTCTAAAATCAGTAACAAAACAAAAAATAATAAGGGCCCGAAAATCTTAAAATTTGACAATGTAATGTTTACTACATTTTTATCTTTAAACCATTGATCTGAGATGCAACAATGTAAAGAAATTAAGGGAATAACCACAAACAATAATACAAATATATTAAATCTTCACACTTATAACAAACATGTTTAAGATAGTGGGAGTTAAAACTAAACTTGCCTCATTAGCATTTACACATACATCTCAGATCTGAATAAAACTACAGCCCTGTCATCAGCGGGTAGGACGTTTTGTGTTGTTTTAAGTAATACGTCAAAGTAAAACCATTGATTCTAGAAGAGAGTTCAAGCCATACTACTACCGATTTTTCCGAGATGGTTCAATACAGTCCTGTTAAGCTATTTTCTTTGCAGCCGTCCTTGGAGGTAGTGGCAGAGATTCCGTTTTACCCAATAAAGCCATTTATTTCCCTCCCAGCGGTGGGAAATAAAGTTCCCTGTACTCGGTTTTCTTCGGCAATCTATTGTGCAGGTAGCAAAGCATAAAGCTGTACAGAAGCAATAATGAAGGAAGAGACACCCCCAGTAATCCTTAATGGATTGTCAGCTCATGAAGGCGACTCAGAGGCTGCAGCTAATGAGTTCCATGCACAAAAGGAATCGATCCATCGGGGAGCAGAGTCTGGCCACACCGTCCAGGCCGAGAAAACTAGCTGCTTTCCCCAGCAATATTCATTCCTTCAGGCCTTGTCACAGCTGAATTCGGTTTCAGCAAAGAATTTTCACATTAAAAATATTTCATTTATTCCTCACAAGAATTCTCTGATATGTGACTTAACTTATGTATCACCATACTAGTAGTAGCACTTATGAAAATGCTGAAATTTATGTGGATCTGTTAACTGGCTTCCCTTCCATTTTAAAACCAAATGAAGAAGCGATCCAGCTCAAGTGAACTGTTGAGTTTAACCCCTAAGTGGCTTCTCTTCCTCTATTTCCTGCAGGAATGCCCACAGGTGCTCTGCCCGAGGCAACCCTCCAGGCAGGGAATGCCTTCCACAGCTTCCTGCTCCCTGTGTACCAGGACAGCGCCCGCACCCAAGACCATCAGACACAATCTCAGATGAGACAAGTCATTCTATCAGATGACATGGGTGATGAGATACATCATTCTATCACTTGATGAGGAGGATGAGATAAGTCATTCTATCACATGATGTGGGTCATGAGATAAGTCATTCTATTACATGATGTGGGAATGAGATAACTCATTCTATCACATGATGTGGGGATGAGAGAAATCATTCTATTACATGATGTGGGGGGACAAGCTTTCCCTAACATGAAATCTTACACTGGCTAATTGGGTCAAAGGAAGACTGGAGACCTAAAAAATAATTAATTAGTCACTGGTGTTCACAAATGCTGAATGTTCACTGAATTAAAGAAATAATGTTAAAAAATAATAATGTTAACCTCAGTACTGTAGATCTCAATCTTGAGGTGACATTTCACTTCAACAACTGAGGATACTAATCTATAATAATAAAAGGGTGATATGCTAATTAGACCAGATGTCTTCCCATGCCCTTCCTGATGAAGCTGGGGCTGAAGGAAGCCAGCCCGGGTCCCAAGTGCTTGCAGGTGGCTGGAGGAGGGAAGCCTGGGCCTCAGGTGCTGGAGGGAAGCTGGTGCTGACAGTCGGGGGAAGGAAGGCTGACTCTTGCATGAATTTTCGTGCACTGGGCCTCTAGTTGGTGAATAATATAAAATAAATTAATGAGATACACTTAAAAGGCGCATATCTTGGAAATATAGTATACAACCCTGCTGGTGTGTCTCCGTGTTAGAGCATCAACCCATGAACTAGGAGGTCATGGTTCAATTTCCGTTCAGGGCACAGGCCCCGGTTGTGAGCTTGAACCCCAGTAGGGGAGCATGCAGGAGGCAGACAGTCAATGTTTCTCTCTCATCGATCTTTCTGTCTCTCTATTCCTCTCTAAAATCAATGGAAAAAATGTAAAAAGAAAATATAACACACAGTGCTATAATTCAAATTATAGCCACACTCTTAGATTCCCTCCCTCAAACTATACATTTTAAGGTAAGCACATTTCACAAAAGATTTTACTTTGGGTTAGCTGCCTTCCTAGACCTTCAGTGTAATAAACTTTTGAAAGTTAAATGCATCATCCTTAGGATCAAAACCAAAACGTACACACAGCTGACAAAGTCTAAGTTCCATGCATCTCCCGGAACCACTTTCTGGATGGCCTGCTTCCTGCAATTCGACTTTCCCGGCAAGGCCCTTTGAAAACAAGGCCTTTCTTCCAGACAAAACACCCAGAGAAGTAAATTCTGATACAGACATAGAGAATCAGTAATGCACTCCCCCAGCACACCACATTGCAAGACCACTCTAAATGCAAAATCGATGTGTCGAGTTAATTTCCCTCCTTTGCCTCAGGCTAATTAGCACAAATTAAGTTTTATGCTAATCTGCGGGACACAACGGCATACAATTTGAAAATGTTGAATTTCAGCTGATCATGAAAACACATTCATACAACTGCTGCAATACAACATTACATCACACAATCACTTTACCACAGGTTTTCATTGTTTTGCAACAAAACTAAAATTAGTAGTGTATGGTTATAATCTTTCATCTTAGGTATTGAAGAAGTGTTCGTTTTGACATTTGTACTTTTCATTGAATTTGATTGGTAAGAAAGGAGGGGACAGGTATTTGAATCTGGTGTGGTAGATGACAATATTATAATTTTGGATTTAGTGCGCTCCTCGGTATTTCTGTGTATGCCTTGGAATGAATCTGTTGGCCTAATTTCTGTAAGAAACATGTCTTATATTAATTTAAAAGACTTCTGGAAAATATCAATTAGTGATATAAATATTAAGATTTGCAATAAATAAAATGTACATATACATTGATTATACTCATCTAGTCACTGAAATTGCTCTACGCCTGTTTCTTATCGGTAAAGGAAACGGGAAACTAAACATTCTGTGTCACCTACAAACCTCCTTTGGAAAGTGACTGTGGGAGGCAGAATTCTGGCCTCGGTCATCTCCAACTCGGGTGGTACGCCCAGGCTTACGTTTTAGGTTTTATGGCAAAACAGACTTTGCAGGTGTAACTACATATACTAAACAGTGGATCTTAGAACACCAAGACCATCCTGGACTGCCCGATGGGTAGCACATGAGCCCCTATTGGTGCAACAGGAAACAGAAAAGAAAGCCCGAGAGAGAGAGAGAGAGAGAGAGAGAGAGAGAGAGAGAGAGAGAGAAAGAGCGCGAGCAGCGGGCCCCTGGCTGAGGGTCGTCAGGAGCAGCGGGCCCCGGCTGAGGGTCACAGGACAGGGGCCTGAGTCCTGCGAGGCAAGGTGCAGGCGGAATGCAGCCAGCAGCCTGTGGGACCGAGGACAGGGCATCTACAGGTCCTGCAGGAGAGCCCAGCAGCGTGGGGCCTGGCGGTGCCCTGTGTGGGGACCTGAGCAGAGAATGCAGCCACGCCGGCCGGTGTCCCACCCATGAGTGCCAGCTGACTGCTTTAAGCTGCTGAGTATAGGAACCTGTCACAGCACGGGAACACAGACATGTTACTCAGTATCTCCAGGTCAACTTTCCATCTGTATGTGCTTTCTTTTAGGTAGATGATGATAGATATAGATGATAGATAGATAGATAGATAGATAGATAGATAGATAGATAGATAGATAGATAGACATAGATAGATAATAGATGATAGATAGATAGATAGATAGATAGATAGATAGATAGATAGGTAGATAGATAGATAGAGATAGATAGACAGGTATTTCAGAGAGAGAGAGAGAGAGAGATAGAAACATTAATGATGAGAGAAAGTCACTGATTGGCTGCCTCCTGCACACTGCGCTCTGGGGATCGAGCCCACACCTGGGCATGTGCTCATTCAAAGCACAGTTTTGAACCACTGCAAACATATGCATGTCTATAGGCACTGACACATGTGATATATGTGGGGCATCTCATATGTGGGGCATCTCAACACGCTCAAGACATGTGGTGACATGTCTTGAGCGTGTTGCTGTATAGTTATCTGGGTGCCTGCCTGTCTTCTGTGAGAGCACTGCTGAGAATACAGAGGTGAAATATGATGTCTCAAGTATTTCTCCAAAGATTCTGCCTCTGCACACGCAGACACACATACAAACGTAAGGGGAAACAAAGCAAAGGTTACAGACTGGAGAATCTGAGTTACGTGAGTGTTCACTGTATTACTCATGTAGTTCAAATTTCTTCCCCCAAAAAGTTTGGAAAATTAATAAAATGCCTATGAGATAGATTTTCTACAAATGGCTTTCTAAACACTTTCCCGGAAATTTTCAAATATCATAAGGTTAAAAAAGAAATTGAGCCCAGCTGGTATGGCCCGGTAGTTGAACGTCGACCTAGGAACCAGGAGGTCATGGTTTAATTCCCTATCAGGGCACATGCATGGGTTGTGGGCTCCATCCCCAGTGGGGGGCGAGCAGGAGGCGGCCGCTCAATGATTCTCTTTCATCACTGAAGTTCCTGTCTCTCCCCTCTCCCTTTCTCTCTGAAATCAATAAAAATATATTTAAGGCAAAATGAAACAAAAACACTAAGTCAAGTAAAAGGAAATACTGTTTCTCTTAGTAAGTAATGAAGTTAGAAAGCCCATGAAAACAATTTAATATTATAGAACACAGGAGTGAAAAAAGTAACACCAAGAATGGAATTATATAACGAATCTCAGTATCAAGAAGAAACCACCATGCCCCATAACACTGAAATTGGTAGGTTGTTTGGGGCCCTTTGGCATTGGAAGGGGGTGTAAGCAAGAGATATGTGAGAGGGGGAGGGACGTGTGCATGTGGGTGTGCGTGAGTGTTGAGAAGACAGGCAGACGTTAACAGTAGAAGACATGGCATCTCGGATTCTGAGGGCACTCGGAGAGAGCGGTGACTGATTTATTTTGTCAATGCCTGGCAGGTGTGCTGGGGTAAAAGACCTCCTTACACTCATACAGAATATTTGATGTCTGGTCCTAGCCCCGTGGTTGGCAACGTGTGGCTCAGGAGCCACATGCGGCGCTTTGGCCCCTTGAGTGTGGCTCTCCCACAAAATACACGGCCTGGGCGAGCCTATGTTGAAGAAGTGGCGTTAGAAGTTTAAGTTTAAAAATGTGGCTCGCAAAAGAAATTTCAATCGTTGTCCTGTTGGTATTTGGCTCTGCGGACTAATGAGTTTGCCGACCTCGGCGCTAGGCAATCAGCAGACACAGAAACCCTCCCAAACAGAGCTCATCTCATGACGAGGGAGGATATTCTCAGACTGCATGGGCTGCAGCCACAATCTAGAAAGTGTGACACACGTAGGACAAGCCCCACGCTGGAAGCTCTCACGGTGGTGACAGTCCCTTCACATGGAAGGAACAGTTGGGAATCTTTCAGAAATGATCACATGTGGCCATTCCCATGTGCAAGTGTATTTCCTACACCACAATGAAGCCCCGCGCTTTCTTTCTAAAGATGAACATGTGAGGCATCATGTACATGTAATGAAATGCACTCGTTCTAAGTGCGGGTCTGAGTTTTAACAAGCGTGTGCCCTGCTTACTGATGAGCACGGACAGCACAGGAGGCGTCTCCATGATGCTGACGGCCCCTCATGGTCATTTCTCTTCCTGCTCAGACAAGGGTGGTCCTCCCAGGCTCTCCCCCACCGCACTAGCCTCAGGGCCGGGCACCAGGGCATCGCTGCCCCTGGCTCCCAGGGTCCAGCACCGAATTCACACAGGAGCATGGAGGAGTAAGGTTCTAAGCTCTGGGCAAGCACCAGGTCAGAAAATAAGCAAAAAACCCTGCTTTTAGGGTTCGGCTGTGAGCTCTGCTGTGTCCCCGAGAAATATGGTCACAGCTTTTTAACGATCCTATTAAATAGTTCAGACGAAAGGGCCTATTATTGGTAAGCACAGCAGTGCTGACATCCAGTAAATAAATCCGTTATCTTCCAAAAACAGAGAATGGAGGTGCCTGCAGAGTGTTGTGAGACGTGACTGCTGGATGGGCATGCACACAATGTAAGTCTGTTACCATCCTGCTTTCAGAGTCACCGGCACAGTAGAAGCCTGACCAAGCTCATTTCAAGAGATGATACTGTATTATTCCTTTTCTTAAATATTCGGTAATAGAATGCTAACTAGTTACCAAAATAAACCATCTTTGTTCAGCCAGTATGGAAATGTTTTGAATCTCAGTACTCAGACTTTATTAAAAATGTCCTCCTTGCCAAAACCAGTGTGGCTCAGTGGATAGAGCGTGGGACTGTGGACTGAAGGGCCCGGTTCGATTCCAGTCAAGGGCATGTACCTTGGTTGCGGGCACATTCCCTGTGGGAGGTGTGCAGGAGGCAGCAGATCGATGTTTCTCTCTCTCATCGATGTTTCTAGCTCTTTATCTCCTCCTTTCCTCTCTGTAAAAAAACAATAAAATATATATATTTTAAAATGTCCTCCTGAGCCCCTCCCCCCAGGAGCACCCTGTGGTCACTACAAGCATTCCACATCTTTCCGTTCAGTCCCTCCTTGAATCCTTCTCCTGAAACGTCTTGCGAAGCTGAGAAAACAGTTTATGCAATAACTCCCATCTTTTCTTCTCCTCATTTACCACATAATTACCACGAGTTCCAGGAGAACCACCAATAGTAGATTAAAATCGGTCTCCTAAGTGAAAAATGCTCCTCATTCCAAATGTAGATTTTCGTGGTAAAAGCCATCCGCTGCAGTTAAAATGAAACAGGACACACCGAAATAACCTGCAGGTGAGGACACTGATATTAGTTCAGAAGCCATGGATAGGACAGGGCTGCAGCAGCACGAAACAGCTTCCAAATGCCTCACGTTCCGTTAAAATGCCATCGCATTCCGAAAGCAACAGCGTACATTGGAAGGAAGGGACTCTGACCTGAAGGACAATGACTTCTAGAAAAGTAATACCCTCGGAAATAAACCCCATTTTTTATGTACCCTGTTTCCTTCTGGCCCAATAGCCTAAATAATTTAAGGATTTAATTTGGAAAGAGGTGGGAAATACAGACTTTGATTATTAAAATGCCTTCATAACTGGAAGCATTAGATAAATTGAATACAGAAAAGGGTACTGAAAAAAATAGACAAAGGACAGACGAAGCAGAAAAACTGCTTTGAACAGTGTGCACTGAGGTGGGGGCGCGCGCGCACGCGCGCGCACGCACACACACACACACACACACACACACACACACACATATACACGGGTTCGATTCCCAGTCAGGGCACATGTAGAATGGCTGCTAATATTTCATAAAATCTATAAACAACATATTAACATATAACCTTGCACTATGTGTCTAAGAGTTAACTAGGTTACACCAAAATCTGAATATGCTTTAATTCAACAGACAGTTATTAGGAAAGTTTTAATAGATTAAAAACAGATTTCCTTAACACTATATCACATATTCGTTAAGTCTAATCTGTCAGAAATACCATCGAATACTTCTCTCTCATCAATTTTAATCATCAGTAATTTTAAATTTTATTTTAAATAGCTATTTCATTTGTGTATTGGATATCTAGTGCTTTTATAAGTACTTCATGAGCTCTTGATAATTTACCAAAACGTTCTTTCCCACTGCACCACTCTGAAGCACTTTATTCTCATCTCAGACCCCCCCTCGAATCCCCGATCCTCAGGATTCGGCAGCCTGATTCGCCAAAACCAGATTTTCAAAATGATGAATGGATCATCAGCTGCACAGCCTCCATTACAAATGATAAATGAGTAGGCTGAACCTGGGGGCTTTCTATATTTCCAATTTCATTTTAATATTTCTTTTGTGTAGGAGAGCATCTAAAGCAGCTCTTTGATAAATGGAGACGTGATGGGTAACTTTGTTGTTTAAACGTGTCACCATGATGCATGCCGAGCATTGTGTTAGACCTTCTTGCATTTCTGTGTGCTGTTCTCTGAGGAAATGAGGAGGAAAGAGCACCAATAGGCTCTCGGAATATGTGTGCGAGGGGAGACCTAGATATCTCCCCGGTTCCCATGGAGACGGAGGAGTCCTTGGACCACGACCTCATGGCTGATGACCTCGGATGGTCACGGCCGATGGACCTGAGCATTCACATTCTGACCCAGGTTGCCTCTGGTTCCCGTCGCGGTGAAGGACTGTACATCCCGGAAAGCGGAGCCTCCCTGAGGGACAGACAGACTAGCCAGCGCCCCCCGCCCCCCCCCCCCCCCCAACCCTCTATGTCTTACTCTCAACGTGAGCTCACGGGCCAGCTGCAGGCAGAGCCTGGCAGTTACTGTCAGGGACGGAAGGAACTGCTCGCCAGCAGAGAAGTGACTCAAACAGGACGGAATGGGTCCTGCAGTCCCCACTGCCTTCCCGGCATTACTTTAGCCAGAGATGGCTTGAAAACACAGTATTGTAATACACTCACTTCACATCAAAGGCATGGCTCATTCCCATTCTGTGACTAATTTTAAAAATATATATTTTATTGATTTTTTACAGAGAGGAAGGGATAGGGATAGTTAGAAACATTGATGAGAAAGAAACATCGATCAGTTGCTTCCTATATACCGCCTACTGGTACCAAGGTACATGCCTTGACCGGAATCGAACCTGGGACCCTTCAGTCCGCAGGCTGATGCTCTATCCACTGAGCCAAACCAGTTTCAGCTCTGTGATTAATTTTTATTCGCCATTCCCTTAAGAGATCATTTATTTTTTGAAATATGTTTCTATTGTGGGTTTTTTTTTTGTTTTTTTTTTTGTTTTTTTTTAGAGAGAGGGAGAGGGAGAGATAGAAACATCAACCAGCTGCCTCTTGCATGCCCCCTGATGGGGATCTGGGGATGGAGCCCCCAATCCTAACCAGGAATCGAACCAGCGACCTCTTGGCTCATGAGTCAACACTCAAAGCGCCGGGCTCTCATTATACCCATAGCACCCAGCATCACGCCAGGGGCATCACAAATCTCAGTAAACTGGAAAGAGTGATTACACAATACCCTCTTCCTCAGAGGACTTCCTCCCGTGCCTAAAACAACATGCACATTCAGTGTAGGCACGTGGCATTCAGTCTAACAGGCAGCGTCTACATACTAACATGCCTTTGCTACCAATAAACAGATTAGAAATGCATTCTCTGAACGTATTGTATCTACGTAACATCGGACCTCTGGCTAATCTGGTATTATTTTATAGCCATTATGATTAACATCAATAGGTTTCCATTTCAATGGTGTAGAAAATGGAATCATTTTTCTTTTTTTTCCCTTTTTAAAAAAATATATTTTATTGATTTTGTACAGAGAGGAAGGGAGAGAGATAGTTAGAAACATCGATGAGAGAGAGTCATCAATCAGCTGCCTCTTGCACACCCCCTACTGGGGATATGCCTGCAACCAAGGTACATGCTCTTGACCAGAATTGAACCTGAGACCCTTAAGTCTCCAAGCAGACGCTCTATCCACTGAGCCAAACCGGTTTCGGCGGAAGCTCATTTTTCATCCCTCCTAGTTACTTATGCAGTTTAAAGGATCTTAGTAATCAAGGGACATTCTGAAGTAACAAAACTTAAGACAAATGATTTCAAGAGCATATTTCCCCTTCTTCATACAAGTAAAACTTACATGACATATTTGCTTACATGTTTAATAATATCCAACAGAATGCCTAGCTCATATAATTATTACACTGGTTTATGTGGGCACATTGTAGATACAACTGACATCAAGGGGAAATCTCTGGAAATAATACAATTAGGCTAGGGAAGAATGAAACACCAACTTGAAAGTTTTCTGTAAAACATGTAAAGCTTAAGTAATAAAATATTTGTGCATAATAAAACAGCTTCTCCAAAGCAAATTAGAAAGACATATAATTAAAATAAAATATAAATTCATTTCATTCTAGATAACAATACAGGACACATTTATTCTTCTTGGAAAAAGTACAAATGTGAAATTTTGATATACTGATTGATTTCTCTGCCATTATGATTCCCTTTCATGTACTAATGAGACTAGTCAAGACAGATCATCTTAATCATCGGCGGTGACAAACGGTAAACAGAGCATAACTAATAAATTCCTTATTTAGCCTCCTCTGCCACTGGTCTTACACAAGGCTCAGTTGCTAGCATTCAGCGCCATCTTAAAACTTGTGTTCTTCTGAAACTGGTGTGGCTCAGTGGCTACCGCGTAGGTCTGTGGACTGAAAGGTCCCAAGCTCGATTTCGGTCAAGGGCATGTACCTTGGTTGCAGGCACATCCCTGGTGGGGGTGTGCAGGAGGCAGCTGGTAGATGTTTCTCTCTCATTGATGTTTCTAACTCTCTCTCTCCCTTTCTCTCTGTAAAAAAATCAATAAAATATATTAAAACAAACAAACAAACAAAAAACGTGTGTTCTGCTCCACAGGATGTCATTGGGGCTAAATTAGACTTTAGGATACATTACAGGTAGAGACGCGCCTGAGATCCTATTGTTTTACCCACAAAGAAGACACTGATTGCGAATGAGTTTTCAGTCTTTGCAGATGTGATCTAACACATGTACGAATGCCTTTGGATGTCATTTTCTTCCTGCTGCTATTCATCTTCTTGTTTACACATCCAACAGTTCCGTTACCCAAAGGGCCATTTTGGGTGTTATTATGTCATTCTACGGAAGCATCTGAAGGCACGCCAGCTGCCTATGTCACACGGTGAACTTGTTTAAAATACGGCCTCTCGGGAACTGGACAGAGAGGCTGGGGCTGAGGGTAGTCGCTCTGACTGACCAAGCACATGTGTGCACACCCGAGGGATATGCTTCTGTGTAATTCGATGCAGAAATAGTTACGATAAAATGTGCGTCTTCCTTGTACAGCGAAGGTAAAACTGTTTTCCAAGCTCATCGAGTGTAGGATGCAATGGTGGGTTTTCACTTCGATCAGGGAGTGATTTTAAAATTCTCTCAGTGGTTCCGGATAGAACTTAGAACAGGACACAGAGGTTAAGTGAACACTGACTCCATCCACAGTGCTGGCGACAGCCGACTCAGGATGCACTGCATGACACAACGTAGTCACAGCAGCCAGACCAGGAGGTTATAAGCAAAAAACGGAAAAATCACTCTGCCCTCCAAGTATCCGATGTTACGATATCCTCATGGTCTGTTAATTTTTCATTTTCTGAATTTTCAAGTAAAATAAATTCTCTTTTTAAGTTTTTAAAATATATTTTTACCGATTTTAAAGAGGGAGAGGGATCCGAACTCCTGGGGGTAGGTACGGGGAGGGAGGAGTGAGGGAGGGAGAGAGACAGATCAGCTGCCTCCCATATGTAATGAGTCCCACTGCAATGGAACCACAGCCTGGGCATGCGCTCTGACCGGATCCAACTGCTGACCGTCTCACACATGTCACTCGGTGCCTGGGAAACAGTGACTCGCCACCCCCCACTGCCCTCCCCAAGCAGCAGCCTTTTCACGCCTCTTAACTTAATTATGGGCCTTCCTTATCAGTAATTAACCCACCTCTCTGCTCCCTGGCCATAAAGGACAGCACTGCGCAGAAGTCAATGCCAAGCAACGAGGGACAGCAAAGTGGGGTCCCATGGGGACCCCCCTAAAGGAAGGAATCTGCAGTGACCGAGTCGCTAGAACAGAGGAACCACATTGACTTAGTTACAACCTGCCACCTACGTGATGAGTAACTCAGGACTCTCCAACATGACAGAGTGTCTTCTCCACACGTCAGGAGTCCACGTGGCACATGCACGCAGCCTTCCCTGTTCACTGAGAGCCTCTGAGGAAAGATCAGATACACCGCGCCCCTCCACACAGATGCACGACCGTCCCCTCCCACTAGACACGCTACAACCCTCCCACGCAGATACTGCACCCCTCCCAGGCAGACATGCTTGTACATTTTCATGGAAAAAGTGGGATGAGGTAGTTAAGGTCACTTGTGCACCAAGATGAGAAACTTTCACAGGACAGAGAAGCTGTGTTTACAGCAACACTGTAAATGTACAGAACATGCTTGTAGAACTATTTTTTATTGTGGTTAAATATGCATAATATAAAAAGTACCCATTTAATCATTCTGAAGCACATTAACATTGTTGTGCTCCCATTGTTACATTATTTTTAATCAACAACTGAATAAAATGGGGGCCAAAAACTCTACTGACAATTTAAAAGGGATCAATGGGCCGGCACCATTTTAACGGTTCTTATCAATCAACATGAGGAAACTCTGACATGTTTGTCAGACTGGAAATAGCCAGACGTATGGGATAATCACCACTGGACTGACTGTCCAAATAAATATTGATTTCTTGACTCTGTTCTATAAGTGCCTCTAGGTATTGTCTTTTATTTAAAATCAGAACATTCACTTACATTTTGGTACCTAGCGAAATGTTATAATTTTATTTAATAAAATTATTTTAATGTAACTTCCCCATAAGATGTCACTCAGCATCTTACCATTGACATTTGCCATGCACTATCAAAACGTAATATGGTTTTGATAACTTATTTATTCCACTGACTTTACTGAGGTATGATATGTGTTTCTGTAAAGGGTCTTAAAGGTCGCTCTCAGGGACAGCATTAAGTAATATGCTACATCTAAAGTTTTATTAACATCATTATAGCTGCAAAAAAGCCTTCGAGTTTTTATCATACGAAGACCATACAAATCATGCAGCATGTATCATATTATCAATTCCTTTAAGTCTTGACCCATAAAAACTGCATCTTTCTTGTTGCATCCATAATGTCACAGTAATCAGTAACACAAATAGAACAGTTTGCATTATTTTATTCAATCTGCACGTTTCCCTAAGAAATCTAATCCCAACATCTATGGAAAAATTTTCACCAAGTTTCAATAAAACTGGGAAGTTGAGCCTCAGATATTGGACAGCTACTTTTCTGTACTATCACTTGTGGCAATCATAGATCTCAAAAATTTAACATGCTTTATTTTGTGTTTAGCTATTATTGTTTCAACAAATATTGTCATCATAGTCAACCTTTTTTTCCCTTAATGATACAGACCGGTGGTCCGAGAACTCATTAGTCAACAGAGCCAAATACCAACAGCACAGCAGAGGCCTAATTTAGGCCCAAGCTCACCTGCCTCCTGCCACACAGCCTGGCCACGCTCACTCTGTCCACAGGAAGCGCCAGGAAGTGGCTGTCGACCCATCTAGTTATGTAAAGAACACCCAATTGTCGGAAACCCACCTGCACATCATCCATACTAGGGCTGGCTGACTGAGAAAGGGAAACGTGAATCGGATTATAACCCATTTGAGTTACTGAATTGATTAAAGCTTGGGTCCTGGGAATTTCTACTTTGGGGGATTTGTCAATACTTGGTCCTGGTTCTCCTTAGAGTCCTGCTGGGCTGTGCTCTCCAGGGATTTAAATGCTTGTTGGTAAGCCCTCACACCATCATAGTCGAACAATCAGAAAGAGTATGTGCACAGCAGCACAATTCACCATAGCTAAGATGTGGAAACGGCACAGTGCCCCTCAGCAGACGAGGGGATAAAAAGCTGTGGGACATCCACACCACGGAATACGATGCAGCTGTGAAAAAAAGAAGGAACCCTGACCCTTTGAGTCAGCAGGGAGGGACCTGGAGAGCATTGTGCTGAGTGAAATAAGCCAGGCAGAGAAAGACAAGTGTCCCGTGATCTCCCTCCTGTGTGGAATCTAATGAACAAAATAAACTCATGAACAAAATAGATCCAGAGACAGGGAAGCATGGAACAAAATGTGGAATCTCTGGTGGGGTGGAAGGGGGAATGGGAAGAGACTAAAGAACTTGTATGCCATCACCCAGGGACACAGACAATAGTGGGGTGAAAGCCTGGGGCGGGGAAGAGTGGGAAGAGGGGGGTTAATTAGGATACAAGGGCCTTCTGTAACACTTTCATCAATAAAGATCCAAATTAAAAAAAAAAAAAAAAGATCAGACAAGGGAATGAAAGTGACAACGACGTACACATTGATGACGGTGAGGCCGTGTCCCTTCCATTGCCTGCCCAGCTAACGGAGACAGCAGGTGTGTGACTCTTTAGCCCCATGAGCAGCAAACTGCATCTCTCGAGCCACATGCATCTCTTTGGCCCCTTGAGTGTGGCTTTTCCACAAAATACCACGGCCTGGACGAGTCTATTTTTTTAAAAAAATATATATATTTATTGATTTTTTTACAGAGAGGAAGGGAGAGAGATAGAGAGCTAGAAACGTCGATGAGAGAGAAACATCAACCAGCCGCCTCCTGCACACCCCCTACTGGAGATGTGTCCGCAACCAATGTACATGCCCTTGACCGGAATCGAACCCGGGACCCCTCAGTCCGCAGACCAATGCTCTACCACTAAGCCAAACCGGTTTCGGCTGGACAAGTCTATTTTGAAGAAATGGCATTAGAATAAGTTTAAGTTTAAAAAATTTGGCTCTCCAAAGAAATGTCAATCGTCGTACTGTTGGTATTTGGCTCTGTGGACTAATGACTTTGCCGACCACTCACTCCTTGAGATATTAACCTAACAATGACACTTCCTCATCCGCACTGATTCAGCAGTTGGTAAATTTAACATACAGGCTGCCATGTACCACTTACCAGAGAGTCCGTGAGTAGAGGAATTTTTCAAATTACATCCCTGAGGAGACACAGAAGCGTGAGGGAATTGCATGAATCACAACGCCGTGTTCGATAACGAAAACCAGAACCAAAGGCCATGCAGCCTGTTCCAAAGACCCACCTCCTTTTGGGAGTTCCCGTATTCCCACAGGGAAGCCCCAGGGTTTTTTCAGACTTTTCAAAATAAATGCATATGAAAATATTCTGAGTGCAAGAACACCTGTGGATATGTCAAAGTATGTGCATCCTTTCCAACACGTAGAAAATGAACGTGAGCAGCACACACCACTTCATGTGTGCTGCCACACACACAGGCTGCGGGGCCTGGGATAGTGTTTGTGTCTGAGGGAAGGGGGTAGGAGGTGGCTAAAGGGTGATGGATGGTGGTCTGACTTTGGGTGGCAGGCACACTGTGCACTATACAAAGCATGTGTCATAGAAATATACACTTGAGGACTATTCTATCTAATAAAAGAGTAATATGCAAATTGACCATCACTCCAACACACAAGATGGCTGCCACAAGATGGCCAGCAGAGGAGGGCAGTTAGGAGGGACCAGGCCTGCAAGGAAGGGCAGTTGGGGGTGATCAAGCCTGCAGGGGAGGGCAGCTGGGGGCCATCAGGCAGTGGTAGGGGGGAACCAGACCAGCAGGGGAGAACACTTAGAGGTGATAAGGCTGGCAGGGGAGGGCAGTTATGGGTGATCAGGCTGGAAGGGGAGGACTACTGGGGGTAACAGGCCTGTAGGTGAAGGCAGTTGGGAGCAACCAGGCCAGCAGGGGTAGGCAATTAGGGCAATCGGCCTGGCAGGGGAACAGTTAGGCATCAATCAGGCTGTCAGGGGAGTGGTTAGGGGGTGATCAGGCTGGCAGGTAAAAGTGGATAGGTGCAATCAGGAAGGCAGGCGGGTGAGCAGTTAAACCATATAACTCATTCATGATATTCTGGAACACTAACAAAGTAGTAGCTTATTTCTTATTCCATGGAGTTAAAATTGTATCACAGATTGGATGCTATTTATACCACAATTCATGACCAGCATCGTGACCTTTCTGCTTGCTTTGAAGACAGTGCCAAATAGAATTTGTATGTTTTCAGTTAAAATTGTCAAGAGAAACAGATTTAAAAGCTCAGGAATAGGTTCAAGATTGACAACAGACTTAATATGTACAAACCTTTCCAAATCTGATGTGTGCATGGCAAACTGGAACAAACTGGACCCATGGAACAAACTGTACATTTGGGTGACGTGCTCAATATGAGTAGCAGGATTCCATTCTGCTACTCATATTCCACAAACAATTCACCACTGACACTGAAACCCAAGTTTTATTCTAGAAGCAATTTTGTTCTCTAAGTTAACCTCTAATGCAGAAAATATCACTGCATTAACAGTTACGGGCTAACTTACCCCAATTCAATTATTTTGTTTGAAGATTGTAAAGTCATCTTATTTAATTGTGAATTTTTTAAATGTTCAGAATATCCATTAGTTATCCAATGATTGAAAATAACTGCAAATTCTTTGCAAAAATCAAAATACATTTTCTCTAAATGGTTTTGGGATGTAATTTGTACTTTTCCTGCACACATGCACATACACACACACACACACACACACACAGGACCACTGGAGATATTGTTAAAAATCCTTTTAAGTTAGTGCACATTTTGAAATGTAGGAATATGATCATTTTTTTAAAGGGAAAATTAAAAATATATCAACATCAAATAGACAAAAAAAGTGAAAATGATCCCATAAATATTATTCTCTGAAACTGAGATTAAAAACATGATAATCATAAATTCTTACTTGAAAATGTTCAAAACATAGCACATACACATTTTTGAGTTAGTATTTGTGTTTCTTACAAGGTCATTAATTCTGAGAAGTTAGGTTCAGTTTTCTGGTTAGAGCTTATAGTAAGTTCCCTTACAGAAAGTCCTCATGGCATCCTATGAGCTATAAGTAACACACCTTAGGCAACTGTAAATGTTGGCAAGGAAGGTTTGTAAAGTACAAATGCTCTTTAACATACATGCACCAGTGACTATATTTAGCACCTCTTCTGTTATCCTTTAAAATAGGCATAAATCTAAAATGTCAAATATAGTTGGACCATACATTAGAACCTATATCACTTCTGTCCACATAACTCTCACACAGGACATAGAGACTGGAGCAGTTTACAGACATAACCTGGAGGGACTGGTTATAAAGTCCCTTTAAGTCCTTTCACTGTAACGAGAAGAAATATGGTAGCAGCTATGTCTAAACCTTTTGTTTGTTTGCTGCTTGTGACATGTGTTTATATCTTGACTTATTTATCTCACAAAGGTTCAAAGTTACACTGGGAAATCTAGCATTTAACCACTTCCTGGCTAATACGAGTGATACAGAACTAACCGATTTCAAATTCACAAACAAATCAGCAAAAGCAAGGCCAATCCTTGTTAGAAACCCAAGGTTGATTCACACATCAAGATTATCATACTATGAACAAACTGAGGTGTTTCCAAGTAAAATTTTGTCTACATATTCTGTTTGAGGTTTAAGCACCAACAAAATGAGATCTTGTTCAATAGGTTTGCCTTTTCCCATAAGTGAAACTTGAGTTTTAGAAAGAAGCCAGAACATACTTTCTTTAAAATGAAGGTTTCCCTTCCAAAAACAATTTACTTACGTGGCTAGTCCTCTAAATCAAACTAGAATAACCATAGCGATTCCCTAGTCTTTGCTCTAAGGAAAGCCACAGAAGGTATTTTACTTTCTTTTGTTCAAAAACCACCACCAACAACCTTATCCAGAACCGAAATAAAAAACAACAAACTGCCCTGCCTCTTTGATTCTTAAATGAGCTGAGAGAAGTGGCCCCAGAGACTAATGGGAAAAGAAAAGAAAAATCTGCGTCAAAATTCTCTTAAAACTTCCAATGAGTTTTTTTTTTTTTTTGAAAACACATCACAGCACATTTAACGTGCAGAATCATTTTTCTCAGACACACAAAGAAAAGTAGATGAACAACACTGTACTTGCATTTGGACTAACCCAGTGGTCGGCAAACTCCTTAGTCCACAGAGCCAAATATCAACAGTACAAGGACTGAAACTTCTCTTGAGAGCCAAATATTTTTAATTTAAACTATATTGGTAGGTACATTGTTATTAACTTAATAAGGGTACTCCTAAGCTGGCCTAAGGGCCACACTTAAGGGGCTCGTGAGCCGCAGTTTGCCGACCAAAAAACTCATGGAATTTGTCCATTAACTACTGCTCTCCTGAGGCTAGGTAATCACTTTGTTAAACAAAACAAAACAAACAAACAAAAACAACAGGGGAGATGCTGCTTGCTAATGTCATGGTCCTAGCCTCAGGGATCTCACATTTGCATCTGCCCACCTTCTGGCTCCACTGCCTAAGGAGCCTTCCCGCTACTTTATTTTTATTTTTATTTGTTGTGGATAGAATGAAGTGCATACTTCCGAGGAGATCCCAACACCTGGGAGTCGTCCTGCCTAAGGCTGTGTTGCTAAGAGGGTTTGGGAAGAAAGAGTAACCTGGATCATCACACTGCACCATCCCAATGCTCAGCATCTCCACCACCAATCAGGAGTGACCTCCCTGCCAGGAGGGGAGGATGGGGCTCGTGGTCAGAGAGGACCTCCCCGAGCCTGCAGGGTCCCATCCATCCAGCCGGTTTCCTAGGGGCTCTGAGAACAGCACCTGCCAGCACTCCCCTGGTCCCCGGCCCCCTCCTCTGGTCCCCGGCCCCCTCCCTGGTCTCAGGCTCCCTCCCCTGGTCTCCGGCCCCCTCCCCTGGTCTCCGGCCCCCTCCCTGGTCTCAGGCTCCCTCCCCTGGTCCCCGGCCCCCTCCCCTGGTCTCCGGCCCCTTCCTGGGAGCCAATAGCTGAAAGTCGCTGCGGGGTGAGCAGAACTACTCTCCAGAGAAGTTTGCTCCCTGTCGCCGGCATCGGAAATCCTGAGACCGTTCAGCACCCTGGCCAGCTCCATCCACAGCCCATCCCGCACTCCGCCCGCTCCATCCAGGCCCCCGGCGCCCGCCAGGGACGCAGCAGGCTCAGTCCCCTAAGCTTCCCAAGCGCAAACACGCTGCGGGGTTTGGTTTGATTTTATTTTTTATTTTTCTTCCTTAAAAGGAGTCCTGCGGACACAGTTTGCTTCCGATCAGGAGACACGGGTCATCTCAGCTCCGCGCTATGCGGTCCGGAGCGCGGCCAGCTGGGGTCAGCCCAGCCCGGTCCCCGCTGCCCGCTCCGGCGCCTGCGATCCCGCACAATTCCACCCCGATTTCCCCCAATTCCACCCCGATTTCCCCCAATTCCACCCCGATTTCCCCCAATTCCACCCCGATTTCCCCCAATTCCATCCCAATTCCACCCCAATTCTCCCCGATCCCACCCCAGTCCCCACCGCGCGGACACACACCACGCGTTGGGAGCCGTGGGATCGCCTTCACCGCCTCCGGACCCACCGGCACCTGCCCTTTGGGCCGGAGGGCGGGAGGGAGAGGAAGGGGAGAGAGAGAGAGAAAGGGAGAGAGAAAGGGGGGAGAGAGAGAGAAAGGGGGAGAGAAAGGGGGGAGAGAGAGAGAAAGGGGGAGAGAGAGACAGAGAAGGGGGGGAACACCAAATCTCACCAGAGTCCGGCCCCCCGTCCTGCCCAGCGGGCCCCGGAAGACCCCCTTGATGTTGCGAAAGTGCCCGTTGCTGAGCCGCGTGGAGCTGATGACGATGTAGTAGCACTCCATGGGCCGCCGCCGCCGGGCCGAACCGGGGCCGCCGAACCGGAGCGCAGCTGCAGCCGGAGCCGCAGCCACGGCCGGGCCGGCACGGGGGCGCCGGGAGGCCGGGCCGGCACGGGGGCGCCGGGAGGGGCACCCGCCTGCCCGCGCCCCGCGCCTCCTCGGACCCGCTCCCGCTCCGGCCGTGCGCGCCGCCCGCCGCCCGCCGCCCCGCGCTCCGCCGGCTTCCCGGCTTCCCGGAGCGGCGGGAGGCGGTTATGTGCGCGGAGCCCGGACCCGGAGCCAATGGCGGAGCCCGGCGGAGCGGAGGCGGAGGCACAGGCGGGAGGGCCAGGTGGGCGGAGGCACAGGCGGGAGGGGGTCCCCGTGGGGAGGGGACGCGCTCAGGCAGGAGGGCCCCCCGGTGGCCGGACCCGCAGGCGGAGGCGGCCGCAGTCGGCGGCGATGGGGACAATGAACAGTCCTGGGCGGCCACGCAGGTGCCCAGCCGCCCCCCCTCGGCGGCTCCCCCCGCGTGCCCTCCCGGCTCTACGGTCGGTCGGTCGGTCGGTCTGTCTTAATGCGTTTCCGTGTTTTCTCAGTGGGAGGCCGGGTCCCCCCCGCCCGGTCTCCCGGCGCGGGCAGCCGTGCCCCGTGGACGGACCGGGAAGGGTGCCGGCGGGAGGGGAGGACGCGGCCCTGGCTTGTGGGCCCCGCACCCGCCTCCCCAGACCCCGGCGCCCTGGGCCGCGGAGCGGAGGCCGCGGGCTGCGGTGCGGCTCCCGCCCTCCTCCCGCCGCGGATGGAGAGGGACCGGCCGCCTCCCGAGGGGACGGAACGGGGTCTGGTCCTCGCCTGCTGGCCCGGGGCTGAGCCCACAGCCCTGGCCCGGGCGCCCCCCCTCACCCGCTGGTCTGCGGGGAGCGGGGTGGCCCCCAGGTGCCAACAGGGCTCAGGGCGCCAGAGAGATCCACCGGGAGGGGCTCAGGTTTGCTGGAGGCTTCCTCCTGGAAGGACTTACAGGGTGAAAGCAGATCCCACACCTTCCCCTGCGTCCTGCCCAGAGCAAACTGCACTTGGATAGAATTTATCTCTTCCACGTGGGAGCCAGGATTCCAAGATGTGCCATCCACAGGGTCCCTGATACAAGACTGTACACAGCAGCGACTCTGAAAACTTTAATATGGTCCTCAAACCGATCTGCCGCCTCGATTTGACTCCTTTTAAAAAACATATTTGTATTGATTTCAGAGAGGAAGGGAGAGGGAGAGAGAGAAAAACATCAGAGATGAGAGAATCATGGATCTGCAGCCTCCTGCACGCCCCCTACCCGGGATGGAGCCTGCAACCTGGGCCTGTGTCCTGATGGGACTCAAACCTTGACCTCCTGGTTCCCAAATCCTCGCTCAACCACTGAGCTGCACCAGCTGTGCTGATGTTACTCTTTGAAAGAAGAGAAAGAGAGACAGAGGTATCATGAGAGAGACAATCTTTCTTGTGTGTGGACCTCATAATCATCTAAGCTAGGTGTTGCGGGGAGGGGTGGTAGTGGTTTTTTTTGCAATATTTTTCTCTAAAGATACTTCTGGGAAAAGGTTCAGATATTTATCCACATGGAAAAGCTCACGTTCTGGCTCATGAACCAGGACCCCAGTCCCATGACGTGTCCCATGGAACAGAGTGTCACCCACATGGAAAGTGCTGGCGAAGTTTATGCGTCACATGCCTTATGGCACAAATGCCAAAAAATAAGCGTCAGGGAAATGTCTGTCCGTTCTCTGGAAAAAGTCGCAGCTCTGGTAGAGCAGTCTACCGTTGCCACGTGCATGCTGATGATCCCGAGGAACCGGGGAAGCTAGGGGGTCAGGCACGGGGACCCCGGGGGGAAGAGAAACTAGAACCCGGGACCCAGCGAGGTAGTTACTCAAGCACCCAACTGAGCGGGAAGGCAGGGCACCCCCAGAGGCATGAACTTTGAATTGTACGGATATGGCTAACACAGCAGCTTGCTAACAACCCATCACAAGGCAGGAAGGCATGTAAACCAATCCCAAGGAACTTGCTAAGGCAGGATTATTGGAAAAGACCAATCAGGAGCTAGCTGTATCCACCCTCCCCCCCCAGATTACAAAGCAGGCTCCTCCCCCTCTCTCCCTTGGGCTGGAGGTCAGACACCTGCTCCCTGAGCCGGGCGAACGGCCACGGGGCCTCCCCACGCGGACTCATCATGAGCTACGGTGCCCTTGAGCGCTGAGCAGCACCTGATGCTACTAGGATATCCCAGCACAGCGGTCGGCAAACTCATGAGTCCACAGAGCCAAATACCAACAGGACAACGATGGACATTTCTTTGGAGAGCCACCTTGTTTAAACTCAAACTTCTTCTAACGCCACTTCTTCAACATAGACCCGCCCAGGCCGTGGTATTTTGTGGAAGAGCCACACTCAAGGGGCCAAAGAGCCGCATGTGGCTCGAGAGCCACGGTTTGCCAACCACGGCCCCAACATCTTTTCTAGGACCAGCTTCTCCCAACAAACTTCCTCCGTGAACCCCTCCTTTCCTCCGGGAACCCCTTCTCCGTTTGGTGAGATGAGGTGCGCACACACACCTGTCGCTGAGAGGGGGTCTGGTTTCTGCCAAGCGCTGTCACCTGCTGTGTAAATGAAGATCACACATTTGATGTTTTGTCTGCTGTATCTCCATTTGTTTTCTATTTTCGTTTACATCAGAGCTGAAAGCATACGGTTTCTATAACTAGTTTGATGTCGGTATGTTTAAATAAACGCCACAAATGAACCTAACCCGTGCAGGGAGTCTGGAGAGGAGATTCAGCTACGAGGAACAGCAGTCCATGCCAGTCGTGGGATACACACTGAATAAGCATTATTAGCCTCGCGGCTTCCGGGTTTGTTACTGTGTGGTTTGAAAAGAGATGGTCACTTTTTAAGGAAATTATTAACTAATACCTACGAGCAGGTCTACCCTCATATTTCTACTTCTGTATTTCAATTCTGCTGAGTTTACTTTTATTATTATTTTTAATCCTCACTGAGGATATTTTTCCATTGATCTTTAGAGAGAGTGGAAGAGAGAGGGAGAGACAGAAACATCGATGTGAGAGAAACATATTAAATGGCTGCCTCCTGCAGGAGCCCCAACCAGGGCCCGGGCCGGGAAGGAGCCTGCCACTGAGCTACATGCCCTTGATCGGAAGGAATTGACCCCTGGACCCTTCGTCCCACAGGCTGATGCTCTATCCACTGAGCAAAACTGGCCAGGGCAATTCTGCTGAGTTTAAATGGAGGAGGGGTGAGGTGGGGTGGGGAAGGAAGTTCCAAACAAAGACTGTACTTTATAAATAACTAATATCTCATCAGTTATAAGATTGACCGTTCTTATCTCCACTATTAAAATCCCATACTGCCAGTGAACTGTAAGAAGCCACTGATCACACGACATCTTAATTACATTAAAAACAAGAAGATACAGGCCTAGATGTGGGCAGACACCGCCACAGTCCACAGTGTGCGAGAAGCCACGGTAAGACACGTCCAGCAGCAGCAGCGTGGGAACCTGGGAAAACGACGCACCCCCTCCCTCCGGTCATTTCGCCTCTGAAGGAACGGGAATAAGTGGACACCATCCATGTGCCTTCAGGCCTGAATGACTCCGAGGCTCTGGCAACGCCCCCAAATGGACAGCGGTCAGACCTGGCCGAACAGAAACCCAGTTTATTTTCTCTCCAGGATGTGTGCCTTGAATAGATGGTGAAAATACAGAAATGTGGAATTTAATGCAAATGTAAGAAGGGCCAGTGAGACATCTCACACTGTTGCTTGGATTCAGCCCTAAGAAGAGAATTAAGCAGTTTGTGCTATGCAATTCTTTAACAAGTTTTGAAAAAATGGAAGGTTACCTACTGACCAATACAACCTGTTTATTTGATATTGGGTTTGTATCTTTTTTATCTCTTTACTTTTCAATTCTAATAAGTAGCATTGGGAGAGCTGCCAGAACACTGCTGATTTAAGAGCCAAAGCTACATTTCCGATATGTTGCCAAAGAAATTAATGTAATTGGACACTATCTACCTCATTTACCAAAAGAAATAAAGTGAAGATATATTATTATAAGTCAAGAGAAGAGATGAACTATTATTACATTCCTCTGCTTTATAGTCCTTTTGGAAAGCAATCTGGCAACATCCATTAACATAAAAACTGCATATAACTGTTGAGCTAGCCTGGGATTCTCTAAATAGATTAAAAGGATATTTATGAGAATACTTAATGCTGCACTGTGTAACTGTTCACAGTTAAAGAAACAGAAATAAAAAAAGAAATATATTTTACCTCAAGAAAATTATCATCAATAAAGAAATGGTTACATAAGTTGCTACATATTCCACAGACTTTGCATCCAATAAAATAATGAAGTGTACCTATACCCATTTATTGGGTAGGATTGACTAGTTGTTTTATTGTATAAGATATGCAATGGACAAACCAAAGAAGAATACAAATTGGATCTGGTTTTGTGTAAAAAATACAAATATGTGTATCTATTGGTAGAAGAACAAACAGGCATGAGTATAGGTAAGGGTCTATGTAGTTTGTAACATGCCTTAATCTCAGGGATAAGGGAGAAGAAAAAAGATGAATAAAGAAGGCAAAAGCTAGGGAGATGGGAAAAGTAAGACTGACATACATACACTGACATACATATACACATACACACACCGACACATAATGTGGGTAGGAACACAGAACTCAAAACAAATAAGACAAGGAGAGAAGGAAAGAGATGGAGGGAGGGGGATGATACAATTACCATTAGATGTGAAAATGGGAGGAGATTTGCGAAAGAGGGAGAATATTGGGAAGAGACTAAAATAAGAGCATTCTGTCTACGATGGTGACGAGATGGCTCTGAGAGGAACTGGGAAGGGCTTGCGAATGCGAATGGACAGGGATTCCTGGTCGCTTGGGCGCGGAGTGAGGAACAGTCAGCGCAGCGGGAGCTGGACCTCAGAAGACCTCCGAGCCGGTGGGAAGCTGGGAGGCGGAGAGAAGTGGGGAGCGGGCTGAAGTCGGGGGAAATGGTCTCCCGTGGAGATGCTGTTTGATGTGCAGGCGGAGAGGGCAGGGATGGGCTATGGGCCTCATTTACAGGCCGACGGGGCTGCCTGGGAGGATGGGCAGGTCGTGGGCACCAGACACACCAGGGGAGCCCAGGCCAAACAGCTAAGGACGGGAAGGGAGCTGCCAGGGGCTCAGGACCAGTGGGCCGCCTGAGGGAGGCTGTCTCCTCCGGAGAACAAGGCCGCGCGGAGGGGGAGGTCAGGGCTGAGGGACGGAGCAGCTCGGAGAGGAGACTGGATCGGCGGTCTCCAGCTGTCCGTCTGGAAGGTCTGTGTCCAGCTGTCCGTCTGGAAGGTCTGTGTCCAGCTGTCCGTCTGGAAGGTCTGTGTCCAGCTGTCCGTCTGGAAAGTCTGTGTCCAGCTGTCCGTCTGGAAGGTCTGTGTCCAGCTGTCCGTCTGGAAGGGCCGTGGGAAGGTGAGAACACCCACCTGGTTCTGAGGTTAGTCCTCTCATTCACAACGACATGGGGAATGTTTATGTCACAAAAGGTGAAGGGTTGTCCCGGCCAGTTTTGCTCAGTGGATAGAGTGTCAGCCTGCAGAGTCCTGGGTTCGATTCCAGTCAAGGGCATGTGCCTCTGTGGCAGGCTCCTCCCCAGCCCGGGCCTTGGTCGGGGTACATGCAGGAGGCAGCCCATGTATGTGTTTCTCTCACATGGATGTCTCCCTCTGTCTTTCCCTCCCTCTTCCATTCTCACTTAAAAAAATCAATGGAAAAATATCCTTGGGTAAGGATTTAAAAAAAAAAAAATGAACAGGATTGATTTAAAATGAAAAATCCAGTTTAAAAATTAGTTGGATCCAAGGGCCCTTGTCAATGTAAAATAAACAATGTCTTTGTTTTACATCCTATAGATTAATGGTACGTACGCAGCCTATTTTACACATTGGGAATCTGAAGTCCCGGCCGCACACTTCAGGTGCCTCGGCTGGAACCGAACCACTCGGCACGGTAAGCGTGATCGGGGGTATTTCCAGGCGGATGAGATGTGTGCGTGGCCGGAAATGAAGAGGCTGATGGGCTGCATGGTCTCTGTTTCAAATTTTCCGTTTATCCAGCTGCTCCTCATTGTAGCAGGGGCCTGACTACACCCGCACGCTCAGAGCCACTGGCACAGAAATACACCCGCACCCTCAGAGCCAGTCGCACGTGATGACAGGATTAGCCAGGTCAGCGGGCACCGAGCGGGCACTGACCGGGGAGGCTGTGTAGTCAGGAGCCACCCAATGAGGCGTCACCGATGGAAGTGGCTGGGAGTTTGAGGTCAAAGACCCAGACCCAGAAAATGCAGGGAATTCGCACAGGGATTAGGGAGGCAGGGCAGCTCGACGCTGGAATCCCAGGCCTGGAAATGCAGGGCCAGGAAAACAGACAGATCTGGGCTGTGCAGTCTGGAGAATGCAGGCGTGTTTCCAGTGACCATGGGGGCGGGTGGTGGGAGAGGAAAGGGAGGAAAGGGGAAAGTGTGGCAGGATCCGCTATGGCTGTCTCTGGTGGACAGAGCCGGCAGTGGCAGTGGGAACAGTGTTATTAAAAATGCAAACAGCAGAAACCGGTGTTGCTCGGTGGATAGAGCATTGGCCTGTGGACTGAAGGGTCCCGGGTTCAATTCCAGTCAAGGGCATGTACCTTGGTTGCGGGCACATCCCCAGTGGGGGGTGTGCAAGAGGCAGCTGATCGATGATTCTCATCAATGTTTCTAACTCTCTCTCCCTCTCCCTTCCTCTCTGTAAAAATCAATAAAATATATTTTTTTAAAAATGCAAACGCAGTCAAGGCCTCGCAGTTGTAACCTGGGGCAGGTTAAGGTGCGAGACCCTGGGGAGCTGGCTGCACTGTCGGAGCTCCAGGGGAGTGATGAACTGCTCCCCAGAAGACTTCTTTCCTCCTCTGGGGCAGCAGCAGCCCTGTGTTCACGGAGGTGGGATCCTAGGGACTGGAGTGTGATGGGTGTCATTAATCACCTGTGTAGAGCATCAGCTTGCTGACTGTAAGGTCCCAGGTTCGATTCTAGTCAAGGGCATGTACATGGGTTGTGGGCACATCCCCAGTAGGATGTGTGCAGAAGGCAGCTGAGTTGATGTTTCTCTCATCGATGTTTCTAACTATCTGTCCCTGTCTCTTCCTCTCTGTGAAAAATCAATGAAAGAAAATAAAAATAAAAAATAAAAATAAAAATCAATGGAAAAACAGCCTGGGGTGAGGATTAATAATAATTATAAAAAATAATAAAAAGAACACATTGATTCCAAGGAGCAAATGTACCAAATACTGAATCACAAAGCTGAGAGGCCAGGAGGGAATGACTAAGCATTGATTTACTCCAATTTTCCGCCTTGGATCTGGGTCAAAAAATATACCGTTAGGTTAGCTGTAATAAAGGCTAATAAAGCAACCCACAATTAATGGTGAGAGACATTTTGAGATTTTTCAGGATGAAAAAAGAAAGTATCTGGAACGATCTTTTAGCCACCACTCTACACAGAAGGAGGGGACGTTTCTCCCACAGGTTCCTTTTGAGTGTTACACTCCATCTTTGGAAGTTATCCTTTTCTTAAAAGAGCAGACATTTTGGCATCATATTTCCAGAACAAGTCAAAGTGGCATTCGTGCACCATGACAACAGAAGCCACTTTACTCTTTGCAGGAGTACAGTAGCCTGTTTGTTCATCCAGGAATACAAGACATTTGACCTTAGGAATCATACAATATATTGCACCCAAAGGTCAATTGAGAATGTGCTTTCTATGTAATGCAACTTCATCCCTAGGAGATGTGCTAAGGAAACATATCCTCTCTAATAAAAGAGTAATATGCAGATTGGCCATCACTCCAACACACAAGATGGCTGCTCTAATGTGGTCAAAGATCCTGCCCCCATGTGGACACAAGATGGCCACCACAAGATGGCCAGCAGGGGAGGGCAGTTTAGAGGGACCAGGCCTGCAAGGGAGGGCAGTTGTGGGTGATCAGGCAAGCAAGGGAGGGCAGTTGGGAGACACCAGGCCTGCAAGGGCGGGAAGCTGGGGGTGATCAACCCTGTAGGAAGCTGGGGGTGATCAACCCTGTAGGGGAGAGCAGTTAGGGGTGACCAGGCCAGCAGAAGAGGGAAGTTGGGGGCAATCAGGCTGGCAGGGGAGCAGTTAGGCATCGATCAAACTGACGTGGGAGTGGTTAGGGGGCAATCAGGCTGGCAGGCGGAAGTAGTTAGGGGCAATCAGGAAGGCAGGTAGGCAAGCAGTTGGGATCCAGCAGTCCTGGATTGTGAGAGGGATGTCCGACTGCCCGTTTAGGCCCAATCCCAGTACAGGCAGTCGGACATCCCTTGAGGAGTCCCAGATTGGAGAGGGTGCAGGCTGGGCTGAGGGACACCACCACCCCCTCGCCCTCTGTGCACAAATTTCGTGCACTGGGCCTCTAGTTTTATATATAATCTAATTGCTGTTACACAATTTAGGACATATAACCTACCATAGAGGGAAGAAGTAATTTACCTGCCATCATTAGGGACTTACGTGTTCTAGTTTAGTGAGGTTTCAATATTTTTAAAAATTTAAAAACTCATTAATTTTAACCATGTTACATACTTCACTGACTTAGTAAACAGAGTATTCTAATAAAATTTGCTAGGTCAATCGCTTTAGAGTTGTCATTATGAATAACAATTGCTGTTCTCTATTACAATGGCTAGCCAGGGCGGCTCTGTCAGGACTTCATGGTGAATTGCTCTGTAATACATGCAGTTTATTGGAAGGCTGAAAAACGTATTTTTGAGGTGAGATCAGACCACATTTTGTTTGGTGCACAGTTTTTGTATATATATATACACTAGTGTCTCTGAATCATTCTAGATGTAACCATTAGTATACACTGAGAGGCCAGATTATGATGATCTCTGAACACATAATAATCTGGCCACTCAGTGTGTGTGTGTGTGTGTGTGTGTGTGTGTGTGCGTGTGTGCGTGTGTGTGTGTGTGTGCGTGTGTGTGTATGTGTGTGTGTGTGTGTGTGTGTGTATTAGTGCATGAATTCGTGCATGGGTGGGGTCCAGCTAGCCTGGCCAGGGGGAGGGGACATGGGCGGTTGGCCGGCCTGCCTGCTGGTTGAACTCCTGGTTGAGGAGTTCACAGGTAGCTCACCAATAGCTCCAGACACATGCTTTTTCTAGCTAGGCCTCAGGGGAGAATTTTAGTCACAAAAGAAACTCACATTCCAAAGTGCCTACATCATCAGCAAATCCCCCAATAATCCCTCTACTGACATATCACAATTCTATTAAAAGAATGCCCATGCAAAATTTAAAATTAAGTATGGATATTGTAACTTATGGATATAATACATTTGAAATTAAAAGGTATTTTAAGTTAATATGCATGATTAATCTATATTTAAAAAATAACTTAAACATGTATAGACAATTAAAATATATTTTCTAGACTGAAAATCTATAGTGCACTTTAGGCAACATTTTAGTTCCTTTTTAATTAAAACCCTCCAGATTTTAACTGTAATTTTCTTCTCAACTTCTTTTTTTATTGACTGTGTTTAAAGTTCACACTTTTAAAAAATATATTTTTATTGATTTCAGAAAAGAAGAGAGAGGGAGAGAGAGAAATATCAATGATAAGAGAGAGTCATTGATGGACTGCCTCCTACACTCCCCACATGGAGATCCAAGCCATAATCCGGGCATGTGTCCTAACCAGGAATTGAACCCTGACCTCCTGGTTCACAGATTAACACTAATCCATGCCAGTTAGGAGCCCTTAGGAACTTTTAAATATGCAATACAATTTATTAACAGTAGCCAATATGTATATATTCTATCCCTGAGACCTATTTTATAGTTGGACCACCTTCACCCATTTCAAAACTCCCTCCCCACCCCAGACTCCCCTGGCAGCCACTCACCTGTTCCCTGTACCTGTGAGTCTGGTTGGGGGGTTGTGTTCAATTCCACGTACAAGTGAGATCACCCGGTATTTGTCTTTCTCAGTCTAATTTTTTCCACTTAGCATAAAGCCCTCAAGATCGCATATGTTGTTGCAAATGGCAAGATTTTCTCTCTTTTTTTAATTCTTTAAAAAATATTTATTGTTGGAATTATTACATATGTCCCCCTTCTCCCTCCAAAACTGGTTTCTGTCATGTTTTAAGTGCCAATTAGTTATGTGACATCGTAAAGCATGCTATAATTCCCATTCGTACCGAGCCAAGTCTGCTCAGATACTAACGCTAGCTCTCAGAGAATCCTGACAATATTTAACCTATATCTCCGATTGGGTCCATATGCTGGGGAAGCACTGTGTAAATCCGGAGAGAACATATACAACAAACATATGCACTTAAAAAAATTCTTCAATGCAATGCTAAAAACACACAAATAGCTTGCAATGGACTTTCTGTTCTCTCTTCATTCTGAAATTTGGTGTTACTATATTTTACTACCCTGAGACTTTATGTCCTTGAAATCCAAATGTGCTGGTTACCACTATAAACCAAGAGTCAGAGACTATTGATAGGAAGGAAGTTCCTGACGTAAAATATCAAGTCATTTGGTTTAAACAGCTGTCATTTTATAATTTCATTTCATTTTTTTTTTTTTTTTTTTTAGAAAAAAGATGTTTTAGAGATCATGCTTACAGAACATACTCATAATTTCAAGCCCACACAGTATTTTAATTCCATAAGGTGTGTGGGTGGCTATTTCAAATTGACATCATTTTGTGTTATTTTTTTTACACTCAAAATTATTATCAGATGGAGGGAAATTAAATATTCTGAATGCGATTAAAAAAAAAACAGCCTCAGTGTTCTTGACTTATATTACCAACTGCTAACTGCTGTGACATTTACACATTTTTGGAGGATGAACCACCTTGACAACATCAGCAGTCTTAACAAAAATTAAAAATAGAACTTTGTCAAAATATCTGCACAAAAATGTTGTCCAAAATTGCTCAATGTATAAAGATGAGAAAATTTGATAAATGATCCACACTTTTAGCAAATATCTAGTGATACTGATTAAAATGACTTTATAAAATGTTCTCACTGATTTTGGTGAGTTGATTGTATGATTTATTTTTATGATTTACATTTAATTAACCACATATGTATAGCATTTTATAGGAAAGTTTATCTTTACCTCTCAATCATTGGATGTCTCAAATGACAGGGACTGAAGCCCCTTTTCAAACAGAAACATCACGATATGCTCACAAACAGCCCAATCCTATCTACTACAGGGCCAGGATGCTAATTACGCTGGATGGCAGAAGGCCAGTGAGCGGGGCCGAGAGGCAGCTGGGCTGCCAGGGCCAAGCTCCTTGCAGGGGTTCCGTGCATCAGGCCTCTAATATACCGTAACACAGAGCAAATTCAATAACTCTCAGCAATTAGTATGTCAACTTCTATGTCTCCTAGTCTATCAGATTTCTCTTAGGTTATCACAGACAGACAGATTGGATTTTTTAAATATTAGTGAATTATAAAATGAAGGGATTTATAAATAACATTTTATCATGGTGATGGAAGAATTTATTTGCTGGCATAGGCAGAAACAGTAACTACATGTTCTCTGCGCTCCTTCATGCTAGAGATATTTATTTTAAAAAATCTGACAAAGGACAATATAGCACGTCAGCATTGTTTTACTTTTCATTTTTCCTGAATTCTAGGGAAGAGAACCGGTTTCTGGATTTCTAGCATTATGAAAAGTATTTGCAAAAGCCTATCTGTGTTCTCTCTTCTGTAGGCAGTCTTTTTATATCACATGTGTTTTTTCCCATTGTTTTATTTTTATCATCACCATAGAGGCCTGGTGCACAGAATTCGTGCGTGGGTAGGGTCCTTAGGTCTGGCCTGTGATCAGGGCTGATCTGTGGGGCACCTGGTGGGGTGATCGAGCCCCCCACTCACACCTGCCGTGGCCAGCCTGGCGCTGCCCTCACTGGCCCCCCTTCCCGCTGCCACCATCAGTCTCCTCCCTCTGGGGTGACCAGTGGGGCAATCAGGGGCCCCCCACTTGAACCCACCTTGGCTGACCTGGGGCCTGTGGGCTGGAGGCAGCTTGTTGAGCTGAGAATCTGCCCCCTGGTGATCAGTGCTTGTCCTGGGGACTGGTTCCACTGGTCCTTCCACAGTTTGGGTGATTTGCATATTAGGCTTTTATTATATAGGATTGGGGTTTTCCTACAGTACTGATATTAACTCTAGTCTATCAACAAGATCCGGCAATTGATTATTCTAATACTAATATCACAATAGGATTCCTTTTTCTTACGCCCACTTTTGAAGGTTGCACGGAGAAAAACTTCATACTGTGCAGTAATGCTGACTAACATATTTCTCACCGGAACTGGAGGCACTCATTCATCAGCTCCTCCACACGCTCTGTCTTCCCTTGTCTAAGTCCCACACGTTTTCTGATAGTCAACGTTAAAGACGAGGTAATAAGAACTAACTGAAAAATGTCCCATTCTGCTGCTGCCAAAACTCACTCCCCAGCAAGCTTTATATTTACTGTAGAAATGACAGGATTAGCAATTTCCTTTTAAATGAGTACATTTCCATCGGGCACATTACAATGTATGAGTATATTGAGATCATTTTTAAAAAATTAAAAGGATATAAACACACTTTTTTTTTTCATATGAAAATGCAGTTACAGTTGATGAGCTAAAATAAATTCTCACAAAGAGCATTATAAGCCTTTTATCTGCTCTTCATTACATCCTGTTAAAATCATGCTTCATTCCTGCCTCTCTAACATAGATAACTATATATTTTTGGAATTTTTAAAAATATATTCTTATTGATTTCAGAAAGGAATGAAGAGGGAGAGATAGAAATGTCAATGATGAGAGAGAATCATGGATCGGCTGCCTCCTGCACGCCCCATACTGGGGATTGAGCCAGCAACTCAGGCGTGTGCCCTGACCAGGAATCAAACCCTGACCTCATGGTTCATAGGTTGATCCTCAACCATGGAGCAACTGTAGCCGGGCTAGATAATTTTATTTGTTCCTGACTCTGTATCCCTGGACTTCAATGATTCATACTGTCTGTACTCTGTGAAAGAGGCTGTCCTTTTTGGGGAAAGCATAATATCATAGTTTATATTGAGCTGGTGCTTTAATTAAAAGTCAAATTCTGATATTTACGTATTGAAATGCAGTCCCAACTAAGTTATTTTCATTCCAATTAACCTTGACCAGGGAAATCAATTCCTCCAGGACTCAGTCTCCTCTGCGTTGCCCTGATCAGATATGGATGTGGCCAGCCACCCTCCTCTCCCCCATCACATGGCAGTTCCGCCCACTGAAATCATTAGTGGATTTGATTGTAAAAGGAGGTGTTTCCAAAAGCCTTAAAAACATGCTTACGTGCAAGCACACATACACACACACACACACACACACACACACACACACACACACACACACACACCACACGCCTTTTGGAGAAACACAATGCATTCGTTATGTATGGAGCCAGAGGCATTAATTTGAATCCTGGCTTTAACCTCCATTAACTTGGACAAATTAATAAACATTTCTCAGCCTTAAGCTATTGCCTTGGAATGGGAAATACACTAACAATAGCAACATGTAGCAGGCACTTCCTCTCTTTCAGGATATCTCCCAAACAATGTATATGCTCCTGTCATTGAAGCACACAATGGACATCTACAGGATATCAATCCCCACTTTCTAGATAAGTGAACCAGAGGTAACAATACCCATGTCTCCTATTTCGTAGGGTTGTGGGGAAGGTGCATTATAAAATGCAAATACAAATGCCTCTTCGAGACCAAGGATCACCACCTGAGAAGCGTTCTTTCCCCTCCTGCCATCCTGCTCTGCCACTCATCTGCTCATGAAAGCGTGATGTACGTGTTTATCTGCTGAACCTGTGGAACAGCGTTAGCCTTCTGAGAGAATCACAGGGTTTAAGTTTTCCAGAACAATCCAGGAACCTGAGAAGAAGTGAACGGGAGGGAAGAAGAGTGAGAGCACTTGAAGAGGGAAAACATGGGGTGTCCAGGGCTCTCCAGGTTTGGGGAGTGAAGGGGGCAGAGATGCATGTGAGGGCCCTTCTTCTCAGAGACACCCCATCCAGCAGAACCCTGAACCGGTGGGATCTGATGCCATCTCCCGCAGACACTGTCAGAACTGAGTTAAATTGTAGGACACTCAGTTGGTGTCAGAGACCTGATTGGTGGTGTGGGGGAATACCCTCAGTAGAAGTGGGGTTCATAACCCTTTCAGTACTATTGGGAGCAGATAGAAATTACAGCCAACAAGGTATATTGGAATTCCTTCCAAGTAAATATATTGAGCAGGACCCCAAATAATGATGTTTTTATTCCATCATCTCAATCCTCAGTGAAACTTTTTACAGCACACACACTGCAGATACGAACAATAAATCCACTTCAATAGTCTAAGGGACACATCGCTTTTCAAAAACAAGGATTGATAAAGTGCTTATTACATAACAGAAAGCATCCCTAGCAGCAACTTTCAAGAATTCAGCTTCCAAGAGAAACACAATTTGCTTTCATTGATGCTAAAGGGATTCGGTATTAGTGTCAGAGAACAGTTTCATCACTGTGCCCCGCTGGTATACTTAAAGCAGAATAACATTTAAAAGTTAGGAAGTAAGGTCCCATTTTTCTCCTCAGATATCTTGAAGCTCCTGACAGATTGGTACAATACTGGTATGTGTTAGACTCACAAAGTAAAATAAATCTATATGGCCAATAGTAATTCATGGGTTCCTTCCGTGAGTATTTATTGAATCATTGTGTGTGCCAACTGTCTTGCTGAGTGCTCAGGAAATAAATTTAAGTTATATTTCTGGTTTCAAGAGGCTCAGTCCCATAGAGGCAGCACATATGAAAACAAAAACATAAAATAATGAGAAAAGCACCAAAGCAGAAGCATGTACCATTTAGGACATTTTTATAATCATGACTAAGGGAGTATAGCTGATATCAGGCAAGACACTGTAAAGGTTCTACATGTGCTGAATGGAAGAAGGGTGTGTTGCCTGTCCAGTGTGGCTCAGTGGTTGAGCGTCCACCTATGAACCAGGAGGTCATGGTTCAATTTCTGGTCAGGGCACATGGCCAGGTTGTGAGCGCGATCCCGTGTTGGGCTTGCAGGAGGCAGCCGATCCATGATTCTCTCTCTCTCTCTCCATCTCCCTTCCTCTCTGAAATCAATAAAAACACATTTTAAAATAAAGGTTGTGGTTTACACAGGTGAGGTCTGCAGACAGGAGGTGGGCAGAGCCTGAAGGGGCTGAGGAGAGAGCACAGGCAGTGCAGGGGACGTGGATTCAGGAAAAGCTGTGTGTGTGAGGGGGAGGGAGGGTGAAAGTGCCTCACAGTGAGCTATGGGTGGGGCCCTCCATGCTGAGATGTGACTGTACAATCCCTTCCACTGCTAACAAGGTTTTTCATCGTCTAAGGTCCACCACACACCTGCTTTCTTCTGCATCCCTTAACCCTGTACCTGTGATCTCGGCAGTTACATACAATCTCTCCAAAGTTGCAGTTAAGAAAAGACAGTAACCTGCCTTCAGTGCTGTGGTCTGACCAGCTTCATGTATGGTTGAGCATGTTGTATGTATTGAACCACCTCTCAGGTTGTTCTGGGAGAACCTCAGGTTATCCCTAAGGAGGGCTTGGAGGAGAGCTGGCACTGGCTCTTGGGAAAGGTTAGCTGTTGTCACCCTGTGTCCTCTCTGATCTTCCTCACCTGACCTTCCTATAAGCCATATAGAACCTATGGCCCTTTCTGTAGAATGCATGCTGCCCCTTATTCGTGGGTTCTTGCAAACATCATTCCTCCATTACCTCATCTTTAGATGGGCAAATGATAATCTTTCCTGGTAAATGTTCTAGATATGAAAATCCTAAACCCACTGAGAAAGCACGAGATCATTTTGTCATGCAGCAATTGAGGCCCGTAGACTCTGTTTAGCATACTATTCACCAGTTTATTTAAACATTATAATTGTTTGATTCTGCACTATTTGTAAGTTTCCCTCTGGGGAAAAAGGCAGTAATGACCTGTGGGTATAAGCAATTGTGATATGTTTTAGACACCTCATGCAAATGGGATCAGAAAATTAATTCTTCAAATAATAAAAGGGCTTATGGTGAAATTATTTCCATATTAAGAAGTTAGTATTAGAATTAAATTCAGATTTATGTATTTACTTGATGCCCAGTGCACGAAATTCCTGCAGAGGGGTGTGTGTCCCTCAGCCCAGCCTGCACCCTCTCCATTCTGGACCCCCTGAGGATTATTAGATAGGATATGTTTACCTCCGTATATTTTCTCTAAGAAATTCAATCAAAAGGAGAAAATTTTCAAAACTTTTACAGAAAGTATGTAAAAATATAAAAATTAGCAATTTTTATCTCAGTTCCCTGAAAAAAGACACACAATTAGAATAATAGAATCAGCTTGATGTAAAAATATGTAACTAAACTTTAGTTAATTAATCAACATTGAAATCATCATATTGTCATTTATCTTTCACAAGTCACTTAATTATCCTTAGCCAGTTTTATTTAAATAAACATTCCTCTTTTGACCACCACTGCCATCATTCACCTCATATTCTGTGCAAATCTAACTGTAATGTGATTTAAGTGCCTTCACATGTAAGCAAATGTCCATTCTCACACAGACTAAGCACATAATTGCATATTTCGCCTCTTAGAATGACCATTATAACCAGAGAGAAACACATACATATATAATGTGCAACTTAGAAATCCCAACATGCACCACGTTTATCTGCAAGATGTGTCTGTATCTCCCCTAGAGGGACACCTTCTGAAGCTGAGGTGATCGCTGGTGATCACTTTATTGCATTTGCATTGGGTGCCATTTGCCCCTTTAATACTCACTCGTTCAATGTGAGCTCTCTCCTGGCCTGCTGCAGGCTACACATCCGCGGGAGCATGTCAGAGCTGTGCTAGCATGGTACAGAGTGCCCGGCTCAGCACAGGCCCTCAGAGCGAACGCACAATGGAAGCAGATGCATTGTTCTGTATTACAGTTTAATCAGAACTCTGGCTATTTGAATCCAATGCATAAGTGAATGACCCAGCCTCCTGTGTTCTGTGTTGTTTGTGACTATAGTTTGATTTTATTTCTCTCTGAACTGCAAAGCCCCACAAACAAAAAGGCAGTGATATTTTCTAAAACTGGACTACAATACTATATATATCATCTACGCAAAAATCCCAAGAGACCCACAGATAAGAGTAACAATTTTCACATATTAAAATTGGAAGTGGCATGAAACAATGCAAAATTATGCACCAACTATCAATTACCTTCTATTTTTTAAAGTACATTTCTCATTTGAATAACAACCCACAGTAATCATGGTAGTTAAGCAAAACGTTGCTTTTGAACAATGAAGTAATCTCAGCATGAGTTTAGGCCAAAGGCCTCTGAGTCATATTTATTGCTCTAGGGATACAAAAGCAATATTAGTATTTCATTCCACTGTATAGAAAGGCTGTTTCCTATTGAAATATCTGCCAGGGCTGTCAGAGCTGGAAAATGTTACTTCTATTTTTTCCTGAGAAAAAAATCAACCGAATTAACAGCCTATTTTATGTTTACCAAGTAGATTACCAAAATTGAACTTTAAACTTTAATGGCCAGTGATTGTAAGAATATATTTTATTTGGATGAATTTTATTCTAGAGCTATGAAGCCCAATGTCCCTTGAAACAAAACCACATTTAAAGTGTATGTGTGTGTGTGTGTGTGTGTGTATGTGTGTGTGTTTAAGACTCTTTCCATTATTAAAAAAAAAAAAAAGGAAAAACAACTTTATTATTTAACTATAAAATTATTATTGGTTATGGAATGTATGTTCTTCAATGTTGAGTGAGTGACATAAAGTGTCTATTTTATGTATGTTCTGTTACATACCAAATAAATTTGATGCAATTTACAAATATCATAAAAAATAACTGAAAATGTGTAGAAAAAGAATTATCTTCATTTCATACCGAAAGCCACAGGGATAATTTTCTCAGGCTGCAAACCTACTTAGCAGCAGAGCTGAGACCTCAATCTATGTTTTAGCTCACCCTGAGTGATGGCCACGTGAGAGTAAACTTATCTCACTGCCTCACATTTCACCTGAAGATTTATCCTCATGATCAGCACAGAAAGACCTCCCACAACTTCTTCAGAATGAAAGAATTTCATTTACTTAATTTAAAAAATAGCACCTGCCTCATAAACTACTCCTAAGAGACACACACATTTTTAAAGTCCTTCCTCTAATTCTGGTTTGACACACACACAAAGATAAGTGTACTACTTCTTTTTAATTTTCAGATATAAGTTTATTATTTTACTACATAAAATCATACATTATTTTGTGCATTTACTGATTACAACTGAATATAAATTCAGTAAAAAAAAAAAATATATATATATATATATTTACAGAAATTTAATCAAAAAGATGAGTTGGGTAAAATGCCCAAAACTGGTTCAATAAGTAAACAGAATTAGGATTTTTCTTTCTCGTGAACTATTTCCCTGGATGCTTTGACATTATTAAGCACTACCTAGATCATGGAAAGATGTGAAGTGTTTAGATATTGCAATAGATGAGGACATACTTGGGAAATTCTCTTTGTTTTAATAAATTCTTCCATTTTTAAATTTCTAGGGTATTTTGGTCTCCGATTTTTTCTGCTTCTCAATAGATTGACTTAGAATGTACTATAAGTGACAACAAACTATGAGTTGATTAAATGATGAAAATGTATTTTTTTTAAAAATACATATTTCCTGGTCTTCAAAGAAAGCTTGGCTGATTGTATTAAACTCAAACTTCTTAGCGATTCTTTAGCTATGTAATCTATAGCCAAGTATTTTCTTCCATGAAACTGCCTCAATTTATCTTTGTTGTTGTGTGTGTATACTTGTGCATATGCATGCAATGGTGTGATGTAAATATTCATTTTTATGTTAATTTAGAATTGTATGATTTAATATACCTTATTCTTATAGGCCCTGTTTTATTAGTAGTGATAATCAAAAGGAATATGCTCTAAAGATTAACCTAATGGAATGCACAGAAGTCTTGAATTTCCCTACTCTGACTATTCAACTTTTGAACAGGTAGCCATGTCCACTGAGCAACATGCCTCCTCTCAATTAGTAGGAGCTGGGTGAGGAGGCGGCCTCAGTGACCACCTGGGAAAGACACACACACACACACACACACACACACACACACACACACACCCCTCCGCGGAGAACACACCATGAGAGACACCTGTGGCCGCCTGTGTGGCCCTGAATCCATGCACCAGGCCGCAGTGCTTTCATTCAGAAACAGGCCGAGCTGTCCTGGCGCTGCCAACACGAATGGACACGGGAGTATCCCTCCATGACTGCGGAAGCCTAAGGCCGCCCCGAGCTGGGCCTGGCTGAACACAGACAGAGTCTGAAAGGGTCCCCTGGGGCTCAGACCCACGTGTCGGGCTGTATGTCCTCGTGGTTCTGGGAGCGCCAGGTCCTGACCCCTTCCAGCCCTGTGCCACCTCCCACCCCCCGGCTCACCCCCTTCCTCCCTCCAGCTCCTCAGCCCAGGCACCCACTCACAGCTCCCCACTCAGACACCCTCCCTCTGCCCCCTTTCTTCCCTCTCAGGTCCTCCTGGCTAACCCGGGCAGCACCCCCTTTGTAAGCTCAGCTACTCAGTGACACGACACCACTGGCTGCCTCATGCCCTTTTGCCCCGTGACCTGACATGGCCCCAGGTCCTGGGTTAGAAGGTGAGCACCTTAGAGATGGCTATTGTTCCTGTCAAATACAGGGGCCATCGGATCCCAAATAAATCGCTCCTATGAATTCTGTGTGTGGGTGCGTCATCTATCATTGGTCTCATGTGTGCTAGTTGTACGACAGATGCTAAAGCCAGTCACTTGTTTGCTGTCCTGCCGCTTAGAATTTGTTACTGTCCATGCTGGTCACTGGCATCAAGTCCATGTACTCCATTCACAAGGCAAGCTATACTCTTAATGAGGAGAGAAAGGTAACAGCACAGTTATTGGAGTTTCAGCATTATTTATAGGGCAATGTAGGTTCATTAAAGGGAAAATACTAATGGTAATAATGGATTTCTTTCAGGAATTAAATTATGGAGATATACCCACAAATTATTCTAAGAGAGAAGAAAATAGTAAGGGCATCTGAAGAGTTCATTGAAATAAAATGTATAAAGGACAAGGACAGACTACAGTACAGTGATCAAAGGTAATTATAACAAATAGACATTGACTTGTAAATCAATTTTCAAAGCAAAATTAGCATTAATGTCCATGTGGGAAAGTACTAACTGGCTGTAAAATACTAATATGATTATATATACCATAAAACAAAAACATTGAACACGAAGCCCAGTTTACTTTAGGACGGTGGCTTACTGCTTATAAATGAGCAGTCACACAGGTTTTCAGCTTCCTCTGCTCAGACGAGGGCCGCCCGGGCAGCAGAAGGTGGAATCGACTTTGGTAAAAGCGATGTGAAGCCCGGGCAGCAGAGGAGGCTTGAAGAGAGGAGGTTTTAGAGAGGCGGGTGCTTAGAAAAGTGCCAATGTCTCGGCCTTGAAGCCAAGAAGGAGATTGAAGATGAAATCTCTGAGGAGCATCCATCTGCTTGGGAATGGCCGGAGGGGAGGAGAAGGCCCGGGAGACAAGGAAATGACGTCACGGGTTTCACAACAGACACAAGCCCACTTTCCCACATCGCAGAATGTGGGGGCAGTTAGGGCCAGATACGAAAGCACTGACTACTTAATGTCTTAACCTTTAAAAACTATGTTTGATTAAAAGAATGTTTTCCTTTGCATTAGTGTGGAGAAAAAAGGTGGTAAAGATATACCATGAAATAGCTAATGAAAATAATACACACCAGCGTACCAATATGATTTTTGGATAAAATAGAACGCACATCAGAAAACATCCTATGGGGGGGAAATATAGAGAGTACTCTTCAAATATACCAGTCTATACTTTTCCACTTTATATGCTTCTGTATGGTTGAATTGTGATACCGGACATTTATTCATATTTCAATAGAGTAATTTAAACTTAAGTCAAAAAGAGCAGAAATTGTCTTAAATCATTTCATAAAACTACAATGATTAATTCTGTATAATACTGGCATTAGAACTGGGAAGCAAATAAGTTTTGTATCATGCCACTCTATTTATTTATTTTTATCATGCCACTTAAAATACAATAAAAGCATTATTTGAAATCAATAGCGATGTATTGTGTTTTTCCAAGAAGTAGTGCTAGAAATCCTGGTTATGTTTTTGGAGAAAAAACCCACCATTGGTTCCTTTCACTGCTGATTAGAGATATACAGGGTGTCCCCCCAAAATGTATACACACTTTGAATACCCACTAATTCCAATGGGTTTAAGCTTGAAAAGAGAGAAACAACAATGGAGCTGGCATCTGTTAAAAGTGCGGGCACAAACTGGTAGTCCCCCAAGGGTCCCAGACTGGAGAGGGTGCAGGCTGGGCCGAGGGACCTCCCTCCCCCCACGAATTTCATGCACTAGGCCTCTAGAATTTTTATTAAGTTAGAATACGGATGGTTTATCTGAAATGACAGAGAAGGTGGGAGCACTGCTTGTATATATAGAATCTTATTAAGTCTTCAATACATATTTATTAGGCACCTCCTAGGTCTCGGGCAGGAGCTCATAGGGGTGTAATGATAAGCAAAATAGACATAATCCCCGACTCATTACCTTTCACAGGTGTCCTGGAGCTGAGGACTAAGGGGCGTGCAGGACTCAGAGGTGGTAATGGAGTAATATTTCCAAACTTGCTGGGAGCACCCTGCCCAAACCTAGAATACTATTGCTTGTCTTCAAGGTCATTTCATTTTCAAGCGTGTTAAGAATAGATTATTTACAACTGTGTGGATCTACGTTTGTCTATGACACAGGCATATTGTTTCTGTAAAACATTTTTAAAAATTATATAATTGGGCGATGGAGATCATTCTCTGAGGAAATGATAAAATCACGCCCTATGCTGTAATTCATGTGACACAGCAGATTTAAAATAAACAATGTACGTAATGTTTGAACCTCTATTTCTCAAAAAATTACAAATGGAATTACCTGACGATCCATCAACCCCGCCTCTAGGTGTACACTCAAGGGAGCCGAGAGCCAGCACAGGAAGTGTTTGCACACCAGGCTCAGAGAGGCCTGACTCCCAGGAGCCAGGAGGCAAAGGCAGCGACCCAATGCCCATCTCCATACAAACCAAGGACAGACAGCACGAGGGATTTACATAAAACAGAACATGACTCAGCATTGAAACAAAAGGAAATCTGTCATCTGTTACAATGTGGGTGAACCTTGAGAACACTAGGCTAAGTGTAATAAATGAGTCACAAGCTGAAACTGGTTTGGCTCAGTGGATAGAGTGTTGGCCTGTGGACTGAAAGGTCCCAAGTTCGATTCCAGTCTAGGGCATGTACCTTGGTTACGGGCACATCCCCAGTAGGGGGTGTGCAGGAGGCAGCTGATCGATGTTTCTCCCTCATCGATGTTTCTAACTCTCTATCCCTCTCTGTTCCTCTCTGTAAAAAGTGAATAAAATATATTTTAAAAAATAATAATAAATAAATGAGTCACAACTAGATAATTCATAGAAACAGGATCCAGAGTGGCAGTGACAAGGGGCTTAAGGAAAGAAGGGAATGAGCTACTGTCTGATGGTCACACAAGGTTAGTTTTTCGAGATATGAGCAATTTGCATATTAACACTACTGAATGGCACACGTAATGGATAAAATAGAAAAGTACGTTATGTACTTTTAATTGTAATTAAAAGTAAAATATATCATATACGGACCTACATATAAAACATACAAAAGATTCCACAAATTATAAAATGTTAGAAAGAATAGAATCTCAAGTGTCATTTAATCGTGTCTTCATCATACGTCTTTTTTTTAAAAAAATATATTTTATTGATTTTGTACAGAGAGGAAGGGAGAGAGATAGAGAGTCAGAAACATCGATGAGAGAGAGTCATCGATGAGCTGCCTCTTGCACACCCCCTACTGGGGATATGCCCGCAACCAAGGTACATGCCCTTGACCGGAATCGAACCCGGGACCTTTCAGTCCCCAAGCCGACGCTCTATCCATTGAGCCAAACCGGTCCCGGCTTCATCACACATCTTAACAAACACAGAGGAGGTGATATGCTTGGCAGAAGAGTCTGGGGTTCTTTATTAAAAATGTAGCTTTTTATAGATTTAACAGGGGAAGGGATAGGGAGAGAGAGACATCAATGATGAGAGAGAATCATGGATCGGCTGCCTCCTGCACGCCCCACATGGGGGATGGAGCCCACAACCCGGGCATGCCTGGGAATTGAACTGTGACGTCTTGGGTCTAGGCCGGCTCTCAGCCACTAACCCATGCTGGCCAGCAAGAGTCCATGGTTCTCACTGGATAAATTAGATCCAAAATCAGATTTCTTGCACTGCTATAGAGTTCTTTACATCTAAGATAAACTTCCTTTTGGGGGAGTATCTTTTATATTAAGCCTGGGGTAGATTTCTATTCTATTTTTTTTTTTCATGCAAGCGAGCAATAATGTATTCTATTGAATGCTTTGGTCTCTTATGTGGAAATGGTTCCCTTTTGACTACTTAATTGGTGCCTTTTTCTACCCAATTAGTTGGTCAAATCATGCATGGGAGGCACCATGGACTCCAGGAAGTCAGAATGGATGGGATGGGGAAGGATAAAGGTGGTGCTACCATTTATTCTTGCATTGAATTCCAAAGACCTTTTTAAATTCATATCTCAATGAAATATTTTACAGCTGTTAAGATATCTTTTCTCAATGAGAATTTTTTCTTTCTTCCCCTCCTTTCATTTCTTCCTTTCCTCTTCCTCTCTCCCTTCCTTTCTCCCTTCTCATTACCAGAATAAGAAAAGATAGTATTGGCCCAGCTGGTGTGGCTCAGTGGTTGAGCATCATCCTATGAACCAGGAGGTCACAGTTCAATTCCTGCTCAGGGAACATGCCTGGGTTGTGGGCTTGATCCCCAGTGTGGGGTGTGCAGGAGGTAGCGGATCAATGGGTCTCTCTCATCATTGATGTTTCTTTCTCCTCTCTCACCTTTCCTCTCTAAAATCAACAAAAATATATATTTTATAAAAGACAGTGTTGAAATATGAAGCCACAGAGACACTTCTGTTGCTGGGAAACCCGCCCTTGTCACTGGGCATCCCCACAGAGAGCAGAGACATGGGTTCGGGTGGAGGTGGTGCTGTTGCATCGAGGCTGCCCCTAAGGAGCCAGAGGAGAAAGAACGATTTATTACTGTGAAACGTGGCCTTTCGTAACTCAGTCCTTATGGAAACTAGCATGGCCCCATTAGTACTCGGAATTTTATAATTAAGTTTTAAGTGTGATTTTATGAAAAGAATACTCATCGAATTATGCTGTTGGTTGCATAGTGTAATAAGAGGTTTGATTTGTATTTTAATAAAATGGGAAGTTCCACAAAGCATTGTCTTTTTTTTTTCATATAGTTCTGGGCAGGGGTGAGAAAGGTTGGGGTGACAGAGGGTGAATCCAAATAAAAATAAGTACTGGAGCAGAGAGAAAAGAGAAAATGATTAAAAAGTAGTAAGAATATACAATTTTTGTTGAAAGACTCCGCATTCTTTAGTAACTTTTTTTTATTTATTCTGAGATCCAAAAAAAATGATCTCAGAATCTACCCACCTTGACTACTTTGCACCACAGAGCTCAGGCACTGCCTTGATTTATTCTCTATAGTTTACCTATTTAATTTAAAAGTTATTATAATTTTCTATTTAATTATTAAAGCATAATATAATTTACAAATATATGATTGCCTGGCTCACAACAACCATGGCAAGCACCAGTCACAGGAATTTTCTAATTTTGTGTCTGTCTTTATAAATCAGTTGTGCACTGCTCGGCTGGTGTTGCTCAGTGGTTGAGCATTGACCTATGAACCAGGAGGTCATGGTTGATTCCCGGTCAGGGCATATGCCCACGTTGTGGGCTTGATCCCCAGTGTGGAGTGTGCAGGAGGCAGCCAGTTGATGATTCTCTCTTATCATTGATGTTTCTATTTCTTCCTCTCCCTTCTTCCTTGAAATCAATAAAAATATATTTAAAATCAATCAATCAATAAATAAATCAGTCATGTGTCAATGGAGCTGATGAAAGAGAAGCCCTTGAGTCCGAAGTCCAGATGAGTGAGGCATCTAGGCAGTCTGAGTCCACAGGGTCCCTCTTACTACCCCTGCTTCCGCTCGACCTTTACACTAGCAAGAGCTGGCCCCACCCAAACTTGCCTAAAAGAGACCAAGAACCAAGTTCCTGCAAGGAGGATTAAGTCCAAAGCTACACACCAGAGTTTAAGGCAATTAGAAATCTTAATTAATTTTTATTACTTAAATCTTTATTGTTGAACGTATTACATGTCCTCCTTTCCCCCCAGGTACCCCTTCCAGCCTGCTCCCATCCAATTCCCAGGCCTTCTCCTATCTAATAAGGAGGGAATATGTTAATTGACCCTCATGCTGTCATAAAGATGGCGGCTCCCATAGCCAATAAGGAAGGAATATGCTAATGATGCCCCGCCCTCAAAGATGGCAGCACCCCCAGCCACAAATGGCCATGCCCAGTTCCCTCAGCCCCTGCACCCTAGTGCACCTGCCTCCAGAGTCCCCCAGTCTTCTCAGCCTCCCAGCCACCCAGGGCCACCCAGGACTCAATTAACCAGGGCCAGCTGCGGCTTATGCTGCGGTGGTGGCAGCAGCAGAGGTGTGATGGAGGCGTCACCTTCCCCTGATCCCTGGGTCAATTCCTGCCCCTGAGGGATTTCAGACTGTGAGAGGGGGCAGGCCGGGCTGAGAGGTCCCCTCCAGTGCATGAATTTTCATGCACCAACCCTCTAGTCTATGTCCATGGGTTGTGCATATATGCACACAAGTTCATTGGCTGATCTCTTCTCACCCACCCTCTGAAGTTCAACAGTCTATTCATGTTTCTATGTCTCTGAGTCAACAGTCTATTCATGTTCTGATGTCTCTGGGTCTATTTTTGATCATCAGTGTATCTGGTTCATTAGATTCCACAGCTGAGTGAAATCATGTGACAGTGGTCTTTATGACCTATTTTAACAACACGCATGTGCAGACACTTAGAACACCTGTTGTATTCCCCAACAGTGCAGTCCCGTTTTTGGTTTGTATTAATGGTCTTATAGCTTTTTAATCCCGCTTCATGCACTTTGAACTGGATCCCAGAACCTGTGCATTCAGAGGACATGCTTTAGAAACAATCACATGACGCTCTGTTGGCGCTCTCGAAGTCTTCCTGGTGGCTATCTTCTCGGCCTGAACAGTTTGTTTTCCAGACAAGTTCCTATTCTTAATGCACAGCTAAGTACACGTGGCCCTTGTCCCACATGGACAGGTGCTCCTGCAGCCAGGCCTGTCTCCACAGTGACTGCCAGGGTCCCGGGCGGAAAAAGTTCCAGGGAAATTTTATAGATTAAAACCACTAACAACAACCAAGTCATAGCGAACCTGAAAGTACTTGTCACTGCTGAATGTCTGCGACAGAAATAAACATGCTAAGAATGTGGAGTTTTGTGAAATTGTCTTAGAAAGAGACGTTGCTTTTGGCAACTCAGGTAAGCAATTACCTTGAAAATAAAACTGTACAGTGACATTTAACGGGCTCTCTGAGTCAGACTCCCTCACACGGGGTTGATTGTCGCTTCCCATGGACAAGTTAGCATTTAAAACTGAAGGCGTGTTAGTTTATGAAACCAATTACACCCATGGCTGTTTTTTTTTAATGTACAGTTTTACTCCCGTGAGCAACTTAGAGGCTATCATGTGCTTGGAAACAACAAATATGAATAAAAGTTATAATGAAGCAAAGTTTCCTGTGGCCCCAGGCCTTTCATCCACCCGCTTGCTAAAACATGAGGTATTTTTCTCTTTTTCCACCTTAACAATATATGTGAATGTGTAGCTATTTCTTACTCTCTACCACGATCTTAACATCTCTGAGAACTAACATATTTCCTTCTGGCAGGTACTCAATAAAGATTGATTATATTAGTACAAATTGAAAAATTAAATCATCTACACACCCATCGTATGGATACCCTATATAATAAAAGCCTAATATGCTAAGTGTCAGGTCCTCCTGTCATCTCTTCAACCAATCAAAGCATAATATGCTAATGATATGCTAAGGCCACTCAACCACTCACTATGATGTGCACTGACCACCAGGGAGCAGATGTTCTGACTACCAGGTTAGCTTGTTGCTGGGGTCCAGCCGATTTGAACTGAGCCTGCGCGAGATGGGCCAGATATGCCCTGGAGCCCTCCCGTGGCCCCTCCCCAGCAGGCCAATCTCCCACATCCCTCTCAGGCCCTCGATCTTGCATTGGTGGGGTCCCTCAGCCTGGCTTGAGCCCTCATGCAATCTGGGACCCCTTAGGGGATATCAGAGAGCTGGTTTCAGCCCGATACCACAGGCCAGGCGAGAGACCCCACTGATGCACAAATTCATGCACCTCTATTTTCACATAAGTGTACTTTCTTAATAGGAAACCATGCAGAATATAGAATATGTATTATAGAATTGTACATCCAAAGTGTACATAACTTATTTTTTAATATATTTTATTGATTTTTTACAGAGAGGAAGGGAGAGGGAGAGAGAGTTAGAAACATTGATGAGAGAGAAACATTGACCAGCTGCCTCTTGCACAACCCCCACCAGGGATATGCCTGCAACCAAGATACATGCCTCTGACCAGAATCGAACTTGGGACCCTTCAGTCCGCAGACCGATGCTCTACCACTGAGCCAAACCGGTTTCGGCTCTACATAACTTATTAACTATTGTCACCCCAATACATTCAATAAAAAATTAAAAAAATAGGATGCAAATACAAAAATGGAAATAAAATTCATACTTAATTTGTTAAATGAGAGAAGATTTGAAAGAGAGATATCCAGAAAAGAGGGACCCACGATTGTATTGCTAGGAACCTAAACATCTGTTTCCTTCGGCATTCGCTCACTGCACACTCATTGTGCCGGGTGTCATGAAGATGGGAGAGATTGATAAGGCACATGTAGCCCTTGGGCTTATGTTAAAGAGACTGATCATGTGCTTTCCAGTCAGAGAGAGAGAGAGAAAATAAAAATATGCACACATGCCATAAAGTAAGTACAACAAGCTGTCTCCACTTTCTCTCACTCTAAATAACGGGGAAGCCAAATTCATTGTTTCCTTGGCCTCCATCCATTCACACTTTGGGACCGGTGGTTCTTTCTGCCTGTCATGGCCCCTCATGAGCAGCTCCCCACTCTATCCTCTACCCCCGCATCCCAGGCAGTCTCAGATGATGCACAAGTTCCCAATGCACATTGCACATCCTGCCCTTTTTGGAGCTATTTCTAAGCCTGTCTGATGCCTGGATACATGGATTGAGTGTGCTCACCCTGTATGTCCTCTCCACTCAGTGGGAAGCTAAAAATGATGTGAATAACTTCCCCATGTAAAGACCTACCCTTCTAATAAAATAATTTCCTACACTCTAAATTAATGATCAGATTAAAATTAAGTACTTATTTGGATAAAGGGATTTCTGCATGTGTAAGATTTAAGGCAGATTTGACTTTATACAATTTAATAAAAACCAGCCTGTACTAACAGACAAAAATCCCTGAGTTCAAAAGAAGAACTGGATTCCAGGTTCAGATCCCCACCTTATGCTCTGTCTGATCTTGGAAAATCTCTTAATCTCTGTAAATATTCATTTCCTAAATGGTAAAGGGAATACTGCCTGCCCCAGTTATAACTGAATTACTGCGATAAAAAGAAAGCAATGTGGTGAAGTCACTGGGCAAGCGAGAGAGAATGAAGCAAATGGAGGGTCTGAATAAATGATGAAGGTGGAAATTTAATATGGCATGAATGTGTAAAACAAAACAAAGGCCTGGCATTTCGGGTTTTCTTAAAGAAGAAAGAGGTGGAAAATATAAGTTGAATGCATGGAGATAACAGGAAAGTAAGGATGCATTTTAAATACATATTGATAACACGAAATTTCCCTAAACATTAGATTTGTAGGTACAATGAATGTTGTATAAGTCATGTAATTCTTGCTTTGCAGAATTACAGAAGCATTGCTAGTTTTTGTAGTGTTGAAATTATTTAAAAAACTGGACAATTCTTCCCAATATTTAGCTCATCAGCCAGTGGAACACAGAGGTATCCTATGCACTCTAGTTTGCGCAAAGTCACTTCTATTCTTCAAATGATCCTTTCCTCCATAGGTAACAGTTTCCCTGAAACAATCACACCTCCACAAATATTTATTTTTTGAGACCTAGTCATTATACATTATACATTAACATTTAATAAATACTTCTCGGGATCAAACTTGAAATACATTAGACCCCATGTTAATAAAGATTTAAAATAATCAGGAACAGAATAACCACATAGGGAATTATGCATGGAATTAAAATTTAGCTAGCAGACATCAACATTTATTTTTTATTTAGCCTCTGGAATCTAACATTTTCCAATTTAAAATAATGTTCAGTTTGAATTCAGAAAACGTAATTATTTAAAAATATCATCTGATGTTAATGATAATATGTGAACCAAATATCACTGGTGATATGTCATGGAAGCAGCTTTTAACATAATGTCACTTTGTGAAAACCGTAAATGGCACTTATTTTTAAAGTTATTTTTATCACTTTCGCATTTCCTTTTGAAACCAAAGTGAAAGATCAGTTACGCTTCCCTTGGCAGGGTCAGAGAGGAGAAATAAAGTGTAATTTAAGCCACAAGTTCTCATTAAAAATCCCACACGTAATGTGCCATCAACACATTATCTGAGCTCAGTTGCTGATGCACTGTTTACCCAGCACCTGATACTGTATTAGGGAGACCGGGGCTTGAGCTTTTGCTGAATGAATAGCATATTGTGATTAGAGGTAAACGTTTCGGGGATTCTGAACCAGAAATTTCTCATCAAAAAAAGCTGAGAATGAGCGTTGGTAGTAAAAGATGGCTTTGTAGGAACCATTTTTAAAATTCTGTGTTTCTGGCTGATCCTTTTAAGCGTTGCTGCGCTTGAGTCCTGAAAACATATTATTATCCCGGACACTGAGTCCTGGCCCAGAAAAGCCACTGGGACCCCTGCAGCCCTGATTTCCTGGATGCTTTTCCTGGCTCTGCCTCGCCAGCTTTTATTGATTTCCACCTTCAGCATCCCCGCACGGCTTTGTTCAAATGACCACTAATTAGAATAGACTGTGGGCCAGGCATTATCCTACACCCATGGTTGGCAAACTGTGGCTCGAGAGCCACATGCGGCTCTTTGGCCCCTAGAGTGTGGCTCTTCCACAAAACACCACGGCCTGGGCCAGTCTGTGTTGAAGAAGTGGTGTTAGAAGAAGTTTAAGTTTTAAAAAATGTGAATCTCCAAAGAAATTTCAGTCGTTGTCCTGTTGGTATTTGGCTCTGTGGACTGATGAGTTTGCTCATAGAGAAAACTGAGGAAGCGGGAGAAGAAAAAAACACAGCACACAAAGCAAACTGTGCCTGACCCCCTGGAACTTGTAGGCTGGAGAGGGAGGCAAACACTCATGTAGGAATCGCGCAAACTAATGTTAAGTTGTGGCTGTATTCAGTAGTGGCCTCCGCTGTGAAATAAAACCTTACCTCCGTGGAACCTGACGTGGCCAGGGAGATTAGAGCGCTCCCAAGAGAGACTCTTAGAGCTGATACTTCAGTCCCTCTGGCAGCCACAGGTGAGAAGGGGCGGGCGCGAAGGAAGCCGTTTCAGTAGAAATGGGCAGGGGAGGCCGGACGGCGGCCTCTGATGAGCTGGAAGAGATGCTGGGCCGGAGTGGGCCGCGCACAGGGAAGAACAGGCAAAGCTGTGGAAGAAGGGACGCCCCACCTGCAGCCGCTCGCAGGGGCCTGGAGAGCACCGTGCTGAGCGAAATAAGCCGTCCGAGAAAGACAAGCATCACCTGCTCTCACTGCTAGGAGGAATCTAATGAACCAAGTAAACTGGTGAACGAAAATAGACCCGGAGACATGGATGCATCGCACAGAGTGTCAGAGCTCAGAGGGAGGGCAGGGAGGGCCGGAGCGGGGGAGAGACCAGCCACTGGGCTCCTGGGTGTCTGTGCATCGCCACGCTCACAGGCGACGGGCTGGTGAAGGCTTGGGGTGGGTCAGTGGGAGAAGAAAGGGGACATCTGTAATCCCTTCAACAACCAAGATTAAAAAATCATATAAGAGAAGGCCTGAGCCGAAAAGCAAAAGAAGTTCCTGGCAGAACATGGCCTGAGAGAAGCACCTCACTCACAGACATGCGCACACCACACTCCTCGGTCCTGTGTGTTCACTTCACATACGTTTGCATTTGCCTCCAGACCTAATGAGGGTCACACGTAAAATCAAAACCATCTGAAAAGGGGAAAACTGTACAAAAGAAGGACGTTTCCCTGCTGACCCTCCTTTCTGTCCTCACTCCCAGCACACCTCCAGCCCGGCCAGTCCAGAGCTGACCGTCTGGACCAGGTGCCTGCAACCTCCGGATCGAGGGGGGAAACCACGGCCTAGTCACATCTCCCCCCCCCCCCATACACCCCTCCTTCCCCCGTCCCCGTCCCCGTCCCCCCACACGGGCCCGAGGGCACTGCTTAGCCTCCCATCACACCACACACCGTCGACGCACAGAACTCACGTCTTCCAATGCGGAGCTTCTCTGCCTCTCCCCGAGGGCCGAGGGCAGACCAGCACCTTCCCTCCAGGAAAGGCAGGCGATCAAAGGCGTGTCTGCTCTGTGTGGACACCGTCCGCCTCCCACAAACCCCGTGTCCCACCGGCCGCTCCGGGTCAGCTCATCAGAGCTCAGGGCCAGCGAGCTCTCAGGGAGGCCGAGGCCTCTCCATGGAAATGCTCTGCTCGCTGGGGTAGAATAAGAGGCTGTGCTGGGCGTGGTGTTGTGGGGTGCACCTGCCATGACCCCACCAGCTGGGGGCCTGAGGCGGGTCTGGGAGTTGAGGGGTGTGAGCTCCTCCTCTTTGGAAAAGAGCAAGGACAACATCCACGGCTTCCCACCAAGCCCACCCTCCGCCCCACCCTTCGCCCTCCTGGTTACCGCTCTCCTGCGTGAAGTTGCATGTAGTTTAAGGTCAGACCACGCCAGCATGGCCCTCCAACTTTGACCGACACCTAGCACAGAATTCATCTTAGGAAAAACCGAGAAGTACTGGGAATCGAACCCGGGACCCTGTAGTCCACAGGCCAATGCTCTATCCACTGGGCCAAACTGGCTAGGGCTGTGTTTGTTGTTTGATTTTTCTTTACATAAGTAACAATCCTAAAGTTAGGTAGTCATTGATTTACTATTTTTATAATACTATTGATCATTGTAACTTTATAGTTGGGATAATATTGGAATTTCAGGGAGATTCTTTTTCCAGAAAGGAATTTTCCACAAACTTATAAGATAAAAAAATTGGATTAGGTGACAAGTTTAAAACTAACAAAAAAGAGATGGTATTGCTTCTGATTCAGGCCTGACAGCAGGAGGAGGAGCTCCCAGGAGCCTTTGCTGTTAACTCTTCGCAGCCCAACGGGGAGGACGTCAGAAAGAACCCAGATCAGCTGACACAGGCCCTCTTTCTTCCTCCTCCACGGGAGGCGCAGGCCGGCTCTGCTCCTCTTACTATTTTTAAAATGTTTTTATTGATTTTTAGAGAGAGAGGAAGGAAGAGGGAGAGATCGAAACATCGAAAATTATGGATCGGCTGCCTCCTGCACGCCCCCTACTGGAGATGGAACCCACAACCCGGGCCTGTGCCCTTGACCCGAATAGAACCCGGGACCCGTCAGTCCACAGGCCGAGCTCTGTCCACTGAGCCGAACCGGCCAGGGCTCCTCCTTACGGGTGTAGACGTGGTCGGATCCCCAAATCGTTCGCTAAGGAAGTTAGGTCGCTGGCTCTCCCGGGAGCTGAGGACACGATTAAGGAGCAATTACACCACAGGAAACACACTCAGCTGAGTCCTCACCCTTTTCTTCTATTTTCCCAAAAAGAACAAGTGCCTGGCAGACGCCGGCCTGAGAAACGCTTAATATGAGCATGTGCGTGTGGCACTGTCCCGGCGCTGGCAGCCGCGGGGAGACTATTTAAATCTGCCACCGTGCCCCCAGACCCGGCAGGCTACACGGGATGGCACCCGCGTACGCAGAGAGCCCACGGAGAGTCCTCTCAATAAGAGACAGGAGGGCGGGGGTGAGCCGGTGGGCGGCCCCGGGAGGCAGGCCACCTGCGCTCCTCCGGGGACTGCCTGTGGGCGGCAGCAGGGCACCGGGAGAGGAGCGCCTGGCATCTTCTCCTTTTGGTCTGTCCACCGGGGCGGCCACGCCCAGCCACCAGACCGCCCTGCGCAGCCTGGGCTGGAGGAGGACACAGGGACTGTCCCGGAGGGCGGCGGTGGGTGCACACAGTCCAACCTATGGCGGTTCCCTTTCAAAACATTTTCACTGTTCCTATGAATGCTGGAGTATGTTACCTAAAACTGACATATGCTGCTTGTAGCACTATAAAGACAAAGACATTTTAGAAAATAATTTCAGAATATGTAAAAAGATATGTTCCATGTGCCTTGATTGTCCCACTTGGAGATTCTGTACCAGGTAAACCATTATATTATATACCTACAGTTTTATATATTTGATTTATATATGTTTCATATATATCAAAGAGTTGTATCTATATAATTATATTTAATTATTTTCCTTGATTTTGTATATGTTATTTATACAAAAATTACATGTTATGCATACATTGTATATATATAAAATGACATATGCAAAAATTCAAATTATTTATAATATAAACAAAAATAATCCATACATTCTCAAAATAGTTAAACTTTGTAAATCCATTGAGGAGTACATAAAAGAAACTATTTTTAATTAAATATATTTATTTGGAAAATAGACACACTAAATATTAAAAATATGTAAATTACATGTATAAATTTATAAATTGATGTCAAATATATAATTTCATCAAAGTGTGTATGATCTGTGGAAGAGAAAATCCTGAAATGATAAGAAAAGATGGAGCACCAACAGATCTAAGTATCAGAGAGTGAGCACCAGAACATATACATATGTGGGTGTGTATATATATGTAGAGACTATATATACATATATATTATATATAGCATAGTATACATATACATACACATTAAAGGGAAAAGTATGGAAATCAGGAGCAGATCTATAGAGAGAACTTGGTATGTAATATAATTGCATTGCTGATACACAGGAATAAAAGGCCCAGTCAACATACACTGCTAGGGTATTTGCTATCCTGGGAGAGGTCATAGGTCAGAAGAGGTCAATGAGGGGGAAATAGAGGGACATCTATAATACTTTCAACCACAAAGGTAAATTTTAAAATATGAGTTTTTAAAAATTTTCTTTATTGATTAAGGTATTACTACCTATGTGTCCCTATCCTTCCCCCGCTCCACCCCTTGCCCATGCCCTCACCCCCCTGGTGTCTGTGACCCTGGTTAAGCTCATATGCATGCATACAAGTCCTTTGATGGATCTCTCCCCCTTCCTCCCACCCTTCCCTGCCTTCCCTCTAAGGTTTGACGGTCTGATTGATGCTTCTCTGTCTCTGGATCTGTTTTTGTTCATCAGTTTTTTGTTCATTATCTTCCACAATTTAGTGAGATCATGTGATAACAAATATCTTTCTCCAACTGACTTATTTCGCTTTGCATAATGCTCTCCAGGTCCGTCCATGTTTTTCTCCTCCCAAGCATCCAGCAGTGGGCACTACATAAATGTCCTGGATGTGATGCTGGAAAACCAGATGAAATTTAGATCTCTATTATGCCATGCACACAAACAGAATGCAGGTGGCTGAAAGAGCTAAAGGAGAAAAACAACTAAAAAACATGGCCAATGTGTTTGTGCTATCAATGTAAGAAAGAGGAGATGGTTGGGTCTCAAAATATCACACCAGAAGAGGGTAGGCTGTACACCTAGCTGCATGAAAATTCAAGAAAAATCTCAGACTTGTGAACACATTTTGCTCTAATATTTTATAGCTAAACGGTTGCAAACAGAATGAAGGCTTAGACCTGAGCTGGGCATCCAACCGGGGGAAGAGGTATCTAATATTTTACATCATCTCAGAAAGGCACACATGGTTTTGTTAGAAATATTCACTGCCAGAAAGCAACGCTCACTGTTCTTTGTTTATTTACTACATTTTTACTGATTTCAGAGAGGAAGGCAGAGGAGAGAGCGAAACATCCATGACGAGAATCATGGACCTGCTGCCTCCTGCATGTCCCGTCCTGGGGGTTGAGGCCACACTCAAGGCATTGCCCTGCCTGGGAACTGAACCCTGACCTCCTGGTTCAGAGGTCGACACTGAACCACTGAACCACACCGGCCGGGCTCTGACTGTTCTTTTATAAAGACAGTATTCAGAATCAATAGTCCCAATATCCCATGGGTGTTATTACAACGTAAAAGTGCCAACTGTGGAGAGGAGGGAGCGGTGTGGCCCTCTAATCAGGCACAAACAAGAGAAAGGTGAGAAGCGGGCAGACAGGACATGGAGGGAGCGCCTCAGGATGGCGGGCTCGCTTCAGGGGCCCGCCATGATTGCTTCCACACGAACGTGGGTTTGTTCCCAAGCCCCCGTGTGGGAAGCTCCTTCCCGTGACCCTGCGGAGGCTGCCACATGCCTGACAAGTCTCTGAGTCACCGTGTAAATGGCTTTGACCTTTCCGCGGTGTGAGAAGTGGTTATTTCGGGTTGCATACATTACCTCCTTTTTGGGACACAGTAGCAGAAAGGAGACAGTGACTTATTATCTGGTTTAAAAATAAGGGCACAGGAGAACGGATGGGAGACAATCAGGACAGACGGAGGCCGATCGAGTATTTTTAAACCGGAGCCTCGGTAACCCAGGCTAACGGTCCTGGCCGTTGCCTCTCACATCTCTCACAGAAGGAGCAGGTCGTGAGCAAAGTCTGCCTAGGTTTTATGTCATCGCTACTGGTAAGCTGCTGAAAAGTCAGCGCATCACATTTAGACTTCTAACCCGTGTTAGAATAAAGTCAGAGTGGGTCTTTAATCTGCACTAGTTAGTAACTTTCACTAACATGCTACTACTCCCTAACTATGCACAGGGTGTCCCCTAAAGGCATACAGCCTTTTGAAAATGAAATGTATTTTAATAAACACTGCCTTTCAAATTATTCAATGTGTGTGTGTATACATTTTTGGAATTCTATTTGCTTGCAGTTAATGTGGGGTGTGTGTGTGTGTGTGTGTGTGTGTGTGTGTGTGTGTGCACTTCCAGCTAGCTGGGGAAGGGAGAATTCACTTTTGACAAGAAAGAACAGCAGCTACACTTTGCTAAATTCTGTTTCTATAAAAAGCCTACCTGCTAGCCTGCTGACACCAGGCAGACTAAACTGCAATGTGGAAAGATTAGGGCCAGCTGGTGTTTTTCCAGTTGATTTGCATTTTTGTAGCTCAAGGTTACCCCCTTTATTTTTAACGGATGCTCGTGACTCAGAAAGTTGGCATCCTGTGAGGACAGGGAAGGTGGGTCTGTGGCAGGCAGAGAGATGGAGTCTGAGAGACAGACGGGAAGATTAACTTGGACGTGCTAATTGGTGGTAATTGCTGCACTGTGTTTACCTGGTGGGTGACACCTCCTATTTATAAATGGCCCAGAGCCTCCTCTCCTGCAGGATGCAGAGGGAGCAGAAGCAGCGGGAGAACATGCACCCTTGAGTTGGAAAGAAACTTTTCAAACAAAAAAAATGGCATTTTCAATAAAAATAGGATTGGACTCAAGGAAAAACTAAAACTCTACAAATCTATTAGACATACATTACTTCATCTTAAGATATGAAATACGTACAATACAGGTCATAATTTCCCACTGCCTTCATAGTACCCCTCCAACGCCAACACTGCCACAAACACCACCACTCTTTCCACCACCACCACTGTGTTTATGCCTTAATTATTCTTTAATATTGCCAGATCTTAACTTCACAATTCCAGACTAATGTCTTCTGAGAGGTAGGTATGATTTCTCAATACTTCATATATTTTAGAAGCTAATTGTTTTATGGTTAGCCTATGCTTACCATATTTGCTTACAATTTATTGACATAGGAAATTAATTTCAGTAAATCTTTGTAAAATTTTAATGATGTTTATTTTACTCAAGTATGAGTCTTACATCTTCACATAAAATTTACGAAGCATTGAAAACATTTCTGTCTTGCCCTATCTGTTTGGTTCAATGGATAGAACGTGGGCCTGAGGACTGAAAGGTCCTAGGTTAGATTCTGGTCAAGGGCATGTACCTTGGTTGCAGGTACATCCCCAATAGGAGGTGTGCAGAAGGCAGCTGATGGATGTTTCTCTCTTAACGATGTTTCTAACTCTCTATCCCTCTCCCTCTCTGTAAAAAAAAAATCTATCTATCTAACATTTATCTACCCTGTTTCCCTGAAAATAAGACAGTGTCTTATATTAATTTTTGCTCCCAAAGATGTGCTAGGTCTTATTTTCAGGGGATGTCTTATTTTTCTATGAAGAAGAATATGGTACACATTTATTGTTAAATGAAAATAACAAATTTATTATCTGTATATGGTACTGTAGTACAGTAGTTGTCAACACAAACCAGACAAACTGTGAATCCTACAGTAAAATCAAGAATTTACTCATTTATTCAATGACATTCATGTCATCATCTTCTGGAACATCATCATAACAATCCAAATCCTGAATTTCCTGGTGAATTTCTTGTGACTCCATTTCTTTCAGAATCAGTGGACCAAATCTCTCATGTTTAGCCTAGAGGGGCCTTCTTTTCAGGGGATGCCTTATAGTTCACTCAGAAGGAAACCTGTAAGTAGGTCTTATTTTCGGAAGATGTCTTATTTTCGGGGAAACAAGGTATCTGTCTATAAAATTGATTATATATTAATATATAAATCACATATATATAAATATATATATACACACATACATATACACACATTTCTATCTTAGCTTCAGGTTGAAACACTTAACTTAGATCAAGAGTAACAATATTCTCTTTAAAATAAAATTGATGCTCAAAAATATATTTAAAGGAAAACCATCCCTACAAATTGTGCAGAAAATCTCACAGTAAACCTAACAATTCATAGACTTAAGATCGCTATTCATAAACTAATTCATATATGCCTATTTGAGGTAATGTACATTTTTAAGGATATAGCTACCTACCTAATGTTTTGTGATCACTAGTTGGGAAAACAAAAAGTGTATTTTGTATTTACCATGGACATGTTTAATCACGTAACTGAAGAGTGGAAGAATATGTAGAGGCTATTTACCTGGGAGACAAAGGCATGTGTGAAATTCTGTTCCTTCCTGTCATACTTCCAGTTATGTGGTCTTATCCAGTGATACCCGTTGGTTGATGTTGTAAGAGTTAAAGGTAAAGTGAGTCACCTGAGAGTTAGGTTTGAGCTGCAGCAGATTGTTGGACTATCAAAATGCACCTGTTTCTTGTGCAGAGAACGATAAATTTTTTGCATGCAGCCGGCCAATTTACTAACCCTTTCCTTTGTCAGTCATCCTATCTATACATGGGAGTTCTTTTGTCTCTTAGATGCAAAGTCTTAAGATGTTATAAAATGCCTTCTACTTAACATCAGCTCATTAACATGCTATAGAAACACTTGGCAACCTCCTATCACCATGAGTATAGGTACCTTCAAGTTGTGATTTTTAAGCCAAAATGCTAGAGAAACATTGCCAAGGGCAGTGTAGTGAACTTAGAAACATTTTTTTAAAGATATACAACTTTGGTGGGTAAAACAATTGTAAATAGAATGATACTCTGAAAACAACATGTCTGAACAGATAAGAATGGGCATAGATCTTTGAAAGCAGTATTTCAAATACAAAAAAATATCATAAATTCAAGAAATGATGAGTACACTATACACGTGGCTCAGTAGATATGATAAAGAATGAAACTGGAAGCTGTACTTAAAATTTATGGTTCTAAAGAATTAAAGTCACTTTAAGAAATATATTAGTTAAAACAACTTTCTAATAACAGAGCAAACTTATTATCAGACACCAGATTAATTCATCTAGTTTTGAGCAAAGATCATGTCTTCACAGATAAAAAAAATTTGTATTACCTGCTTTAAGTAAATTAAATAAAAAATGAAAAAGTTTCTTGGTTCTAATAATTTTTGGTAGGTATCAAATTTCATTGAGTACATATTAATATGTGTTATAGAGCCATATACTGAAAACTTAAATCTCATCTTTGAAAAACCGTCCAGTTTCTCATACACAGTACCACCTCACCGGGGCTGACCAGCGGCCCCTGAATGACGGATGAACAGATTATTCCAACAAGTCTCACTGTGAAAGAGAAGGCTAAGGGACGCCTGGCTGAAGGAGCCAGGCTGCCTCGACTGCCTGCCTCGTTAGCTTTTACTGGGATTTTTATCTTCAGACACAGTCAGCAGGGAGAGTAGTCGTGGGAGGACACACATATTTACATTGCCCTCTAGGCAAGGGCTTCCAGGAGTTGAGCCTAAGGATTCCAGAAAACACCCAGGGTCTGCACGTGTACAGACTTGTATGGAAAGGCCAAGGAATAATCAGGATCGCTGCCTTCAACACTCCCCTAAGTCGCCCCAAGTCGGAATTCCGAAAAACAGGGCAAGGGGCCTTCCGCACACTTCCCTTTTCTTCCAGTGTCCTCCTGACAGACAAGCTTTCCAACCAGGCCCCGTGCTTCCCAAAAAAAACAAGATGGGATTAATTTAATTAACATCATAGCAATAAAGATGCAACATACATTTACTCAGGATGCGTTGTGTATTTTAGCTTTGAATAACCACATATTTGGTGGACTCATACAATGTTTATTTGAAATATTAATAAGATATGTTAAGTCTCTTTAAACGTTGCCCGGTGCTAACCTCAACATAAAATTATTTGAAGATCTGGGACCATTTGCTCTGAAGGAAGCCATTTCAAAAGGCAAGGTCGGGTCTACGATGCGCCTGTTATAACTTGAAACCATTAAGCACACACAAAACCGTGACTTTCCACAGGACAGCAATCTGGCCAAACAAACACGTATTATTTACTGGACTAATGAGCTATGCAAAATCAAATGTATGCAAATGTGCGTTAAGGGATGTATAAAATTGAAAAGGTTGCTGAGAAGAGAGATTGTAATGGTTATCAAGGAACCATTTTGTTTATTAAACATAAATATTAAAAATACCATTGCTGTGGGCAGGATGAGAGGGGATATTTTGCTGCACCGGCGTGTGGGGAAGCGGGCAGAGAGCCTTCCTCGCGTGGCCTCAGGGTCAGCCCCTCGGCCCTCCGGCCGGGCTGGGGCGCCTCAGCAGCTCCCTCCGAGCCACAGCTTCCTGGTCCATAATGAGGGGCCACAGGAGCATCGCCTACGTCGTGTGAGGACACAATTCGATGAAATTAGAAAGCTTTCCCACCGTTTTAGCAAAGCCAGACTCCTGATCAATATTAGTTCCTGTACTGCTTAGAAAGGTTAATAGGGCACTTTATTTTTAAGAGTTGGACTGTGAGAAAGAAGCCAGATACTGTCTTATGGCGGGTCCAGAGGTGGAGAGAGAGGGGGGCAGGCGGTGGCCCGAAAATGGCGTCTGTCCTGCTGGGGCCCTGCGCCCAGGGCACTTACGGCAAAGAAAAGCAGGCCACTCTCCGGAACTAAAGAACTCACACAATACCCTTCTTGGAATCTGAATGATTAAGTTATCCCACTCTGAGAATACAGGGAGCAATGGAATGCTGAGGACATTATTATGTCTGACAACACAATCATATTTTTTCTTCAAATTCATGTCATCGAAATTTAGAAAATCTGAAATGTAGCTGCACTTTTCCAGACGTCTGAGAGGCAGTTGTGCCTTTGCTTTCGAAACAGGGAGGGGTAGCTGGGAGGTAAGACAGACGCATGCCGGCTCAGCTGTTGTTCACCGTTGCCCTCCGGTCACACTGAGGAACCAGCTGCCTGAGCCTCTGCGCGCTGAGGGTGAGACGTGGGGAATGGCCCTCGCTCCTCTCTAAGGCCAGCCTCCTACTTTCACCTCCTCCTTCCCTCCCTGAAAACACTGATCAAACAACCGTCCCCTCCGCCTGGTGCATCAGCATCTCCTGCGGCGGCGCTGAACTGTCCACAAACGGCCACCTCCGGGCCTTTCTCGGGAACGTCTTCCGCTGATGCCACGTCTCCTTTGGCGACCGTCTCCCCCCCTGAGCCCCCCGAGGGGCTGTCACCCCTCCGGACCCCACGAGGCTCCGCTCCCCCGTCGGTCGGCGGCTCTAGGGAAAAGCACCGACGCGCCCACATTGCCAGGTCCTGGCTCCGTCCACAGTTCATCTCAAACCACCCAGGGGATGGGAAATCCGTTAACTGCTCACTCCTGACGCCCTTTCCTGCGTGGCACTTTGACATCACTCTGTCTTTGGCTGGTTCTTTATGATCTGATGTTTCCTCCTATTAGCAAATAAAAGGTGTCTGATTATTATGTTTCCCGTCTGTCGGAAACAAGCTCAAAGCCAATTTATAGTGATGATGTTGAAACGGGGATAGTAATACTAGTCATATACACTTTTAATGGTTTAATCATGTGATTATATGAACAATTTTTAAAATGCATCATTATGCAATTCTGTTTGAAATTGTAATACATAAAAATTAAAATTACTAAAGATGTTTCATGATTTTTAAATGACATCATTAATGATCCTATTTTTATTTTAGATCACAATACATAATTATTATTTGATGAATTCTGTGGGTTTTTTAAAAACGTTTTTGTTTGAGAAACATATTTCTTGTATTTTTGTCGAATTTTTACATCCATCTATATATGTATAGTTTATGTCTAGCCAAATAAATATTTACCATTTAAAAAAATGACATAGGATTACCTATAGCTCGCAGATATATTAAGTATTTTAGAATAAAGATTAAAAAAGTACAACACAGAATTTTAATACAACTATAAATAAACAAGGGACGAAAGTATCGATTTTGAGCTCACGTTGAAGAAATGTTTGTATTAACTGTAGGTCACTCTTAGAAAAGGAAGTGTTCTATTTCCCATGATTCAGTTATATTCAATGGTTAAAAATGAAAACTATTTGCCTTAAGCCATTTCTCCTTTTAAAAAACCTGAATTTTAATTTCTTGCAACACTCTTCTGAGAGTGCCACTGAAATAAAACCTTCAATTAATTTAATGTTAAATAATTTCTCTTGAGGCCCCGAGTCTCTCAGCTACTATCAGACATGTCAAACTTGTACAAATACAGGGGTTTTTTTTTTCTTCTTTCCAAAGTATAGTTTTTTATATCCCTGGAAATATGTTGATAGTATAAATTCTGAATCTGAAAATTTGCAAAGTTATATAACACTCATTCACACAAAGAGACAAAGAATATTTATTGCTTTGCTAAAATCTACAAGAGCCTCCCCAAAATGATTTATTAAAGTTATGGTTTATTGTAGGTGACACTGACTTTAAGACACTCTGATCCAGAGAAACGCTATATCGTGGCACTGGCATGGGCAGTACAGCAATAGGCATAGAACGAATGTAGCCAGGCTGCCCAGAGTGGCCGGGGTAGGTGGCTCATTAATTGCTTGTTTCCAGACCAGTGTGATTTCATAACCAGGACACTACCCGGAACTTGGTAAGTGCTAATTCACTGGAAACTGATTGCTTTATTGTTTGACTGGTCAAACTTTCTTATGCAAATCAAAATATGACATCCAAAACACAGGTCTTCTAAGCACCTTCTTCCTGAAACATCTCCTGCTTGCTTCATGTTAGTGTGGCCTGTTTGGCGATAGCAGAAACCAGGATTCATCTGTCTGGCTACTGGCAAAATGCACCCATGAGTTATGTCTAATCGCTTCCCGCTTGCACTGGAAACACCATAAAACGTATAAACTTCCACCCAGAGCCAGACTCTTGCTTTCTGGGCGCTTCAAAGAAAACAATACAGGATTCCACAAAATCCTATTTGGGGAAATGCGATTTTAGCCATTTGTTTTAAACAAACTCTATCATTAGGTGATATAGAACTTGGCTAATTTACAAAAGCTATCCTGAATGGATGCAGGTTGCCAACAAGGAGCTAAAAACTACAGGGGACCTTTAGCTCCATGTACATGAAAGCTGTAGCCAGCATCCATCATCTCCATTCTAGTCAAACAGCAGGTATTTGTGTCAAGTAGTTACACTGAAATCCTGGTTTCCATAACTTGATGTCGGGCTTACTCTCACGTCCTGGTCACCAATCTTCACCAGCGACTCAGTTGCTTCTGAGTCCTTCAGCATGCCTTAGTTAGATTAAGTTCAGCTCCCACTATATACATGTTTTCTAAGACACACACACACACACACACACACACACTCATACAAATATGTGTACAAATATAAGGTGTCCCCCAAAATTTATACACATACTTTGAATAATTATAAAGGTAGTGTTTATTAAAATACATTTCCTTTTCAAAATTGAGCTGTCAGCTCTTAAAGTGTGTACATATTTTTGGGATACTCTGTATATACATATGACACACACAAATAAGTACATTCTTACTCACACACATGACTGTTTATTTTAATGTATTCAAAGAAGCTATTCATATAAATAGTGTTGGGAAAATTGGACAGATACATGCAAAAAAAATGAAACTAGACCACCAACTTACACCCCCCCACACACACACACACAAAAACAAAACAAAAAAAAAACAACACAAACCTCAAAATGGATAAAGGACTTAAACATAAGACGGGAAACCATAAAAATATTGGAGGAATCCACAGGCAGCAAAATCTCAGACATATGCCGAAGCAATTTCTTTAAGTTCCTAGGGCAATGGAAGCTAAAGAGAAAATAAACAAATGGGAGTACATCAAATAAAAGGCTTTTTTTGTACAGCAAAGGAAACCATTAACAAAACAACAAGAAAGCCCACTGCATGGGAGAACATATATGCCAATGTCATCACTGATAAGGGTTTGATCTCCAACATTTATAGGGAACTCATACAACTTAACAGAAGGAAATTAAACAACCTAATGAAAAAATGGGCAAAGGACCTAAATAGATACTTTTCAAAAGAGGACACACAGAAGGCCAAGAGACATATGAAAACACGCTCAAAGGCACTAATCATCCGAGAGATGAAAATCAAAACGACAACGAGGTCCCATCTCACACCGGTGAGAATGGCTGTCACCAACAAATCAACAAACGCCAAGGGCTGGCGAGGATGCAGAGAAAAGGGAACCTCGTGCACTGCTGGTGGGAATGCAGACTGGTGCAGCCACTGTGGAGAACAGGATGGAGTTTCCTCCAAAACCTAAAAATGGAACTCCCATTTGACCCAGTGATCCCACTTATAGGAAAATATCATAAGAAACTAGAAACACTAATCAAAAAGGATATATGCATCCCTATGTTCATAGCAGCACAATTTACAATAGCTAAGATTTGGAAATAATCTAAGTGCCCATTAGCAGACGAATGGGTTAGAAAATTGTGGTACATCTACACAATGGAATACTACACTGCAGTAAAAAAAAAAAATAATTCTTACCATTTGCAACAGCATGGATGGACCTGGAGAGCATTATGCTAAGCGAAATAAAAGACAGAGAAAGATAAACATCACATGATCTCAATCATTTGTGGAATGTAATGAACAACAAAAAACTGATGAACAAAAATAGATCCAGAGACAGAGAAGCATGGATCAGACTGCCAAACCTCAGAGGGAAGGGTGGGGGGAAGGGGAGAGATCCACCAAAGGCTTTGTGTGCATGCATATAAGCCTAACCAATGGACACAGACAACGGGGTGAGGGCATGAATGGGGTGTGGGAGCAATAGGGGAATAAGGATACATAGATGCTGGAAACTGATCATTGTCAACAAGCTCCATTGCTCTGAAAGGTCAGAGCTAGGTCGCTCACTGCTTAGTTGAAACATTATTAGCTGAAGCAGCCTCCATCTCTGTTGTCTTATGTGAATTTCTGGTATTGGAGTTTCCTGCCCACGGCTATGGGTCTTTCCCATATTCTCAACAAAAGGGATAGCAAGGCCAGAGCAGTGTGTAATCCTCCCCCTAGGTGGGCTCCCGCCTGGCCCCCAACATCGCCAAGTTAACACTTTTCTAGTCTCTTTCCATTTGTGTGCGGCCTTCTTCTCTTTTCTGTGGCTGTTTTATTAAAGGAACACAATGGCAGGCGAGAAATTCTACCACTGAACCACCCATGCAAAGGAACACAATGGATGGCTGGTGCGCACACTGGGCCTGGTTTCTGTTCTGCCTGCATCCCGCATTCGGTGACAGAAATGCTCTCACCCCACCCTGGGCACCCTGTCACCACGCCTTTACTTGTTCTCTGACGCAAACATTAATGGGAATTATTTCCCTCCAAAGGTGTCAGCTGGCTAATTGCCAGGCAGCTTGTTCTGACTTACGTACAGTTTGTGACCGTGTCTGTAATGTGTATATCTGAGCCGGTGAAGCGGTTCCCTGGTTTCCCATTTAGTGTTAGGCAGACCATCCTGAGGGCCGGGCGCCATCACGGCGGCATGTTTCCCGGACACTGAGCGAGGTCAGCGCCTTCACATGTGGCTGGGCCGCTGTCCGGCGGGAAGGGTTGGCCGCTGACCGAGGGGCCCGGCGGGGAGGCCAAGGGCACCAGCGAACCGGAGGGAAATGCGGTTCTCTGGTTGCCGGCGTGGTTTGGCAGCACACCGTGCCAGGCCGCTCGGCTGGCGTTCTGACACCAGAGCGGTTTCTCCAGCTCCTCTCCCCGCTGCCGGCGCAGCGTCAGGACAGGATGGCCCGGGGCCTCGGGCACGGCTCGGCCTTCGGCTGCAGTGTTTGGCCTGAGGAGCCGCAGGCGTGCTCCGTGCCTGTTCACAGGTCAATGCTCACCCACTGCGCCATCCTGTCTGGGCAAACACCCCGTCTTTAAATGTTTTCTAATTCTCCTTTATTCTGAATTAAATCCAGAATTACGACTAAATACGTGTCAAACACACATACACACACACACACACACACAGACACACGCACAGGAACAACAATACTATGCCTTAAATGTACGATAAAGGTCAAGTAAAAAGAAGAATTTATAACAAAATAGCACATTTTTTAGACATAAAACCTGGAGGATGCCAGCACCAGTAGAACTATAGAAGGAGTGAGACCTCTTATCTGCGGGGAGAGCCGTGGGAAATGCGGTGGCCGTACATGTGGGCGGACAGTTGGAAGTACAGATACCCAGATATCACAAGAAACAATTCTCCGAAACAAAAAATGGCTCATTTCCCCCCTGAACAATAGACTCTTTAAAAAAAATCTATATGCCAAGAACATTACTGGAAAATGCATTGAGCATTAAAATTATTCAGTAAGACTTTGTACTTATGAGTAAAGTTCTAGCCTTCGCGATTCATAATCCTGTTTCCCAACATGAACGACCCATGGAACATGCCACATGTGCGAAGGGGGCTGTGGGGTGGCTGTGTCAGCAAGGCAGGGCTTCTAGCGCCCCGGGCACCAACCCTGGGCCCTGGGGCCTTTCGGTCAGTAAAGCCCGCACATGAATACCCTGTGCAGAACCACTGGAACAAAAGAACCTTAACCGGATGACCGTCCTCCTGTTAGCCCTTCCCCCCTGTTCCTACCCCACCCACCCCCGGGCCTCCCCTGGCCCCCTGTCGTCCCCGTCATGGGAAGAGGATGCATCAGCCACCCTAGAGCTGCACCGACCCTGTTGGCAGCTGCATCCCTCACGGCGTCTGTCACTTAGAGAATGATCTACCCTCATGCCCACGGACGGCACAGGGAACCCTCTGCCACGGGCCCTCCTGGCTTAGGGCATGAAGTTGCAAAGGAAATAGTCCATGGTGAACTCAGGCCAACACATTTCTGGGAAGCTCTAACTATCTAATTCCGCAAATGGGAACATTGATTTCATAAAGATCTTGTTATCCTGATCCAACAGCACGTCCTTCAGGAGACAGCGTGCTCCACAGCTCTGAGCGCGTCGTTTCCTGCCCTTCTCCAATCTGATTACAGAAACCGTTCAGAACGGCCAGAACGTGGGTATTACACTTAGAGGGCAGCCACTCTGTCTCCGCTCCACGACGTCCCCGGAATTTAATGAATGGACCAGCCCAGGGAGCGGCTCGACGACCGGACCCTGGACCCTTACAACAGACACTCCTGCCCGTCTCCCCTTGTCGGTGACTGTGCGTGTGGAGCTAAGTGAGACGTCTCCCTCCTCTCCGCTCCTCTCTCCATCTGTGAAGTTACCAGGTTGGAAAGCCCTTGTCTCCAAGGGCCCTTTAAGCTCAAAAACCCACTGGCTGTGTTTATGATTACCTTGCCTACATTTTTCAGATGTTCAATTGGCAGGGAATTGGGCTTGGAGGAATTTTTTGGAAAGCTTTCAGCTCCACTCTGCAAATGCAGATGTTTGGTTACACACAGTCTCCCCGATGCTGGGTGATGTATGGCCCAGCTGCCTGCAGCACATTACCCATCTGTGCGTGTGAGAGTGTGTGTGTGTGTGTGTGTGTGTGTGTGTGTGTGTGTGTGTGCGCGCGCGCGCTGACTCGGAGAAGATGTGAACCGGGGAGACAGGCACCCTCTTCCTAAAACTGGAACTCCATGTGACACAGAGAAGGCAGCACAGGAAGAGGGACAGCTGGGTCTCCCGTCACTGTCCTCTGTGTCTGAGCTGGTGACGAGATTGGAATGAGGGCTACACACCTTCTCTTCCCAACAACTGCATAACCTGCAGTGACAAGCATCTTCCCTTTCCTGCCTCTGTGATGTGTGCTGGTGGCCCCTTTCTCTTTTCTGATGTGGGTAATTATTGTGTCTTTCTCTCCTTAGCATCAGTTTACCCACAGGTTTGCTTTTTAATTTGATCTCACTGTGGTGGTGACACCGGACATGAGATCTCTCTTCGCAGCAGGTGTCACGTGCACAGCCCAGTGTGGCTGAGGGTAGGCCCCGTGTGCACAGCGGGTCTCTGCCCCTTACTCATTGGGCATCACTGGAACCTGTGCTCATGGATGGGCAACTTCCCATCTCCCCACCTCCAGCCCGCGGGGCTGCCACTCTCGGAGGCCTCGTTTAAGTGACCTGCTGTGTTTACTCTCCCATGACGGACACTTCCTATCGCCTACTGTCTTCTGGCTTCCCTCATGCTTTTGCAGTTCCATGGAATGTGACTCGTCTTGAGACACAACCAGACACAACCCACCTCAGTGTAGACAGGAGGGTCGGGACCCTGGCCCGCGTGGCGGGGTGGGGCTCGCACTCAGAGGGTGACCTGTAGGTGGCTGTGTCCTTGAGGGGCACCCACCTTGGCAGGCAGAGCACAGCACCTGAGAGTCCCCCACAGGTGGGCAGTGGTAACTGCAGTCACACTGCTGGCTTAGAGACCTGCCAGAACCCATCCTTGTCTCACTGATAGAAAGATGTGGAAGGCTGGTCAACCTTGAAGCTCTGAAAGGTCAGAGCCAACCACTCCCTATCTAACTGAGACAATGGAAACTGAGGCTACTTCCCCACCAAATGCTCATGTAAATCCTCACTGATATGATAGTCTGCCTATCGCCTGCCTAAGAGCTACAGGTGTATCCCAGGCTCAATAAAAGGGGTGGCGAGGCCAGAACAGGGTGTAAGTCCTCCCACGCAATTTCTGGGATTTGAGCTTGCCTCGGTTTATCTCTTTATTTAGGTTGAAAAGTGAAGAGAGAAAATAATAAAGAAACAATGCTGCGCTCTGCACCTCGTATACTTCCTAAACACCATCATGGGGTGTAGAGCCTCAAAGTCACGCCCAGCTGGTGTGGTTCAGTGGATGAGCATTGACCTATGAACCAGGAGGTTTCAGTTTAAATCCCAGTGGGGCCATATGCCCAGGTTGTGGGCTCAATCCCCAGAGGAGGGTGTGCAGGAGGCAGCCAATCAATGATTCACTCTCATCATTGATGTTTCTCTCTTTCTCCCCCCTTTCTCTCTCTCTCTCTCCCTCCCTCCCTCCCTCCCTCCCTCCCTCCCTCCCTATTCCTCTCTGAAATAAATAAATAAATAAATAAATAAATAAATAAATAAATAAATAAAAAAGCGAGCACCAAAGCCACGAAGTGGATGGTTAACCTGGGATGGAGCAGAGGAAGGAGAGATGAAAGTGCCCTCCCTCTCATTCTTGGGAAAGGAAGTAAAACAGGTTTAAATGATGAGCTTTGCTTTGAAGGGAGGGTTGGGGGGAGCACATTGCTTTCCAAAGCTTTGATTTTGATTTTAGGAATTTCGTTTGTTTGCTTTGCCACCAAATCTAAAATTTGCCCTTTACTTTTTCCTCCTCAACTTATGTTTTCAAAATCATAGTTAACTGAAGTGTGAGATAAGGTGGCTTCTAGCTAATCAAGGCTTTTATCGATGTTGTTTCCTCACTGACAGATTAATTACCTAAATTGCCTTTCTATTTTTAAGTAGTCCTGAGAAGGAAATTTAGCAATTAAAATGATTTAGGCTCTGCAGCTTCTGTGGCAGTTCAAATGACATTTGAAAGGTAGTGGGGGAAATTAATAAATGATTGTGCAGAAAAATATGTAGCAGGAACGTGTTTGTTGCTATAATTAAAAGGCTTTGACTTAGTGATCCAGGTCAGTTTTTACAGAGTCAACCAAAAGGGCTTTTAAAATTGCATTAAAAATTGATTGCTTCTCATAAGTCATATTGCAACTCGAGACATGGATTTGAATATTTAATTAGATGATTTCACTTTATTTTATGTAGTTGATAGGTAACTTTTTTTTGTAGAGATATAGTATTTTAAAAGTTTAATTAACTAGAAATAAGCAAAACTTCAAAATCATTAAGAGATTTTCGTGTTTTTAAATTATTAAGGATGTGTCAATACAAATTTATATTTTAATACTTCTTTGTAAGTATTGGCCTATATGTTCACTATAGAAAAATCAGTAACCTGGGAAATAAAATATATTAAGCACTTAATTATCAGTAATTATACCAACAAATAGAATACTGTTAAAATTTGGAAGCATAGATTCCTAGACTTGGCCCCTAAATCATGCACAGACATGTAGACATGTGATTACACAAAATGGAATCATTATTATCTACGCAACTGTATCTTTTCCTTTAATATATGTTTCATATATCTTCATGCCAATAAATGTCAATTTGCTTACATATACATTTAGGTGTATAGAATTTCACTGTATGTGTGTATTTTTGTAATCAACATAAATTATATTGCTCTGTTTTCCCTCAGGACAAAAACCTGAAAGTAAATTTTGCGTATTAAAAAGAGGCAAATAGAAAGCTTGAAGTTGGCTAATTTTCCTGCCGAAAGAACATAGACTATAGGTTAGTTTATATTAAGCTAGTTTAGTGAGGTCAGTGCCAGCAAACTCCATCCCTAGCCCACCTGGCCCACCCCTTGTTGTGAAGACCTGTCTTCTGGACCAGCGACACCCCTCTGCTGGAATATTGCTTCTGCTCCTGTCACAGCAGGTGTGGCAGGACTGTGTGTTACAGGCCTTAGGTTACGATGTCCCAGATATTTCCCATTTTCTTTGTAGAAAAAGTTTGCCAGCCCCTGTGCTAGAGTTTTGTCCCCTCAGCCTTATAAACACCTGACAAAACAGCATATATAAAGTAAAATACAATAAACTGTGTCTGTTCTAGTTTCCTTAACTGCGATTTAATATTTTATATGCATATGGGCAGACTCCATGTAACATTGGCTATATGCAGGTAATATTTCATTCACTCTGACTGCCACATTTCCCAGTACGGCATTCATGTCTGAGAAAGCTATCGATATGTTGAAGATGTGAATTTTTAAAACCATCTTACTTAGTATAATTACATGCCATAATCTCCCTCTGTTGTAAGGGTGTAAGTTAAGGTTTTCAGTAAATTTAAAGTTACGCAACGATCATCACAATCCAGTTTAGTTCATGTCATCGTTCAGAAAGGCCTCCATGCCCAGCAGCCCACCACTCGAACCCGGGGATTGTGTGACCGTGACGGCTCTCAGGCTACTTCCCGTCAGGAAGTCCTGGTCTTTGCTGGACCTTGTCTGGAAAGAAATCACACTTACGTGGTCCTCAGGGTAACATTTGTCCGTGTAAAGTGGGAAACATTTCCATTGTGTTCACTATTTTGAAGAACTGCTGTTATGGACATTTGCATACGGATCTTTCTACAGAGTTGTGTTTATAGTTTTTGTGGGTTTTTTTGGTAGATAATTTCTGGGTCACAGTGTACATTTTTGTGTAACTTATTTAAAAAGTTGCCAGATTATATCTAGTGAGGTGGCACTGTTTTACACACCCGCCAGTGGTGCATGAAGGTTTGGGTTCTCTGTATAACCCTTGTTATTTTGTTTTGTTTTTGTTTGTTTTTTGATTATAGGATAAACATGCTATCAGGTTTGAAGTAATATCTCATTGTGGTTTTAATTTGATTTTTAAAAAATAACTAATGATGTTGAGCATCTTTTCAAGTGCTTTCTGACTATTTCTGTATGTTCTTTGCAGAAATATTTATTCCAAACCTTTGTCCATTTTTAATCGGTATTTTTATTATTCTTTTTTTAAAATTATATATTTTATTGATTTTTTACGAAGAGGAAAGGAAACGAATAGAGTTAGAAACATGGATGAGAGACAAATATCAATCAGCTGCCTCCTGCACACTCCCCACCGGGGATGTGCCTGCAACCAAAGTACATGCCCTTGACCGGAGTCAAACCAGGACTTTTCAGTCCGCCGGCCGACGCTCTATCCATTGAGCCAAACCGGTTTCGGCTTATCATTCTTTATACAGCTCCAATTCAAGTCCTTTATCAGATCTATTCCATATAGGTTTTTCTCCCCTTTTATGTGTTACCTTTTCACATTCTTATAGTTCTTTTTGAAGGACAAAGCTTTTTAATTTCTGTGAAATCCAGTTTATCTGTTTTTGCTTTGATCTCTTCCATTTCTTGTGTCCTCTTTAGAAAGGCAGTGCCGAAAACCCAGGTCATGAACATCTACACCCATTTCTTCTAAAAATGTCACATTTCAGCTCTGACCTTGAGGCCTTGAACATCTGTTGAGGCCATTTTGTAGTGTGAAGTGGCGTCTAATCGGAGTAAAGGAACCTGAGTTTCTGCAGAGGTAAAGTGTATCCGCTCTCCCATGCTTCTGAATTTTCACGCCTCAGGGTTTGATGGCCCAGTGAGGAGCGCTCTTGGTCTGGGCTCTGGGGGCCAGCAGGAGGCCCGGCACTGGCAGGTCCTGGAAGCCGGGAACTGAGCTGTGACGTGCGCCCGCGTGGCTTCTGCTGCAGAACACACCGTTGGCGTCACCCGGGCCCATGGCCGCTGGTAAATATTCCGCCTTAAGGAGGTGAGCGCTTCCACAGGCTCTGCTCTTGGAGAGATTTCTCTACCCGCCCCCTCCTTACTAAGGCAATGCATCTAGGGCCCTGTTTGCTGTCTTCACTGCGGGCAGGAAAGCAGCAGGGTGTTATAACACATTCCCTGAATGACTGGGGTAAGGGCCTGGCATCTGTTTACCCATCGGAGAAAACAAGGTGGGCGTTTACTTTGTTTCGAGGACCGAGGGCACGATAAGGCGCGGAAAGAAGGGCGGAGGCGAACCCGAGCCACGCTGCCTGGGCCCGGAGCTTTCCCAGCGGCTGAGCCACGGGAGGCGGTGGTGAGACCTGACCCCACGCTTCAGCCAGCTTAGTCATTCTTTGGGACCTTGTTTGCTCATCTGCTGTGTCTATAAATGTTTATATACGCAAGCATACATTTTGGCAAAGTCTCAGATGGCATTAGAACACAGTTTCTGGGAACAAAAAAATGATCTAATTACATGGGGACCTGGTATGAGTGAGTGAGGCATAACTATACCAAAAACACCTGCCTTGTCGGAATGTATTAAATACCCATTTCAGAGGAATTCAGCTTAAGGAATGAGTCCAACTGCACTCTTGCTCACCACGGCCTTGAGGACAGTTGGGGGTTGACTAGTGTGCACGGGGAGGTTCACAGATGCTGACATGATTTTGATGACTCTCAAAACATGTTGTCTATACATTTTTTAGAAAGGTATTGCTGAACTCTTTCCTTAGTCTCATCCAGTTAAAATAAAAAATCTGAATCAATTGCTTAGAAGGAACAGAAGTGATATGCTGAAAAAAAAAAAAAAAAAAGATAAGAAGCGCAACACAAACGTGAATCAACCAGAGCAGATGGGGTTTACAGACCAGGATGACGGTGTGAGATTATATCCACTAAGCAGGAGCCCAGAAACTCACTTTTTAGAGGCATTTTTACTTGAATGACGAATCACTCAGAATTGTAAGCTAGCTAGAAGGCCACTGAGTGACTCAGCAGAATCAGGGTTCTGAAGGGTGGATGGTGCTTACACTTGGAAGCTGGATCCAAGAGGTAAGCGTGCTGTTTGAGGTTAACGAGGACAACTGTGGGCTGTTAGTTATTATACTCAGAGAAACACCCACAAAGCTAGGAGCTAGGACAGACTATTCACAGGGAGCACAACCACCAGAAAGGGAATGTTTTGGCGGTATATGACTGAAAATGGCATATGCTTGTGAAAACTAAACCTGACTTAGTAAGAAGCAGGCTCTGAAGAGTCATTAGCTCCACGGTTCTCTTCTGTGGCCCAATTAAATGAGCAGCGGCTCCTTTGTATGTCCTTTTAAAGGATGCTACGCACACGTATCCATAAAACATAAGATTGGCCTGGAGAGAAAAAGGCCCGGAAGCTGTGTGACAGGAGGAAACACAGAGAAGGATGAGATGCTTCAATGATTTAAGGAAGACTTAGGAACACAGAGGTGCATTCAAATATCTGGGGCGCCCGAGGAGGATTGGAGTCCAGTGTGCCTGTTAGACCAACAAAATTCCCGTGGACGGTAACTGCCCAGAAGCCGATCCCAGTGAAACACCAAGGCCTGGGCCTCGCTAACCATTAGGCTCCCACTCCCCCGGGGACCAGGGACCGAGCTGCCTCAGCGCGGGAGCCCCGGGCCCGGAACGGCACTCCCTGCCCGCCTCGTGGTGCCGTGGGATGTAGTGCCTTCTTCTTGTTGTTAATCCATCTCAGGAGTTGGAAACTCAAACATCTTTCAGAGAGGACCTTGTGGGATGCAGCAAGTATAAGACCTTCCGAAGTAAAAATTGGGAAGAATTCATACGTGTTCACATTTTTTAAATAAAAATGACTAAACACAACAGTTCACTACCAAAAAGAAACAAAACCCACATGTCACACCCACACATCACAGGAGACCACCCTGATAGACTTTGTCATGCTCATTACAGACAGAAAGAAAGCATGACGTTTTTAGCTCTTGCTTTGGGGCTTGTACATCTCCTGGGCAAGGAACCAAACCTCATGGGCATCTTTTTAGATGGGAAGGAGTACACAGAACAAATAAAAATAATACATTCATAAATCATGCTGCCATATCACACACACATTCCTATTTCACATGTGAAAACATTTCATTGAATATGTGATTTTACATTTACATTTAATTTCATGGGCTTATATATGTCAAAACTAATAAAATCATATAATCTAAATATGTCAGCTTATTGCATATAAATTACATGACCTTAACCAAAGGGCTTTAATATGGGAAATGACAATCTTTCAAAGTGTCAGAAGCCCTGTAATGGGAATGGTGAGTAGGTAAACTGTTACGTTTCAGGAAAACACTTTAGAGCCCACATTATAATCTTTAAAATGTTCACATGGTATGAATCAGTCACTTCAAAGCCGACTTGATCCTGAGATTCACCTAACTGGAGCCTAAGTTGTAAGATATCATTTTTTACTTTTATTTTTTATTCATTACAGAGAGGAAAGGAGGGAGGAAGAGAGAGAGAAACATCAGTGATGAGAGAGAATCATTGATCGGCCCCCACTGGGGATGGAATCCACAATCCTGGCCTGTGCCCTGACCGGAATCAAACCCGTGACCTCTGGTTCATAGGTTGATGCTCAACCACTGAGCCACACAGGGCGGCTAAGTCGTAAGGTATCTTGTTACCATAGGCCTGGCGTCCTGAGGAGGAACTGGAGACAGACAGCCAGACAGACACATGGGGACTGAGGCAAGAAGATAAAGGCAAAGGCCAGTGAGGAAACCCCAGGATGTCCAAGGCCGCTGGCAGCCGCCAGGAGCCAGAACAGTGCCCCCAACAGGGTCTCCCGCTCACACACTGGGAGGAGAGTGAGACAGCCATCGGGACTTCTGGCCTCCGGATCCGTGAGAAAGGAACTGTAGGCTGTTCAGTAAGCTGCTTGTTTTCTTTAGCTAATGAATGTCCAATTGCTCCAGAACTGTTTGCTGAGAATATTGTTATTTCTTTATTAAATTAATAAAGTAGTGTCTTGCTATTCTAGTACCTTTGTTTCATTTTGTCTTGTTTCCCCCAAAAATAAATGTTAGGATCAGTTTGTCAACATCTCCAGAATACCTTTTTGGGGCTGTCATTGGAATTGACACGTTTTTTTTAACAGCCTCACCAGCAAACCAGTGCACCTGCTCACTGTTCCAAGCAGCACTGGGGGAAGCATGACTACAACGTCCTGAATACAATGTCCTATAGCTAGAAGTGGCCCCCGGTGACGGATGGTGTGTTTACTGGCTGTCAGATACCTGTCCATCTCTGGGTCAATGACATGCCCATGGAGGGAGCGGAAGACGCCAGTGAGAGGAGAGCGTTTATCCATGTTCCCGGCAGTTATGCCCAGTGGGCGGACACTCTTTGTTGGGCGCGTGCGCTGGGGACTGTGGAATTGTCTTAGAAAATGGCTCCTTTTGATTAAGCAATGCCCTGATTATCTCTCCGGCTCCGAAGTGAGATTCATATGAAAGGCCTAGAGCGGTCCTGATTCCTTTATGAATAGAATTCGCCGGGTACTTCCTCTCCCTCCTTTTCAATCCGTCTGCGTCTTGGCACATAAAGTGAGTTTCTTATACAAAACCTAGCTTTGCATCTTGTTATTTTTTATTTTTTTAAATATAATTTACTGATTTTTTTACAGAGAGAAAACGAGAGGGATAGAGAGTTAGAAACATCGATGAGAGAGAAACATCTATCAGCTGCCTCTTGCACGCCCCCTACTGGGGATGTGCCTGCAACCAAGGTACATGCCCTTGACTGAAATCAAACCTGGGACCCTTCAGTCCTTAGGCCAACGCTCTATCCACTGAGCCGATTGGTTTCGGCGCACCTTGTTATTTTTTAATTTGCTTTGAGAATCCCTGTCTTTTAATCAATCTATTTAGACATTGATGTTTAAAATGATTATCAATATAGTTGGACTAATATCGACCATTTTGCAATTATTTCTTCTTCATTGCCCATGTTTTTTTTTTCTTTTCTTCTGTTTTTATTTTAGTGTGTGTGTGTGTGTGTGTGTGTGTGTGCATTCTCTTCAACTCTCTCTCTTTCTCTCTCTCTCACACACACACACACACACACACACACACACTCACCAGGTCTGTATACATGTTGAGTTCATTTTTGTGCAATGCATGAGAAGACAATCAAGGCTCATGTTCTGTACAGGAAAATCTAATTGCTTTAGCACTATTTGTTGAAAATACTGCCCTTTCTCCATTAAATTGCCTTTGTGCCTTTGTTAAAATCACTTGACTATTTTATGTGAGTCTATTTCAAGGCTCTCTATTCTGTCCCATTCCACTGATTTATGTGCCTACCCTTTTGCCAATATTGTGCTGCTTTTATTACTATGGCTCTTGAGTAAGTCTTAAAATTGTGTATGTGAGTCCTTGAACTTTGTTCTTCCCCAGTAGTGTCTTGCTATTCTAGTACCTTTGTTTCATTTTGTCTTGTTTCCCCCCAAAATAAGTGTTAGGATCAGTTTGTCAACATCTCCAGAATACCTTTTTGGGGTTTTCATTGGAATTGAATTAAATATATTGTGCAAACTCAAATTTTTTAGTAAATTTATATCTAAACATTTTACTTGTCCAACTGCTGTTGACAAAGAAGCAAAAGTAATTTAATAAAGAAATAACAATATTCTCAGCAAATAGTTCTGGAGCAATTGGACATTCATTAGCTAAAGAATGAACCTCAATCTAAACCAAACATCTTATACCAAAAAACGCCTTAATTAGATCACAAACGTGAAGTGTAAAATTATAAAACTTCTAAGACAACAACAAGAAGGGTATTCAGGATCTACAGCGAGGCAAGGAATTCTTAGGTTCAATGTTGACGAAATCCAATTTATTAATTATCATTTCAGGAACTATGTTTATGTGTGTGTGCGCGCGCACACACACACACACTCTCACACCTATACATTCACACACACACACACAGTCTCACAAACACACTTACATACACATTTATCCAGCCACCGCAGGGGCCCATCAGCCAGAAAGTATCAAATCAACTACTGGCATTTTTTATCTACACAGATTGATATCATCAGTAGTTCACTTTGGGGAATAAAGTTATACAGGGCTTATTTTCACTTTTTAAATTTATTTTCCAAAATATCCACTATGAGCTTCAGTTAACTTTATGTAGATTAAAAATTATTGTTGCCATGTTAGCTTTCCTTTTATGAATGATGTACTACAGGTTCAGCGGTGCCCCCCACACTCCCAGGTTGTAGACCTGAGCCCCCAAGTGATGGCACTGGGAGGCGGGGCCCCCATGCCCTCAGTGCCCTCAGGATAGACTCTGGGGAGCCAGCTTTATCTCTTCCTCCCCCAGAGAGACCCGCCTGAGGGTGTTCTCACCAGAAACCCACAGCGCTGCACCTTGTGCTGAGTCAGCCTGCAGAACATGAGAAAATATATTTCCATTTTTGTCATTGGGTCTATGGCTTTTGTTACAACATACACTCCATATTCCATTTATCTACCTTTAAACCAAGAATGCTTTCCTTGTTTAAAGTTTCCTATCACAGTGGAGAAACTGCTGATATCTTTTAAGACTATTTATGTCTTGTAGAGACTAGAAATATTAATATGAGAGGCCACAGAAGACATATTTTCAGAACAAACTCTTTGAGAGAGTTCTACTGGCAGCTCATTCTACCATTTGCTTTTCGAATTCACCTGCATTATTTTTTTTATTCCCCTCGTTTTTAAAATTAGAGCACTTTCAGATTACTATGAGGCACCTCGCAGATTAAAAGAATGCTCCAATTTACCTTTGCGAATGAGTTTTCATCCTACACGCACATCAATTCTTCTCAAGAGGAGACATACCAACTGTAAGATGTCTTTTGAAATTACAATTTAAGTAGCTCTTATTTGTGTCAAAGTTGTTTCGTCTGCCTGAACTGCCCCAAGAAAAAAATATGCTAAAGAGGCTTTATAAAAGGAAAACGTCTCCTTATTCAACTCCTGTTCCTCTGGAGAATTTTTTAAACACGTCTATTTTAAGAACCTGTAGAAAAATTTACATTCCATCCAGAGTTGCTGTAAACAACAAATATAAAAAAGACTCAAATAAAATTGCTGAAGTAGGAATGTGCTGAACTACTCCAGCAATTCTTTCATGTCTCTCTCTCTCTCTCTCTCTCTCTCTCTCTCTTATATATATATATATACACACACACATTTCTAATATTTTCCTCTGAAACATTTATGGAGAAAGAAATAAGATGTTATAAGCAAGGACCTAGTAGTCCATGCATACAAAATGTTCCAGCAGATAAATGATTGTAACACAAACAGTAATAGAAATAGAAATATATCTCAATATTATAGACCTGCATCTGCACAAATAGAAATGGTGAAATAATCCATTAATTAGACATTAATCACACTTGTAATAAAGATGCATTTAACAACGAGGTCCCAGCCCATAGTAGATACTAATCTATATTGTCAATTAAAGAAATGATGATATATTATTGCTATAAAAAGGGAGTATGCACCTACCATATTTTCTGGCGTATAAGACTACTTTTGAAACGAAAAAAAGCCAACCGAAAATCGGGGGCAAACGACCAAAATTGAACAAAAATTACCTGCAGATCTTGACAGTAAAGTAAGTCTTTTCTTTGAAGTGGGGGGTAGTCTTATACAGCGAATATAGGCCTAAACCTATGTTTTAACTGCAAAGTTAGGGGATCGTCTTATACGCCGGAAAATACGGTAGTAAATATTTATGAGTACATATGTGTGTACATTACATTCATATATAGTAGTAGACATACATACAAGCACATATACATGTAAATATATATGTGTTACTATAATTTCGTGACTATTAATGGGTCCCTTGTAACATGAGAGGATAGTTTCCAGCTAAGGAAAGTCACCTCCTGGGCAATGGATCTGCCTTAAATTCCCACGGGCAGGGCCTGGCGGGAGTCATGTCCCATGACCTTCGTGTGGGTGAGAGGACAGAAGGTCACAGGGCTCCTGAGTGTGCTGGCCACAGGGAAGCCACACCTGTTCTTCAAAAAGACTGAAAAACTTGTACTTCCAAGTTTCAGACTGTTCTTTGTATGGTAAACATTTTTGTCAAATTTAATAACTTTTTCTAAACCTCAAAAAAGAAACATTATTTTAATGATTCCAGTGGAGTCTGAATCTCGCACCTGCAGTATGTATAATGTATGCGTTCAAATATAACTACATTTTTCATAATTATCTATCCGTCATTTGATGTATTTTTAAATCTTATTTTAAATGTGTGTATTCCAGTTCTCCAAAATAAGTCTTTCTCCTGATTATTACATTAAAATTCCCTCTAATTATTACTTTTGGCATTGAAATATTATTGATTTAGTGACTCCACTCGAATTATATTTATCTCATGTTCAGTTTAAAAGATATTTTACTATGCATAACCTGATTCCAATTTTACTCTTTTTTTGCTGAGGACAACAAAAGGTATTGCATTACAGCTATGAAATTTAGTTTGAAAGTTATGTGTTTATTATATAAAAAAGACATAATGTACCATATGTTATATTTAATGAAACCAATAAATATTCTGCTACCAAATCCAAGCAAGGATTAGAAATAACTACGTAATTTACATTTTCTACCTTAAGTAGAAATCAGTGACTCCAGACATTACTCATCTTTCAAAGCAAATGGTCTTTACTGAAGGTTTTGGATTTCGGAGGGGACAACTCAAAAACAATTCTGTCTGTGCAGAATATGTCACTAAAAATAGTCTTTCTACAAGTGTGTTTTTAGGCATGATAAAATATTCTCAAATTGTAAGTATGCTTAAAATACTTTTTTCTAACTAGAATAGAATAATTTAAAATAGTAAGTATTAGCATTGGGCAGCATGAGACTATCATCAGTCACAGTCCTCATCCGACCTTTTAACCAGCATCCCACACGGGTCACTTGCTTGCCTTCACATTCAGTTCTCTCTTGTCTCCTAAAAACCTCCCAGCCACACTGACTGGTCTCCTTACCTCCCTCCACACACCCAACCTATCAAACATCCTGTTCGCTTGCCTTTGAAACACATCCAGTTTCTGACCACACCCTCTCTTCTCCTCCCACCTGCATTAGTTCAAACATTCAAACACATCTCTCTTTTTCCCTCTGTCGACCCTCACTCAGTCCTCTCATAATCCAGCCTCCATAGTGGGCAGAGTGATCCTTTTAAATCTAAATTTATCTTGCTACCTCTCTGCTGACAACCCTGAAATGACTTCCAATTCCATTCCCTATAGAAAGTGAATGTTCGGCCTTAGCTGGTTTGTCTCAGTGGATAAGGCGTCAGCCAAGTGACAAGTCCCAGGTTAGATTCAGGTCAAGGGCGCACGGAGTGTGGGCTTGATCCCCGGGGGGGGGGGCCTGCAGAAGGCAGCTGATCAGTGATGCTCTCTCATCATTGATGTTTCTATCTCTCTCTCTCCCTCTTCCTTCCTCTCTGAAATTTATTTTATATATATATTTAAGGGAATGTTCTTAAAATGCCCTATGAGGTCCTACATAATCTGGTTTTCCATGGATCTGCTGTCCTATCTACATTGGACTCTGCTTTCCCTGCTTTAAGCACATTAGCCTGCTCGTTGCATCTCATAAAACAGGTACATTGCAACTTGTGGACTTTGCCTTTTCTGTTCCCTCTTTTAGGACCGTTCTTAGACATCTGCTTGGCTACTGTCTAAGTCCATTTGTGCTGCTGTAACAAAAATGCCATGGATTGCATGGCTTACAAACAATACACATTTATTTACACTACAAATCAATAACAGGAAAATGGCTGCAAAAATCCCCAAACACTGCAAGAGTAAACAGACTCTCCTCACCAGTCACAGGTCAGAGATGCATGGAGGAAAAAGGTTTCCTCAGAGATTGACCTCACAGGGTGGCCTGATCATAAATCCCTGGCTGATGGGTGGTCACGTGCCGGATATCACTTCTTTAGCAAAAGATGTACTTTGTCTGAAGCAAGTCCTGTCTACTGTTTCCAGGTCCAGATTAAAACACCTCTTTTCAGACCCCTCCGAATTGAAATCATCCACCCCCACCTTGCTTTTCCCCCTGCACCATCTTTCCTCTATTCCCTTCTCCATCCCAAGTGTATAAAGCAAGCTGCAAAACCTCTGTCTAAGACGTATTTTTCTCAGCTGTGAGAACTTGCTTCCTGTGATACTATGGTGTTTTGTTTTTATTTTGGTTGTTTTGTTTTTTATAAAATAAAATTGTAATAAAATTTTTAAATAGAAATTTGCTACAGGTTTGAACAGTCTTACAAGGACAGAGAACGCACCATCTGCTGGGGCATGTGGATAACTGGGGAGGTTGTACATTGAAGTAGACAGAAACTCTATATTTTGCTCATTTTTGCTTTGGACCTAAAACTGCTCTAAAAATATTTTTTTAAGTTAAAAAAAGGGAATGGGTTATTGACTTAGGCAGTGACTTGATTAATTTGATCAGAATTACTCAGTGCAAAAAATCTATCTCCAAAGGTCACATACTGCATGAATCCATTTATACGCCTTTCTTATTATGACAAATTACAGAGATGAAAATAGATCATTGTCGCTAGTGATGTTGGGGAGGAAGGGTCAGATGTGACTATAAATGGGTGACTTGACGTGGAGCTTCATGATAGAATCCTTCTGAATTTTCTTTTTTGCAGTAGTTACATGGATCTACATGTAATAAAATGGCAGAGAACTGTACACACAATATGCTCATGCCCATTTTCTTCCTCTATAGCTATTGGAGGAAACATTAAGAAGAGCAATGTTGCCAGGACTGGTTTGACTCAGTGGATAGAGCATCGGCCTGCGGACTGAAAGGTCCCAGGTTTGATTCTGGGCAAGGGCATGTACCTTGGTTCCAGGCACATCCCCAGTGGGGGGGGGGGTGCAAGAGGCAGCTGATCGATGATTCTCTCTCTCTGTAATTTGTCATAATAAGAAAGGCGTATAAATGGATTCATGCAGTATGTGACCTTTGGAGATAGATTTTTTGCACTGAGTAATTCTGATCAAATTAATCAAGTCACTGCCTAAAAAAAAGAGCAATGTTTATGTTATGGGAAGAGAGTGATATAAATATAGAACAGATTGAATAAGATGAGGATGAAACATATGGTGTTGGTTTTTAATTATATCATTATATATATCAGTATAAACTCATTATTGCATAAACACTATCACCTATAATCTATCATCAATCTATAATCTATTATCTCTCTATACCTACCTATCTATATCTATCGGCTACCTATCATCTATATCTATCTGCCTACCTTCTACATATCTGCATGCCCATAGTTCTCTTTATTAAAGGAATCCAAGTGCAATGCCAACCAATAAGAATGAACACATCCAGCAATCATATCTTACTTTTTAAAACTCATTCCCCCCTTAATGAAACTGGGAATTTGAAAGAAAGGTTGATTCTAAGGCTGGCACAGGGGAAGTATAGAATAAGCTTGGAACTTAAAGAAATCTATTATTTTATGCCAGAAAGTAAGAAAATAGTAAAAAAAAAAAATACGGGAGAGGAAGGGAGATAAGTCAGCTTAAAGTTGTTCCCACTGGCCAATTTTGCCACAATTTCAAGTTAAAATAGTATAGCAAATATCAAGGGTTGTATCCTACTGAATATAAATTTACAGCAATTATTTTAAAATATTAATAAATAAATAGAAGCATGTGTGTGAATAACAGATTTTTAAAATCTCAATGCAACCATTTTCACATTTTTGATTCAGGCAAGAATTTTCTATAACTGTGGAAATATCAGTTATACTTTTATGGGGAAGAGGATATTTACATCACCTCAAAATAGCTCCAAACATGCTATTTATTAATGTATTTGTCTGAGAGATGCCACCTTGAATGAATATGTCCAATTAACACATAAAGCATAGAAGTCATTGACATGATCTCCCCATAATGTGTTGTATTTGGGAGGACAAAATATTATTTATGTAGAATTCTAGCCAAAAATACAGTCTAGACTAATTATGCTAAAGCAATAAGATAAATCCATATACTCTACTAAAATTATAGGTGCCATGAGATACAAAGAAAAGCTGAGGAATTATTCATGGATAAAGGCTGCTAAAAAGACATGCAAGAAATAAAATGCATTATCCTGCATTGGGTTCTCACTTGAAAAGCAATTTAAAAGACACTGTTGGGACAATTGGCCAAATTAGAGAATGTTCAGTGTATTAGGTATAATTACTAGATCAATGTTAAAGTTCCTGAGTCTGTTGATTGCACTAAGGACATGTCAGAAAATTTTTTTATTCTTAGGAGATTCACGCTGAATTATTAAGGAACTAGAATCCCAAAGCATGAAATTCATGCAAGAGGAGGACTCCCTCCCCCGGCTGCCAGCACCGGCTTCCCTCTGGCACCGGGACCCGGGCTTCCTCACAGCCCAGCTTCATCTGGAAGGTTGTCTGGAAGGACATCCAGCCTAATTAGCATATTTCACTTTTATTATTATAGATGATGGATCATGTCGTCTGTAATTCACTCTTAAACATTCAGCCAAAAGGAAAAAAATATCAGAGATAAGTGGAAGGAGCTAGATGATATACTAAATGTGGCAAAATGATGAAAATTGGTAAATATACAGAGAGATATACAGATGCTCAATGGACTATTGCTACAGATTCTGTATAAATTTGAGTATTTTTTTTTATCAACAAGCTTTTAAATAAAATGAATTTAAGAAATAGTTTTCATTTGGATGGTAAATTAATCAAAATAAAGCTATTCACTTTTGAAATGGTAATAAGAAATGAAATACGTTGACTGATCCTAACTCGTAGAAGTGGGAAAGAAGCCATGTGGGGTGCTCATGCCACTTTGGAATTATTTAAATGACATTAGCATTGAAAGCATCATGTTCCTCCCTAGCACATTCACTTGCAAACCCTACTCCCAGCTGCTCAGCTCTGCAGTTCTCTCTTCAGTCACTCTGCTGCTGTTAGTGATTCTGCTGTCTCCATGTGAAAAGCTCATTATAGAGAAAGCCTTACCCAGTAGGCACACTGTTCATGAGAGGGGAAACCCATTAGGGCACCTTTAGAGGCGAGGCCTCAGCCATTCCCTTGGCATCCTGGCATCTCAGTGTGGACAAGGCTGATGTCTGGGTGAGCACAGATGGACTGCGGAGCACAGATGCTTCCTCTCCTCACTGTACAGTAAGTCTCCCCGTTAGCTTCCCTGAGGGACATTGTAATGGGAGACTAGTCCTCATTGAAGGAGTTCCTCAGGCAACAGAGAATTTTAGAAGCCAGCTTTCCTCTACGTTATAAATCTTTTTTTTAAATTGACTTCAGAGAGGAAAAGAGAGAGAGAGAGAGAGAGAGAGAGAGAGAGAGAGAGAGAGACAGAAACATCCATGATGAGAGAGAATCATGGATCAGATGACTCTTACATGCCCCCCACTGGAGATGGAGCCCACAACCCAGGCCAGTGTCCTGACCGGGAATCGAACCGTGACCTCCTGGCTTACAGGTCAATGCTCAACCACGGAGCCATGTCAGCTGGGCATATTTTATAAATCTGGATAGAAATGTGAAGACAAATATTTCAACATTCTTAAAAGTATTTGATCACATTCTCTAAGTTTCCTCACTCAGACCAAGTGTTTCCTGTGTCCTGTGATAGAGAACCAACTATACAGAGAGATCAATGGGAAAGGGATCTGCCAGAACTGGCAGGATGGGGGCAGGGGCAGAGGTCCGGGAGGGAGGCCCCATCCACATTCCCGTGAACTGGTCTGAGAGCCCAGATGCTGGTCTCTGGTCTTAAAAAGGATGGAGTTCTCCGGCCACCGCACTCCTCCCTGTCGGCTCAGCAGCTCTACTTACAAATCCTCCAGCTCAGACTTTGGATGTCACCAGCAGCTAACAGCACTTACACTCCATGCTTCATTAGTACCTGCTATGGATGGACTGTTTGTGTCCCCTCCACATCTACATGTTAATAATCCTGCTCAGCTGGTCTGGCTTGGCACAGTGATGGAGCATTGACTTACGAACCAGGAGGTCAGGGTTCAAATCTTGGTCAGGGCACATGCCCAGGTTTCGGGCTCTCTCCCCAGCAGGTGGTGTGCAGGGGCAGCTGATCAACGATTCTCTCTCACCATTGATGTTTCTCTCTCCTTCTCCCTCTCGTGTCTTCTCTGAAATAATATACATTTAAAAAAGAGAAGCCTCAAAGAGCTAGTTTGTCCTTCCACCTTGTGAAGTTACAGTGGGAACCATTGTCTAGGGAGCAGGTTCTCATCAGACACTTGAACTCCCCTAACCTTGAACTCTCAGGACCCCCGTTATGAGAGAGGTTTTGTTACTTATAAGGGGCACAGTCCACAATCTCTGTTAAAGCAGCTGAGTGGGTTGAGACAGTGCACGTAGGTCCCCTGGGATTATCCCTGGAGGCAAAGTGAGTGAATGGTCTGGGCGTGTCTCAGCACCCAGCACACCCCCTTCATCCCCTCCCCAAGTTCACATCTGGCTGGGAGAGCACTACATCACCGTCCTCAGTCCTCAGGGTACAAACCAAAGACAAACCCAACAGCCTAGTGCCTTGGTCGGCAAACTGTGGCTCGCAAGCCACGTGCTGTTCATTGGCCCCTTGAGTGTGGCTCTTCCGCAGCCTGGGCCAGTCTATGTTGAAGAAGTGGCATTAGAAGAAGTTTAAGTTTAAAAAATTTGGCTCTCCAAAGGAATTTCAATGGTTGTACTGTTGATATTTGGCTCTGTTGACTAATGAGTTTGCCGACCACTTTTACTGCCAGAGCCAGCGCCCACCTCTATCTCCACACATAACAGAGGGGGCATCAGGGCAGCCTGTAGCTGCACAACCTGACACAGGGTTAGAGCGCTATTTTGACAACACGCCTCCATGTGTGTCCTAAAATGGCTTCGTTTGCAGAATACGCATCTCGAATATGAACGTGTTAACTAGTAGAAAAGGCAGGTATAATCCTGTTTCCTCTTGAGATACTCACCACCAGTAAAAGTATGTCTAACGCACAGGCCGTATGGCCCCTCCAGGTGGATGTTCAAACAAATGCACTCAAAGCTAAAAGGGGCCACTAATGTTGCTCATGGCTCTCAGCAATTTATTATAAAAATGCACTTGGTTCTATTTTGTGCTTATGAGTTGCTAACACTAAATTTTAAAAAAATATTTCAGTGAATCAGAAAAAAGTTTATAATTTTAATGAAATAATTCATTTGAAGATATCAAGCCTATAAATTTGTTCAAATTATAAAAGTTTGATAAAACAATAAATCAGCAAACGTTATTTTTTTCTTTAGAATTTTATCTTCCTTTAAAAGAGTAACAGTACAATGGGAAGTTTTATGACTATACTAAACGCTTGTTTAAAAAATTTAATGCATTTGAATGAATATTCTCTGAGATAATATTCTAATTAGCGATATTAAAAAGATGGTTAGTAACACAGTCTTACTTGAAACACAACTACAGTGATTTTGCTTTTGTAATAATTTAAACTAATTGAGTTCTTCCAAGAGAAACATGCCTGGGGATCAAGGCACTTAGTTATACTGATTTCGTTTTAATTATTTATTCACATTAAAAAAATGAGGAGATCATGTGAATAGAAAGTAGTATCCCTTCCTATTGTACTATCCCTCTCTTTTTATCAATAAACTCTCTCCCTCTCAATTTTTGTTCCAATATGAGATGAGACTCTAAATAAACATAGGCTGATTTCCATAGATATATTTGAGAATTTTATTATTAAATAATGTGATTATTTTATGGCTACTTATACGTAGGGTTTGAACACTGTTATCATGTGACAGAAATAAACTCATATTAATCATTTTCAGATCAATTCCTTTGTGTCTAATAATAATACCACAGGAAATGCCCCCTCTCCCATTTCTGATCAACTTACATTTAACAAGGAAGCCAAGGGCATTCAATGCTATAAAAGGTGCTGGGAAAACTGGAAAATCATATGTAGGAAAATGAAACAAAATTGGACACCCATCTTATATCATTCACAAAAGTTAACTTAAAAGGAATGAGAGACTAAACCATAGGACCCAATCCCATGACCCTCCAGGGAAATAACATAGGGAAGTGGCTCTCTGACATTGGTCTTGGCAATTATTTTTTATATGTGTCTCTCTCTCTCTCTCTCACACACACACACACACACACACACACACACACACACAAAAAAAAAAAAGCACACAAAACAAACACAAAAACCCCACAAGCATTAAAACTAAAATCAACTGGGACTACATCAAATTAAGAAGCTTCTGCAAATGCTAATAATAAAATAACTAAAAATACAAGGCTTTGGTCAACATACATATTTAATGCAATGCCCATCCAAATACTAATGACATTTTGAAAAATAAATAGAACAAAATTTATTAAATTTAAAAAAATATATATTTTATTGATTTTTTACAGAGAGGAAGAGAGAGGGATAGAGAGTTAGAGACATCGATCAGCTGCCTCCTGCACCCTCCCCCTACCCCCCCGAGGATGTGCCCGCAACCAAGGTACATGCCCCTGACCGGAATCTAACCCGGGACCCCTCAATCCGCAGGCCGATGCTCTAGCCACTGAGCCAAACCGGTTTCGGCAAAATTTATTAAGTTTGTATGAAATCACAAAAGACCCCAAAGAGCAAAACAATCCTGAGAAGAAAGAACAAAGCTGGAGGTATCATAGGCTGTGACTTCAAAAAGCAACAATAAGCAAAACAGCAGGAAACTGGCAGAAAAGCAGACACACAGACCAGGGGAGTGGTCGTGAGCGCCAGGAATAAACCCAGGTGTCTGTGGACAAGTGGCTGTTGCCAGAGCTGAAGCATGCCATGCGGAAAGAAGGCCTCTGTCACAGATGGTGCTGGGCCATGGAGAGCCCCAGGCGAAAGAATGACCGAGACTGCTGCTTGTCCCCATGCACAGATTTGCTCAAAATGACTCAGAGACTTAAACGTAAGACCTGGAACAACACCTTGCACAGGAGGAAGCAAACATAGGCACTAAACTTTTAGACCTTGGACTTAAGAGAAGATTTTACAACATTTACCCAAAAGGCAAAATAAGCAAAAGCAAAAATAGATGAATGGGACAAGAGAAAACTTAAATGCATCTGCCCAGCAAAAGAAGCTGCCAACAGAACCAAAAGGCGGCCAGCTGACTGGGAGGAGATATTTGCAAACAACAGCCCCAGCAAGGGGTTAGTATTTCAAACGCACAAAGAACTGCCACCACCACTCAACACCACACAAATAACCAAGTAAAGAACGGGCAGTGGACTGAACAGACCTTCTCCCAAGAAGAATACAAATGGACAACAGATTATGAAAAGTCGTTCAATGTCACTAGCTATTAGGGAAATGCAGATCAGAACTACAGTGAGACACCCCCACCCACCTGCTGGACTGCTCTCATCAACTAGGCAAGGAACCACAGGGTCAGGGAAGTTGTGAAGAAAGAGGAGCCCTGGTTCTCTGCTGGAGGGAATGTTGACTGGGACAACCACCATGGAAAGCAGCATGGAGGACCCTCAGAAATTTAGAATAAAATGACTGCATATGCCATCAACCCCTTATCTTCATATCTACCTGAAAAATCGAAAATATTTATTCGCAAAAGTATATGGATCCCTATGTTCTTTGCAGCATTTTTTATAACTAGGGGCCCGTTGCAAGAAGATTCAAGCAAGAATAGGCTTTCCTTCCCCTGGCTTTGCTCCTAGCTGCCTGGGAGCCTGCAAGTTCTTACTCCTGGTGAAGTGCCACTCCTGTAGCTCCCTCTGCCCCCTGTCCTCGCACTCATAGCAGGCTTCCCACCCTGCCCAGCTGCTTTGTACCTGTGTATGCAAATTCACCCACCATCTTCATTGGGTTAATTTGCATACTCACTCCTGATTGGCTGGTGGGTGTCAAGGAGTTATGGTCAATTCGCATATTTCTCTTTTATTAGTGTATATGGCCCAAACATGGAAACAACCAATGTGCCTCAAAATAGAGGGCTGGATAAAGAAGATGTACATACACACAATGGAGTACTCCTCAGCCATAAGGAAGGATAAAATGCTGCCATTTGCAACCACATGGATGGGCCTTGAGAATATCATGCTAAGTCAAATAAGTCAGACAGAAAAAGCTCAGAACCCTGTGACTTTACTCCTATGTGGGATACAAAAACTGAGAGAAACAAATGAACAAACAGAAATGCACAGACACAGACATCAGGGTGGTGGTTACTGGGGAAGAGGGATGGGAGTGGGAAGTAAAGGGCAAAGGGGGTCAAACACTGCACATGGCGATGGAAGATGCTCCGATTGTGGGTGGTGGGCACACAAGGTAGCTACAGATCACGTATCAGAGAAATGTCCGCCTGAGACCTAGATAACCTTATTAGCCAACGTCACCCCAACGACTTTAACGCGTGAACAAAAGGCAACCTACAGAACGGGAGAACGTGTTTGCAAACCACATGCCAAACAACAGGGTCATACCAAAACGTACAAAGATCCACAATCCAATAAGAAATTGGATTATGAAATAGGCAAGGCTATTTCCGCAGGGACGAACCTTTCCCATGAGAAGATATTTTCTGATGACCTTTTCATGGGATTCTCACTCTGAAAATACCATTTGCTGTAACAATGTCTGTGAAAGATGTTATTTGTTGATTCACCAGGGGCCTTATTGTGTACCAGGGGCCTGATGCATAGAATTCTGCCACGGACTCAGCCCTCGCAGGCCCAGCCGGCCCTCACCGGCCCTCACAGCCCCTACTTCATCAGGAACGTCATTGGATGATCGTTCTGCTGTTCCGTCTAATTAGCATATTAGCTCTTTATTGTGTAGGATTTCAGGATTAACTAGACTCTCATTAGATAAGTGCCCTTACAGGGGTTTGGGCTCTCTCTAATTAGGTCTTGTTGCTATGGCTCCCTCAGTTTTTATAAGCATTTATTGAGTTAGCAAACTCCATTTCAAATAAGTCTTTGGAAGATCTATCTATGGTTAAAAGTTAAGCAAGAAAAGCTAAGCGTTTCTTTTGATTTCGACAGATTCTCATATGAATAGGTAATACATTGTTTTTTCTTTTTTTTTTTCTTGCTTTAAACAAATTTCAGTTAACTTAGACCTTGTTCCCCTACCTTCATTTAAAACTGGTTCCTAGCAAATCAAAGCATAATGGAAATAGCTGAGAAAATGGTTTTTATTCAGATTCATTCAAAGAACTAAAGAAGAGGAGCTGCTTGGAGAGATAAGTGATTAAGTACTTTGTGCTATCTATTCAAGCTGTAATTAAAATTTATGTCTAAATCCTGCAACATCAAAAACTGACTATTGCAAAAGATTTAAAGTAATAAATGCAATATTTTGAAAAAATCATACACAATATGAATATATAGTTGACATTTTCTTTGATGCATTTTACTCTTTGCATTTCAATTTATTCTTTTCAAGTTCTATGATGGATTCTAACCATTTTTCAGAAGTTTTGACCAGCATCATTTAAAAACAAAGCAAAGAAAAGGAAGCTGGAGGAAAAGTCCCTTTTCTAAATCAGATGAAGCCAGAGCTATGCTATTAACTGGGCTTGGATGTCCATATTCCGATTTGTTCTGTTTCCTCGGTGACAGGACAGGAAATTGCAGAACACAGGATGTATGTCAGTCACGATTGGTGCATCTCTGACAAAATAATAACCCTCGTGCAATACTAACGGATAATAATTCACAGAATCAGACGGTAGATACATACATGAAAGGCTCATTCCCTGGCATCTTTGTAGGGCTTTCCATATCACAAAAACACAAAAATTAAAGGTATCACTTATTAAACCATCTGTTGTTTCTGCTCTGTTACTCAGGACAGCACAAACTACCTGTAATCCCCAACTTCCTCTCTGACCAGCACCCCAGCCTTCTCCCACATCTTGTCCAGTATCCATGGAGACAGGGCTCCATTGCTGGGGCAGTTTTGGGCTGTGTCCTTGCTGATGTTGAAACAGGCAGAATTTGGGAGAGCAGGGAGAGATGATTTGAGCAGCAGAGTTGAGTAAATGAGAAGACAAATTATTTAATTTGTCAAATTCTCAGCAAGAATGTAATGGTTTCTTGCATTACCAAGTATTATTTCTCAATGGTAGACAGAATCTGTTTATATTGATGACTCAATTTGTGGTTCTGGTCACAAATTAGCATGGATTTGCAGGAGTTGCGCATGGTACTGAGAAATAGTTTGTATTACTAATACATTATAAACCAATTTCTACATTTATTAACTTCCACTTCTGACATTTACTAAACATATGCCTTATACTTTATGGTTGGTTACAAATGTCTTGAGTTTAGATTTATTTTATATGCTTGAAGTTTGATCATTTTAGACTCATTATCATATGGTTTTACTTATCTTTCTATTCCAACTAAAGTCTTCTCATTCAAACTTCCCCTGCAACTCGAGATCATTTAAAATTCATCTGTGTTTTTGAGGATGTGTGTATAAAAGGGAATCCTAGTTCTCTGCTGGTGGGAATGCAAACTGGTGCAGTCATGGAAAACACCATAGTTTTTTCTCAAAAAAATTAAAAATGGAATTCCCATTTGACCCAGTGATCTCACTTCTGGGGGATATAGCCAAAGAGACTCAAAACACCAATCAATGCACCCCTTTATTCATAGCAGCACAGTTTACAATAGCTAAGATCTGGAAACAGCCCAAGTGCCCATGAGTAGATGAGTGGATAAAAAGCAGTGGTGCATCTACACAATGGAACACTATGCAACTTAAAAAAAAAAAAAAGGCATTCTTATCATTTGCAACAGCATGGAGGAATCTGGAGAGTATCACGCTAAGTGAAATAAGTCAGTGAAAAAAAAAATCACATGATCTCACTCACATGTGGAATCTAAACTGATGAACAGAATAGATCCAGAGACTTGGAAACATGAAACAGACTGATGCATTTCAGAGAGAAAGAAGGGGTGGAGAGTGGAAGGGGACAGATGAACCAGGAGTTGGTATGCGAATATGCATAACCCATGGGCACAGGCAATAGTGTGGTGAAAGCCTGGGAAAAACCGGTGGGGATGGAGGAGGTCAATGGGAAAAAAACAACCCACAAACAAAGGGGCCATTTGTAATACTTTCAACAATAAAAATATGAATGAATAAATGAATGAATGAATTCCATTTCTCGCCTGAATGGTGGCTCCCTTATGGATCAAGAGAGGGTCTGGATATGCTACCAGCTCTGGCCTCACTAGGGGAAGTTACTGACTGTTCCTGCAATTTGTCACTTAAGTCATTGTCCCCAAAGCACCAAGATGCTGAAATAGCAGCTTCGTTCAGACCTTCCTCTTGGAAGGTGTGGGTGGCACCACGTGAAAGTTCTGAGGAACGGAGGTCGGGATCCCGTCCATGAGGTTCCTACAGGCCACTACTCCCCATTCAGAGACAAATGAGCATGTTTATTCCTTCTGTAAACTCATGCCTCTAATTAGTTCCCTCGATGTGGAGGCGACGGCATGGATTCTTGCATTTTCGTCTGCAGTTAATGTGCTGCATGTGCTTTTTAACTCAGAATCAATAATCTCCTTGCTCTTGCAGTAACTTGCAAACATCTTGTTCCAAAGGAAATTTCCCCTGAGCTCATTTGTAACATTATCAGCACACGGTGCGTGATCCAAGTGCAACTAAATGGTCCAATGGTCTAGGGCCGTGGTCAGCAAAACGCGGCTCAGGAGCCACATGTGGCTCTTTGGCCCCTCGAGTTTTTAGCAAAGGCCAGCTGAGGAGTGCCCTAATTAAGTTAATAATAATGTACATACCTATATAGTTTAAGTTTAAAAAATTTGGCTCTCAAAAGAAATTTCAATCGTTGTCCTGTTGATAGTTGGCTCTGTTGACTAAGGTGTTTGCCGACCACTGGTCTAGGGGAAAAACCTTGAATAGAAACATGATTGTAGTCTGAAATATTTTTTAAAAACTTCACAGTTGAAATGAAATGACATGTGCATCTTCTGATTAAAACATTTTAATGGGAATAATAAATGCTCCATATTATTATTTTTTAAAAAAAATGTTTCTCCTACTGCTTGTGTGAAACTGTGATGTGCTCACCTCTGCCTCTCGGTGGTCTTAGATTTAGGGCTTCCATAACAGAGAAGCCCTTTCTGAGCAGACTCACCTGAGGAGCTGCTCCCAGTCGGCAGGGGGCATGAGCGCGCGCCATGACTGGGGTGAGGGCGACAGGCACTGATCTCACGTAGTTCTCGAGGCTGCAAGTCCAAGATCAATGTGCAGCAGGGTTTCTCCTGAGGCCTCTGTCCTGGTGAGCAGTGGCCTTTCCCTACGCACACAAGCGCTGTGCTCCTCGCTGTTCTGGGTGGTCCTATGGGACTAGGGCCCACTTATCCTCATTTAACCTCAATGACCTCAGTGAAGCTGTATTTCTGACACTAAAGCGCCTTTGAAATGTCAATTCATCTGAAAGCAACAGCAAACATCTATATACTCTGCAAAGATCTTTGACACTAATAACTACCCTGACAGCCCAGCCCTCAACCCCCCCCCCCCATTGGGGGCAGGCAGCTGGACCCCACCTGTGCATGAATTTGTGTGCCAGGCTTCTGATGTTCTTTATAATCAACTATGACTTTGTGAATATCGAGAATATGCATATGCAATTGTTAATGCTTAAAAATTAGCATCAATGTGAATCCCACATTCATTCAGGGAAAAGTAGACAATCAGGAGTCAGATAAATATGATAAGCAAGGACTAATTTGCTTAGATTTGTCGTCTAAAAGATAATAGTAATTATGCCACCACCATTAGTAATAGACAACCTAATTCTGAGAGCAGTGGAGGGTGCATGAGGCCTGGCTGGGATGTCATGGAGAGATTACCAGGAGGCTGTTTGGCTGTCTCATTGAGGCACAGGACTTAGCAGAACCATAAATTGAGGTAATGAAGAAGAAAGAGAAATGTAGGAAATATGTAGGCAATGGGATCGAGAGAACTTTGCCCCCAAAGATGACCAGATTGAACCTTGAAGACATTGTGCAATGTGAGATAATTCTGTCCCAAAGCAGAAGCGACGTGTGATTCCACTTCTATGAGGTCACGCTTCCTATATGTTGTTCCAACCTACGTCTTCGTTACATTACACAGGAGTTTGGCCAGAAAGATGGTCATAAATCTGTGGTTGTATGTGGTTACACTTTCAGTAAATTACTAGCGAAGAATATTGGGTTGTTCTACATATTATAAATAAAAACGTACAGAGTTCTATCAAATTGTCCATTTAATTTGAACAATTTATATGCATGTATTGTTTCCATAAATAAATAAAAAAGAACTGTCCGAGGGTATTTACAAACTCTCATCATTGTATGATGGGAAAGTAAACAAGTCCTGGCAGCTGACAGCTGAGTGAGGCTATGAATTTCCCAAATTAACAAACAACTTTTTCAGAAAAATGGCAGCTGTTCAATAAGTCTCCTCTATTACTGCGGTGGCTCCACATGATAAAATAAAGGCACTTGGCAACCACAAACGTTTTTGCAACTCCTCGATTCCCAAGAACATAAGTGAATACCTCCTCGCCCATGTCAACCAGAACCCTCTTTCTATATTTCAAACTTGTAGGTAAAATACACAGACGCCATGTTGCCCAATACTGAATTGCTCTGCTGAGTTAGGGGTAAGGAGAACGGGCATCCTGGCTTTTCTACAACTTCAGGTGGACATAATTTAGTCTTTTCCTATTACTAGAGGCCTGGTGCATGGATTCATACACACTGAAAGGAAATTAATTAAGGGGGTGGTCCGCAGATCAGGACTGGGCAAGACAAATCAGACTCGCCCTGGACCCAACCTCCCACAGTCCCTCCCTGGCTGGCTGCACCTGGGGTGGCACCGGGGCTCACAGGGCATCTGTGGAGTGAGCGGGCTCCCTCCAGCAGGGGCGATGGGGCTGAAACTGGCTCTCTGACATCCCCCGCGGTACAGTGCCCTCATAGGGAGCTGAGCCCATAACCATTTTGTTGTTTGGGACAACGCTCAACCAAGTGAGCCACTCAGCTGGGCTCATTATGTTTTTTGATGAAATTCTAAAGCAGGCACATTTGTTTATGTTTTCTAAAATCAAACTAGTTTTCTTATCAATCTAACTCTCTAAACTCATATGTTTCCTTGTTCCCATATCTGATTTTATCATGAAAATAAAACTAATTTAAAACTAGAAATGCCATCTTATTACTGTTTTTACCTCACTGTTTAACCTATGCTTACATTTCTGTTTTAGCTACTGATTTCTGTTACTATTCAATGGCATGAAGTAAAAACTGATAAAATAATTTTAAAAATTACCGCTGGATAATGAATATAAAGTAAATTACTAAGAAGTTTCACATAGAAACACACACATAGATAAAAGAACTGAGTGTTAAATCCTGATGCAAAAAATAGTAATGAAATCTATGTAGTACCTGAAAAATGCTTTCTAAAGCAGCAAGTAAAGTAAAAATGTTAGCATCTTCCCAAAAGGTAGATTGCCAAAAGCCAGATTGCCCGCTGGGCTGCCCGACAAGAGTGTGTATCCTCTGGATTCTGAGCATGCTCAGAAAATGACTTTTGCTGGGAGTTCATTTGTCAGTGCATGGTGTCTGCAAAGGAGCATTTCTCTTTGCAGTCAGTGATTCTGTCTTTTCATAATTAGATCATTCATCAGTAGAAGGTTAAGCTCAAAAGCAGCAATTTCAGATAAAACATTTTTTTAAAATTGGAAGTTCTGCCAGTGACAAGAAATACAGTCTTTGTAAGGAGGAAATGCTGAATCATATACAACAATTACATCAATTCTACCTTCTTTGGTTCATGATTCTGATCTTCGTATAATTCACCAAGTAAAATTTTAATTTAAAACTAAATGCAAGTGTAAGACTATGCAATTTACCACTTAACATTTCTTACCATCTGAAAGTGCTTTACTATAAGTAGCATCTTCAATTTGAAAATATTCCCGGAATGTATATTTGATAAATATTTTATCTACTCCACAGTATATGAGCTATGACCAAAAAAACAAAAAACAAAAAAACAAGTGATTTCATACGATGTAAGTTAGCATTAACCGGTTGACAAGGACTTTGAAGTATTCACAACTGTGAGTGTCAGACTGGACTATACATTACTGTGATTTGCTACAACCTGCACCATGAAATGTTCTTTTTTTTTATTGATTTTTTTACAGAGAGGAAGGGAAGGGATAGAGAGCTAGAAACATCCATGTGAGAGAATCATCGATCAGCTGCCTCTTGCACACCCCCTACTGGGGATGTGCCCGCAACCAAGGTACATGCCCTTGACTGGAATCGAACCGGGGATTCTTCAGTCCCCAGGCCGACGCTCTATCCACTGAGCCAAACGGGTCTCAGCATGAAATGTTCTTTTGAGAAACCTTCATAACCAGGATAAGTTGTCAACAATCTTCATGACTCCCCCCCCCCCCCCCCCGCCCCACCTCGTCTTACCCATAAACACATTCAGCCATTTAATTGCACATTAATCTTGGACCTGATTTCAGATTATCCAAAGAAGAGCTTTGTCGGCATTAGCATGGGACTTACCTCGTTCTGTCCTAGACTTATTTCAGCTGGAGAGGGAGTATGAAATGTGGCACCACACGGCGAGGGCTATGGTCAGACATTCTGACCTCAGGCTGTCTGCTCTCTCACACTCCCACTGTCCAAATCATGAGAGGTGGTTATTTTAGAGAACCTCAGAAAGGCCACATCCTAAAGACTGACTCTTTTTTTTTTTTTTTTTTTTTACTGACACAGTACTGGTTAACAGAATAGTAAAAAAGGCAATATTTAAAAAGGTAAAATTCCAGGCCTTTCCTCATTTTTGAAGTCCCCTGATATAATGGCCGGCCTTCCAGTTCAGCCTGAATAATGCCCCGAAGGGCTGACCAAGAAATAAACATTCTATACTAAGCATTAAATTTCTGGCTTGCCAGTCAGAACTAAGAACCAAGACCTCTTACTTTAACCTGATTACTATTTGATCCAAAATGTTTTTATTCACATACTTCTTTAAACCAGTTACTTTTATTGTGTGTGCCAGCAATTTTCTAAAATTAAATTTTCAAAAATGACAACTCATATTAGTCTTCTACTCAGACACTGGGTTCCCTAAACTGAGCAAAACATATGCTTACCAAGTGACTCTTATTTAAATTTGTTTTTGGCTCCTCCAAACTGGAATTTACACAATTTGACCAAATGAGGTCAGTTCATGCAGTGAAACACCCACTAAGCCAGGCAAAGCTAGACCTAAATCTCCATAAATTACTCACATTAATCTTCTGCTGAGACAATATTAGGACTTTGTCAAGCCCGGCTGGTGTGGCTCAATGGTTGAGCACCGACTGATGAATAAGGAGGTCACTGTTCGATTCCAAGTCAGGGCACATGCCCAGGTTGTGGGCTTAATCCCCAATGTAGGGTGTGCAGGAGGAAGCCAGTAAGTGATTCTCTCTCATCATTGATGTTTCTCTCTCTCTCCCCCTCTCCCTTACTCTCTGAAATCAATAAAGATATATTTTTAAAAAAGACTTTGTCAAGTTGGTTATCTGCCTTGAAGAGGTAAAAACTTGGCTCAGTTTGGTTCATCGGCTTATGATACTAATAAGTATGGGTGTGTATATGTGTGTGTGTGTGTGTTGGAGTTTGGGGACTAACAGTATGTAATAGTTACTTAAGATAGCTACTCTTCTACTAACCTTCAAAACTACTCTATGAGATACTTTTAGGCTTCCTGTATCCTTTTCGCCAAAATTGTTAGTATCCATATTTTTAATTGTCTAAAATATTTCTAACTAAAATTAAATTTCTCTGAATCACTCCCAGTGTGTTACATGTAAGTCCATATTATTGTAGACTTTAACTGCAAACTAAACAATGAGAAAGTGATAATGAATTACTAGGTGATTGTGTCAAATGAATCTTAGGCACCTTATATAAAATAAGTAAACAAATAAGCACCCTGAGAGATTAGTTTTTGTCTCCATTAAGCTAATCTTAGACAACTATGAAGTTTAAAAATTATTGAGCAAACTACTTCTAGAAAAAAATTATTTGCCTGTTGCCTAAGTGTTCTCTGATTTACATATATTAAATATAAGATAATCATCTCCCATTTCAAGGAAAATGTATCTGTAGAATTCTACCTTTCCTCCCATTTATCTTTGGGAATAATAATAATAATAATAATTATAAACTATAACACCAACAATAAAGAAGTACATGATTTCATATTATATACTTTGAACTACCAAGTTCATATTTTTCAAAGTTGTCACATTGCAAAAGTCTACCTGGCGATTTATCAGTTTTGAAGGTAGTGGTTGGAGAAGAATGGCTTCATTATTTCACCAATGCACAGTGAGATGCAAAGCCTCTCTGTACATTCTGAGGCCGTGTTTTTCTTGGAAAGAATCAGGCTTGCTTTCAGATACATCATGTGGTCACAGCTCTCTCTCTAAGTGTGCTAAGCAGTGATTACAGGCTGTCGCAGAAAATGGCTTTGACTAAGATGGAAAACGTGCAAATACAGTTTGAAAGATAGTGACTTGCAGTAAGGAATTATCTGCTACCTTTCAACTAAGAAGACTTTAAAGAGACATTCAAATATTTGATATAAAATTGAAATTTGTTGATCCTCAGTGTAATGTACACTTAATAGTTATTATAAAAATGACATTATTGTGACATTATTAAATGACATTATTTTGATGGAGGGGGAAAAGGTAGTTAAAAGGCCTTCAACAATCTCATCAATTTGTTAAACAATACAATTCTGTCATCCCAGGTCTACATCTTGTTTAATAATAACCACATGGCAGGAATAAAATGTAGTTAGCCGCAGAGGCAAAGCAAGGCAACCTAGCTAATCAGGAAGTGCAACATTATCTGTCAACATCGCTCATTGAACATCTGGACTTTTAGCTAGAATCTCCTTAATGTAATATGTTTGTTTTTATATAGGAACAGAATATAGTACTTTTAGTCAGACAGCATTTTCTCGTGGTAAATATTTCAACCCAGTTTTATACTTTGCAGATTCCTATTTGAAATCATGAATCGGGTTTTTAAACAACTGAAAACCCAGAAGCAGAAGTTCCAGTCAACCCTCCAACATCTGCAGCCCCGGAAAAGGAAATGTGAATTCAGGGTGCGCCCCTTCCCCTCCCCAGGCTCCATATAATGACAGACCCCTTTGCTCTCGGGCAGCGACAGGACTGGGTCCCTCTTTGAAGCTGTGTCTTCAAACGTGCAGAGGATTTAGTGAGTCTAGTTCTGACTCACAGCACATCGAGTATATTTTATCCCCCTCCCCCCACATTAAGCAAAGAATCAAAGGCAAAGCACCATCGCCATGGGCGGACCATGTGGGCTGTGGAAACCCGGACCTTCTCCGGAAGGCGAGGGCAGCCAGTCTCAGGGCGACCTTGGCCGCCACGGGGGCGGCTGCTCAGCGTGTTCTAATCTCAGGCAAACAGCTTGCAGCGTCTCCGCTTAATACCTTGTGGGGGAAACTAATTTTCCTGTTGATTAGGTAGGAACCTAGTTAAGCTTGTACCTCTATTTAAAGGGACAGAAACGGAGTGTTCTCTCTCTTCTCACTTTAGCAATCACTTAGTACTTAGGCACATGATTACAGCCCCTTCCACTCAGCCATAGCGTCATGACCACCGATTGCCTTCGACGGGAATAGAAGAAGTGAGAAGATCCCTGACATTTGTTTCTGAAAGGGCACAGGACTGGAGTCAGACCACATCCCGCTGCTCCGGTGCCCAGTGCCCTCCAGTGCCGTCAGCACAATTCCTCTGCTGTTTATTAAAGCTAAACTGTGAACGTTTATAGAATTATAAAATAAATAAAAAATGCCACACCACGTACCCTTCCATGTGAAATGGACAGCGACACCGCCAAATTCATCACGTCATGGCATCTCCTCACAAAACAAAACAAAACAACAACCTACACAAACTGACCAAGGAAACCTTACCCTGGTCAAATCCTCCCCACCTGGCTCATCCTCCCCACCTGGCTCATCCTCCCCACCTGGCTCATCTCGTCCACATTCTCCAAACAGGATAGCCTCCTCCACCTTAAAGACTATGCCTCAGTGCCTTTGTTAGAAATCAGCATGCTAGCCAAACTTCTGGTTATGGCATAGTGGGTGCTAAACACACATTTTCATATTTCATTTTATTTAAATGTGAGTGTTTATGATATTTTAAAAAGAGGACCCTGTTTTTATAGTTGAGCTTCAATGGATGTTGCCTGAGAAGCTAACTGAATAAATAAATGAGTGAAGGTCTAGAAATCTGACTTTGATATTAATTCGCTTATTCTTTGCTTCACTCGGTCTTGCCTGTCAATAGTGTGCTGTTCTCATCCACACGGACACCGCCAGTGCACACACAGGTCTGCCACCTTTTGGGGAAACGACTGCGCCTCACCTACTTAAAATCCGCTCACTAACTACATGTTTTCCGGCGTATAAGACGACTCCCCAATTTTACAGTTAGAACATAGGTTTAGGCCTATATTCGCTGTATAAGACTACCCCCCACTTCAAAGAAAAGGCTTACTTTGCCGTCAAGATCTGCAGGTAATTTTTGTGCAATTTTGGTCGTTTGCCCCCGATTTTCGGTTGACTTTTTTTGTTTCAAAGTCGTCATATACACCAGGAAATATGGTACAGCTCAGCTGTCCCTCTGGTTCCTTTCCCGGGTGTAGATGTTAAAGGACCGCTCACTGGGGTGAAGAGTATAATGATCTGTTTCCATTTGAAACTTAGGAATTCTGTATTTCTGGAATTTTTTGTTTAGTATTTTCGGACTGTGGTTGGCCACAGGCATGAATATGATAATTTATATTTGTGTAATTCAGTACGTAGTCTGGTCCAAACGATTCGAAGGCTGGCGTTGTGAGACCTGAGAAGCCCTGTCCCCAAGAGTGAAGGGGAAAAGGGTGCTCACTCTCCTCTGACCTGTGCTCAGGCCTTGAAAGCTTCACAGACCCAACAGGTGACACACGTGAGCAAGTGGGACAGACCATCGAAGGGGCATCAAGGTAAACCTTTCCGAGAAACAACGCTGGGGGATGCAAGCAAAACACCTGCTGCCTTCTTCGCCTTCCTGGGCGAAGAGTGCTCCCCAGTGAATGGGCAAAGGAAGCCCTTGCGGTCACATCACAATGCAGGCCTCTCCGTCTCTATAGGCGACCTGCAGCCATGCCCTTCCAAGCCATAAATATAATAAAGAAAATATGTATGTCACTATGTAATACACGTTTCCAAATATTATCAACAATCAATAACCCATGATAAGAAATCATATTCATATACCTCAAAGCCCACACCCAACAGCCTGAAGAGCTAGAGCTTTAATCCACGTTAGTGATGCATCAGGGGAAAAGCATGGCTCCCTGGATGTTGGAGATGGGAGTCCTGACCTTCCTCCTCATGAACAGAGCCCGGTGCCACGAGTTTGGCAAGAACGACAGGGAGCAAGCCTATGTGCCAGGCACAGTCGTCTCCACGTGGAACAGAAAGCAGACCAACAAAGACCAACACTGACCCCAACTCCACACGAGGGAAACAGGAGCCAGTACAGAATAATGAGACGACAGAAAAGACAAGATAGGAACTAATAAGTACTCAGAACTAGAGTAAAAATAAACTGCACCTTTATAACAGAAGAAAAATGGTGAAGGTAGGATGAAATACTTAGTTAACAGAATCATGATTGACTACAAATGAAATAAGTAATAAAATTCCAAATTGAGAGGCAAAAGATAAAATTTTAGGTCTATAATGTGTGCACTGCATCATATATAAATGCATTAGAAGGCAAGAAGAAAATGAAAAAAAATGTTTGAGAGTGTGTATTAACTACAAAAATAACAATCTGATGGACAACAGACTTCACAACAGGGACACTGAAATAAAGAAAATAAATAATATGACAAAATCGTAAAACTTCTTTGGATCTAGAATTTTATATCCACCTCAATTAGCACATGTGGTCTCATAGGGCTTTAGTGGTTTGTACCATGACTTCTTTGCACAATAGTGTCCTCATTGGTCAACAAGCTAACAAACAAAAAGCACATGTATATCCACGGTGATTCAAAGTGTGCTCATGACTTGACTAGTCATACTGGGAAAGAAATTAGTTACCATAGAAGGTCACAGATTCTAATTGGGTAGAACACCTTCCATTGGCTCCGTGAGATTTACGATCTGTCCTTCCCCATGTTCCCATTATGCCTCAAGCTGACTTGCATGGATTTCATTAACAAGTCTCAATAGGTCCAGTTAAAAGCGAGACTCATACACAATAGATTGAAAAGGTTTCAATGCTATTTTTCAACTCATTAATTAGAGTGAAAGTCAATGAGGATGTCCTACAGGGCCATACAATGTAGGTGATCTTTTCTACCAGACAGAAATAATTTGATTTCTACCAGACAAAAACCTGAAACTTTACATGGAAGTTCAGAAAGTCCCAGCCTGTAATTAATAATACATAGCAAGGTCAGAGACTAATCTGCAATCCTAGAGAAAGAAATAGTTCTTTGAAGGGCTTGTTAAATAATACCCCTATATAATATTTAAAAGACCAACAGACTTTCTTTCACTTTATTCTTATGTTTTGAATAATTTTTCTTTTTCAAAAATATATTTTTATTGATTTCAGAGAGGAAGGGGAGGGAGGGAGAGAAACATCAATGATGAGAGAGAATCATTAATCAGCTGCCTCCTGCACGCCCCACACTGGGATCCAGCCTGCAACCCGGGTACGTGCCCTGACCGGAAATGAACTCAGGACTTCCTGGTCCAGAGGTCCATGCTCAGCCACTGAGCCACGCCAGCCAGGACTGAATAATTTTTCTTAAGAAGTTAAGATAAAGATCATAAAGGAGATTAAATGAAGGAAGATTGAAGAAAGACTGAAAGAGAATGAAGTCACTGTATTTATCTTGTTCTTCCTGTGGTGTCCCCATGGGCTGGCTTTATGGATGGAATGATTGGTTCACACAGTGGCCTTCTCTGCACAGGTCTCTAATTTTGGACAATCTCTCATCTAGGCATAAGGGTGGGGATGGACCAGAAAGCACCAGCTCTGGATGGTCTTTCTCTCACGTCCCCTGAGGTCACACCTTTATAAATTGTCCCTGACAAAAGATCAGCTAATAACTCATATCCAACAATAAACTCTCATCTAATATTCCATGTTGAGGATGCTGTCTTCTGTTGGGACCCTGACTGATACATGCACCCATCTTCCTGATGGATGACGGAGAAACACCACGTGTAGGGAGCAGTTATAGGGTTAAGCCTTGGACTGACCTGCTGGCAAAGTCGCAAACAAGTCCCAGCTTGGAGGGCACAGCCCTCTGAGCATAATTAGGTTTGATGTTTTGACTGCTCCCTAGATCTTTCCTGGGTAGCTAATGGGCTGTGGGAGGTGTAGCAACTGCTGCCAAAACAAGTGAAACTTACAACATTGTAAATTAACTTGTTTACCTTTGACTATAAAATAAAGCATTAACTTGCAGTCTGGATTTGATCTGTGGCCTCAGCCAGGCACAGAAGATTCACCTAGACCCAGCTTATTCTCTTTGTCTGTCTTTTCTTCATCCTTCACCGGCCCTCCCTCAGGCTTGCCAAGCCCTTGGCTGTGCTGACGTGGCGCAACTGGACAATGACGTGACAGCACAAATGTGCCTCCCAGGAGCAGAACATGGCCCCAATTTTCTGTAATTTGGACCAAAGTGGAAAGAACCTAATCAAAAATAAATGGAAGATTACGTTAAAATAAAAACAAATATTTATGTTTAGGATAAAATGGTGCCAACAAAGGAACTAATGGAAACAAAACTGGTTTAAGGCATAATTTATAAAATCAGGAACACATGTTCATCCTTTATGAAGGAAATATGCTTTTCTCTTCGATAAGTCACCTCACTTAATTGATTTATTAGGCTCACTTTAAATGTCCAATTTGCATTGCATATTTCTCTAGGCTATTATTCCTCACCTCACCTCCTTCTCCTCCCACGAGTTTCTGACGCCCGGAGATAAGAGACCTTGAATGTGCTGCACAGTATATTTTTATATATACAGAGTTTGTTTTAAAGATGGTAAAAACACTCTTTTAACTAATTGCATGAAATCATAAAACAATGACTAGAGTGAAAACTAACCAGTAAGTGATGGCGCCTGCACTGTAACTTGTCAAGTACAGGGAATACGCTACAGCATCATCTGTATTCCCCTTCCCATCGCGTGGCCTCACTTCTCAGCACCATAAACTAAGTCAGTGTCAGTTTTATGTTGGAATTTCCCACATTTAACATGAAGTGTTCTCAAGATGATCTTAAATGCCACAATAAGCTGTTTTGTTGTGTATGTTCTATGCTTTTAAGTCTTCAAATATATATGCAACCAATTTAATGAAAGCAAATTTTTTATTAGGTGGAGAACCCTGTGCTCCCTAGTTATAAAGAAGGGCACAGTTGGGAAAATACAGATTTAATGGAGTTTTGGAAAATATTCTGTCCTCTTTAGGAGTGGGCACATTATTTTCTTCGCTAAAACTTGGGCAATCTCTGAAAAAAATAAATAAACAAACAGGAAGGATTATTTTTCTGAGAAATAATTGACTCTATCAATAGGTAAGCCATTTAGTCCACCATGCCAGAGATCCAATTCAAGAATGCTCCCCAAACTTAGATATTCATTATGTCTTTATCTGCCCCTCCAGCTTGGAACACACCGCCTCCAGGGATGTGACCTTGTTGAAATGCACTGACCTGGGTGCTGGCCCATAGTCACACACAGATGTACCTTTGAGTGGATTTCACCTCTGTCAGTGGTCACTCATGCAATCCAGTCTTACAGCTGCTCAGTCCTTGATGGGATAGAAATTCCCCACTAGATAATTTTCTCTGTGGCTTATGAGCATCTGCAAGACACAGATAATGCTCAAACTATTTACTGTAGCGAGTCTCTTGGTGAGCACAAAGCCCCCTGACAGCCTTCTATCTGAGGATTATTGTAACTCCAACTAGGAACTACTTCTAAGATAAACTCTGGTACATGTCCATTCAAAAACTCCCTATGGCCCTGGAATTAACCAGAAAGGCAAAATATTTCTAATATAAAATGTTATTATTAAAAATACTGTTCCAGGAAGCAAACCATAGCACAGCAGAAGAAATGTTTTTAAGTGACTCTCCCAATTGGAGGGAAGGTCCCTTCTGCAAGATGCTTCCTTTGGCTTCCACACCTACTGTAGCTGCCCCTTCCTGAATTAGAATTATTAATTTCTCATCCAATTGCAACACTTCTCATCTCCACTCATATCCAACTCCTCATGCAGTCCTGAACCCTAAAAAGGTAAAAAAAAAAAAAAAAAAAAAGAGTTGCTGACATTCCAATGCAGTAATTGTATAATCCTATCTAATAAAGAGGGGATATGCTAATTGACCATCTCACCCTCACAAAGTTGGAGGTGCCCACAGCCAATAAGAATGGAATATGTTAATTGACTGCCACACCCTCAAAGATGGCAGCATCCACAGCCACAAGATGGCAACGCCCAGTCCCCTTAGCTTCGCTGGGGTAACAGGCGCTGTAAGGCCAGGCGGGTTCAGCTGCTCCACACACCTGCCTCCAGAGTCCCCCAGTCCCATCAGCCCCCCAGCTGCCCAGGGCTGGTCTAAGGTGCAGGAAAGCCTCAGATGGCAACTGCCCAGCTGCCCAGGACTGCCTGAGGCTCAGGTAACCAGGGCCAGCTGAGGCTTGCGCTACTGGCAGTGGCAGCAGCAGAGGTGTGATGAGGGCGTAGACTTCCCCTGATAGCCAGGCCACCTCCAGCCGCTGAGGGCTCCCAGACTGAGAGAGGGGACAGGTCAGGCTGAGAGACCCCCCCCCCCACACACACACACACCAGTGCATGAATTTTCATGCACCAGGCCTCTAGTTTATAATAAAAATCTAGTTTATGAATATTTACAATATGGATTTTATACAACCAGACTGCTTTCCTGTGGTGAGAAAGAGGTTGCATTGAGTCTCTAAGAATTTTAGAAGAACAGAGATGCTTTTTTTGGATAATAATTCTCTTCTGCCCTTCCTGATTCTCCTGATCAGAACAGTCATACAGTTTATGCCTGGCTTTCTGTTTATCAGGTTTTAGAGGTCTGGAAGGCACAGAATGCCACTTTCCCAGTTTATTCATGCTCTTTCTGCAGCTTGAAAGGCTTAGGTTTGCTTTGAAAATATAAATAAAAGTCTACTGGTCTTCAATGCCACCCAAGGTTACGTAGCAGGAAACTTAAAGGGAAAAAATTGATTTAACTGAGTGGGAACGGCATGAGAGAACATAGGGTTTTCAGTGAGAAGCACAATGGACAGCATGGCCCCCCGAGAAGGATTTGAGAGTTTGCTTCCTTCCCACGCACTTCTCACTCATTTAGAGACCCAGCTGTTCTCCATTTTCTACTCCAGGTCACCTGTGATGTTTTTGCTTTCTTTTATTTTTGTCTGCTTTTAATACAACCACGTTTTTCTGGGCAAAGACGTAGATGGGTTTACAAGGTCCTTCCTCCAGGGGCAGAAGCTCTGTTATAGTCAATTGGTATGAATTCTTAAAAGAATAATACCTTTCTCAACCAGACCTGCCATCTTTGTGTAGCTGGAGGGTCATAGAGAGCAGCACATGGCATACCAAGGAGCCCGGACCCCACACTGTTGCCACTGGAGAACCAGCATCTCTCATCTCCCACAGCCAGGCTCACAGCGGGAGGCCAGTTATGACAGACAAGAGGACAGCCAGGGCATTTCACAGAGAGTGAACTCTGCATGTGGGTGCCAAGCAGACATCCCTGATAGCTGCCTTGATCCCTGCTCAGCGATGGCCTTGGAGGAGGTCAGGGAAGCGAAATTTGCTGAATGAACAGAACCCAAAGTATTTTACCAGGTGCCCACCTCAAGTAGAAGGAGAAGCAGCTGGACTATATGAACAGTGATGGACGGAGGCAATCAGCTTGACCAGGAAGCAGGAAGTGAAGGATGGAAGCTTGGAGGTAGGAGATCTGGGGGAATGACACGTGGTGGGCACAGGGGGGTTGGCACCGAGTATGAAAATCTTTGAATCACAGGTGAATGCCCATCAGAGAGTGTTGGTCTCGGAGGGCATATAACATGTTTAAGGCAGGACTGCACACAGCATCGGGTAAGAGACCCGCCTCCCTTTACGTCACACACTAGCATTGTAGTTTAACCCCATCTTACCAAGGACACCTCAAAAAGTCTAATTATGGAGTCATTTATTAAAGGCCGGTGGCATAGGAAGGGCTGAAGCTCCAAATCTCGCAGCCCTGAACAGCTTGTCACATCTGGCTTATATTGGCAGAATATCACAGATATAAATTACATCTTTGGGTCTGGGATAAGGAACCTGTTTTGAGAAAAGCATTTTTACAGAAGTGAAACTGAGCAAGTTAGTTACCTAAAGTTATCTACATATCACTGAATCAACAGAAACACATTATCTGGGCCCACCGGGGTAATTCAGAATAATTGTGCTGTTCAGATTCTGGGATCACTGAGTCAACATGAATGCATTATCTGTAGCTACTGAGACAACTCAGGATAATCGAGCTATCCTGGTACCCAAAAGAATATTCTTCAATAACCAGTGAGATCATAATCAATGGGATATTAAAACCATCATCAATGGATTAGGATAGCATACACAAGTTCAGAAAATCAAAATAACTTTCTATTGTTTTATCAAACAAATAAGTACAGAAGCCAAACAGCAATTTCTACCTGAGATGATTGCTGCCATTCGTCACCAGTGTAACACCAAGCACGCATGGACGACACAGTTAATGGGCTGCTCCGCAGAGGAGGCGCTGAGGGCAGCACCCTTCTCCAGACACACACAGCAGTCTGTCTGCCCGGGACTGAGAAGCCTCCAGCAGCGGAATCCCCAGTGGGTCGGAAACCATAATCAAACCATGGATACAAGAGTGGCTCTGCTGACCCGCCGTCACAGCCGGTGACCTGCTTGGGAGAATTTATGTTTCTGCTCCTGCAGCGCGGGGCTCTGCGGAGTTAGCGATTCCGGCTTCTCCAGCAGAGAACTAGCTAGTTCCGCTGAGAGAGCTAGCCAGGGTCTTCTGGACGGAAGACTAAACAGCGAACTGAGCCCTGCAGACTCCGCATGCCGAAGCAGCCAGCGGCCAAGACAAAGGCCCTCTCGGTGGAGAAAGCTGCCCCCCACCAAAGAGGCCAGGCCGCTCTCATACGGGGGGCTGGCGGGACCCGCAGCGCCCAGTGGGCCTGCAGCACCCAGTGGGCCTGCAGCACCCAGTGGGCCTGCAGCACAGAGTGGGCCTGCTTTCCAGACTCTACTGTATGCGGACAACGGCAGCCACACAGACTGACTGAGGTCTGATAATGGCTCAGCGTTTCAGGAAATCGGAAGTGGGTTATGCCCCTGGGAACAGAGATGAGGGTGAGGGGAACTGGAGAGGGCGACAGCATTTCCCTTGAACCCTTGAGACCATCCTTAGTGGCAGGGCTGATGTGGGACCCACTAAATTTCCTCTCTAAAGTGTCTCCCTGGAAGGCAGGGTTGGGGAGGTGTGTGTGTGGGGGGAATTAACTGAGGAACTCATATGCATATATGCATAGCCCATGGACAGGACAATAGTCCGGGGAAGGCCTGGGAGGGGTGGGTGAGGGATGGAGAGGGTTATTGGGAAGAAAAACAAAACAAAGGGGACATCTGTAATATTTTCAACAATAAAGATAATTTTTAAAAAGACAAAGAACTTAGAAAAAGTGAAAAAGCTGATTACTAGGCAACTTACAGTAACATAACTCCAACAGCACAAAACATGACAAAAGATGCTTAATTTCACACTGCTTAGTTAATTGAAAGTACAACTGATGTATCATTTCTTACAAAGAAACAGGAGAAGACAGCAGCCATTGCTGGGTGATATTCAGGAAAAGGGGTATTTTCATTACATTGATGATAAAAATGTTCCTAAGCAATTACTCTGAGAGCCAATCTCAAAATAACCATTTAAGTTGGAGTTAAATGAGACAATCTTCCCATTGGGCAAATATCTATGGAAACATCCACAAACGAAGAAGAGAGAAAATGAGAATGTCTTCTTGATCAGAAACAACAGAGCATTTATAAAGAAACTTGCAAGAGGAAATGGACTTGCCAAATAATTTTTTAAAAATCTACACTTGCTGGTTAAAGGGCAAGAAACACAAGACCATCAATAGTGCAGCCGCAGGCTGCGGGGCAAACAGGAACTTCCTCATAGGATTCCCACAAATGGCATTCTCTCTCCTTGGGTGTTAACAACTGAACCTGAGATGAACGTGATTTTGTTGGGGAGTCAGCACCCGTGATTGAACTGAGGTGCCCTTTCCAGCAGAGTGACAAGAAGCCAAGGTGACTCCTGTTTGGTGTCTGAGTTCTGTTCCCAGCAGGGTCCAGGGCACAACCTCTTCCCCACAGTGGGATATGACTTCTATGGTCACCAGAAATGGCCTCAGGGCAAACGGTCCCTGTTGAATTAAATGAATAACCTGTGGTCAGACCGGAGGGGCTTGTTGGCTGACACCAGACTAGGAAAACCCTCAAGCCATGATCCAGCCCGAAAGCCTGGCGATTCCCTGATGTTGGCATGGGCTGGCACGGGCGCTCTGCCTCTTCCCACCTGGTGTCTGTGCTCCAGAGAGAGGCAGTGAAGCAGGTCCTTCCTTCGGTGAGATGCTGAGTGAGGAAACAATCAGAAGGGAAGGCAGCTCCTGGGAGCGCTGGGCTGTCCTCGCTCATGGCTCAGGCTGAGACCCCCAACAAACAGGTGCTGCCCCAGGGCCCCCAGCGGAAACAGACGGAAAGGAGAGTCTTACCTTATATTCCCTTTTTTGGGGGGGGAGTATGAGGGGGTGTTAAGAACTATTTCCCATGAAACAAATGTCTAAAATGTGGACGTGGCCTTTTGAAACTGTATAATCTTTTCCCTCCTCAAATCACACCTTCGGATAAAAGCCAGAAGAGCCCAGGAGATTAGAAGAAATGTGTTCTGATTACTGTTTTGAAAAAGGAGTGTTTGCAAACAGATATCGCTCTCAAGTGCTTCCCTAATGTCTTGCTTTCAAGTCTCTCCCCAGGATCCCTGGCCAGCAGCCCCTGCAGCTCAGCTCTGGGTCCAGGACCAGGTCTCCGCCTCCCTCACCAGCTCTCTCTGTTCACAGGACGACTCTCCCTCCCGCTGCTTGGCCTGCTCCTTGCTCCCTGGCAGGTCCCAGGTGTCCTTTGCCTGAACACTTGGCAAAGCAGGGCCTCTGCTTGCAGGGTTTCCCACACGTGGTCCTTGGGCACCGGTGTGACCTGGGACCGGCCCAGCCTGCACCTTCCTGGGTGGAGCTTCCTGGGTGGAGCGTGCCACCAGCCTGCCCACCTGAGACCGACCCGTCTCCTCTCCTGACCCCATCTTCATCTATTGAAAGGCTTTTTCCTTCTAGATGGTGCTCTGATCTCTCCTCACCAGAGTCTGTGAATACATGATGCCAGATAGCACTGTGGGTCTCTGACCTGAGTCAGGGAAACCAGACCCCCCCTCAACAGGAGGGAGCACAGACACTGATGGTAAACATGGTTTCAGAGGATCCTGAGCATCAACTTATGGACAGGAGGTCAGGGTTCGATTCCTGGTCAGGGCACAAGCCCAGGTTCTGGACTCAATCCCCAGCGTGGGGCTTGCGGGAGGCACCTGGTCCATGATTCTCTCTTATCATTGATGTTTCTCTCTCTCTCCCTCTCCCTTATGCTCTGAAATCAATAAAAATACATTCTTATTTTAAAAAAAGAAAAGGGAGAGGAATTTATGTGGAAGACAGAATTAAGCATCTGTGTATTCACATGGTCAAGCACAGAATTTGTAAACATAGATAAACTTTATAAAAACAAAGGTTAAAAACATTAAACGAGCTTGCAGCAGGTTTTCTGAGGGACTGATGAGGCTGGTGGGTTTTTCCTTTGTTTTTGTTTGTCTGTGTTGGTATGTAACGGCTTTGAGTCTCCCACCAGCACACACCTGTCCCGCTGGGCTCTGAGCGCCATGATTGCTAACGGAACCCACTTACACTAACTGGGTCCGGCCACGCGGAGCCGCCCGGCGGAGCCGTCCGCAGCCGCCGGGGGAAAGGCGAGCCGGCCAGGCCGCGGCGCAGACGGTTCGGGGTTCTCCGCTGCGTTAGCATCGCTCGGCGCCCGCGTGTCCTCAGACCCGCCGCCCGCGCGGCCCGCGGCGGACAAGGGACAGTGCGCGCCAGCGACTGGTCCCGAGGTCCCTTCGTCTCAGTTAAACGCACTGTTTGCCCGAAGTGGGTTGTCCTTCCAGACTGCACCTGTTTCTGGAGGAACGCCCCCCACGGCAGCCATCGCCGGGTCTTAGTCCCCGGCCCGGAGCCGGAGAGGAACGCGCACCAGCTCAGACACCGGGTCACAGGCTCTGTGACCGTTTTCAATCCCGGCTCAGCGCCGCCCGCAGCCCTTGGCAGCAGCTCCGCCAGCTGCGCCTGTGGCTCTGAGATGCAATGCCACAGGCCGGCCACGCCCACAGGCCGGCCACGCCCACAGACCGGCCACGCCCACAGGCCGGCCACGCCCACAGACCGGCCACGCCTACAGGCCAGCCACACCCACAGGCCACGCCCACAGACCATGCCCATAGGTCAGCCACGCCCACAGGCTAGCCACGCCCACAGGCCAAGGGTGCCCGCAGGCCAGCCACGCCCACAGGCCAGCCACGCCCACAGGCCAGGGATGCCCACAGACCAGCCACACCCACAGGCCAGCCACGCCCACAGGCCAGGGATGCCCACAGGCCAGCCACGCCCGCAGGCCAGCCACGCCCACAGGCCGGCCACGCCCACAGGCCGGCCACGCCCACAGGCCGGCCATGCCCACAGGCCGGCCACGCCCATAGGCCAGCCACGCCCACAGGCCGGTGATGCCCACAGGCCGGTGATGCCCACAGGCCGGCCACGCCCATAGGCCAGCCACGTCCACAGGCCGGCCACGCCCACAGGCCAGCAGAACCAGTGTCATTAGAGAACTCGTTAGAAATACAGCTCTCAGGTCCCGCCTCAGACCTAAATTAGGAGCTGCTCTTTGCCTTTCACCCCCCAGTGACTCCCGTGCACTTCCACGTTGGGCAGATCCGGTCTAGATGAGAGGACCTTACTCCATCTAACCAAAGCATCACTGGAGTGAGCCAAACAGCCCGAGATAGCAACTGACTTAAGGGTTTATTTTTTTAGGTTTGCTCTCTGCTTTGTCACCTTGCTAGAAATCCAGATATTTTCAGAAACCACAAAGAGTCAAGCGCCCTCTTGTCTGACAATACATACATTATAAGGGATTTCATGTAAAATTAAAGGAAATTTGACCCCTACAATAATGAATAATAATAATATCCAGGATACTTCTCAGAGAATTAGGTTAACCCACTGACTATTTCAAAAAGATTAAATCTCTCCATCAATATGTTCTTTACATTTTATTACCTACAGGGAGCATCTTCTCATCAATACGTCCAAAAACATACAAGTGATAAAGCCATTTAACCACAAGAAGAAACCGAGGCGACTCATGTATTGATCTGAAACAGTTGCCAATAGGAACAATCAATTCAGTCGAGGTGTATGCGTTAAAAAGTCACTGGAGAAATAAAATGCACTAGTAATTAGCTTATGTTTCCAGAAAAATGGTTGTAGGATGAACTCCTGTAAATTATGTGTTAACTCAGAAAGCAATAGAATGGGCAAAAGAAATTCATTAAAAACACACACAACAACATCGAAGTTGTGAGCAGTTATCATGAGTTTCATGAAGACCACAGAGGACTCCTGCTGTCATGGCATCGCCCACCCCACATGCAGCCACAGCCCCTGCTCCAGGCCTGGTGGTTATAATTAAACATCCCCAATGAAGGAACGAACCCCTTTGACAGGTAAATGAAATTATAATTTGTTGATTATTTCCTCCAAACACTTACCATTACCATAATTAAGTTGTCAGAAAATGTAAAGTTTCAAAGAAAAACAACCTTTTTTATACTGGACTTACAATAACACATTAAATTCTAATGAAGCAAACTGTTAAAATAGAATCTCGACATTCCTTATTACAAATTTGTTAAAACAAACACTGGCCCCCATTTCTCCTTTTAATCACAACTCAGGCATATTCTTAGTGCCCCACATATTTTAAATTACTCTGGAATATAAATCTAAGCAGTCATCACAGTTACACTTTTTATGTCTTTATTTGGCTATTTTTGGTTTTACTGGAGGCTCGGGTAGTACATGGTGGTTTGTGAAATGACTTCAGAGGTAGGAGGTAAAGGGGAAGCAAAAGAGAAATGGGGACAGTTTTAAAGTGATTCTCCTACTTGCCTATAAGCGCCAGAACCCCAGGCTGGCTGGGAAATAATGGGGTTTATTTCAAACTTGTGAGGCACTGTGGCCACCTGACAAGATGATTGAGATCAGTGCCTCAGCACTGAGAAAGTGGAGTTTTAATAGACAGCATCTGTGAGCAAAACCAAAGTTACCTCTATTGACTGGATAACTAAACAAGGCGACGGGAAGATGTGAGTGAAATCTCACAAGGCTCTCTGCTGGGAACGAAGTAGAAAGGGTTGAGGCTGCGAGAGGATCTTGAAGGCTGTAGAACTGGGGGTGTCTGTCACAGCACTTACCCTGCAGTGCCCAGCACCCGGCATCCAGGACGCGATGGCATGTGGTCTGGCCTCCACTTAGGGTGCGTCATGAGCCAGGGGCATGTACCTGCTTAGACAGTAGGAACCCTGGTGGGCAGAAGTTGCTGCATGCCCACATCAGAGAGAAGCATGTTCAGGTTCAGAGGGAAAGGTGGGTAAGTAACTGGAGTGAGTAGGTTGCCAACTGAGGGTTTTGATTTAAGCAGCACACCTCATGGCCAGCTCAGAACCATTATCAGCACTGCCTCTGCCAAGCTCCCATGACACTTACTGATCTGGTCTCATTCTCAGTGAGTCAAGACATCTCCTTCAGCTGAAATTCTATGCTCTTCTGTTTCAGGGGAAAGAGAGGCCAGAAGATGAGAAAAGCATGCGAGGTGGGCCGTGCCCTGCAGTGGCTTTCTGGGTTACAGAGGTCAGATTAGCCAGGATGGACCAATGCATGTCTGGTGTCCTGGGGTCCACAGAGGCGCCTCCTTTCACAGCCACCCGCCCCTGCTCCGTGCCCCGCCTTTCCTTTCCCTCCGGGCCAGGGGCCCTCTGCAGGCTGGAAGCTATGCTAAAGGTTATGTTACATCCCCAAGCCCGGCCGTGTTCGGAAGCAAGAGGTGCTTTTAAGTTTGGTGGAAACAGAGTGGAAATGACTGCACTCTCGGAAGCTCTTTCCCTAAATTCTATGAAGAAACTGGACCAATGAAAAGAGGAGAAGAATATAAAAGATCTGGATACAAGGAGGCCCCCAAAGTTTAAAGCCTTGATAAATATAAGATGAAATTTACTAACTTAAAATTGTATAAAGTATTATTTTTCTATGAAATTCATCTGCTTTATATATCAGAAAAAACCACGATATTAGATTATTTAACAACACAGATATAAAACTGTATCAATACATACTCTATAGGATTTAACTACGAAATGTAAAAGGATAAAAACACTTAGACTAAATGCCCAATGGTCTGTCTGGCAGAGCTACATCACACCACGGCAGTGACTGCTCTGGAACAAGGCGGACTGGAGCCCCGATGACCAGTGTGAAAGGTGAGCTTTAAAGCCCAATTGTCTCTGGCAATAAAAGACGACCTTGTGACAGGGCAAACTTCCAGCGAGAACGACAGTCTCAGAAAACACAAAACCAGCCACCGAGCAAGCAAACCAGCGGAACCACTGGGAGGCGTCCGCAGACAGCAAAGTTGTTCAAACAGGCCTTCTGCTTCCATATCCCATACCACGCAGTGTATGACTAATTTGCCTAAAAGAGTCAGGTGGTCATAATAATCTGGTCACTCAGTGTATATATATGTATTAAATGTATTTCCAAGAGGAAGAGAGGGAGAAATAGAAACATCAATGATGAGAGATAATCATGGATAGGCTACCTCCTGCATGCCCCTACCGGGGAGGAGCCATAACCCATGTTTGTGCCCTCACTGGAATTGAACCCAGGACCCTTTGGCTACAGGCCGATGTTCTATCCACTAAGCCAAAGTGGCCAGGGCCCAAATAACCATTGTCTCTATAGATTAAGTCCCACCAAGTGGCCTGATACCTTGAGGACCTTTTGCATCTGTGCTTAGGAGGAAGGAGGAACCAGAGCAAGAACCCCTCAAACCAGAACCCATCCTGATTCAATAAGATGACCTGCCAGTCTTCTAGCTCCTGAGCAATGGCGTGCTTTCTGGAGAAATGCACCTTCACTTAGAGTTTAACAGTTTTTCCCACAGAATGTTTGGAATTAATCATATACAGGGTGTCCTGTCCAAAAATTGTATACATACTTTGATAGTTATTATTTCAATGGCTTAAATCTGAAAAGAAAGAAACATCAGCTGAGCTATCAGCTCCCTTTTTATAATGCACTGAGGCCCGGTGCACAGAATTCATGCACGGGGTGGGGGTCCCTCAGTCAGGCCTGCTCCCTCTCACAGTCCGGGACCCTTCAGGGGATTTCCACTTTCCATCAGACATCCCTCTCACAGTCCGGGACCCCTTGCTCCTTATCGGCCACCTGTAGCAGAGGTGAGAGAGGCACCTCTGAGTGCCACTCCCCCTGTGGGAGCACACTGACCACCAGGGGGCAGCTCCTGCATTGAGTGTCTTCGCCCTGGTAGTCCATGTGAGTCATAGCTACTGGTAATGCCACCATTTGGTCAATTTTCATATTAGGGTTTTATTATATAGGATTATACAATCTTAGATTTAAACAGAAACTCAACGAAAAATTTGTTCAATAAACATATCTCCTTGTTAAGACAACAGATATGTAAGACAGATTTATATCCATCTATTTTTAAATGCATTTCTGTATATAGAAATGGACACTTTTGTAAACAATGTTTTTCTGCCATAACACCCAATTTTTCTGTTAATAATAGAGAATACTAAGTCCTTAATGACAATTATCCACAGGAATGGAGAAAGCTAACAACTTAAGTGTGACAAAAATGTCACAAACTACTTTTCTAATAATGCTAAACCCTTTTGTTTCACAATGCAACTCAATCTTTATGCTTGTTACTCATGCTCATCTAATGCATCACAGCTTTAATTGGGAGAGGCATTCAGTATTCCAAAGGTTTATCAGTCTTTATAAAATACAGAGGCCCATTGCATGGAGATTCATGCAATCGGCCTTCTTTCCCTTGGCTGCTGGCACTGGCTCTCCTCCAGCACCCGGGACCCAGGCCTTCGCTCTGGCTGCCGCCTTCTGTCTTCACTCCCGCCATGGCCCCGCTCCTATAGCTCCCTCCATCTCCTCTCCCGGCCCTCCTCCGTGCCTGAATTTGTGCTGCCCAGAGGTTAGGAGTGGCTTGGGGACAGGGCCGCCGCCATCTTTGTTGGGTTAATTTGCATCCTCACTCCCGATTAGCTGGTGGGTGTCATGAGTGACAGTCAATTTGCACATTTCTTTTATTAGTGTAGATATTTTGGATACAGCATATTGGAGGTAACCAATAATTAAGACTACAAAATTTGCAACAGGTAAATCTGTCCAGTACATTTCATATGTCACTTAGCCATTTTTATTTGTTATCAAAACTTATTTTTAGAGATATTAATGTGAAATAGTAATGCATTGTGAAAGTATACAGTGTGCCTGACTTGTGAATAAAGCCGGGAGGGAAGGCAGTGCTCTGCCTTCTCTTGGACCTACAGTTGGTATGAAACATCATGTATTCAGATATGGTAACGACCTAAACTTTAGAGTGATGGCAGCACTTGTTTATTTTACGCTTATTGTGTACAGACAAGGGCTGGTTCTTTCTGGACACCACTCTTTATCACTCTTACAACCATCTGAGGGAGATGATGTTACAACCTTGTTTCAAGATGGGAAAACTAAGGATGAGAAAGTTAAGTCGTTTTACCAGTATAAAGTAACTGAGCAAGCAGGAATCCAGCCCTTATTTATCTCACTCCAACATCCCAACACTTCTAGACCACAATTTCCTTTTCATCCGACTGAATTGATAATAAGGCTTGTTTGGGGGAGCAGGTGTTACATAGGTGATGTAATTGGTTGAAAAATAATAAAAAATAAAAAGTAAAATACTTAATAAAGATTACCCTAATGGACAAGCAAATAGTATTCAATAAAAAATAAACCCCAATAAACTGATATAATGAATCAAATATTGATATGTATCTCTCCATCCTTTTATTAAGAAGAATTTACTTTAAAAAAGAATCATGAACCTGGGTTAATTAAAACTACTTACAGTTTAGCCAAAGCCGGTTTGGCTCAGTGGTAGAGCGTCGGTCTGTGGACTGAAGGGTCCCAGGTTCGATTCCGGTCAAGGGCATGTACATTGGTTGTGGGCACATCCCCGGTAGGGGGTGTGCAGGAGGCAGCTGGTTGATGTTTCTCTCTCAGAACGTTTCTATCTCTCTATCTCTCTCCCTTCCTCTTTTTAAAAAATCAATAAAATATTATTTAAAACAAAACAAAACAAAACAAAAAAACTACTTACAGTTTAAATCCCCATGATTTGTAGCTCAATACCCATTATGTGAAAGAATTGGTGGCAAAGAGATAAATTTATTTAAATCATAGTTTTCGCATTTTTCATGAAGCCCGCGTAGGTGTTGCCCGGCTGATGGATGGTGCTTGAGGTGGCTGTGGAAAGTGGTGTTTTACCTGTCAGTTCTAAAACACAAGTATGTCTGCTTCCTCATCGATAGAGTTCAAACACCAGGACCATAGCATTTATGCTCCCATTACCAACTTGCTACTAAGCTGTGCTTGCTTGTCTGTGCTGACGAGTGATCGACCGCGTGGGAGAACATGGCTTCAAGACTCTGGCTCACTCTGCTTAGACAGTCACTGAGGCCCTTTCACACGGCCAGGTGTACCAGCAGGCATGACAGCCCTCTGTCCTGGGCGTTTTATTTTCTTAAACAATATGTCCAGTTCAGGTTTGAATTTTTGTATTGATCGGATTCACAGCATAATCAACAACCCTCTACTTCACTTCCTGGATAACTGGAATGTTGCTCCCATATGACCAAACCTTCTTCCACTGGGAAGGGAGGCCACATACAGCACTTTCTCCCCGCGTGTCTGCCCGTGTGTGCACGCATTTGCATGTTAGTGCTGGGCTGCCAGTCTATTTAATTTTTTTATTGATTTCAGAGAGGAAGGGAGAGGGAGAGATAGAACTGAGGCCAAAGCTTATGTCGCATTAATTGGTCACTGGAATTGGCTGTGTCACCTCAGCTCTTTCCTATCATCCCACACACCTATGAGAGGAATGATAATAGGAATCTTTAAAGTAACCACAGAGAACAAGGGTATTGAGTGTGAATTGGTTTTATGCCAAGCACCTTCCTTAAACACTACAAATAGATTGGTTTTTAACAAACCTTAGGTGTGAATAATAATGTCTTTACAATCATTTTCTGTCCAGTTCAATCGCCTCACACGGTTTAACATTAAAGAGATCTAACGCAGTTTTGATGCCGCCCTAAAGTACCCAGAGGCCAAGGAAGGACCCCAATCAGCTGGTCAGTAACATAAATCTCACATTGGAGGCTTTGTGCACAGCCCGCTGTTGTCTGCCTGCATGGGGATCACCACGTAGCTGCTCACTCACCGTCAGTTGCTGTAACTCCACCCCAGGTCCCAGCGGTTCCAGACAAGTGGATTTTCAGTAAGTCCAGCCTCTCTTTGCAGCCTGTCAATCACTTTGTTTGTCTTCCTTGGGCATTTCCAATAAAAGAATATGTCATCTTGCTAAATATTGGGCTACCCTGTCATATGCTGGATTCTTAATGGGAGCGGGGGAAAAAGTGAACCAGTTACTAACCCCTAAAATATAGCTTGTGAACAAAATACATTATCCCAATAATGGATCCCAAAATCCTGAAGGTAAGTACTCTCATTCACAGTTTATGGATGAGGGAATGAAGGAGTAATGATATCAAACAAATGGCTGAGAGAGCTCCCGGGAATCAGAGCTGTGGCTTATTCCAGGTCTCCCTGTCCCAGTCTTGCTAAGACCACACCATTTAAAAACATTTCGGGGTAATTAGGCTAATTCTAACTTTCCTTGTAAACATTGATCCCACTTAACTGAGTAAGGGAGAGCCAGCAACTTAAATTAATCTTCCTGTCCACCTGCATTGCCCATGCCAGCGTCTGAGGAAGCTTGACTTCTCTCCTTTGAGAAGCATGTGTTCACATGAAGTTTGGTCTGATTGAATCTCAAACCACGATCAACAAAATTACTGTACGTTCGATCTTCACCAAATATTGGCTTATAACTGTCTTTCAGTTTCACAAAACGCTCCAGGAAGCCAGGCTCAATAGGATTTTATAAAAAGCTGACTTAGCCTGTTCAATTTCAACACGATTTTATCATTAGACAAATTGAGTATTTACAGTTAGCTTACTTGTAAATTATTTATCTGAGAACCAACTTTCTCTGATCTGCTTCCATGTTTCCTCCAACCATCAGACACCGGTCCCTCTCTGCCCCTTTCCCCCCAGCATTGCATTAATTCAGAGCATGCTGAGACCAACACCAAAAATGCCTTAATTATTATTTTGCTTCAAAATTATTTTTTAAGTCATTTACTTAGACCATACTTACTCTAAAATTGCATAGCTTTTAAAATTTTATTTTTACTTGAAACTCACAAAAATGTTTTTTCAATTTTATTATTAAAATTAATTCCTTATAAGTGGCAGTGTAAGAATTTACATTCTTATCACAATAGTAGTTTACATTCATTTTTATGATAAGTAAATAATAAAGACTAGTCTTTTTTCTAATTCAATTTACAGTTATTTTTCCTGACACAATTCTTGTAGCTGTCTCACTGGTGACCCCAGCGGTGCTTTTTGATGTCACTTCAAATAACCACTTAAACTTATCCGCAAAGCGAGTCCTTGCTGTTGCTGCTCAGGAGCCTGATAGCTCTCAGGAGACCCAACCCCAGGGCTCCCTCCAGGACACTTCTGGTGTCAAGAGTTCCTTCCCTTAGGACTCCAGCCTCTGGTTCATTGCGAACTTGACAACAGTGTGACCACCATTGAACAGCCTATGCCATCATGACTTTGGCTCTTGTCAAAACAGCCATTTCTATGGAACTTAAACAAATTGGCCAAAAAAAAAAAAAATGCAGAGCATTCTCCCTTGAAAAATGGTGACAGCATGAGGCAGGAATGGCTTCTGCATCCTTATTTGTGGGCCCATCACCCCAAGTCTCCAGGCTCCCAGTCCTCACCGGGAACCTGCAGCTCCCGGTCCATGGCGGGTGGGAACCAGCAGCCGTGCCCGGGGTGGAGGCCGTGGTCTGAGAAGAGGGGCTGGTGACCCAGGCTCTGGGGGCTCAACAGGAACAGTCTGCTCAGACCACACCATGGTGCCCCTCTTCCAGACAAACAGCCCAACAACTACAGAGGGAAGCAGGGGTCCTACAAACGGGGGCACCAGGGGAGTTCTAAAATAAACGCCCCCCTGTCCCCGACTGCCTCCCATTACCATTCCCGGCCTGGGACTGAGATGTACTGGTTAAATACAGAGGCAGCCGAGACTGGAGAACTGGCTGCCACGCTGAATCCGTCTGCCTGTTCATACAGATGAGCTGACAGAGGACGAAAGCCTCCAAACTATGGACTGAGTGTCTCCCCCAAGCTCACGTGTTGAAGCCCTAATCCCCAGGCGACGGTATTCGAGGATGGACCTGCGGGAGGAAATGAGGGTGACGTGGGCCATGAGCGGAGCCGCACCAGGGGATCAGCACCATCACAAGAGGAAAGAGGCCAAGACACACTCTCCGTCTTGTGAGGAAACAGCAAGGAGCCCCCAGCCCACAAGGTGAGAAATCAGTCTCTATGTTTGCGACACCCCATCTGTCACTTGCTATAATATCCTGAACTAAGACACGAGGTGTCTTACCTAAAGTTTCCCAAACCATTGGCTTACCACTAAACACACAGACACAGGCATCAACTTATGAAAACTAGGACTGAAAGTAAAAATGTTATAAAAACCAAACTGAGATGTTAATGACAGAATATTAGGAAGGAAATAATTGTATAGTTTAAGTCAAGGCAATCCTCAGAAAAATAAAACAGGGCCCAAAGCTGCTCTAATATAGTATCTGAAATGACCAGTTTTGAATCATAATTTATTAAACATGCCAAAGACAACCCAAAAGTATATGCGTGCTTTCATCTCTTAATTTGCTTCGACAACACAATTGTTTAAAGTAAAAATTATGCAGCACAACACTATTGGGCTTTTAACATGTTTAGATGCAATATATATGAAGCAACAGTATAAAGAAATAAGGACAAAATAGAGCTACCAGAATTGAGAGAATATTAACCTGAAATAAACTATAAATAAATCAAAGACACACGTTGCCATTCCTGAATGAACTACTAAAAATGCTCAAAGATATAGTTAAAAGCTCAAGAGAGGAAACTAAATGGCATACTAAAAATATTTGCTTGCACCAAAGTAAAGGGAATAAAAGAAATGGGAATAAAAAGGATATGAGTCGTGTAGGAAAGGAGTACAAAAGGTGAACCTTATTGTAAAAATGATCATATATCTTGGATGTAAACGTTCTAAATACTCCCAGTAAGACAGAGATTGTCAGACTACCTAAAAAGGTCAAGATGTAACTCTTGACTGTAAAACAGAAAAGCAACCTAATTTCAGTGTAAAAGTAGGCTGAGTCCAAGCAGAGGGAAGACAAGACACATAGTCCCACCAGGAAAAACAGGAACTGGGGCAAGAGGCAACTTGGGTGGAGTGTGTGCAGAACAGCAGGCAGGTGATATGTTCTGTAATGTACACCTGACACGTGTATTAACCAAAGGCACCCCGTCTATTTAATTCAGAAATAAGACAAAATCCTTTTCAATTTCCCCAAAGGAAAAGAATAAAGAACTGGGTGGATGTATTAATAGCAGAAATATAGACCTTAAGACAGGAGTATTCCGACATACAAAGAGAGACGTTTCTTAATGACAATAAAACAGCACTCCCAAATGATATGATGAATATGACAGAATTTTAATTTAGAAAACCAGTATAATATGAAAAACTTAAACAATGTTATTAACTAAGTTGACTGAATGGACCTATATTAAAAATTCCAAGTAACAGTAAGAGGATACGCATTCTTTTCAAGTGCACCTCAAACATTCTTTGGGATAGACTATATACAGGATAAGCCTTCTCAACTTTCAATACATTTTTAAAATGTTAAAGTTAAACAAAGTATGTTCTCTGAACACAATGGAATTAAGTTATAAATCAACAACAAACAAATAATGGAAATCAAAATTGTAAAAACGAAGCAGCATACTTCTAAACATCTTGAGCCAAAAAAGAAACCATAAGAGGAGTGTTAAAAGAAGCTGAGAAAAATTAAACGACAACTGAACACTTGGGATACAAGGAACTCAGGCAACGTTTACAGAAAAATGTCATAGCTCAATGCTTACACTCAAAGAAAAGACAAGAACCAGCAATCTGTGCTAAAGTTATGAAGTTACAAAAATAACAGTTAGAAAAATATGAAAAATTACAAATGGGGAAATATAGATCAGAGAGAAAACCAATTAAATAAAAGTAAAAAGTTATTTATACAAATTGATAAACAAGTAGTCAAAAAACAAGGAAAAATGAAAAGGTAAGTTGCCAAAATCAGAAAAAGAGATGTCCTTACTGATAGTATGCAAAGGAAAATAGCCATAGGAAAAATCATGAACAGCTTGAGGCCAACACATATAATAACCTATATGAACTAGGTGAACTCTTAGGAAGATGCACAAGAATTCCCCAAACTGACTCGAGATAAAATAAAAATATAAATACACATCTAGCATCAGCCAGAATTCAGTGAGTCTTTCAAACTCTTACTACAAAGTAAAGTTCTGGCACCAAAGACTTCACTGGTAAAATCTATCAAATACTTCAAAAGGAAGTAATACAATTCATAGTCATGATTTTCAACCAGAAAACAGAGAGTGGGAGAAAATATCCCAACTCCCTATTGGGGCATTATCACCCAATGCCAAAGCCTGATAAACTATTATTCCAACAGAATAAAACCAAAGAAGTTTCCCCATAAACATAGAGGCAAGAACTATAAACAAAATACTAGACAACAAAAACCAAACGTACACAGAAGGGATTGCACATCACGACTAAGTGAATTACAAATGCAATTTGGATTAATACTCAAAAAATAAATTAATACAATGCATCACATTCAAGGATAAAGACAGAAATCATATGATAATCTTGATAGACAGAGGACAGGTATTTTGCAACGCCCGGCATCCATTCACAATGAAAGCTCTCAGCACTGAGAAACAGAAGCAAACTCTTCCTACCTTATAGGAATCTCTCCCGGCCGCGGGGAAAGAGTTCCGATTCAGGGTTCGGTTCTGGAGAGGGGCCGCACACAAATGAGGAGACTTGAGACTTGAAGAAATTCAACTTGGCGATATGGGGGCCAGGTGGTAGTCCAACTCTAGTGTGAGAACTACCACTCTGGCCCTGCCATCCCTTTTATTGAGGCTTTGGGGAACACATCTTAGGCAACATAACCAGAAATTTACAGGTAGCCCTGAGGCAGGAAATAACAGAAACTTACAGGGGACAAACAAGGTGGAGGCTGCTTCAGCTAACAATGTCTCAACTAAAGGTTAGAGCAATTAAGGTGTTGACCAGCCTTCCTGGCTTCCTGTCAACATCTCTTTTTTAGTGAAACTGATTTGTTTTCCAGCACTACCTCATGAAGGGGCTCAATTAAAAATCAATAGCAGATCAATGTTTTTCTGGAGCTGGAGGTGGAGTTGGAGATTCAAGTCAAAGGTGGGCAGGGCCCTGTGGAGGATTGATTCAGAGTTATGATTTGAGTTGTTTAACCTTATGAATCTCCTGCAAGTCATTGGACTGTAAATTTAAAATTGTTGACTTTTAAATTGAATGTAAATTATACTTCGATTATGCTGTAAAAAAGAAAAGTCCAGGGATATAGAACAGTTGTTGGTAGGCTTTTTACATTTGCTTTTACCCATCTGTCACCTAAGTAGAAATAAAAGTAGTAAAAGTGATGATTTTTGGATGAGTTAATTTAGGTTCTCTCCTACCTCCTATATGCATGGATGTTGACAGAAAAGATCAGCTCAATTAATGAAAAGTACTTAAAAATAGGTTCCTGGCCAGGGCATAGGCACAGTATAAAAAATAGATTCAGAAGCTTAATCATTAATGTTTCCAAGTTACATTTCTTTCTATATTTCTTTTTTCCCCATTACAGCTGCAGTTCAGACTAAAAATAGAGACTGAGCTGACTTCTCTCTCATGCTTTCTTTGGTTATTGCATCTGCCTCCAGTAAAAATTAATATGAAGCATACACCAAGAGCAAACATCCGGAGTGCCTGGAAGAAAAATATATCTCCCTGGAATCAATATCCTTGTAAAAATGAAAACTTCAGACACTGTCTGAAAAGAATTAAACCAAAAAGCTGAACCTTCCCCAAGTGGAAGTTATTTTTAATGAGAAAAAAAGTGACTACTGAATAAAAGCTCTCATTATAAGAAATGGTTTTCTTACCTTTGTTCCAAAAAAAAAAAAAAAAAAACCCAAAATTTAAGTTGTATATCTATACCATAACAGTGCGCAACTTCCTGGTAAGTGTTCTTCACAAAAAGTGAATGTGTTTAAACACATCTTAATATTACGCTGTTTGCCAACGTTAGATCATTTAGGTTTCAGGCTTATGCCCAGACCAAGAATCAAGCTGTGACCTCCTAGTTCATAGGTCAGTGCTCAAGTTCGAGCCACGCCCACCGGGCTACATAATTCCATTTAATTCTCACACCCCCATGCCACCCACATCCCATGCCACACACCTCCATTCTCAAACACACCTCCATTCCCACACACACCCCCATGCCCAGACACACACCATGCCACCCCCATACCACCTACACCCCCATGCCCACACATATCCCCATGCAATCTTCAGGAGCAGAGCTCTTTAAACAAAAATGGAGCCGAAACCGGTGTGGCTCAGTGGATAGAGCGTTGGCCTGCAGACTGAAGGGTCCCAGGTTCGATTCTAGCCAAGGGCATGTACCTTGGTTGCTGGCACGTTCCCAGTTGGGGGTGTGTGTAAGAGGCAGCTGATCAATGATTCTCTCTCATCTATGTTTTAACTCTCTATCCCCCTCTCTTCCTCTTTGTAAAAAAATCAATGTATGTGTATATATATATATATATATATATATATATATATATATAAATGGATACTAACTTTAAGAGATGAGAGATGCTTATTTTGGCTAAGAAAACACACTGCATTATAGGTAACCTTCATTTTAGGTCTTCAGGTAGAAATCCTAATAGAAAACCAAAGAGCAAACCAAATCTAAGACTTCAACTCCTGACGAAGGGCACCAAACCCACATGAAGACAATTAAATGCCGAGGGACCATGGGAAAAGTATGAAGAACATTTAAAACAATGGAGAAGACATAGCTACAGAAACTGAATCCCTCCCCTCCCAGATGCTGCTATGTGAAAAGGAAATAATTTGAGGGGTAATACGGATAATTGCCAAAGTTCACAAAGAAAAAAAATGAAGGGTCAAATAATGGTTAAAAAGGTACCTCTGAGATTATATGTCCCCTGTGCTTACTCATCAACGTAAGGATCTTACTGAAGGATCTGCTCAGAAATCAGTACATGTAAGTACATATGAATCATTAAAAGGTATTTTAGAAAACTGAAGGCTGGATTGATGGACTCCACAATCTAGCAGCAATTCTAAGGAGAACAGAGGGACCTCTAAAAACAAGTGGTGAATAAATATTACCCAAATCAAGGGAGAAGATTTGTCCAAGATTGAAAGCAGTGAGTACTTGAGCCATAATAAACAATATGTGCCACACACACACACACACACACACACACACACACACACACACACTTTCCTTGACTAGAAGAATCTCTAATGGGATTTTCCATGATCAGAGGCTAAGACTCTGTGCCTGATAAGGAACTTTATAATCCCTAAAGAGTTGTCCCCACCCCCTAACCTCTGCTATGTAGGCAGGGGTCATGGGCTTTGGAGAAACATCTGAATTGAGGTCATAACCAAAGGTGACCAAGGCTGATGGGTAACTAGCAGCCTTGTGGACGTTGGCTCGATGCTAAGAGGAGTTGAGGAAAAACTAATTTTCTGATGATAAAAGAGAAATATGTATTTTTTCAAAGCTCTGGCTATTTAGCATGCCTTTGCCATAGGAAAATTTATGAACTCTATGATTTCTTCGGCATCAAATTAGAACATTACCTCTTTTATTTTTCCATTAAAATGATTGTCATTCTTCATTCCCGCCAAAATTGGAGGCCTCAAATGCTTCCCATCTTCACCAAAACTCTTCATTATCTGGTTTTTATGCCGTGTGTGTTTTAAAGTGTAGCCATCCTAGAAAGTTTTAGTTAGACTTTATTATAACATTAATTTTGATTTCACCGGTGTTCTCAATGGGAAGCACCTTTGCGTGTGCCGATATGTCACTTGTGCTTACTCGGTCACATCTGATCATTTAGAATTGGCTTATTATGTACTGAGTCTTGAGAATTCTTCATGCATCTGGATAGAAATGTGTTATCAGAAATACAATTCTAAAACATATTCCAAACCTGTGATTTTACTGTGCCCACTCTTAATGGAGCCTTTTGAACAACAGAAGCTCTTTATCTTGATAAAGTACAATCTCCCTGGTTAATAGATTTGCGTTTGGTGCTGTATCTCAGACCTCCTTGCCTGGCTGTGTTCTCCTGGGTTTTCTTCCAGAAGATGTAAAGTTTTTGAGATCACAGTTTGGTGTACGTGATGCAAAGTAAAACATTAACACTTTGGAAAACATTAACCCTTCTTCCAATAACTAACATGGCCCCATACACTGCCCATCCTAAACGTCTAGCTGCCTTTGGAGGCCAGGGGAGGAGACACCCAGCTGATTGATGAGGGTCCGAGGCACAGAGCGCAGCTGTGCTCCCAGCGCCCTGCTGGACCAGGGTGCACTGGAGAGACAGCAGTCAATATCGAAGGCTACTTTCTTGTTTGTATTTGAAAGAAATGCCTATCACTGAAGGAACAATCAATCATGTAACCATTATTTTCTAGTATCAAACATAAGTAATATTGATTCTAAAGTTTCAAATAATGAATTAAAAAAATTAAGATTGACAGCCTCAAGAAGTAAATATAGCACCATTGCAATAACCATGGGATTTAAGGATATTTTTCCCATATGCCCAACTATGACCCATTCTCAAACAGTAGTAATTTGATAGCTTGCTACGAAGAGTAGACAATTCTTAGGAAACAGTACTGCTACCGCTGCAATTTGATTTGCTATCAGATTTGTTTATTGTTTATAAAATAAACAAGTCTTTCTTCAAAGTTACCTTTGCTAAATGAAGTTGCAAATGTAATGAGCCTCTTTGTGTTACAATAGAAAACCCCCAATTGTTGCTTTTGCATCAACACTTAATCACACAATAACTGAACACTGGTGGGGGAAGTGTGTCTCCAGAGACATTTCATTTCTCAGATTCGCTTGTGAAAGTCAGAGAGAGGGACTATGTGGATTCAAGTGTTCCTGGTTCTTTGTAACTAGTGTGATTTATTTCCTACTCCACCATGAGAACATGGAACGAAAAACAACTGTGTACCATTTGTTTGACTGTTATGAGTCTCAACATTACTGAATATTGGACACATATGCCTAAAGGGGAGAAATAAATCAGAGAGTATGCTACGTTTGTCCAAGTCTTTTGATGAATTTTTCTCTGAAATCACTTTTTTCCCAGGGTTTTTGTGCCTTATGTATATGATGTTTAACATGTTCCTATTTATAACCTCCCTGTCAAAACTAATTTAATTTTTATATGAACATGATCCATTGTGTAACTTGGATAAGGCTTATGACTTATTGTGTCAATATTTTATAGTATTTTTTATCTGAAATTAAATATCACCCTGTCATTTCTCTTCTTGGCTTGTTTTTGTTGTTGCTATACTACATATAATGTTACACACACACACACACACACACACACACACACACACACACACCCTCCTCTCTTCGCTCCACATGGCTTCCCCATGGAATGACATTAAGAGTGACTAAGTCAGCCTATGAAACCCAGCTAGCCCCTCCCTGGGTTGGCGGTCTCACTTGTTTGTGTAGACCATACACTGTGAGCTTCTTTACATTAAACTCATGATTCAGGCCTGCCCCACGCTGTCCCTGTCAGGCTGTGTCACTCTCCCTCTGCACAGACGCATTATAACTTCTGGAAAAACATGGCTTCATCCCACCAGGGGGGGCCAGGATCAGCATGGACAGGTTGTGTGTGTTTTTTGTTTGTTTGTTTTTGTTTTCCTTCTAAACTTAGACCAGTGTTTCTTCCCTGTAAGAAAAAACTAGGGGAAAAAAACACGCAACAAAACTAATGGACTAATTTCACTTTGAAGGAAACACCAGAGATGAGGGAAACTTCTTAGATTTCCACCAAAAAAAAAAGATGGAAAATAGAAACAAGCAGAGCATATTTGACCTTCTGGCATAATTTAGAAGATAGTTCAACTACAATAAATAAGAGGGTGAACAATAGGACCCTGCTATTTAAAAATATTTTAAATATATTTTTATTGATTTCAGAGAGAAAGGGAGAGGGAGAGAGATGGAAACATCAATGTTGAGAGAGAATCATTGATCGGCTGTCTCTTCCATGCCCCACATCGGGAATCGAGCCCACAACCTGGGCCTGTGCCCTGACCAGGAATCCAACTGTGACCTCCTGGACCATAGGTTGATGCTCAACCATTAAGCCACCATGGCCAGGCAACCATCTCGATCTATGTTTTCCATACATCTGTGCTTTATACACACTATGGTGAGGGATGTGCTCCCTTCCCAACCACCCATTTCACTGGCAGGGGCACTATCACCACCTTGGAGAAACACGGACCAGAGTGACTGGGTGCACAGTAGACTTGCAGAATCACCAAAGCAAAAGGTGCCAGCTCATTCCTTTTACATAAAAATACAAGAGCTTATGAAACAACTTTTGGATAAATATAGCAACAAATTTCAAATAATTGTTCATGTTTTCATGAAGGAATATTATCCTATCAAATAAATGCATGTAAAATGGCCCCTAAAAATAAAAATTTAAGTGATATTTAAATTTTAGTTATAACTCCCACACTCCAGCTACCTACAAGATTCTGGCTCAATAAAGTACTCAGTGAGGAATAAAATTAATTTCCTTGGGAAGTTGGAGGAAAGTGAATATATATATTTAAAGTATCATTTAAAATTTTAGGACACCTATTAAATATAAGAGAAGGCATAAATTTTTCTGGACAAAAAGATAACTATTTTTATTCATTAATAGCCATTTGTATTAAATATATATTCTGAATAGTTTTAAACTGAAAGTTAATTCTGAATCAGAAGTGCTATCTCAAGAAAAGTGGAAATAGAAAGTTTTAATCTTGAAATTCAGAAAATTGCTTCATTAATTTATTTCAACAGTTACCTATATACCCTTAATTTCTCCTCTTTCCCCATTAAATCTTGATTTAAAAGAACAATTTCTAATGAAAAAGTTTGTGCTGCTCTTACATCACTTGGAGCTGGAAATATTCCCGCAACATAAATGAAGTTTTCCTTTAACCATTTGTTCACAATGAAGTGGCCTTAGCCACTAAGTGGACATTGGATCTATAACTGAATATCTATATATATAAAAGCCTGAGAGGCCATCACAACTGAACAGACAACTGAACAGGCTGCAGGGGGCCACCGGGCAGCAGGGGGTTAGTGAGTGAGGGGTGACCAAATGCCTGAGCAGCAGGCTGCACGGGGTGACCAGGCTGGCAGGAGGTGAGGGAGGACCAAACAACTAAGCAACAGGCTGCGTGGCGTAACCAGGCCGGCGGGGGGCGGGGGCCAGGGGGCGGGGAGAGGAGGAGGTGTTGAAGCCTGCCAGAGGGCAGTAAGGGGTAACCAGGCTGGCAAGGGGGCAGTTAGGGACAATCAGGTAGGCAGGCAGATGAGCAGTTAGGAGCAAGCTGTCCCGGATTATAAGAGGGATGTCCACTTGCCGCTTTAGGCCCGATCCTGGGGACATCCCCATCAGGGTCCTGGATTGGAGAGGCTGAAGGCTGGGCTGAGGAGACTCCCCCACTCCGTGCACATTTTTCATGCACTGGGCCTCTAGTGTAGTCCATATTTGTCTTTTATTATTTGAGTTCTGCATGACTGGCAAAGCGATCTTTAGAACTCTAAGTTGTGTTATGCTGGCAGATGAGGCATGAGGGTTTGCTGGGGGTGCTGAAGTGATCTAAAAATGCAAGCCCGCTGCTCACCTTCCACCTGCATCCGTGTCCCGCATGCAGCACACAGCCCAGCCTAACACCGCACAGTAACTTCTTTCATTGGTATCTACTTCTAACCTGAGCACAAGCTACTTTCAAGATGGATACATCTGTGCATATCCCACGGAATGCAACAAGTTCAAACATTTGTCAAGATAAGCCAAACAAATAACATAAACAACCCAGTGACTGTTTTAAGCCCAAGAAAAATAAAACACTTAAGAACATATAACATACAAGTTTGAACGTTTCTTCCAAGCACTTGCATAGCATAGCTTTTAAAAGAAGTATATACCCATGCATTGTTCACATGAATAATTTATCAATTGGAAAAGACACCCTTGCTTATGAATCATAAAGCTGCGAGCTAAGTGAAGTAAGCCCTGTTACTTCATTGATTTTACTTTTATAGTCTTCACACCCCCTTGTGCACCAAAACTGTTTATAATGCTTTCTGTGCCATAATGTTCTTGTTGGGCTTAATGAGTAAAACATAGAAATGAATAAAAAAAAAGTTCCTTCAAAGCCATTGTTGTTTGATGTAATTCAACAAGCACCTTTGTCAAAGCATTTTAACATTAGCATCCAATATTTAGTATTTGCTGTGGATGTTTCATTGCACCATTTACTCTGTGCCTTCTGTCAGACATTTAAACTCAGAGAGAAATAGTTCTTTTATCCACTTCTCTGACCCAGTGTTGATAACTTTTATTGAACAGATAGCAATTATTTGAAGTATTCTATTTTGGGATATACACCACTCAATATAGAACTATGATTTCTATTCTAGTACTTGAATAGACAACATAGTACTTGGTGGCAATTTAGATAGAGATATAGATAGATATAGATAGATAGATAGATAGATAGATAGATAGATGATGATAGATAGATGATAGATAATAGATAGGTGATAGATGATAGGTAGATAGATGATAGATGATATATAAATAGAAAGACAGATAATTGATAGATATAGATATATAGAAGATGCTCGATAGCTATATAGATAGATGATAGATGATAGATGATAGATGATAGATGATAGATGATAGATTATAGATAGATGATATATAAATAGAAAGATAGATAATTGATAGATATAGATATATAGATAGATGATCAATAGCTATAGATATAGATAGATGATAGATATAGATAGATGATAGATGATAGATAGAGAGATGATAAATATAGATAGAAGAGATAAATATATATAGATGATAGATAGATATAGATGATAGATTGATAGATATAAATGATAGAGATTGATGATGATGATGATGATAGATAGATAGATATAGATGATAGGTGGAAGATAGGTAGATGATAGATAAAAGATAGATATAAGGTGAGGCAGAATTATTTTCTTTCATGGTGATGACTATAGCTCTTCCTTTAACTTTGACAAGGATAGACCTGCATGTATTCTCTAGATCCTTCCCCTTTGATTTTCCTATTTATTCACACACAGATGTTTTAGTCAAAACCAGAATAACCTGATGCGCACCAGCACAAAACGTTTCTGTACTGCCTGCTCTCTAGAATGGACATACCCTGAATCCCATCGTCAGACTCCGCTGCTGCCTGAGTCCAGCCCTCCCGGGTTCTCACGCCACGCTTCTCGTGCTTTGATGATGCACCTTGGTTTCTATTGTCTCACTTACCCCCCTGGTCTAAGGCCCAGGTTGACCATTATATCTGTTTGATTGGCAGGGTGCTCATATAGTTTATGATTTAAAACAGGGTCATTTTAAGTAGTGAAATGGAATGCTAGTGTTAAGCAGACTGGAAGGTAGAGGCATTCCTAGGAACTGTCCTCAGGGAACGTGGGTGAGTGGCCAGTGAGGTGATGGCTGCTCTCGGCCAGGGTTTCTGGGACCTGCCTTCCTCTCTCTACACTGACCCAGGGCTGGCCTGAGTAACGCGCCTGCATTTCAGAAATGAGCATCTGGCTTCTAAATGAACATTTATCCACACGTTTCCGCTTCGCCCAGGAGACCTTGAGGCCAGTCTCCCCTCTGATGGGCCTTGCCTTCTGTTTGGCAGACAGCTCTCACACCGCTGACCGGTCAGTCCCGGTTCCATCTTCTCTGGGTTCCGTTAGGCAGCAGGTCTGACTCAGGTTGGGCAGCAGCGATCGGAACTCTTTACACGGAGCGTTCTCAACTTGCTACCTGACCTTTGAGGAGTCATTTATTCTGTGCCTTCCATCAGACATCACACAATTAGTCAGTGGATAGGAAGATGGCTTCCTCAATTTAGGATTTTTATGATTTTCTGCAGCAAAAAGAAATCCCTTTCAACTTCTCCCTGTCAATGAATTGCTTCCAGAGTTGGATTATAAAATGATCCTCTGTTTCATCAACATAGAAATGAAAATTAGAAATTTCCAAGAGGGAACATAGAAAAGAAGGGTTCCCCCATCCCCTTCCATCCCCCCAAAAAAGAGATTAGCTACCAACTTTATTATCTAGGTCTTTGCTTGGGCAAAGATTTGCTAGACACTTCTAATTTTATAGTACTGCAATCTGGCAGCCTAAGGAAAAATATTAAAAAGCTTCCAGTGCCAGTAATTGTTTATAAATTAAATGTATATTCTGAGTTCCATTTAAGTATACATTCTTTTTTTTTAATATACTTTTTATTGATTTTTTAACAGAGAAGAAGAGAGAGGGATAGAGAGTTAGAAACATCGATGAGAGAGAATCATCAACCAGCTGCCTCTTGCACACCCCTGCTGGGGATGTGCCCGCAACCAAGGTACGTGCCCTTGACTGGAATCGAACCTGGGACCTTTCAGTCCGCAGGCTTATGCTCTATTCATTGAGCCAAACCGGTTTCAGCAGAGTATGCATTCTTAAAGCAAGGTAGTATAATAATAAATACCATTTACAGAGATGTACTATGTGAAAGTTGCTATGCTGGCATGTAACAAGAGTCCATTTCATTTAATTCTCAGAAAAACCCTATGAAATTGTTTTATGAACCTGGAAACAAACTTTAACTCTGTAAAATGGCACTTCCCATACACAAAAATGTTTCAGTCTCATAAAATTATGGGTTGAGAATTTTCCATTCATTTCCCTGCCCCTAGGCTTAACTCGGCATAAAACATTCCAGAAAAATTAAAATGTGTCATTTTTTAAAAACCTTCAGGGAAAGTAATTAACTTCCCTCCCTTGGAACTTATGCAATTTTTACTATCAGCAATTTTTTTTCTATTTAGTCGTGATTTTCTTTACCCGGTTTTATCTAAAACCAAAGCTTTCCTAACTCTCCTGGAGATTATATGTGACTAACATATTTGACAGGACAAATTGTAAATATGAAGACGCTTTTTAAATATCGAGGCAGAGAGGGTTAATGGTGACCAGTAGCAACCCTGCCTCAGGTCAAGCTCCTGGCCTGAGGAGCCACTAGGCAGAGTGAGGCTGAGAACCAACCTCCGGGGATCACAGATGTGGGAACTGCCTGCAGCTCTGCAAACAGAGAGGGCAGCGATCATGGCATCTGCTTCTGAGAACGAGCGGCCAGAATAGGAGAGGGGCTGGGGCAGTGGTCAGCAAACTCATTAGTCCACAGAGCCAAATACCAATAGGACAACGATTGAAATTTCTTTTGAAAGCCAAATTTTTAAAAAATATATATTTTATTGATTTTTTACAGAAAGGAAGAGAGAGGGATAGAGAGTTAGAAACCTTGATGAGAGAGAATCATCCATCAGCTGCCTCTTGCACACCCCTACTGGGAATGTGCCCACGACCAAGGTACATGCCCTTGACCGGAATCAAACCTGGGGCCTTTCAGTCCGCAGGCCGACACTCTATCCACTGAGCCACACCAGTTTCGGCTGAGAGCCAAATTTTTTACTTAAACTTCTTTTAACGCCACTTCTTCAAAATAGACTCGCCCAGGCCGTGGTATTTTGTGGAAGAGCCACACCCGCGAGGCCAAAGAGCCGCATGTGGCTCTTGAGCTGCAGTTTGCCGACCATGGAACTGGGGGAAGGAGAGAGGCCATGTGCACAGACAATGTTAGGGAGGAGCGGCAGGGAGGCCACTGAGACGGCCTTTCTGTGGGAAACAGCCGGGCCTTCTCACCTCCCTCACCACGGTCACAGGTATGTTGCTCTGTGTCTTATGGATTATGTGTGTATGACTAGGTCACTAACATCCGTGACAGTGTATTACGGAGAGCACTGCACACTGACCAGGTGTCCTCACCTATCGCCAACGCCTAAGAAACCGTGTCTGACAGTGCCCCGGAGAAGGAGAATAAAAGACACAAAAAGACTTTAACAACTGGGTGCTTTCTCGCCTTTCCAAATAGTTGGCAGGCACAGAGGTAAGATATGAAAACACATTGGTGTGTTTATAAAATTATGTTTAATTTTCATAAATCTGATTCAAGACATAGGACTAATTATAGCAGAGCTGCAAAGAGGATTTTATTTTTCAACCAAAGTTGTTCATATTTTTTCACATTTCTTTAACCTTCCTCTTCCAACTGATCATGCTAATCACCAACACAAGTTAAAAACATGTATTTATATATCTTCTGCATAGATAGTATAGAAAAGTCTTTTGCCGAAACCAGTTTGGCTCAGTGGATAGAGCGTTGGCCTGTGGACTGAAGGGTCCCGGGTTCGATTCCGGTCAAGGGCACGTACCTTGGTTGCGGGCACATCCCCAGTAGGGGATGTGCAAGAGGCAGCTGATCGATGACTCTCTCTCATCGATGTTTCTAACTCTCTATCTCTCTCCCTTCCTCTCTGTAAAAAACCAATAAAATATATTTTTTTTAAAAAAGAAAAAAGAAAAGTCTTTAATAGCATGCAATAGTATTTACAGAATTTTCAGATAAAACAGATTGTGTTTACTGCACATTTTAGAAAAGCTAGACTAGTAAGCAGATTTTTGGTTTATAAAATCTCCTGCAGCCCAGCTGGCTTGGCTCAGTGGCTGAGTGTCAACCTATGAACTAGGAGGTCACAGTTCAATTTCCTTTCAAGGACACATGCCCGGGTTGTGGGTTCAATCCCCAGTAAGGGGGCATGCAGGAGGCAGCCGATCAATAATTCTCTCTCATCATTGATGTGTTTTTTTTTCTCTCTCTATCTCTCTCTTTCTCTCTTTCTCTCTCTCTCCCTTCCTATCTTAAATAAATAACATATTTTTAAAAATCTCATGCATAAATGTCAACATGATGCTGGATAGTTTAAATATATTTTAATTTGCATGAAAACATTTAATAAAAGAGAAAGGCTTCAACTGTACTGAAGTTTTCAATGTTTATAACTAATAAACTCATGTCAACCTTTTAATATCTGGATGGAATCATGTGCAGTTTTTGAGGTTCTTTTGATTATTTATTTATTTTAGAAATGATGTTAACTTATAGACACAAAGATCCCTAAAAATCTTAAGCATGACCCTCCCAAAGGAAAAAGGGGTGTGAATTATTTACACAAGAAGAATGTGATCTTCTCTACAAATGCACCTTCTGAGAAACCTGATCCAGCGCCTCAATCCACTCAAAGGTCCCACTGGAACAGAAAATGAAAATAATTCTTCTAGTCCTTAGGGCCACATGGAACAATGTGTCGCACACATAATTTTAAATTTTCTAGTGGTTGATTTAAAAAGCAAAAATAAACAGATGAAATTAATATTCAAAATTGCATGTTAATGTATAATCAGCTGAAAACTTAGTAATGAGGCATTTCACTATTTTTCACGTGTACTAGTTCTGAAACCATATGGACACATGGAAAATGTTTACGTACCTGAGTGTGTGTACAAAAGTGCACCCTGATGTCTGAGAGCATCTCCAGTGCCAGGGGTTTTGGTGACATGAGAGTCTGCGATTGTCTGATCTGGGAGCGGAAGACTCTGTCACTTGGACGGGTTTTATTTTGGAATCACTCTCTCCTTTAGATGTCCCTATTTTAAACAATCAAGCCAAGTGTTGCTCACAGCCTCGGCAGCCCAGAGGAACCGCCCATAAGTGAGATCTGTTTGATGTTCACAGGGATGCATGTTTGTCTCTGCAAACTTGTTCCACCATGAGTACCAAGCTACAGCCAGTGCTTTTCCGTCTTTAGAAAATGCTACTTCCAAAGGGAACTTTTTCCTTAGAGGTGGGGAAAAACAAAACACAACTTACTGCAGTATTTGAGTAGAGAAAGTCTGAGTATTCTATTCTGAAAGTAATTATTTAGAATAAAAATTTTCAATGTTGGAAGAAAGTATTCAACTACCACTTGCTACAAGTGGAAGACAGAATCTCAATATTGAAATACATGTATTATATACAACAGGTGCATATTATATACTAGAGGCTGGGTGCATGAAATCTATGCACTCGGGAGGTGGGGCTGCATCCCTCAGCCTGGCCTGTGCCCTCTTGCACCCCAGGAGCCTTCAGGGGTGTCCGACTGTCCGACCGTGTCCTGTGGGGAGCGGGCCTAAGCCAGCCATGAGCCTGGCTCCCCCACAGGAAGAGTGCACTGACCACCAGGGCCAGCTCTTAAGCTGAGCATCCGCACCGGTGGTCAGTGTGTATCATAGCGACCAGTCGCTCCACTGCTCAGCCAATTTGCATGTCACCATTTTATTACCTGGGATGTCTAGCAGTAGGACTTTCTATTGTTAATTTGAAAATAGACTGATATTTTCGATTTGTCTTTCATATCACCGTATTGCCCCAATCACATCCCATGGCACTGGGCTTACCCTTTGGAAGGATTTCCAGTCTATTCTACAGAGGTCATGGCCCCTGTCACCATCCTCTGAGCATAATTTCCCATTTAAAGTGGTTTGTCACCGTAGCATTTCTTAAACGTTAAAGACCACGAGAGAGGTTAAAGCCCATGCCCTTCCATGATGCAAAAGTCACTGTTTGGCTTTTGCATCATGAAAAATGTTTACCTTTCGTTTCCTGGAGCAGACACTGCCGAAAGGCATGTGAGCTGCATAGGAACACCCCACGCGTGGCTCTCTGTGCCGCCAGGAAAGCCCCTGACATTCTCGGTTTAATCGCTTCAATCTGTGCTCTTGTAAAGGTCAGAGAAAAAGAAAATCTTCAAGGCACTAAATATAGTAAACGTGGGAGAAAACTGTGAATTACTATTTTCAAAAGAAATCTAATGCTTTCTAGAAGCGTTGAACAATTAAAAATGCATATGATGTGTTAAACTCGTTACAAAAATGTCTTTCAAAGACCGCTGATCCATAAGGAATCCGTGTGACACACAAATCATCTAAATCATGATTTTAATTACGGAGAAAACACCAGGCGGCTCTTAAAAGCCCGTGCCACCGTTTCCGGACCACGGAGTCAGGTCCCAAGTACGTTTGAAGGACTGATTGCAGTTTCCGCTGTTAACGGGGTGCTTGCTCACTCAGAAGAAAAACTAGGCCAGGCAACTCCTGTTGGCGTGTTCCAAAACCATTTTCTCCCAATAATTACAGTGTGTTTTAGATTAAAAAACACACAGAAAAAGTTTTCAGATTAATTATTTATAAATAATGGTGCTGGTCTTTCAGAAAACACACACACTGTTAAGCAGCTGCACTTTCCCGAAGCATGCTACCAGATAAACTGTATGGTGAAACGTTCCTTATTCATACAGCAAGGGGAAGAATCATGCCATATTTCTAACAAATAACAACTGCACAACTTTTTTTAGTAGTAATGTTTATCTGGACAATTCAAATTGTCACGAAAGAACTTTTCCAGAGAATGCTCCCACATTTACCCACAAAGAATGTGTCCCTCGTGTTTTAGGGCTAATCTCTTTCTTTCTATGCCCCTGTCTCCAAATGCATTCAGAAACATAATTTTATTCATCTCTTTAGCCCTAGGATTCTAGCATGGGGCCTGGGACACACTAGGGATCACATACTCGTTAATAAACATAGGTAATACTTGCTGTCACTGACAATATGTCATTTTAAAACTGTTTACTTTTGAGATTGAAACAATGTGAGCTCTGTGGATATGAGTAATCTCCCCATTTCCACGTGGAGAGAATAATAATTGCCATATGCTAGATTTCATTCCTTTCCAAACCAATGGAAACTCAGCAATCCACCGGTGGATTCTTGCTCACCTTCCTATAATGGTATCAGAACTTTGGGAGGTGAAAAAAATCCTAAACCTAATATATACCTACACATTAATATACAAAGCAACCCACTGGCTACTAAGTCTGCAGAATATACAAGTATGGCAAAATTGTGCTTTATATCATTAAACGCATTTTCAACACATTTAACTGACGGCCTGTTAAATGGCGCTGGTATCATTAGTCATTCAGGAAAATACCAATTAAATCATAATGAAAGGCCTATCCATACTCACCATATTGGCCATATTTTGTGTCTGGAAGCAACAAACATGGATGGAGATGCAGTAACAGGGACTCCCATGCCAGGCCAGTGAGGGTTTAAGTTAGCACATTGGACAAGTTATACGTATGTTAGCTCAATGCACACATATGACTAAGCAAGTCCACTCATACGTATAAAACAAACAAAGAAGCGTGCCTTTCTGCGTCAGGGTGCCTGTGTGGGAGTGCCAATGGCATTGTCACAGACAACAGCCAAACCGGGAGCAGGTGGGCCTTATTTGCAGAGACTGCACCACACGTGGCAGAGCAAGCCAATGTGGCAGTACCACGTGGCAGTGACTGTGGCTGACACATAGCAGTAAGAAACACATGGTGGAGCTCAAGTGAAATGTTTAATGAGAGAAGAAAGAGTAAAGTAATGAAAGAATGAGAGGGAGGAAGGGAGGGAGGGAGTAAAGAAGGGGGGAGGAAAGAAGGGAGGAGGGAAGGAAAGAAGGGAGGAAGGAAAGAAGGAAGGAAGGAAGGAAGGAAGGAAGGAAGGAAGGAAGGAAGGAAGGAAGGAAGGAAGGAAGGAAGGAAGGAAGGAAGGAAGGAGGAAGGTGGGAGGGAGAAAGATGGTTCAGTTTTGAATATGCAGAATCACTTCTCTGTATCTTCACACACATGCTTCTCAGCGAGCTTATGTGAGGGGTGGAAGGGGGAGGGGAGAGAGAGAGAGGGAAAAAGGGAGGGAGGGACGGAGGGAGGGAGGGAGGGAGAGAGAGAGAGAGAGAGAGAGAGAGAGAGAGAAGGTTTAGTTTTTAAAATAAAAACAAATGTATGTTTTATGTATATAGAGAGGAGGCAACATATAAAGAAAAGCAAGACAGTTATAATCATCAAAGTCAGGCCCCGGGAAGGGAGGCAGTGGTCCTGGCACCACTGTATTTGCTGACTCAATGCCTGATGCCTAAGGACCCAGTAAGCCATCGCTTACGTGGAGCCCATCTCTGTGCTGTGTAATACTTGCTAATATCAAGAACTTAAGAATTCATGTTCTCCAGCAGGAAGAAAGTCAGATACATGAGCAACACGCCAGCCTGTCCTCAGGCTTCTCCAGGGCAGAGCTCAGTGGCAAATAAGAGAGAGGCCAGAGTTCACAGAACACCATGTCCCTACTCCTCACAGCCCCACGTCTATAAAGACTCAGATATGCCACTGGAGAGACAACAACACGAAGACAGGGCTAAGGCGACTGAAAAAGTGGGAATAGAAATGAAATAAACACAATTTTAAAACTAAATCTTGAGGGAACTACTGATTCTGGTGAAACGGTTCGCTTCAGCACATGCATTCAGAGGAGTTAAGCCACCCTGGCTTCATGCCTGCCCCTGTCTCAGCACACCCACAGCTCAGCTCATCCACACAGTACACTGAGTTCTACCACACGCCTCACACAGGTCAGAGTGTGGACCACGCGCCACACTCAGGCCCAGGTCAGAGCGGGGCCGCCTGGGGTGGTTCCTCAGAGAACCAGACTGAGGAAAGACTTCTCTCTGCCCACGGGACCTGGAAACCAGACAGGCTTTTGGACTGTCCACTCACATGGTTTTTGGCCGGAAGCCTAAGCCTCCCTTACACCTGGACGGGGGTGTCCATGAACGGAACTGTGTCCACCCTACCAGCCTGAGTCATAAGATGAAGCAACCCTCGCCCCCATGCATGTGTTTGGAACTAAAGCTTTTGGGGGCTAATGGAGACTAAAAGGGGTCATAAGGAGAATCTGTGGGCTTTTCAGAAGAGGGAGAGAAAGGAGCGAGAAGGGAGGACAGGGGAAGGGGGAGGGGGGAGAGGAGAGAGATGTGTCTCTCTTTCTGTGCCCTCTGAGGACACCCTGAGGACCTGGAGGGAAGGCTGCAGGTGAGGCCAGGCGAGGGTCTCCCCAGACATGGCCCTGCTGGCTCCGGACGTGAGATCCACCCCCGGGACTGAGAGGAAACAAACGTTTGCTGTTTAAGCCAGGAGTCTATGAAGTCCTGCTCCGGCAGCCTGAGCGACTGTGAGAGAGAGGAAGCAGCTCCACCATATGCTTGGGAAGCAGCGAGCCAGAAATATTTATAAAGCACACTAATGTATACCATAATTATAAATATTTAAAATGCAAAATTAAAGACATGAATAACAGAATTTGGCAGAACAAAGAGATGGAAGTAAGGCAAACGTTTGTTGTTAATTTGCTCATTTTTCACAGCAGAAAACAGTAGATGTTAAGAAATTTGGAAAAATGGTTCAAACATAACTCTGAACCTAATCATTTTTATATATTTTTTAAGTTCAGAAGAATTCTGTTCAAATGTAATATCAGTGGTGATTCTGAGCAATAGTGCTATAATTAAGTTGAGAAGGAATATAATTTTAACTTCAACAACTTCTTTATTTTCACTTCAGTATTTTTCTAATGAAAGTATAAAATTTAACATTTATTTTTACAAAGAAACATGCTTTGTGTAATTTAATTTTTGTGTATCTACATATATAAAAGCCAGGTGACTGGCACAATCAGAATGACCGATCACTATGACCCACACTACAGCCAGCCAACTGGCTCAATCAGGGCTCCAATTGGTTTCCCAACCTCCTGCAGCCTCTCCCCCAAGATAATCATGCCCACAATCAGACCCCACAACCTGATCAGGGTGGAGCCAGATGGCCAGTCTCCTATGTTCCCTCCCTCCACCAGCTCAGCCTTGATTAGCCCTTGGGGTGGGCTGGCCAGACCCTATCTGTGCACAAATTTGTGCACAAGACCTCTGGTTTGTATATATATTGTTCTTTCTCAATCTTTCAGTCATCCTCTCTAATTATATAGCACAATGAATACCAAAGGTGTTTTCTTAAAATTATCACACACAAAAACAAAAAGAGATTTAAGACATTAAATATGTTAAATTAAAACTGTATCACCAGTACAACCAGAATAATATTATTTATTTAAACTTTATATTACTTTTAAGGTTTTTCTCTTTTAATATTTCTCAGGAAGTTATCTATGCTGTGCCTTACATGTTTTAAGGGATAGTTCTCAAATTATCCGTGACTTCTTCAACTTGATGTTCTTTTATTGATTTCCCCCAATTATTCTAGAATTCCTAACCTTCCTCTAAATCAGTGGTCGGCAAACTGTGGCTCATGAGCCACATGCAGCTCTTTGGCCCCTTGATTGTGGCTCTTCCACAAAATGTCACATGCAGGCGTGCACGTACAGTGTAATTGAAACTTCGTGGCCCGTGAGCAGAAGTCGGTTTTGGGCTCTCAAAAGAAATTTCAATCCATGTACTATTGATCTTTGGTTCTGCTGACTGACGAGTCTGCCAACCACAGCTCTGAATCATAAAGCGACTGAAAAGATGTACCTGTCGTTGCAGTGCAACACATTCCCTGTAATTTTAAAAAATAATAGTGTAATGCTGTAAACATGAGTTAGTTTTATATATAGCTCTGTTGTCTGGAAATGGCTGAAATCACACATAAATGTCTTTAATTTTCTTGTAGGTTTTATCATAATTCTTGTTTCCCAGTATTTCTCTGCATTGTAAGAAACACCAGTCATTTTGATAATTTTAGAACCAGTTTTTATAAGCATTTGCACAAATATCTTTCATTTAGATGGAGAGGGATTAAGGCAAAATGAAGAAGGAAGAATCAGTAGTGATTCTGACATTGGTGCTTCAATTAAGTAATATTTTCAGGAAAGTAATCTTCCAGGTCAGGCCCTGGACCTAAGATTCACTCAGTTCCGGACGCTCAATCACATTTCAAACATCAAATCTGAGATCTATCTGTTCTGTTCGCTGCAGTGTTAGTCGTCAACAGATTCAACCACATCCTTAGCATATTCCCCTCATAAGAGTCCTTAGAGCTTCACAGCAGGGGGATGAGAAGAATCAGACATAGCTGTTGTTTTTGAAAACTGATTTGAGAGAGAGAGGAAGGGAGAGATGGTGAGAGTAACATTGATTTGTGGTTCCACTTACTATTATTAATGATAAGCATCCGCCACCCCCACCCTTTAACTCCTGAGTGTGATCCAGACTCACCAGGTGCTGCTGTGCATTCGTGATTTTAATGCTGAAAGTTAAACCTTCTTTTAGAACAATCTTAGACGACCATATACCATATACCAGAGGAGTAAATATAACAAATTTAGGTATGATCTCAGTAAGAAACTTCTTTAGGCTACAAGGAATACTTTTTGAGTGTTCAAAGTTGTTAATTTCTGATCATGATAAATTGTTAATAAATAATAAGGCATTATAAGATGTGTAATAAATAAAATAAAAATCATTTTGGCTTATGGTGTAGGCAGAATTGAACTAGATTATTTCGTTATTGCTGTCTTTTACATGTGCTTGTGGTCTTTTTAACATACTTTTACACGTTTGTTTAAAAAAAAAAGAAGAAGAAGAATGTTCTACAAGGTCAGTTAATTTACTCCTTCTGCATGTTGCTGCTGTTTTCAGCAATGATAGAACTTCAATTTTCATTACGCACTTAGATAACTCTGTGTTATGAAGCCAGGTTACAAAGTTACTCTAAGTGATGGTGCAATAAGAATGTTAAATACTAATGTGGGAGGAAAAGTAACACAGGAATAACATCAGAAGCCTGTAGTTTCTCATTAACATTGCTTGAAGCATACATTAATAAATTACATCATAGCCATTGCTGGTGTGGTGAGAGGTTAGAGCACTGGCCTAAGTACTGAAAGGTGTTGGGATTGATTCCTGATCAAGGGCATGTACCTGGGTTGCAGGTTCTATCCCTGAGCCCAGATGAAGGCCCATGTGGGAGGCAACCAATCAATGTGTTTCTCACATCGATGTTTCTCTCTCTCTCTCTTTCTCTCTCCCCCTCTTCTCTCCCTCCCACTCTTGCTAACAATTAATGGAAAAATATCCTTGGGTGAGGATTATAATAAATAAATAAATAAATAATACAGATAGATAATATTCTATGATAATCAGTTACATTTCTTACCCTACCCCAGCACTGTTCCAGGTTTTTAAATTAATGAACTTATCATAAATATTGAAATTACTTATCTCAACTGACCCTATCAATAAAAGACAAGCCACCTTTAAATTATTTAAGAAGAATTAATGGCATTTACCATGAATGTTTACTTCATAAAGCAGCTTTCTTCTGTAAGTGAAAATTGCATTTTGTTGAACAAAACAATTATCTAAGATTATCATGACATTTCCTGCACAGCTTTCAAATAAATTGCACTAGGTGCTGTTTTTTTTTTCATAAAAAGTTTATCTATTAGACTTAAAAAATATTTCTTAAATTTTTTTCTTAAATACTAAAAATAGAAATAACTTAGAGTGAAAATAATATTTGTCAATGCGAGAAAAACATGTGAAGCAATTTGGAAAATAAAAAGCATTTGGTGAAATAATATCACCAAAGGAAAGAATAAAGTCATTTAGTCAATATAAAAATTGTTGAAAAATAAATAATACAGTTTTTCTATTGAAAATTTAATGTTAATGTCGAAAAACATGTGACCGGTATGATTTACGAGTGTGATGCCATTCTGTCCCATAGTTACAGAAAACAATTAACAGAAGTAACATTTTCTGAAAACAGTCAATCCAGTCACGTCCATCAGCAGTTCCTAGAAGTAAGAGAGGGTTCGTGCTTAACGGCTATGGGTGAAGGCAGGCGAAAGAGGAAGTCCCTTTTAGGTACTGGGTAAACAATGTCAATGCTGATGTAGTACAGAAATGCTAGTCATCGCTAATATGATGTTAAATGTACCTGAGAGATATATCTGGTTAAGAAAAATATAGAAAAAATAAATGAACAAATCTATCATTAAAAACCAAGATATTAATATAAAACCATATTTTAATCAAAAGAACATTCAAGGGAACCGTATTGCCTAGTTTTAAGGGCCTAAGTGTGAGAGCCAGGAGACCTGCATGCGACCCCAGTGCTGACGGATTTCTCAGCGTCTCCTCAGTGATCATCCCTTCCCTGTGCTGTGATCCCTTTCCTGGAAGAGGAATAATAATTATTGGAAAGAGCTCAGAGCAGGTCTTCATAGTTAAGAAAAAATCAGGACATGGTAGGTAATACTGCCATGTTTATTACTGAGAACATGAAACGTGAGTTTATTCTCATTTGAATAATTTTTAACACTCAATGCAGGCAGTCATAATTATGTAAAATAACAGATCTGAATATTATAATGAATTTTTTAACTTTAAGACTGGGTTTTTTAAGGTAATAAAATTTTAATTAAAATATGATTGATAGAGAATATTAATACCCTCACATACTAATACATTAACTTTTTAAAAATCCTAGGTGAAGTAGTTTAGGAGAAAGCCAAAAATCAGGCTATTCAATCACAAGTTCTTATTCATTTTGCTTCAGTACTAGCCAGCTCTGTGTTCTGCACATTTGCTGACTTTCCCTGGAGCTTCCTTATTTCTTTCCTGGACACATGATTGTCTCTTAATTGCCCTTCTGTAGCCAGCCCCTCCACAATAACCCATCTTCCCAATAGCTAATATCGTGCTGCTAACACAATTCTCATCATCTAAATCCCCTATTTTGTAACATCCTTATATCTTTCTTCTCATAATTCTAGTTACAGACAGATCTGTGAGTTTTTCAAAATCTAGTCCCGATCAGGAACTCAGCACTCTGTCCCAGAGTCCACTATTCCAATCACCAATAAAAAGTCATCATCGCCTCATTGGCCACAACAGTTAAGGGCTTTGCTCATCTTTCTCTTCTGCATGGCGAGCATGCTCCACCTGCCTCCTTCTTTCCTTCTAAATCCTCAGTTCATTGTTTACCTTTCCCCAGTCTTCTCCAAGTCTCCACAGGAAGGCATGAACCATGTCCTGTACTACCACACTACATTTCTTATCGCACAAAACAGACTGATTTCTCCATGTTTCCTTACAAATCTCTCTTGTATTCTTCCTCATTTTTAAAGGATTTCTAAATTCCCTCTAAATCATAAATGGCTACTGAAAAGATACAGCATTATCACTTTTGATGCAGTGTGGAATTTTCCTAATTTTTAAAAACAGAATGCAACATTGTAAACACAAGTTAAGTCATACTCAGGACTCTACTGGGTACTGTCTGCAAAGGGCTTTCCTTATCTTCCCTTATCCTACACACAGGCAAACCCCACACACAACTGATAAAGACAAAGGCCTGAAACCGCAAACCGATGTCTTTGTTTTAATCTCCCTGCTGTTTCTCATCATAATTAATTTGATTAACTCATGATTTAAGACATTTTAAACTTATGGAATTTAAGTTTTTCTTCCTTGTTCTAGTGATGATCTTCAAGAATAGGAGCTGTGTGCTGTTTATTTTGTACTATTTGTATGTAACTAGAGCCCGGTGCATGACATTGTGGTTCTGGCAAAACTATACTTATCCTCAAATGACACATGTTTGCTAGCTGTATATCATATCAGATTGGTATTTCGGACACATTAGCATAGGTCATTAACATACAAACAGGAGACTGGTTAAGTTGCACTAATTATAATCTACCCTCCTCATTATTTCCCCTATCTTCTTCTGGCGTCTTACAATTTGATATTAGAGAATATCAGATATGGAGAGCAGATGGGAGATGATCTGCAATAGAAAATGCGTAGATTATGGAGAAAGAGATGTTTGGAGGAGAGTCCAACGTGTATAGAGGAGCTGAAAGCTCTTGTGATGAGCTTGCTCAGGTAGCCACGTGACTTCATCATTCACTAGCTAGAGGCTCCAGCAAGTTACTTAAACCTCAGCCTCATTTCCTGGAGGAGTGGCTATGGCTGCCACATGGGCTTCCTGTGATAGCAAGCTAACAGACAGCATCCTCCTGCACAGCCCTCAGAACAGTGCCTGGCACTGTGTTCGTCCAATAGCAGCTGCTCTTGTTTCCTGTCAGAGCACATCTTAACTGGCATGTGTGATCGCGCTACAAACCTTCATGCTGTGCTTTGCCATCATCATCAACCCACTTCCACGCATCACTGCTCAGACTTTTAGAGCAGACTGAGTAACAGATGAAAAGCATGCACAGGTACCCAGATGATGAGCTGATACTTTCACTCTTTATTCATAAGTACTGATACTGTGTAGACATTTCCTTAAACTAGACTTAGTTAAGGGCTAACATGTCAGCTAGTCTAATTCAGACAGTGACCAGAGAGACATAGGAATTTATTATGTTCATATCAATTGAGGGAGAAATTTAACATGGGTGTTGGGATTAGAGGGACATGAAACACTCCTAATTCTGCAATTGTTATTTTTTTATTCTCTGAAAACCTGAGCTTCATATTTTTCAAAAATACTTTATCTTATATTTATTGCAAATTAACTCAACTAGTTTTCTAAAAATGCTTTTCCTCTTTGAATTTATCTTTTATAAGTGTTTTGAAATATTTATAATGTTTAATCCATAGTCAATGTTAGACCAATTAGGTAAATAAGATGGTTGAAACAATGTCCACGGCACTATAGAGGTATATGCACAATTTTTATAACTAATTTGAACCAGGGACAAATACAGCATTTCAACTTCTGAGAGATGCTGCCGAGAGAACATATGCATTCATAGAGAAGTAAAATAGTTTATACTCTAAATTTTTTTTGTAAATTCCATCATTGTTAACTAAACATTACTAATTCTTCTGCTATAAAACATTCATGCTAAGATGTTTAGAGATTTCATTGTAGATTCCTTCTACCTTCCTCTGCTTTATTCCTTTGTTACTGAGGCAATGCATGGGCTAGCGAGGCCCGACAAAAGAAATCCTGAGGTTTCTGTTTGGAGGCAGCAACTGACCTTACCATTTGCAACCTCTCTCTTTCCCACTCACCCTGACACATTCTGAAAGCTAGTCGTCTACCAAACACCAACAAAAAGGAGGAACAGTATTGATTTGCTTTAAATTTTAATAGAATTAAATGACTTAAGAGCACCAGTTTTATAGGCTTCAGTGTTCTAACCGACCCCAGTTATATTATAACAGCATTGTATCCAGATGGAAATCTCATAGTTTAATTAATGCTTTTTGATACTTTAAAGCTCTAAATACGTCTCATTGCTTTTAAACAACCCATTAAGCCAAGGGTTTTTCAGGAAGAGACAACCTTAGAACACAGCATACCCTCTACTTATTAATGAGTATATACTTTTAGCAGAAATAGTGTTTACCCTTTTAGCAGAAATAGTGTCTTAAAAAGCCAATTGCTTCTGATATTAAGAATTAATTTCATGAGTGAAAAATAATTTAATTTGAAAATTGTTTGCATAACAACCTGACTCCAGAGAGCAATGAAAACACTTCAAATGAAAAATTTCTTCTCCTCTGGGAACTAAAAATTCAATGACGATCTGGTGATCACACTGAAGGAGTTGACAGCTATGTCCACCCAAAACCCTGCACACACAGTACGTATAGCAGCTCTATTCACAACGGCAAGCACTTGGAAGCATCCAAAATGTCTCTCGGTATCAAAAGAGAGAGAAACTGTGGTGTGTTTCCGTACAGGAGAGTGTTATTTCGGCCTGTAATGAAATAATAACATGTGGAGGAGTCTTAAAAGAGCATTGTTACACGAAAGAAGCCTGTCTAAAAGAGCGATACACTCAAAATGTTGCGTCTATGCCATTCTGGAAAAGGGGAAAACTACAGAGGGAGGAAAAAGAACAGTGGTTTCCAGGAGTGAGGGAGTGAAGGGGTGCGAGTATGAACCGGAGAAGCACAGGATGTATAGAGCTGTGAGAACAGACGACATTGGATGATACTGTCATGGTGGACGCATGCTATCACGTGTTTGGTCAAATCCACATACTTAGCACTGATGGTGAGCCTTCATGTAAACCTCTGTCACTAATGTACGAGAACTGGCCCCATCACTAACGAAGGTACCACAAAGATGCAAGATGCTATAGGGAGAGAGGATACGGCCCTTCTTCTTTCCACTCAAATTTTGCATAACCCCCAAACTACTATAAAATATTAACTTAAAAGCAAAATATCACTGTGTGAAGTTGTTAGAGAACTTGAGTTCTTAAGGGTTGAGAAAACTACAATTTGTTTCTCTAACATAAATCTGCCTCCTCCTCCGTTTAAGGATGGTCATTGGGATGACTGCCCCAGGTTGTTTTAAAAAAGAATCTACAGCCCTAACCGGTGTGGCTCAGTGGATAGAGCATCGGCCTTCAGACTCAAGGGTCCCAGGTTCAATTCCAGTCAAAGGCATGTACCTTGGTTGTGGGCACATCCCCAGTAGGAGGTGTGCATGAGGCGGCTGATCAATGTTTCTCTCTCATCGATGTTTCTAACTTTCTCTCTCTCCCTTCCTCTTTGTAAAATAATCAATTATATATATATATATATATATATATATATATATATATATATTTAAAATAATCTATGTAAATTAGTACTTACCAAAATATTTTATAGTCACACAGGGAGACATACAAACACACACATTAAAGGTAAGTATGAATGTCAGCATCACAATCAACAAAAGGCCGGGTAGGTTTTATACGGCATCTTAATTGCTACTTGAGTGGTTAGCCACTTGATGCTCTTAGAAACGTGTGCATTTCCTATTTAACTTACAAAAACAGAGTGAGAGAAGGTTTCCATAGGCTCAGAACCTTCGTTCTTTTCTTTACCTGGAGGCTGTGTCTACTCTGTAACGTGCATGTACTCCTGCAGACTCATTCCTGTGACCTGCATCTCCGCCTTCCAGCGAACGTGGAAGGTAAATGGTGAGGGGCCAGCAGGAGAACCCTTCCCATGGCTTCCTCTCCTTTAACTATCTTAGCTTTGCAAGACCACAGGCATCCCTGCTGAGATCACGTTTCCAAAGACAGAAAAGCTTGCAAAGTGATTCCTATGTTAAAGCTTTTTATCCCTGAGTGCTTTCTTCCTACCTGGAAATTGAGCACCTGTGCCAGTACCCTCTTCCCCATATTCTAATCAAAATAGCACAGTGCTGGAAAACAAATCAGTTTCACTAAAAAAGAGATGTTGACAGGAAGCCAGGAAGGCTGGTCAACACCTTAATTGCTCTAACCTTTAGTTGAGACATTGTTAGCTGAAGCAGCCTCCACCTTGTTTGTCCCCTGTAAGCTTCTATTATTTCCTGCCTAAGGGCTACCTATAAATTTCTGGTTATGTTGCCTAAGATGTGTTCCCCAAAGCCTCAATAAAAGGGATGGCAGGGCCCGATCAGTAGTTCTCACACTAGAGTTGGACTACCGCCTGGCCCCTATATCCCCAAGTTGAATTTCTTCAAGTCTCAAGTCTCTTCATTGTTGTGTGGCCCTTCTCCAGAACCGAACCCTGAATCGGAACTCTTTCCCCGTGGGATGTGAGAGATTCCTGTAGCACAGGTCCCGATGGAAGGGCTCCTTAAACAATGAGCATCACAGCCTGTGCTTCAGCCCTGTCATTTGCTAGATGCAGAAAGAGAGAGAGAGGGAGGGAGGGAGGGAGGGAGGGAGGGAGAGAGAGAGAGAGAGAGAGAGAGAGAGAGAGAGAGAGAGAGAGAGAGAGAGGAAGAAAGAAAGAAGAAAGAAAGAAAGAAAGAAAGAAAGAAAGAAAGAAAGAAAGAAAGAAAGAAAGAGAAAGAAAGAAGAAAGAAAGAAAGAAAGAAAGAAAGAAAGAAAGAAAGAAAGAAAGAAAGAAAGAAAGAAAGAAAGAAAGAAAGAAAGAAAGAAAGAAAGAAAGAAAGAAAAGGTCATTCAGTGAAACGGGGGCGCAGAGCACAGACAGACGGCTCTTTATATTCCACGCACCTTGTTCATCGCTGTCTGGACGTGCCGTGCCAGAGCCCTGGCAGGAGCTTCAACCTGATTAAATGCCCAGGATGCCTCCGCACCTCGAAATGGAATTTTTATGGCCTGTTCTGCATGCCTGTTATTAGCACAGTGCATCCAGGAAACCGCAGACACACATAATAGCTCATCAATTTGTAACTAAGTACTTTTGACCTTGAAGAATCAGCTGTCTTCCAGATTAATGTAGTCACATTTTAGGCAGGAAAAGCAGCCATAAAATTATCACGATTATTTTTGTAGCATGTCAGGGTGAGCATTAGGACGGAGGGCCGTGCTGACGGCTCCTTATTGATGCCGCTGCCAACCTCTGGCATCGGAGGTAGAAACCCCGAGTCCTCGTCCTAATGAAAACCCACTTAAACACTGACGTTCCCGCAGAAGGGACGCACAGGGTGTGCTGCTGTTCCGGGGAAGGGAGAGTGTCCACTGCCACTCTCGCTGATGCTCACGTTTCTTAGAAAATTAAAAGAAGGAAAGAAGACCCCGGCATTTTTTTCCTTCTCAATCACACACACTCCACAATAAAACTGATTAAAAGAAAAGCTCCTTGTTAGCATCGCAAGGTCATATCTTCAAAGATCAGAAAGGAATAAGACACGGAGAAGAACGGCGAAGGAACCCAGCAGCACATTGAAAACTGTGAAGAATGATCTCTTATTCAAGAGAAAATGGTATCTGGAGAGAAACATGAAGGATTAAATAAATCTGGTGATTTTCCTAAAAATAATCTTTACAGCAAATGCCAACGTAATCATTTTAGGCAGATGGGCTGAAGCTGCAAAATAGCATATGTCCTGTCTTCTAAGTCTGAGCACCTACAAAATGGACTATCTGACCATAAAGGTATTATTTGTGCACTTGGGGGAGTCCCACAGTCAGGCCTGTACCCTCTCATAGTCCCGAAGCCCTCAGGGAGTGGGCCTAAGCTGGCAGCCGGACATCCTTAGCGCTGCTTTGGAGACAGGAGAGGCTCCTGACACCACCACTGCCCTCGCTAGCTGTGGGCCTGTCTTCTGGCTGAGCAGTATTCCCCCTGTGGGAGTGCACTGACCACCAGGAGGCAGCTCCTGCATTGAGCAACTGCCCCCTGGTGGTCAGTGCACATCATAACGAAAAGTCTTTCTGTCATTTGGTCAAATTGCACATTAGCCTTTTATCACATAGGGTGAATAATTTTAATGTTACAAAGAGACTCAAGCACTACAAGGAGTTCCCGAGAGTGAAAGTACCTAGCAGAATGCAATGCCAGGGCCGGAAGGGACCACCTGGCTCACACCCCCCCTCTCAGAGGGGTAATTCCTCAGGCAACACCAGAACTTCGTGCTGAATTAGTGTGTGCCTTCTACCTTTCTTGAACCTTCAGCACAATTTAATCCCTTGGCATATTTTGTTAACTTTTAAGCCAGTCCAAGTGTTTTATTTGTTTGTTTTTTAAAGTAATCAATGAGTTTATGTCCCCTCCACGAATTATGAGACCTGCTCAGCTGGTATGGCTCAGTGGTTGAGCAATGACCTATGAACCAGGAGGTCACAGTTAGATTCCAGGTCACGGCACATGCCCAGGTTGCAGGCTCAATCCCCAGCAGGGGGCGAGCAGGAGGCAGCCGATCAATGTTTTTCATCATTGATGTTTCTATCTTTCCCTCTCCCTTCCTCTCTGAGAAACAATTAGGAGGCATTTCATTCAGTTGGAATCTGATTGTTTTTATTTGAAAACAACCTATTTACAAAAGAACTGAGATGACTCTCAGAGTTTCTAAACTAGATAAGGGTCACAGCTTTGTTGACAATGCAATACCCACCATTTCCTGAGGAACGGTTACAAATGAAGGGGAGTGGTGAGTGAGGAAATGGCTCTGGTCATAAAGAATGTCCCTCGGTCTGTATTTACAGCCGCTCCACCGCCTCCACTGTGCAAGGCTGCAGGGGAGAGCAGCTGGACGAGGGACCGAAGCAAGGGGAGCTGGTGGTGCTGACCTCAGCAACATCTGCGGTGACCGCCCGGGAGGTACACACAGGAATATTGACTCAACAAGACAAGGAGCTGGAAGTTATTCTTGACCCTGGGAAACTGTAACCCTCTTGAAGAACTGCCCGATCCTTCTCGCCAAGATGGGAGCGGCACAGATGGTTTAGTAGGAAACTTTTAAAAATATCCATTTAATCTGCAGCACATGAGAAACACATTGCATATGTTACTGATCTAGGGTAAACCTGATATCCAAAGCTGTCAAGTCCCCAAATCCTGAAAAACCACAGAAGCGTGTGAATTCAGCAGCAGAGTGAAAGCCAGCATGTCGGGATTATGTATGTTTTTCAGAATGCAAGGGGAGATCAATACTAGATTGGCTACTAAGACGACTTATCATATTAGTTTACTGACAGATAAAAAGAAACAATTGCATCTTAACATTTACCTCTCCATCAAGAAAGCCATTTTATAAATGTCTGTATTTCTGTCCTGATGTTGCTCGTTTTCTGTGAAAAGGATTATAAAGATCTTTATTTACTGCGACAGAAGGAACTATCTGAATGTAACAGCAGATGATATCGATAGCAGTGAAACATGAAAGTTGGCTTCTTACTATTTGTTCAATGAAGAACATGAATGCTGACATTAATGTGCATTTCTTTCGGAAAAAGTTCATAGTTATCTTCTTCAGTTTATTGAATCAAAGAAAATCTGAAAATCATTGTGCCATGTGAGTGGTGCTGGCCAATGACACCACTTACACATTTTAATTAGAAAAAATAAGAGGAATACATGTATACTATTGAAAAAGAAGAAAATTAATTGTAAAAATTAGTAGAGCATACCCTTAAATCTAAAACCCCTCAAAAAGATTATGAAGAACTCCTCAAAAGTGCTGTAAATTAAATTCTGTCATTGTTCCTAAATTGTATATGTCTTTGTATACCAGTAGTTGGATATATGCAACTAGAAAATATGCAACTCAAAATAGGAAAAATATTCAATTGATACCAGTCATCTAAAAATCCTAATTATTAATCCTGTAAAACATTGTACTGATGCACATGTATGAATATTTGAATGAAGAGATATTACTGATTTAAACTATTAGATGCCTATTCAACTGATACTTTAAAAATTTTAACATAGTTATATTCAACCTCTAGAGTGAATTTTCTTTATTTTTGTTTAAAATTCAATAGATGATATAACGATCAGTATGTATGAATGGCATTAGAAGATAGTTTTGGGGTGGGGCAAAAGTTTATCTGAAAAATAACACATTCATTAGAAATAATACAATAATAAACTGTGTTTTTGCATACTCAAAACTCTAATCCTTCTTTTGATTCATCCGGTATTTTAGTAAAATGGAGCAATTATAAAGGATTTCTTGTAGCAAACAGTAAAACACTGCTACAGTAATTAAAACACTGGCACTGACATAAAAATAGATGGGCAATAAATGGAGCGGAATGTAGATGCAGATGTCATTATAACAACAAGCTAACAATTAAAATAAACTACAACCAAATGGCTATCTCATATCTTAACTCAAGTGTTAGTTATTAAAGTGACTGACATATAAAAAGTAAAAAAGAAAAAATATATTTTAAATAATAATCTTGGTGTAGAGTGTATTCTAATTCTTGAAACCTTTGATCCCTTGTATGTTGCCTGCTTTTAGATTTGATATTTTCTAATAAATCTCTGAGGTCACGTGTCTTTACACATATGCATGTGTGTATACATCTTTTAGTTTGATTTGGAACATTAAGAAAGACATCACAGTTGAACTAACTGTCTAGATATCTATTTTTGTTAAGCCACGTTTTATTGATTTTTTTTTTAAGAGAATTAGGAAGGGAGATAGAAACATCGATAATAGAAACATCAATTGGCTGCCTCCTGCATGGCCTCCATGGGGATGGAGCCTGCAACCGGGAGCATGGGCCCTGACCAGGAATCGAACCAGCAACCTCTTGGTGCATGGGTGGGGTGCTCAACCCCTGAGCACACTGGCCAGCCTCTGTATCTATTTATATATAATATCTGTCATCTATCTAGTTCTCTGAACGTACGTATGAATCAAGGGCTGTTTGACACCAGAGCATGAAGCCTGGCTCCGTCTTCTGTTGGGACACATGTGAAAGCCATAGTGACATAGGAGTCCCAGTGCAGTCACAGAACCCTGGGATCAGCTGAGGCATTTGCACAACTGCATTGGTTTCTCTCCTGCCCTCCCGCGTCTGCTTCCTGCAGGCTTTGCTGCAGGTGACACACCCAGTGCACTTCCTCCCAGCATGCCCTGCTCCCGAGGACACCCACCTGTGATATCTGCAATTTAAAGAAAAGCTTCAGATAGCAACTAGCTTTGCCTCCTCATAGCTTATTTTTTTAAATCTCTTTTTACTGAGTAACATGAAAAAGTCCCCTGGGTTTCTGCTGTGAAGAAATTGCCTACTTCACCCATAGGACATGAGGGAAGGAACTGTGTGGAGCCCAGGAATTAGTGGATGTAGCATAGATCCACTCATCTTGATGGCGAGCACCAAACGAATCCATTGCTGATGGGATGGGAGAGACAGTCCCCAGACATGGATCCCACTGATGGGATGGGAGAGAGAATCTCCCTACATCCGTCCCACTGTGATGGGATGGGAGAGAGGTCTCCCCACGTCCTTCCCACTGTGATGGGATGGGAGAGACAATCTCAGTACATGAATCCCACTGATGCGATGAGAGAGAAGTCTCCCTATATCCCTCCCACTGCTGATGGAATGGGAGAGTCTCTGGACATAGATTCCACTGTGATGGGATGGGAGACAGGTCTCTGTACATCAGAGGTGCAGCCAGATGAGCGATGGTCCCATTAGTTCCCAGAGCTCATTAAGGTCAGGCGGGTTACCATTCAGGAAGCAGGAGTAATGGAAAATAGTGCCACTACAGCAGAATTAATGATTCATTAGGTGACATCCGACCCTCTGGATGTTCTTGAAATAAACTAAATCTAAAGTGTCAAGTAGCTACACCAAAGCCATGACACAATAAAACAGAAGAAACGTTATGCTAAGCCAGTGGTCTGCAAACTCATTAGTCAACAGAGCCCAATATCAAAAGCACAACGATTGACATTTCTTTGGAGAGTCACATTTTTTAACTTAAACTTCTTCTAATGCCACTTCTTCAAAACAGACTCGCCCAGGCCGAGGTATTTTGTGGAAGAGCCACACTTAAGAGGTCAATATGTGGCTTGTGAGCCACAGTTTGCCAACCATGGTGCTAAGCCATGACAGTGGACAATTAAGGCTCATATACTATGTGTTTCTTTCTCAGTGGTAGTGAAAATGAACATAGCTTTTGACAACTGGAAATTATACTTGACAATTATGAATCAGGTTTGTCATACTCAGTGAAGCCAAAGGTAAGCAATACAGGATTTCAGTTCCTCACAGTTTAATCTTCATGCTGAAACACCTATTTCTAACTTAGAAGCACCCAAATGATTTTTTACAGAATAATGGGAGTTCATAGTTCATATTGTTATAAAGTTTATTACATGCCGGTACAGCTCTAACAACTATATGGTGCGGGCATATGTATATGTTAAAAATCACTGTTTCTGCCTCCAGTCTAACAGGGAACAAACTGAGATACAGAGCGATTATCACTGACCCAGCGCCCATAGCTACAAGACAGAAAATCCGTGTTTGAACTCAGATATCTCCGTCCACAGCTCACACTCCTAGCTGTGTCCTACAGCCTTGTCAAGACAGAACACACTCATGCATGGGACACACGGTAACAGAACTAAGAGTTAAGAAAATTCCCAAATGTGACCCATTTAGTTAGGAAGGTGAACAGCTGGCCTTGTAAGCAGCTGGGTCGTGTTTGGCAATGTATTGGTCATGACTGTGAAAGCCAAGTGTTCAATACCAGCCCTCGCGTGTGTCCGGTGATGATCTGATTTAGGGGAACACTCTTCGCACAGCCCTGGGCTCGGGGGAAAGCAGGGTATTTCTGGGTGAACGTTAAGGCTTCACATTTCATCCCTGGGGATCAAGATATCAGGCTGTCCACCTCCATTGTGTTGGTACCTCTATTACAAATGAGGGTTTTGTTTTGTTTTGTGGTTTCACTGAAAATATCTCTAACAGAGCCTCTGAAGAACTTATCTCACAACAAGAGTAGTATCCATCTATAAAGAATGCCAGTATAAGTGCTAATTCTAAATCATTTCACAATTATCACTTTTCAATGAACCTTAATGTTAGGACACATTCACAGGCCTCTGTCTGCTTAGCAGTAAGTGTTCAATATGCTTACCAGCCCTTGGAAGGATTGGGGGCGGGGGAGGGTTGAATATTTAAGCCATTATAACAAAACATGCCATTGCTTGCCGTGTGAAAAATGCACTTGAAAAAATGGTATAATATGTCTTTCTTTTTTAAAAGCCGCTACGGATCATTGCTTAATGTGAGACTAAGAAGACTTACAAATCAAAGTGTAAGGGAGCTGCCCTTCTTCATGGTAGATCCACTCTCTGCCCCTCTGTCCGGATTCAGGATGGAGCGGTGGACAGTTCACGCTAGCATTCCTCCTCCCTTTGTGGACTAATGAGAACATACGGCCTATTATGCTCCCGAGTCAGTGATTTCAATGAGACCAACGAACCTGCGCGGTTGGATGCGGCTGCCCCTAAAAATGAAGACCACAGGGCTCATGCACCTGCAGCCATTATGTGGCGATGCATTTCCCCTCAGCAACTGGGACAGCCTTGTTCTCAGGCCCTCCCTGTATTTGGCCAGGCTCTCTGTGGCCAGAACACCATTTGCCAGACAAATGGGTGGGGGGAGGCTGCCAGACAAATGGGTGGGGGGATTGCCGCCTGTGGACGTGAAGCAGAGCAGAGCCAGGATCCCGTGTGGGAAGTCCACCTCCACGGCACAAGGCACTCCTTAGCCAAGCTCACCCACGACGGTCATGTCTCACCAGACAATGGGACACGCCATGCCAGCCCGGACAAGGTCTGAACACGTGTCAGAGAGGAGTCCCGTTACCCGACACTGCAGGAACGGAGAAAACTTAAAATGAAGTGCTTATAGAGGTTTGAAGTGAGCCAGATGGATGGATGATTAATCACCCTGTATGGTTAGTTAAGGCTCACGGACACTGTTGTCGGTAGGGAAGTTGACAGAAATCCTAACGCGACACCAGGTAACGAAAAGAAAACAGTTCGCGGTTAACTAACGGAGTGGAACACAGGCTGCTGAATTCCTCTGCAGTGCTAGGGAAGTGATATAAAGAGGCCATGCCCTTCCTTGTCTCTTTCTGCACGAGTTCTCGCCTGTATCTAGAGAGTATTTCCAATATGCAAGGCTGGTGGTGAGGACATTAGAAGTCTCTGCTACAAAGACCACTTAGAGGAATTCAGGATTCATTAATATTAATGCAAGTTCAAGGTTTGCTCCTTCTGCTTTGTATTGTTTTCCTTGATCCAAATATCTAAGTTACTCATTTAAGAGCAAAGGGATCACACAGCGCTGTCTTCCAGGTTCTATGCCAGCAGCCCCTCCTGGCTCCACCATTAGCACCGCTTTACTTACACAGAAGCTGGAGTATGGAAAAGTTAATTCGCCTGTCCATGCTCAAAACTAATTGGTGGGGAAAGCGGAGATTTAAACCCAAGCAGTTTGTCTTTGTAGTGTGTCTTTTACCGTGAACCCGTTGTTTTTAGTGTATTAAGGAATCACTTTTACTCCTAAAGGGAGTCAGAGTAAGACTTGCCTTTCCTGCTGCTGCTTTCCCACAGCCTGGGGGATGCCAAGCTCTTAGCTCTCAGAGAACTCCTGGCACGTCAGTTTTACTGCTTCTGCTCCGGGGTCACGGGGTCATGGGGTCACAGTCGGGGTCACGGGGTCATGGGGTCACAGTTGGTGTCGCTGTGTGTTTCTCCTCCTTGACCAGGATCCTTCGATGCAGGAGATGGACCCAAATCACGTCATTTCTTTACAATGAGCATGTGGTGCAGAGCAGGAAGACACCCTGTATTTGTGGGATGGATGAGTAGTAGGAGGTTATTCACCGCGTGTTTAAATGTCTACTTCTCCATGGTTACACCTAACACTCATTCCATTTTATGACGGGAGAACACCGCACTACCTTCTGGAAGTTGCAGGTCTGTATTCGCTCTCAGATGGGGAAGGCTAATATAAGGACAGACTTTAGGATAAAGATGGAAGATGAATGCCACTCCTTCACTTGAAAGTCTTAAAATCAAGAATTACATTTTAGACACGTTGAATCTGATGACCTACAAAATAAGAAATCAGTTGGGTGTGTATAGGCCAAAGAAAGAGAAGTCGAAATGTTCAAACAAAAACTACCCAAATAACTAACATTTAAAAAAATACTTTCCTACATAACTATAAAATAAAACATAATTATATCATTAAGAAGAATAAAACAATCTGGAAGGGAAAAGAATTGCAACTAGAGGACCCAAAATTTAGGAATATTTATTCTCTGTAATTCTGTAAAAAGTCATTCTAAATGAATGAGTTGTTCATAAAAGATGAATCAGAAAATCTGTTATCCTTTACTGCATAACTCACCCCCTAGCTCAGTGGCTTCCCAGGTCACTAGTATTTCACACCATGTGCCCACTCGTTGGCTGTGGGCTGGTTCTGGGCTTGACCTGGGGAAGTTATTAGCTCCTGTCAGGGAGCTGTAGGCTGAGCATTCCTTTCACCAGTGAATGGGTATGGGTATGGGTCTTAGGGTGATGCCTGCAAGGCTGGGTCTCTCTCTCTCTCTCTCTCTCTCTCTCTCTCTCTCTCTCTCTCTCTCTCTCTCTCTTCCCCCCCTTCTTTTTTTTTAAAACTTTACTTATAAATTGTCCTTGCAAACCACCATTACTATTCTTGTGCAATCCTAATACTATTTTTGTCATTCCAACCACTCTGATTAAACGCACATCTCATCATGATTCACTGTCTTTTCCTCGTAAGTAATGAGATTGGGTGCGTGGCTAAGACTGCATGCCATCGTTTGGATTGGCCTTTAAATGTGAAATCTGAGAAAACAAAGGATAAGACACACAATCAAGTAATAAAGAGTGGCGAGGATGAATAGATTGCTTTTAATAAGAGGAGGAAAAGATGACTGAATTGCCAATAGTGAATTGTGCAAAAGAAACATTTATTCTTTTATAATTTCTTCTCGATGCTCTCATTTCAGGTTTGAATACTTAATGTCTTTTATTTGCTATTTTATCAAGAAATCTCAGATACAGAGCCCTGCACCTATGGATCTGGCTGCATATATTTGTCTTTCCAAGAGTACAATTCTACTACTGGGGTGCCACGTGATACCCACAGGATCTGTTCAGTTCATATTAATGAACCACATCTTAAAATCTCACCAGGAAGAGAACTGCTTCATAGACATTCTGCACTCAGTTCATTAAAAAAAAGTAATTACCCTATTAATGGTTTGGGGTTATTCCCTTTAGTAAGTGAATAAAATTAGACTGAATTATTTATTAAATGAGAATGATTTATGGAGCTTTAAGGACACACATATAATTTTAAGGGATTCCATTTTTCACAGCCTTTGAAAAATATGCCATTTGGGCTCATTTAAATTCTGCAATTTTGACACTAAAAGTAAAGGGAGCTTTGTTAATCTCAACTATAGGCATCAGTTCTAAAGGACCATCTACTAGACCGAAGTAATGTATCTAAAATAAGAGAATATTTGGCATTTTTATACAGAATTAAAAAGAACGGCTATTTAACCAAAGATGCACGCAAATGAGTATTTGAACCTAATTTTAGTCACATCCTAGCAGCCATTGCAAACACATGGTTTTCTAATGCCACTATGTGGAAACAGCATATGGATTATATTTTTAGGCAACCTACAAATTTAGAATGAAAATAAAATCTGCAAATCTAAGTGGAAAAAAATAGCATTTTCTGTCACTACAGAAGGTGTTACTCTCTCTTAATAATCATAGTAAGGGATGCATGACACAAAATAAATTCAGAGGACGATGGGGAAAATCTACACAGGAAGTGCCAATTTGGATAAATAATTTCTGTCCACTCTACTAGCATACGATATCAACTTTCATACTTAGAGATTTTCCTTTTCTCAGGAGAGTAAAATATATCATTATGGTAACTTTGGTAATTTTAATTTAAAGTTTCATTGCTTCAGTTATTTATACATTTTTTTAAAAAATTAAATGGCTTGGAAACCTAATTCAAAATCTCCACTTCATTCACATGTATACATACAGGAAGGAAACAGCCATGTTTATTCAGTGTTATTGCCTGACGTTAGAATGAACATCTGGCTGATGGAGGAGTGAAACTCTGAAATCCCAGTCTCCCTGTTTTTGTGATAAAAACATTAGTGTCATTATTTAAAGAAACACACCTAAAAAAAAAAACTTCTCAAAACTACAACTAAAAAATAAAATGCATTTGGCAGCATACAAATTTAGATAGTCTTTTAAATATATTTTATTGATTTTTTACAGAGAGGAAGAGAGAGAGATGGAGCTAGAAACGTCGACGAGAGAGAAACATCGTCCAGCTGCCTCTTGCACACCCCCTACCAAGGATGTGCCCGTAACCAATGCACATGCCCTTGACCGAATCGAACCCGGGACCCTTCAGTCCTCAGACCAATGCTCTACCACTGAGCCAAACCAGTTTCTGCAAATTTAGATAGTCTTTTAAAACACATTTTATTTTGAGGGAAGAAGTAACATTTTTACAGAGAATTGGGTTTTGAGAGATGTAGCTTTACCCATAAAAGTAGTAACTGGAAGAAATTAGATACAAATTGAAGATAAAAAGATGTATATGCTGCTCTCTTTTCAAAACAAGTTTAGTAATACTCAGTTCCTTTAACAGAATGTTTTATACTTATAAAATGCCAGTACAGTTAGTATTATTTTAATAACATTGATTTATGACCATGACTTACAAAATACAGGACAGGCGCAGGTTACTGTTAGCGCAGCACATTCACTTATTTGAGTATCAGAGCTGAGTGTCCGCTGATGCTGACCGTGACCCACTCGCCATGGGGATGGACAGTCAGAGAGCGGAAGAGAATAAAATGAAAGCTGACATGGGATACGAAGCCAAATAAGCAAGGACAAGGCTAATCACAACCAGGGAAGCGTGGACTGATGAAAATGTGGTTGAGGAATGTGGGCAGGGTCCGGAAGGAAAGTTTTATTCTCCCTCCCAGTTCCTTCTGGCTGGTCTAATTAAACCGGCACAAGACAGAGTAACTGGAGAAAAACTAACTTTATATGGATGAAGGGCCCGCGGAGATGGGCTTAGGATGACCTGGGCGAGCTGTTTCTAGGCCTGCAGACAAAGGGGCAGCACATTAGGCCGAGCCGGTGAGACAGAGCCGGCTCCGGAGTCAGTGGTGACGGCGCTGAGTGGAGCCTGTGGGCACCGTCTCCTCTGCCCCGGAGCCCCCCCTCGGGATGAGATGTTCCTCTTCCTCTGGTGCAGGCAGCTGCCCTTCCCACAGGCGATCTGCTTCTGCTTCCTCGGGGAGAGAGGAGGGTGGAGTGTCCTTCCTGCACTGGCTGCTTCCCAAGTAACTTTATGTACCAGAGCCCAAGGCAGGAAGTCCATGCCAGGGGCTCGGCCCTCGCAGACCCAGCTTCGCCTGGAAGGTCATGCAGAAGGACGCCTGGTCTAATTAGCATATTAGGCTTTTATTAGTGTAGGTAACAGCCAGTGCTCCATTACACATGGGAATGATTTCCATTGCAGAGCCTTCCCACTGCATTTCTTCTGCCTACAATATTCTTCTCAATGTTGTATAGTAGACATTTGTTTTTATCATTCAAATGCAGAATCAGATACAGGCCGAACCCATGGGCACAGACAATAGAGTGGTGAAAGCCCAGGTGCAGGATGGGTGAGGGGGGAGGGGTCGATGGGGGGAAAAGGAGACATCTGTAATACTTTAAACCATAAAGATACATTTTAAAAAGTAAACAAGAAACACACACACAATACAACATCTTCTTTGACCATTAAATTAAAAATAGTATCTCCCACACGCTGTCTGCACCGGCTACTGGATTGAGTGGTTGTGTGACTGGTCTAGAAACATTTATCCTCATCAGAAGCCATTTCACTTATTTACTTACCGTGCGTCTTTCCATTCTAGAATGTACTCTCCATGAAACCCCCTGTCCTATTTGCTGTTGTAGCTTCAGTTCCTGGCCCCACACCTGATATGTTTGTTGTTAGTCCCCCACCAACCTTGTTGGATAAACGAATGGACTACAGGCTCAGTCCCCAGCAGGTAAAGGTGACTGCTTATGATCAGAACAGCTCACAGCCACGGTTAGAGAACATGGGGTACCTTCCCAGGTCTCTGCTTTGTGGACATTACATTTTATTGTATTGAATTTCAGTTTTCTTCTCCAAACCCATGAAACAGACAATGAATGTATGGCAAATGCTCCCTCCTGACATTAACATCGATCATACAAAGTATACATGATTCTGAACGGATTTCAAAATAAGCAACTGAATGATCTAGGACTTTCCCCACGTCTAACTGTGGGAGCATCGTTTTGCTGTTTCATGTGCCATCCTTTCCATTCCAACGCCAGGAAGACAAGGAGGCTTTCAGCTCTGCTGGCTGTGCCCAAGCTGGCCGCCAGCGTTCAGCTGCAGACGCATATGGACCGGCCTTCTGCCCACCCGGGTTCTGCCAGCAGCCTTACCGGTCGGGTCATCCGCTGCCAATGTCAGGGACGCCGCTCTGCTGCACAGGCCTGAGGCCTGATCCAGCGGAGCCCAGAGACTGGCTTCTCTCCGGATCCCGCAGCAAGAGAACCCAGGAACTGGGCCCAGACTGCAACCCGCGAGGAGGAGAAACACGTGTTAGGAGCAGCTTCATTTTTCGTGTCAGAATAAAGTGCCCGCATTTGTCCATAGCTTTTGATTCTCCAGTTGCTGTTGGAGAAAATGCACCGTTTTCACAGTGCTGGGATTTTTATGCTAATTTTTTGGCTTTAAATAACTAAGCAGAGGGTCCTTTTGATGCTTATTTAAATAAAGTCTCCACCTTCTTGTCTCTTTGGAAAGATGATCTTACAAGCCAGGCAAAGCTCACTCAGCCCATCCGGAGCGGACCTCAGGGCGTCTGCTCAGCAGTTCTGCCAGCGGCTCAGGGTCCAGAAGGCCCAGAACTGGAGCCACACAGTCTCACTGGGCATGGCCCACAGCTGCCCCCAGGAAGCCCCAGGGAGGATGCTTCTGGCTAGGTATAGTTTTTTAGGAAAAGAAAAACCACTTGACTTAGTTTAGCTACTATAATCAATTGTTATTTTCCTAAACTTTGACACTTTCTTCAAAAACCAAGAGAAAGGTGTTTTTCACCCATTTTGTGAATTTTGTCTTACATCATTTATGTTCCAAGCAATACCTATAAAGTACTGAAGTTACTGAGAGAACAAAACACTGAAAGTGAAACCATTTTTTTATGGCAAAAGCATAGAAACAACCCTCATTTTTCCTCCTGGCTGGACAGAAAACAACCCTCACAGAGGAGGAAGCTATAAAAATTAACCTTAGACAAGACGATGGATCGCAGAGGGGAAACTTTACAGGATATCGTCATCACGCTGCCCCAGTCCCTTGGTTTTTCTTCCAAGGTTGTCTGTAGCCATGACTTAAAGAAGTTCCGTCTAAAATGGCAGCACATCAAATAAAATGCTCTAAACGGGGCGTCCTCACAATGCAGCTAACTGCTCTGCTTTTAGACAGCCACTGCTTTGGTTTTACTTCTTAGGAAGGAAGAGACTTTGATAAACAGCGCTGAGTGCTTTTAATTTAAAATGAAATGGAGGAAATGAGTCTAAATTATAGGTCTCACAAATCTGGGATATTTTAGTCATACAGAAGTGTCAAGCTTGCTATGCTACAGAAGTCGTGAATTCTAACTTACCATGGAGGCGTTAAAGGGAATTAAAACATATCCCCTGATGGATTACACATACTCTTTTTTTCCTAAAGCTGAAAACATGGGAAGTATTTATGAGGACAGATGACTTCATAGCTCCATGGACATACATGTGAGATTTCATATAATTCCTGATCCCTTTTCCCCATGGGAACCACCAGAACACACCTGGGGGATGCCTGAGGCTCATGACAGGGGCAGGTAACACAGGAATGGGCCTACCGAGACTCACCAAGCCATCATACAAACTGCCTATAGACTTCAGTTAAGTTTTTAAAAAATTAATAATTTTATTCCCTTATTGCTTATTTGATACAGAATATTTATCATCTCTCTAAAAGTGAGGAGTATTTAGTAAGAACGGGTATATTCCCCTAATAGTTATCTTCATTGCAATCCTAATAATTATCTTCATTGCAATCCTAATAGTTACCACTGTTGCAATCCTAACTTCTAGAATGGCGTCTCCAGGAGAAGGTTTTGTATTTGTGAGTGAGGGGTGAGTTTACCCTCGATCTCCCAGGTACCAAGGTGCGTCACACACTATGGCCAGGGTCTGCCTCGCTATCTGCCTGGACCAGGTGAGGTTTATCAGCAGGGCTGTCTCTCCTTTCCCTGGGAAGAGGGCTGGAGGCGTGATGGCCATAGAGCAGTGATAAAGGAAAGCGAGAAGGAGCACTGACCCGATGTTTCCATGAGTAGCTGTGCTTACAAATTCTTGAGAGACTTGCCTTTTTGAATGGCTTTAACTTCTCCAATAAAATTAGGCATGCTATTTTATGCACATTCTATAAATCGGATTAAAGAAAACAAGCACACATGATTCATAAGTGACTGCTGTAAAATAAATACTTTTAGATATTTAAAATATTTATACTCTGGATAGAGAAAGAATATTTCAAAGGCTTTACCTTAACTGTCCTATATTCTAATTTATAGAGCTTTTATTAGAGAGATTATTGCACATCAAAATATTATTCTGAAGCAATAATATATGATGCCTCTTTTGGAATTTGTCAGAGGGATGGTTATCAAATCATCCTTTACTCTTAGGTGTATCATACTACCAGTCCACTCCTCACTCCCTTTAAGCTAGTAAGCAGTTTATAAAAATATGACTTCCAACCACACTCCAAACTGTTCTAAGAAGAAATCTGAGCAATCTCCTTCATATCTGGACACCATGTCAAGTTAGACTACCCAGAAATATATGCCCACTTGTTTCTTAAACTTGTGCAGGTAAGAGAAATGAAACAGGTTTAGCAAAATTCAGAAAATCCCAGACAAAGGCAAAGAAGAAGAAATATGTCCTTTTTGTGGTTAAGAGAAAGAAGGCATTAAGTAGGCTTACCGCTTCTTTCAAATATGTCAAGATAGTCTCCACACTAGGAGGCACAGTGCAGATATTATTGTAATGGTACTTTTGATTTCTCATCTGCTTCCTGTCCTAAATGAGTCACAGCGGGGCAGCAGTACTCCAAGGACATCTGTGCATAAGAGCTTGAAATACTGAAGAAAATAGCATACAATCCCCAGTGCCTTCTTTGATGATTCTGAATCACTAGGTATAGAGATAAGCCCCCAAGTGTGTATTTATTTAAAAATATTTTTATTGATTTTTTACAGAGAGGAAGAGAGAGGATAGAGTTAGAAACATGGATGAGAGAGAAACATTGATCAGCTGCCTCTTGCACACCCCCTACTGGGAATGTGCCCACAACCAGGGTACGTGCCCTTGACAGGAATTGAACCCGGAACCTTTCAGTTCGCAGGCCGACGCTCTATCCACTGAGCAAAACCAGTTTTGGCCCAAGTGTACATTTTTAAAATTTCATTGATATCAGAGAGGAAGGGAGAGGAAGAGAGAGATTGAAATATCAATGATGAAAGAGAATCGTTGACCGGCTGCTTCCTGCAGGTCCCACACTGGGAATTCGGCCCACAACCTGGGCATGTGTCCTGACCGGGAATGGAACCGCAACCTCCTGGTTCATAGCAGATGCTCAACCCCCAAGCCATGCTGGCCTGGCAAAAGTATATATTTTTAAATCTTCCTAGGTAATTTGTTGGACGCCAGATTTTAAAACCTCTGTAGGAATCTTCATATGAGAGTGCTTTGGGGAAGTCCTGGGCCCTTCACATTTGGGGTTTTGTTGCTACTCAGTACCATCCAAACATAAATGAAGTTTTTGAGGTGAGAAAACAGAAATAAACTGTATACTCTGTGATAACTTCTGTATTGATTCTGAACCTATTATAGAAGTTACTTTCCTGTCAACTTAGAGAAAAATTGGTTTTCCACCTTCCAAATGATTAGAGTCTAAAAATGTCAAAGGCTTTGAAAGGAGTTACTGAAAGGGTGATATCTCTATGTCATGGATAATCCTCTTCCCACCAGTAATGTACACTGGTCCGCAGATAAGAACTACAAGAATGTAATTGGTTGTCTACTCAGGGCTATTTTAAATCAACTTTTGACACTTCAACTTTAGATTTCTTATATAATTTTAAAATCAATTTTCACATTACTTGTAAAAATTGTATACGCTAAGACAATTTCAAAACTGGTATAACAATATTTTAAAACTAATGAAGAAGACTATATTAATGAACTCTAGAACACTATTTCTTCACTTCATATTAACTTTATTCTTAAATTGATTTAGGGGGAGGATGGAATATTGAAGAAAAGGAATCAGAGGACTCATAATTTACATAAGAACCCTTAAAGGAAAAATATTTTTCTTTTATATTCAACATTTCCAAACTAGAAAATAAATGAATAGTTATCATATGTTAAGCAACAAAAGTGTATTTTATCATGTCATTTCTTTAATATTAATCCAGTGAGGCTTGCTATCCACCATGTACTAATATTTGAACATAAATAAGATACAACAGCTGCCATGAAGAGGATCAGATTGAGTGAATAAACATTGCAGCTATCTGTAAGTTTTTAAAAAAATATATTTTTAGTGATTTCAGAGAGGAAGGGAGAGAGAGAGAAAGAGAAAGAAACATCAATGATGAGAGGAAATCATCAATTAGTTGTCTCCTGCATGACCCACAATGGGGGTCAAGCCTGCAACCTGCACATGAGCCCTGAGAGGGAATTGAACCATGACCTCCTGGTTCATCAGTAGATATTCAACCACTGAGCCACACAGCCAGGCCTATATGTAAGTTTTGACCACATCCCAAGTGTTCAAATTCTCCAGTAGAAGCCTAGATGTATGTTCTGATCAGGTAATATTTTTACTATGAACACAGATGGGGGATAAGAAAGGGTTCACAGAGAAGCCATGATGAGCTGGCCCATGATGTGAACGACACAGCATGGATTCAAATACCAGCGGCCTGACCTGACTATTATGCTTCCCTGAGAAAGGGATTGATCCATATTGGAAATGGGAGTGCCTTCCTTGTGGGACAGTCTGGAAGATTAAATGAGCAAAAACATGTACACTACCTGAGAATTTGAAGCATTCAGTGAATCTTGTTTTTTGACACGTGTAGGAATTTTCTGAAAGGCCTAATTAAGACAGAAGAATCCATGTGGTTGAGATGGTGAAGAATAAATGAAAGGTCTTAGCTTATTCTGTCCTCTAAATTGGTAAACAATGCAATTAAAAGAAAAATTAGTGAAAATTAATTCGAAATGTAATGCTTTCAACACTAAATATTTAAAACATCATAGTAATAACAAATATTCTGAAGCTAAGATTTAGACTTAATTGGGAATAAACCTGAATTCTTACACCTATGCTTATATACAAGAAAGATGGCTAATCTTACTACAGAGAGCATGATCTGTAAGGAGGCACTCCTAAGCATCCAATAATAAAAGGGGAATATGGGAGGCAATAATGATAGGTTTTGATGACCAAATGAATATTAGGAATAAGGTAGAGTGGGGACCATGGTAAGTTGTGTCTTAAGGGACAATGCAGACTCATGTACATGCAATTGGAGAGAGAAATAAAAGAATATTAATGGTAAGACAGAGGAGTGGGATTCAAGTGATTAATAATTGGTAAGATCAGTAGTAATTAAAACCTTCAGAGCTATCAAGTGATACCACATTTGAGAAGAGCCTACTAAATACGGCCTGGTGGCTCTCAGCAGCATATTTGTCTTTGAGAGCAGAAAATGTTATAGTTTGAAGATAAAGAAGTAAGGTTTTGAAGGAAATATTCCCTGGGTTAGAATCCCGAGTTTACTTCATCCTATCTCCATGACCTCCAGATATGGACAGATCCTCTTCAAATGCCAGTTGTAGGATTAAACCAATTCTTTGTTGAAGGAATTGTTCGAGGATTGAATAAGCAATGCAGCAGAGTGTCTAGAATATAATAGGTTCTTACCAAATGTCAATTATTTACTGTTTTTTATTATTCTCTTTTCAATAAAATTTGCTCAAGTCAATGACGCAGGACCAACACATTTGGTTGAGTGCTTGATCCTTTTCTCTTTTCAACTCATTTTTAACTGAACCTCTTGTTTATATGTAATCTATGTCACTACTTATTAACATATTCAGTTTTTATTCACCCATAATTCATTGAGAACCTTCCATGGAGCTGAACTTTACAATATGATACTGAAGAGATCAGATATGAAATAAAGTATGTTTTTGCCATTGTTATTAAGGAAAAATAAAAATAAGTCTTGGCCACCAAGAAACAGATTCTACATTTATAATGAGAAAGAAAAGCAGCCACTGACATTTAGGCTCTGACCTAACGTCACAGCCAGGTCTCCACGTTCCTTGTTGAATGTCAAAAATTTCACACAGCATCAACATCAGACAAGGTTTCTGTGACCTTGACAGATCAAGACAAAAACAAGACCATTTCATTATCACACCTGAGCACAGACAAGAGACGAGCATTTTTCAACCACAGAATTCTAAAAGTCCTCACTTCAGGCTACCATGAGGGACTGCTGTCTGTGTGTCAAGTACAGCTTCATGCTTCTCTGTCAACCTGTGGATACGATTTATTGAGAGATTCTATCATAAATCTTCCCCTGCTTCCGGGAAGCTCCAATCCAGCCCAAGTCCCTGCTTCATTGAACTGCCCCCAAAATCATCCTGTAGAGCTGAGATCCCAAAACAAGGGTTTCTTCTCATAGTCCTAGTGAAATGCCCACAGTTGTCCTGGAATGCATGCTCACTGACCATGAATAATAAACCCAATGGCTTACCTACAGGTGTGCTCCTGGTCGTGTCTGGCTGGAAAGCATTGACGACACATAATATTGGGAGCAAGTGGGAAAGACATTTCAGTGTGGTAACGCTTTTGGATTAAACACGCTGTGGGACTTGCCATCTAACAGCTATATTTACCGTATTGCATGCAGCCCATCTTTAGGCTTTGTTGGTTTAAGATTTTAAAGACTACATTAGTATTTTATTTTCAACACTTTCCCAGTATTTTGTTGAACTGAAACAAAAAGAAAGTCAATTTTCTCTGCACTGTCTAGTGCTGTCAACCAAGACAAACACCCCAGCGAAGGGAGTTAGCATTAAGCCGTTCTGGTGAGGTTCAGGGCAAGCTGAATCCATCTGAGGGGGTTTAAATCCTAGCGCTGTAGCTACTGGATTTCTGAGTCTGATACACAGAGCGGGGATGTCCACCAGAGTCCCAGTCCGTTAAGCCTAGAGAAGGAAGGACCGTGCGAATGAAATAAAGAAACGGCCTTGGAGGATGAAAGGAAATGGCACACCCACACTTTCAGTGCATCTCCTACTCACCTTCCTTTGTTTCCTTCTCTTACCTCCACCCCTCCCCCACTCTTTCTGCCTTTAAAGAAAAAAATCAAAAAACAGTATGGTGCTTTATTATTGTGATCCAAAGCAACTTCCTTATTTCTGGTTTTCTCCCAGAGAAAAAAAATGTATATACACACTTTGAACAAAGGCATTGTTTATTAAAATGTATTTCACTTTTGAAATAGAGCTATCAGCTGATAAAGTGTGTATATTTTTTGGAACACCCTGTATTGAACAGGCATTCAAAGGCAAGCTCCATATTTTAAGACATAAATGGAATCAAATAATGAGGTAATATGGGTGATTATGCAGGCAATCTCTATATTGCTCTTTGTATAAGCAGGGCTTGGTCAGGGAGACCCGGTGGAAATGGAAAACATCTGAAAGGGTGTTTGTGTGGGTGGTTGGGAAAGTTGCCAGTGGAGATTGGGATGTGGCATTAGGGAGAGAAGAAAGGTAAAATTCTGTTTAAACTATTGTTGGCAGTTTGACTTCCTAGGAAACACACATTACATTTCAAGTGGATGCTTATGTTAGCAGCGAAGTTAATGGATTGAACGTTTCCACTTAGCTGTCTTGTAATACACCATGATGAGCAAGGATATTCAACTCAACTCCTTTGCCATACTTACTTTATTTTCACATTTCTATGCATTTAATATCATATTAAATAGCTGGTTTTTTGTTTGTTTGTTTTCTTAATTTTTTTTATTGGTTTCAGAGAGGAAGGGATAAGGAGAGAGAGAAATGGAAACATCAATAATGAGAGGGAATTACCCATCAGCTGCCTCCTGCACACCCCACACTGGGGATGGAGCCCTCAACCTGGGCATGGGCCCTGACCAGGAATCAGACCATGTCCTCCTGGCTCCTAGGTCAAGGCTCAGCCACTGAGCCACGCCAGCCGGGCTCTCTGTGTTTGCTTTTAACATATCCTATTGGATCTCAGGAAAGAGAAGCGAGAGCCCCACCTGTCAGTCCTGAGTCCTGGTCTGGAATAAGGTATTTATGTGGATGTTAGAGAAGGGGCCTGGCGGACACCCTCAAATATCCTGCATGAAGGCAAGGCACTCAGCTGCCCCGGGGCCATCAGAGGAGGACGGCAGGAACTGCTGCCAAGCAGAAGCTCACAGGGTTGGAAAGCATGAAAGGAAACACACTGAGCTTTACCAAGAGCAGAAGGAGGATGGAGCTACTGAGCAGAGCCGGCATGAAGGGGTCACTGAGTAAAGTCAAGGTGCCACCACAGAATCAGGGTGAATGCATGCCCTTCTGTAATTTCTAAAACCTCAGGAACACGGCCTCTACCACAGAAAAAAAGAGGCAAGAGCCTGACTTTGACTAAGCTTTCCTTTAAAATATACTGCATCCTCCACAAACTTCTTTAGAAGGGGATTTTCTGGGAAAGCAAGTTTTCTGCCATCACATAGAATGACGCCCCTGATGGAGATTAAGCCTGGCTTTCAGAACAATTTAAAGAGCAATGCTTTTTACATTATTGAGTTAGTGGGCTGTAGAACTGTTCAAGAATGTTTTTAATGTTGTATTTTTCACTAAACAAAGTTCTGGGAAGCTGTAGATCCATTTGCAGGAGATAATGTGTATTTAGTATGATATGCATTTAGCATAGTGGCCAGTGATATGAAAAATGACAAAGATTCACTGTGTTTTATGTCTTGATTTCGGTAACGTCTTCACAGAGTCAACATTATTAAACGTGATTGAAGAAAAGTGCTACAGTCACCCAACCCCTCCGATCAGTTTACCATCCTTTTACTGCTTAGTGCCTCTCATCTCCTTTTGTGGTAGGATGAGAAGGAAACAAAAATGAAATTATTAAAAAGTTTTAAAAACAGATGTTTAAGGCAAGAAATTTAAACAAAAGGGAAGCTCCAATCATGTGAATGAATAGAGTTAAAGAATTAAAGGGTTTTATCAATAAAACAAAAAGAATTGGATGGTTTACTTATACTGTATTAGAAGAACTGAATCAAAAGTATATTAAAACATCCCTAGCAGGTTTGGTTCAGAGGATAGAGCATCAGCCTTCAGACTGAAGGGTCCTCGGTTACATTCCAGTTAGGGCACATGCCCTGGTTATAGGCTTAATCTCCAGTGGGGGCGTGCAGGAGGCAGCCGATCCATGATTCTCTCTCATCATTGATGTTTCTATCTCTCTCTCCCTTCCTTTCTGAAATCAACATATTCGAGATATATATATATATATATATATATATATATATATATATATATATATATATATATATGTGTGTGTGTGTGTGTGTGTGTGTGTGTGTGTGTGTGTGTGTCTTAAAACAGTACGGTAACATATTTTTCACAAAACAGTAAGTACTACAGGGAGCAGCCCTGGGGATGGCTATTGTGGCAAGGGTGTCACCAAGGATGGAGGTTCTTCCTTTCTCCCTGTCACCTTAGCATTTGGAGCTTAGTTATCTCAGAGTTGAAAGATGGCTCCTGCATCCCAGAACATTACCTACAGAATCATTCATGTCATGTAAGAAAACAAAAACAAAAAGATGAATCATTTCTGCCTCATGTCCTCCTGCTCAGACCTTTCTTCTCTCTCCCCTCTCTCTGTCCTACTCCTCCCTCCCACCCTTCCCCACCCCATCCACTTCCTCCTCCTTTCTCCTGTTCCCCTCTCTCCTGGAATCCTTAGGGCAGATGCTGTGCTTCCGCCTAAACCACAAAAGGAAGGAGTGTTCTCTCCAGCGATCGGTTGGAAATGTTGGGGAAGGGAAGCACCTGAGTGGACCCTGGATGGCTGATAGGTAACTGACAACTTGAACTTGAAAGGAATAAAGGTTACTGTAGGTACTGGCTGTGTACACCACTGCAGGTACCAGTTGTTTTAATTTAAGAATTCTTCAGGGTGGAACTTTAATATTATATAAAGTATAACACAAATTATGTAAAAGGGTCAAAGAGAATATCAACTATGTATTTAATTGCCAGATATAATTTGAAAAGCACATTACATTACCTCTGGAAAATATAGCAAAAGCAATTATTTCATTTGACTATAAGAAAATGGCAATATGCATGCATTTTTAACTGCTGCTCAGTTAACCATGCAACAGAATTGGCATTACAAGAAAAAGGTGACTGCCAGCAATCACAGGAAATAAGAACAGATAGAGGTTAATATGTTGCTATAAGTTTGTTAACATACTTTCTAAACTGAATAATTGAAACACTAAATTATTAGATAAAAATACTATGAACTTGTTAACATTTTCCTATGTCCATATTACTTATGGAAGGGAACTATAATTTTTCATTAATTTTCTCAAATCAAGGCAAAGAAAGAAATTAATCTGTATGTTAAATAAAAGTATTTAAGGATTGACACAGAGATAAAAGGCAAATAATATATAATTGACATGTTAACTATTATCTTAAAAGAAAACACATCCTTAAATGAAATATCTATGCTTGTAACTTGATGTACCTCATACTGGGAGGAAGTGGAGGGAGGAAAATGGAAGCTGTGTTATTCAAGAGAAGGGTAGTTATCATTCCATTGGCATTTTTATAATGAAAACAACAACAACAACAAAAAACAACAAAACACATCAATAGTTGACTTAAAACAAGAAACCAGAAAATGCATCTGCCCTGCGGAAATGGAAATACTACACTGCAAGCTTAGCTTAAAACATCTATTCCTTACTTGATAGCTGTATTGTGATTCCCAGTGGAAGCTAATTGCATTTCAGCCAATGAGCAAAGGGAATGCTGAGTCCTGTGAAGCAGCATTGTGAGGGACTCCGGGTGAGACACAGCTCTAGTGGCTCCAAACAGCAGGAAAACAGTTCAAGTCAGTGTGCCAGTGAATCTCAGCTCAGTCAGGTCGGAGTGATAAGATATGTGCATGACATTTTTATTTGCCTTCAAATAGGAAACATGTTTTCATTGAAATTTATTGTTTAACCTAATAAATTCTGTTAGGACACAGAACAAACACCTTCCGAAGAGAGGGCAGGAGGAGCATGTATAGGAACAGATGAAAACATGAATTTAAACTGGTGAGGACACCTTTCTTGAACAAGTTCCTAGGTCTGTTTCTATCATATGAAGCTAAAAGGAAAAACACCTGGAATTCTAAATATACAATCCCTCTTATCCCTAGGAAGACAAAGAGAACAGGTAACTGTAAAAAAATGTATATGTAGCAGAGCTATGCAGAGAGATTACCAGTAGACATGGGTTTTTCTAAATTTAGGTAATATTGGTTAACAACATTATGCGAGTTTCAGAGTACAGCGTTATAACTGAGTATCTGTATGCACTGCAGTGAGCTCTCCACCAAAGGTCCAGTTTATACCTATCCCCTTACATGCATCTACCTCTACCTGTTTGTCACTTCCCAAGTCCATTCCCCTCTGGTAACCATCAATCTGATGTCTGTATCTATGAACTGTTGTCTTGTTTTGTTTGTTCGTTTCTTTGCTATTTTATATTCCACATGAGTGAGATCATGAGTTTCATCGGTTTTCATCTGACTTATTTCACCTAGAATAATATTCTAATGCTTCTGCAAATGGCAATGCTTCCCCTGCTTTAAGGATAAATAGTAGTCATTAGAAACAACACTATGGAGGTGCCTCCATATCCTATCTAACAAAAGGCTATTTTGCAAATTGTCCCCCTGGGAGTTCAACCAACCAGGAGTTTGACTACTTGCTATGACATGTGCTGACCAGTAGGGGGCAGCCAGCAGCTGGGGAAGGAAGGCCACAGCCAACAACCAGCAGCCAGCGAAGGAAAGCCCTGATCAGCCCTAATTGCTGGCCAGGCCTACGGACCCTACCTGTGCAAGAATTTCACGCACCAGGCCTCTGATGTAAGAATATTATATGATCCAGCTATTCCACTTCTGGGTATTTACCCAAAGAGCATGAAGACACTAATACAGATAGACATATGCACCCTATGTTTACTGCCACAAAATTATAATAGCCGTGATTTGGAAACAACTCAGGTGCCCATCGATGGATGAATAAAGAAGATATTATTTTTTTTTAAATGACAAGTTTTGATAACATACGCATGTGATCAAGGTCTACTACAAAGGACTAGCAAGGATTTATAAAAATGGCAAGTATCAAGAAAGCTAAACACTAACATTTTAATTGCAAACAAAACATCCAAAAAATGTCAAAGAGAAAGAATTATTGTCCTTCATAGTGTGCATAAGAATAAAGAACAAGGATGTTGTAGACTGCTTTTGGGGATCTGATGAAACAGTGCCCTTTAGAAAAGGCACAATTGCTCACTGTGTTTAGAGAGAAAAAGGCCAGTAGTTGAGTTGCAAGTAATGCCTGACAACCAAAGATATCTCAGATGGAACGTGGGGTCTTGGAGATTAGTGAACGTGTTGTCACCAAAACTGCCCAAAAATCGAAGGCAGCAAGCGGAATGTGCGTGGCTAAGCTGAAGGATTTCACACCGCAGGTCCATGCTGGGTCTTTGATGGGTGCAGGCCGCCTAGCTGGAGTGTGAGTTTACCAGAAAGGAGCTCGGTGCCGCAGGTAAGCACCCACAGGCTAATTGCCATTTCTTAACTAGGAAATTACCAAATTCAAAGACGTTCCCCAATGTGATTCAAGATCCTTAAAGTCTTGCTTACCAAACAATGCCAAGCAAAACATACCAATCACTAAGGGTCAAGTTTTTACAGGAAAAACATAAACTTGAAAACATAAATATGCCTCAAAAACATGAGCTCGGGGCTGCACTTGCCTATTTCCTCCAGATAGTACGTGGGCAGACACGGACTCCCATCTCCCCACAGGCAGAGCTGTTGTTCTAGGAGCATGCTCCGTGCAGGTGGAGGAACATTCCTGAGTGCTGAGCGTTTTTGGGGGGTGGGGTGCGATCTGTCTGCGCTGAGAGCAGGGGTGATGGTGTCAGGAGGGGCAATGCAGGGTGACAGACTCGTCCCATTACAGGACAGGGAGAGACATAGAAGTGCTGTCACAGGAACAGGCTGAGTCTGTAACGTGCTTCTGAAATAGCATTTCCCGGTCCTTTACCATCGTCTCACCCAGTCAGTGAGCCAGGAGCACCTGCCTTCCGCAGAGGACCCCCCCCCCCCCCCCCCGGTGCATGGTCACCCGCAGGCAAACAGAGCCCTGTGTGGATCTGAGGCCCAGAGCTGCCGCCAGCTGCTGCTCACACGTTCCCTCCACGAGCAGCTGTTCTGCTGAAACCAGAAGCCTCTGCAAACTCCCATTCCTGGTCTCCATGCGTCCGCCACCCTGTCAGCAGGGCCCCGCCTGGCTGCTTACACCCAACACCCCGGACCTGTGCGTCACAACTGCCTTTCAGGGCTCACCCCACTCACCTTGTCAAAAGCACACCGTCCGCTGCCTGCCCGGGCCCAGCTGCCTCCCCTAATCCCACCCGCCCTCTCGCATCGCGGTTTCTCCTGGGCATCCTGGGCTGGAGGCGAACTGGATGGAAGTGTCTCCTGTTTTCCAGGTTAGGAAACCAACGGCTTCCCTTCCGTTAAGCTCATCGGCTTCTGGTGACGTTCTCAGCCTCACCGTGACGCTGAGGAGGCAGATGGAGGCCTGCGCATCGCTGAACCCAGGAATTACCACGAGCCTGGCACACAGCAGGCAATCGACGTATATATGTTGATTGAAAGAATAAATGACTGTCCGAATGAATAATTAAAATGCTAAGTGACCACATAAAGTGAAAACAATGGAAGTTGATAACCTATACTACTTTGTAACATTTCTCATTTGTTATCAAATCTGAACATCCTTTGTTGCTGTAAAAAGCTGTGACTCTGTCCTTAAAGGAATTTCCAGTTGTTATGCCTTTGCCTTCCCAGGGACCAAACCTGCAGTGTCTTAACTTTCCAATTTTTATGTGGCCAACATGTCATCATAACATTTATATAGGCCATTCTCCTTTCAGCCCAGTGAATTTGCTCAAGTTGTCCCTTTTCTGGATGTTGACATAGTAGCACTCAAAAAAGGGTAAGGACAGGAAATGTAACAATGAAATTACTTTAGCTTGCCATATCACAAAGTCATTTTAAAAAATAGTCATTGACTGCTTATTTGTGTATAAATTATTGTAGGAGATAACATCTCACTTAGTTCCTGAACTAAAAGTGATCAGAATCCCTTTACACTTTTAATAACTATTGGAACCACAAAGAACTTTTGTTTATGGAAGGTAATACCTATCCATGTTTGCCATATTAGAAATTAACACTGGCAAATTATTATTTAATTCATTAAAAATAACAGCAATAAAATCATTGCAGGTTAACATCACATAGCTTAATAAGAAGGTTTTTTAAATGTCATGACCTGGGTTATCATGTTTACAAATATCTTTGACGTCTCGCTAAACAGAGGAGAGCTGGGTCTCACTCTGGCTTTGACGCCGGCTGCTGGGGTGGCCTGTGTCCCCACCTCGGGGGCTCCCCCTGGACATTGGTGCAGAAAGGGGGAGAGCCTCAAATATTGGCCTAGTTTATTTTGAAAATAGTGTCAACCTCTTAGACCCCGAGAAAGCATCTCTGAGATCTGCCAAGGTCCCCAAACTGCACTTAGAGAATCCTTGCCTAGAATAATCTAGAGTCAATATTAGCACATTTAACCTGCGAGGAAGCTAACCCATTAAATGCCTTGCCAGAGATGACAGAGGAAGAAGTAATGGCTGCAGAACGAACCTCCAAACTTTGATTTCAAAGCCCGAGTTTATCCAGTTATGACACGCATCCTCCTGAAACCTAACCTCCCTTTTTATTCCTGGTTACGTAGTGTGTCTATGGCCCAGGGACCACAATTTCCGAGGTTACATTTCAAACAGCTCTGGATCACACTTCGGTACCATTTTCTTAAACTGATTGGAGAAAACTGAAAACTCACACTCAAGTTTTGCAGGAGAAGCCACAAGGAGGAGGAGTCTGCCAGCTGGTTGGAGAAAAGCTCTGATATTCCCTGAGAAAAGGGACCGAGCTCAGGACACCGGGATAAACAGTGAAGGATGGCCAAGACCTGGGAAACTGACGGCTTACCCTGGCCCTGGCTCCCGGGCAGCACTGGGGGAAGACTGTCCTGCGGGGCAGGAGAGACTCGCTCTACACTCAGTTCTGGACGGGCACAGAGATCCGGAGACCTGGCCGGGTGGAGCGTGAAGGTCCCGGTGTCACCGGGCAAGCACTGAGCTAATGAATTTAAGCTACTGAACGTGCTGAAGTCTGTGCGAGGAGGACCTGCCGCGGAGATGCATCAGTTATTCTCTAAGTGCTGCGGAGGACAGGGATGTGCAAGCTCAGCGATAGCTCCGGAAACTAATCCCCCAGGACACTTCCTCTGACAATGGCGTGGTGTAGATAGATATGATATAGTTGCATGTGCCAAGCTTTTTTTTTTTTAATTTTGAAGATGAACTAGTGAAATGAACGAAAGATGACCTTTTAAAAAAGGCTACATTTTCCTAGAATCCACAATGCATTACCATTTTCCATCAGGGTGTGGCAATAACAGCATTAAACGGAGACATTATTACATTGCGGAGCTCCTTTGCACGGGCGGTGTATTCAGTCCTCACAGCACACCATGGAGGTGGCCTCCCAGTTACCTCTGACGTGCAGGTAGGGCCTTGCCCGGCATCCCTCATGCAGTAAGTGAAGGCTGACACTTGAACCCTTAAACGTTTGTTTCTAACTGCCGTGCTTTGCTAATTTGAGGGCGCTGAGTAGGAGAATAAGCTGTGGCTGTGCAGGAGTCCAGGTCAGCTCCTTGGCTCCTGTGGTGACATCAGGACCTGTGTTGCTCATGCTCCCTGTGGGGTCCTGAATCCTCCTTGGTGGAGGCGGCTTCTGACTTTATTTTCAGATTGTTATACCACATATTGCTTTTTCCACGGTGTTCGGATTTTTGGAAAATGTAAAGATGAAGGTTTTATCAAAATTCTAGGTGAGCATGTGTATAAGTTTTTCTTGTTGTTGTTTTTTTGTTGTTGTTTGTTTGTTTTTGTGGTTGTTTTTTTTTTTTTTTTACTGTTTTAAAGGCAAAGAAAAAAAAAAAACGAACAAGAACCAGTAATAGAAAAAGTACAGAGAACTTTTCATATCTGGCATTTAAAGAATGTTTGAATCTAACCAATAAGGAGGCTGGTTTCTCCTCCTGGTACTCTGTTCTTCAATGGAAACCTAGTTACCTAACCCACATGGATGACCGCTGGCAGGTCACACTTTTGGCTCATGTGCAAATAATTTGAATAAACTGGATAATATTAGTAGTAATGACCATGATGATGATAATGCTAACAGTTCTATAATGTGTAACAAGTGCCAGTTACTCATTTTTCTTTGATTACATATTTAATTTTCACATTAATCCTATGAAATAGGTACCATTAGGATGCACAAGTTACATATTAAAAAGCACACACACAAAAAAACTAAGGAACAGAGAGGTTAGGAAACTTGTTCACCATAAAACAGTCAGCACTGAGCCAGGGTAGATGTCCACATGCTGACTCTTGAACCCCTGACCTTAATGAATATTCAAACCTGATTTAAACCACCCTCTGCTCCAGGTAAACAACAAAAATCGGGCTACTCTCCTGAACAAATATGTTTTTCCCGTCTTAAACACTCTCTCCTTTTTCCACTTAAGAAAATTAGTAAAGAGTGAATAACTGTTGCTAAAATAATGAACATTTTTAAAATTTTATTGAAATAACTAATATTTAATTTGGGAAAAGAAACCTAAATGCTTGCATGGGAAAACCGCGGTGAGCATAGTCACAGATACTATGGGAAGACCTGGATGGCAATATCTAGCCAACCAATATTTTTGTTGAAAACTTTCACTGGAATAAAAGCATCAGCTCAGGGTTAATAACAGCAATCCATGCTAAAGCCCTATCTCTGATTCTCAGACACCAGAGGGACTGATCCTAGGATCCTGGAATCCACCCCTTGACCTACTGGAATGATTTAAGAATGGGCTCCATCAGAAACATTAAGACGCATTCCTCTTCCACAAAGAAGCTGTAACTAAACAACCACAAATCAAAAGGAGGGGTGGAGAGTTAGTGAACATTTGGGGATTAAATCTTATGCTCAAAGAGCCCAGAAGCAGAACATAAAAAGGCACTTGCGTTCATTTGCCTTTATCATATCCTCCCTATTACAATCACATAACCATTCCATGAGTGGGTGAAATGAAAACAGACCCCTACTTCTTCACTTGCCCTTTTTGCTACCCTAACGTTTAAACACACATTTGAAAAATCTAACAGAGAAAGGTCCATGACCAATTTCACTTCGCCTCTTTGGTCTGTTCACTTCTTCCATTTAATTAATTAATTAATTTATTTATTTATTTAATATATATTATATTGATTTTTTACAGAAAGAAAGGGAGAGGGATAGAGAGTTAAAAACATCGATGAGAGAGAAACATTGACTAGCTGCCTCCTACACACTCCCTACAGGGGATGTGCCCGCAACCAATGTACATGCGTACATTGACCGGAATCAAACCTGGGACCTCTCATTTCACAGTCTGAGGCTCTATCCACTGAGCCAAACTGGTTTCGTCTCACTTCTTCCTTTTAAACTTGTTTTAGGCCCCAGTAGCCTAATGGATAAGGCACTGGCCTCCTAAACTTGTTTTAGGATTTTGAGTCATACTTCTACATCCAGCACTGTTCCCTCTACAGAGATGACAGAGAAAGTAGTGATGGCTGCAGAATGAACTTCCAAACTCTGATTTCAAAGCCGGAGTTTATCCCAGTTATGGCACACACCCTCCAGATACTTAGCCTCCCATTTTATTCCTAGGTATGGTAGTGTGAAAAAAAGTGCCTCCCGTCAACATGTGTGAGTCTCATGACATTACAGTTAACAATCCACAGGTTGCTTCTCACAAGAGCATGAGCTTACACTGTGATGATGAATTTTATTCCGCTTTATAGATATATTACTACAAACAATAAAAATAAATCTAATACTCTATCGCTAATTTCCCATCTCAAAATCTCTATGAACCCACTGCTATTGATTTATCTTCACCTTTCCAATGATCTTGATATTAATTGAGGAACATATTTTTTGTTAGCAAGTTACTGTATTTATCAAAACCAATGGTTTAATAGACCATTGCATACAGTACTTCCTTTTACCTCTAATACATGAATTTCTGTATATTATTTATGAAATGATTATTTTACAAAAACATCGTTTGCTTTGGTGAAAGTTTTATGATTAGATCACATTAAATAGCAGGTTTCTATTGCAATTTAAATACAATTTGGTGTTTTTCAAAGTTATTTAATGTTTCAGAAATATATGTATTTTGTTAAAATGAGACACCTGTTTTTGGTTTGTGACTTAACAATATTTTTAGAGAGGAAAGGAGAGTGGGAGATGATATGGATGAGAGAAACATTAATCAGCTGCCTCCTGCATGCCCCCTACTGGAGGTCTAGCCCACCACCGGGCATGTGCCCTGACCTGGAGTCGAACTGTGACCTCCTTGTTCATGGGTCAATGCTCCACCACTGAGCCACACTGGCCGGGTGAGGAGCACCCTTCTTGTTCCAGCCTGGCCCCTCGCTCTCTGGTGATGTGAGAGGAAGTGTGTGGAGAGGGCAGTGAACATTTAAAAGGCCATGTCAGAGTGATGCCCTGACTGCAGCCTGAAGAGTCCGAGAGGAGTGGGCATTGGACAAGGGGCTAGTCCGCACTATCTGAATGGCGAACTCACCAAGGCCGGAGAGCAAACACTCACATTCACTCCAGGCGCGGGTAAGTGTGCCCTTTGTGGTTGTTACTAAAGAGGCGCAATGAGAATCTGAGAGCCTCTGGCAGTGGCGTGGGGGAGGCCCCGGTGATGGATGACGGCACCGTGGGAATGATGTCCGCAGGGGGAAATAAACGCTATTGGAGCCTGGGGAGGCCAGACCCCTGTGATTTCCATACAAGGGGTTTCCCAGGAGCCTCTGCCTCATCAGTAAGAATGGTTTAGTTGGAGGTGGGAAGTTAGTGATGGGTGAGCAATGATAATAAAGAACAGGGAGAGGAGCCCTCGCTGGTTTGGCTCAGTGGATAGAGTGTGGCCTGTCGACTGAAGGATCCCAGTTCCATTCTGGTCAAGGGCACATGCCTCGGTTGTGGGTTCTATCCCTAGCAGGGGGCATGCAGGAGGCAGCTAATCATGTTCATCATCATTGTTTCTCTCTCCCTCCCTCTTTCTTCCCCTCTGAAACCAATAAAATAGCTACTTACAATACCATTTGCTTTTTTAAGTTGTGAAAGTCTATTGGTTGTTTTTTGTTTGTTTGTTTGTTTTTTGTTTTTTAGAGCACTGTATTTCACTGAAGTGGAGTTTTGCCATTTATTTATAACCAAACATTTTATTTTATTTTTTAAATAAATCTTTATTGTTCAGATTATTACAAATGTGATCCTCTTCCCCCCCTCAATTGCTCCCCTCCACCAGGTTCCCACTCCACCCTCTGCCCTTTCCCCATCCCCCATTGTCCTCATCCATACATAGGTGCACAATTTTTGTTCAGTCTCTTCCCACACCCCCATCCCCTTTTCCCTGAGAATCATCAGTCCACTCCCCTTCCATACCTCTGATTCTATTATATTCACCAGTTAATATTATTCTCAGATTTTTTAATTCCCTTGTTTTTTAGATTCACTTGTTGATAGTTACATATTTGTTGATCATAATTTTTATCTGTATCTTCTTCCTCTTTCTAAATAACCCCCTTTCAGCAATTCATATAATTCTGGTTTGGTGGTGGTGAACTCTTTTAGCTTTATTTTTTATTTGTGAAGCTCTTTATCTGTCCTTTGATTCTGAGTGATAGCTTTGCTGGGTAGATTATTTTTGGCTGTAGGTTCTTGCTATTCATCACCTTGAATATTTCTTGCCATTCCTGTCTGGCCTGCATGGTTTCTGTTGAGAAATCAGCTGACAATGTATGGGTGCTCCTTTATAGATAACTACCTGCTTTTCTCTTGCTGCTTTTAATATTCTCTCTTTGTCTTTTGCTCTTGGAATTTTAATTATGATGTGTCTTGGTGTGGTCTTCCTTGGATTCCTTTTGTTTGGGGTTCTGCTGGCTTCCTGGACTTGTAAGTCTATTTCTTTCCCCAGGTGGGGGAAGTTTTCTGTCACTATTTCTTCCAGTATTCTTTTGGTATCTTGCTCTCTCTCTTCTGGAATCCCCATAATTCTGTGATTGGCTCACTTGAAATTGTCCCAGAGGTTTCTTACACTATCTTCAACTTTCTGGATTCTCTTATCTTCTCCCTTCTGCAGAGGAGTGTCCTCTGGCTCTTTGTGTTCTAAATCTTTGTCTTGATTCTTATGATCTTCCAGTCTGTTTTAGGACTTTGTATAATATTTTTTATTTCAGACAATGTTTTCTTCATTTCTAGTTGATCCCTTATTATATCTAGTTGCTCCCTTTTCATATCCTCATAGGTCTCATTTATTTTATCGGCCTTTTTTAGGATATTGTTGAATAACCTTATAAGTAGTTTTGAATTCAATGTCCAATCTTTTCTTTTCCTCCATCTCCTTCCTTTGTGTCCTTCCTCTTGTCTGCATTTTAGTTGTTTCCCTGATTTGATGGAATAGCTTTGTGTGCTAGGTGTTCTGGTAGAGCCCAGTAGCACAGCCTTCCCAGTTACCTGTGGTGGACAGTCTTGGTATAGCCCTTTGTGGGCTGTGTGTGCAGTCTTGTTGTTAAGCCTTGCTTATTGTTGGTATCACTGGGAAGCGTTGATCTCCAAGCCAATTGGCTGTCAGGATCAGCAGTGTCTCAGCTAGTAGGGCTTTTGTACTCCGCTTGGATAGGGCGGGGTCTCGGGGTGGCGCAGACAATCTTTGGTTCCCTGTCAGTCTCGCCTTAGAAAAGTCCTGTTCGCTGAGAGTTTTGGAAGATTGGTTATAGGCGTGCGTGCCTCTTTGGTAAAGGCGCAGACAAGCTTTGGATTCGGCCAGTCCCTCCTTAGAGAAAGCCAGCCTCTGGGAGAGCTTCTGTGCTCAGCCACAGATGGAGCGGAGTCTCGGGTTGGTGCAGACAAACTTTGTTTTCTCTTCAGCTCCTCCCCAAGTCCCGCAGTAATGGCCTCTGGCTTCACACACCTCCGAGAGATCTCTGCTCACTGCCTGACAGTCTGGCCTCTCCCTGTCTGGGGCCGTCTATCAGCGCAATAGGCTGATTCTGTTTTCCTCTCGAACAAGAAAGCCAACAGCGTATTAGCTGTCCACCCTCTCCGGGCACCGGGAGTAAGCCAGTGCTTTTTTGCGCACCATTCTCCATACCTTCACAGTTCCTGAGGTTCAGTGTGCCTTCTCTCTCCTTCCCAGATGGCAGAGCCTCCTCTCAGCTAGCCGTCCGGCGCTTCAGGGCAATGCCTCCCCTGTTTTCCAGTTCTAAATTCAAATTTGTTGTGGTAGGCTGCATTCGGTGTCTACCCTATGCCGCCATCTTGGTTTCTCTATAACCAAACATTTTAATTTGTTCATTTTTTCCATGGCTGGATTAATGTGTTTTATTTAATTTAAAAATAGCATATATAGCCCAACCAGTATGTCTCAGTGGTTGAGCATCAACCTATAAACCAGGAGATCACATTTCCTTCCCAGGCAGGGCGTATGCCGCAGTGGTAGGCTTGACCCCAGTGAGGGGCATGCAGAAGGCAGCCAATCAATGATTCTGTCTTATCACTGATGTTTCTATTTTTCTCTCCCTCTCCCTGCCTCTCTAAAATTATATATATATGTTTTTTAAAAATAAAAATAGCATGTTCAATATGGAGACATGCATATATTAAACAGGAAAAAAAAATCCAGTTTAAAGATTTTAATTATTATGAATTTAAAATTTGAGTATTACATAACTTTATGTTCTGAGCATTAATATGTCCAAGATGCCCGGAACATTTTCTTGAAAACTGCTGTTTACAATACTACATTCAGGAAGATGCTATGAGAACAGTAAAAAAAAAAAAAAGTCTATTTAAAAAAAATGTTGCTTCTTATAATAATTTCTACACCAAGGTTTTTCCTTCTTAGAGTGCCACTGGGACACTCACAGGTAGTTCTACTATACACGTTGCTTTCAACAGCAGTGCAAGCACTGTAGAGAGGACTCATTTATGGCTTCATAATGTGGCTCCTCTCCACAGATTCCTCAGAGCCTACGTGAGAAAGGAGAATAAACACCCTGGTGTGTGTGTGTGTGTGTGTGTGTGTGTGTGTGTGTGTCTCCCAAGATAAACCCCAATGGACAGGTTTCCTAAAAACTACTATGTTGTTTTTCTCATGGTAAATAATTTAGAGACTTTAGCAGGGTCACACAAAAACAATGTCTTCCTTTTCCTTCTCAGCTATTTAAATAAATATTTAATCAATACCAAGCAAGGTAAGTACACGGTGCCATGTGAGGTAAAGGCAATTTAGGAAGAGCCTTTTCCTGGAGCTCTGAAGCACATTTAGCGTTAGTTAGCTGTGTGACAGAGTGTAACCTGGAAAAGTCCCCTCTGAAATTCAGGCAAATCTTCAGCAGCTGAGGTTGAGGATAACTTGAAATGTAGCAGCCCTAAGAATAGCACTCTCTACTTTCTTTTCAAAAAAATTACATATATATGTATTCCAGAGAGAAAGGGAGAGGGGGAGAGAGAGAGAAACATCAATGGAGAGAATCATAGATCCGCTGCCTCCTGCACGCTCTCCTCCCACTGGGGATTGAGCCTGCAACCCGGGCATGTGCCCTGACCGGGAATTGCTTGAAATCAAACCATGACCTCCTGATTCATAGGAGGACGCTCCACCAGTGAGCCACGCTGGTAGGTCGCACTCTCTACTTTCCAAGTCACAGTCCCAGCATCCAAGTCAGAACCTCTACCTATTGTGCAGGTGCAAGAGAGTCTTCTAGGAGAGGAGACGATGATTTCAAACTTCTGGGAATAAATCTTATTTATTAGGAAAGCATCAGTACATCTGAATACCCCTGGTCCTAAGTAAATTAATGGCAAGAAAACACTGAGTATACTACAATCCTAAATTAATTTAGATGTACTCCTCAATTGCAACTAAATAATGATTAATTAGAATTACACACACTATATAAAATATAAACATAGAGCACAGATAAATGAATTCCATTAAAGCAATGTGATGTCTGAGCCACGTAAATGATAAAGAGAACTAAAATAATTACATTCTTGAGTCAACTCCCTTAAGTTGAAATAAAAAATCTGTTCTTTCTGAGTTCTAATGTTAAAAATAAAATTTTAAAGTATATAACTTAATAGAGAACCTTAAATTGAATCCATGTATTTTAATAATTTATGAAATGAAGTTTATTTATTTTTAAGTTTGTGACTATAGGGCCCCCAAATGAATATTTGGCTTCATGATTTATTGTTTTTAGAAGTTATGTAGCAAGTACTTGTTTGTGTCATCATTTGTACTAAATTGTAAGCTCTCCAGAGATGAGAGGTTACACCTAATTGTGTTTTGTGTCAGTGGAACACATGTGAAATGCGAGGTTCCAAAAAGGAGCCAATCCACAATACTGGATAAGAACCCGCAATGAAGAACATGGAGCGGGGGCCAGAAGCCTCATAAGAACTGACCTCTGGCCTGAGCCACAGTCACACGCCCGCCATTCACGCCAGCGCAGGTCGCCAATCCTACAGCCAGCACTGAAGCTCACCTCTGATGCTCCTGCTTGAGCAGCTTCTAAGTACGATTCCCCATGAAGTTCTTAGCTGTCCTTGGGATCCAGCCATTCTCTCCTCTCACCTGACAGACATCGGGACTGAGGGCTGATCTCGCCCACACTGGGCTCTCCCCTCAAAATGACAATGTGAACATGTCAGCAGCATGCTCACCAGGAACACATGTCACAATCCCTGACCTCTGCACACAGTTCACATTACCTTGTCTTTCCTGTCTCTCTTCTGCTCAGATGTTATTTCGCTCCTCAAGTCCAGCAGTCTCCCTGCACCCATGCCCCTTCACTGGGGGGGAATCAACTCCCTCTGATGCCAGCCCTGTCCTGGGCCAGCCGTTGAGGACTTTGCTAGAACCTATTCTGTAGCTCTCTGCAAAGCTAAAAGCTAGTTTTGTCAATAGTTTTTTGTTTTTTAAGCATTTAAGTACCAATTTGAGTGTTCCATCTGGGCTTCCTGGAACCCAAACCGAAACACCAGTGGGTTGCTTAGCACTTAGAACATTGCTTTCCTGTAGTAAGCACTCATCAATGAATATCTGTTTACGTTTAATAATAAATAATAAGCAAATACGTATCTGAATGAGGTTCAGGATCCTCTGTGACAGAGATTCATGTCTTGCAGTTTATACATATTTTTTCAATTTTTTAACCCTCTCCTAAGGACATTTTCCCATTGGTTTTTAGAGAGAGGAAAAGACAGAGAGAAACATTGACGTGAGAGAAATATTAGTTGCCTCCTGCTCAAGGCCCTATCAGGGAGGAGACTGCAACCATGGTACATGCTCTTGACTGGAACTGAAGCCAGGGCTCTTTAGTCCACAGGCTGATGCTCTATCTATAATACTGAGCCAAACTGGTTTGGGCCATTTTTTCAATTTTTTAATCTCAAGTAACAATACCAAAACATAGTGGCTTCTTTAATTGATTGATAATGTTTTCAAATAGTTTCAGAGAAAAATCAAACAGCTGCATATGAAATTTTTCTCATAACTTTCAAATGTTTTAATAATGTTCCTGAAAGTTAAATTCACAATAGTTATAACACCATATATTTCAATTTCTCAACAACTATTAGGATTGACTCATCTAAAATAAAGAATCAGAAAATATTTTAATAGATGTTACAGTTTATGACTCTAAAATAAATAGAAATTATCAGAAAAATTTTACGTCTTTATTGTTGAAAGTATTACATATGACTGCTTTCCCCCCATTGATCTTCTCCAGCCCCTTGACTAAATGGGAAATTGGACATCCCTCAAGGAGTCCCAGATTGGAGAGGGTACAGGCTGGGCTGAGGGACACACACCCACCTGCACGAATTTCGTGCACCAGGTCTATCTACACACACACACACACACACACACACACACACACACACACTGAGTGGCCAGATTATTATGCATTCAGAGATCATAATAATCTGGCCACTCAGTGTGTGTGTGTGTGTGTGTGTGTGCGCACGAATATATATATATATATATATATATATATATATATATATATATATTATAATTTTTTTGGAGGAAACCAATTGCCTAATAAAAGTCAACCCCTCCTGCCACGGGGCTTGCAGGAAAGTCTTCATAGAGGAACACTGCAACAAAGCAAACTGCGTTCTCAGCTGTATCCCTAAATTGAATGTGTTCTACAAAGCAACCATGTCATTGACATTTCTCTGGACTAAAAAGTCACTTCTGTTTGCACTTACATTGATCACCTCACTCCTCCCGCCCTGTCTGAGTGCCCTGACTGGGAATCAAACCATGACCTCCTGGTTCATAGGTCGATGCTCAAACACTGAGCCATGCCAGCCAGGCTGGGGTTTCTTTTGTAAGGACAATAATCCCACCCATGAGAGTTTTCCCAAATGCTGACACCACAGAAAAACTTCAACACATTTTCCTAGAATGCCCCCCACAGGGTCCTTTGTGGATGTCTATCAAACAGGTTGTGAAAAGCAAATCGTCAGAAGCAGCAGTCACAGGGCACCTGTGAGGCAGGGTTTTCACTGTGTTCTCCGGAGAGTGATGCCCCTGAGGCTCAGTGTGAAGGCAGCACTGGGCCGCCTAAGGGGCCAGACCGAGAGCATTCAACTCTCGCAAATGTCTGCTGGGTTTTGGCAATCGGCATGGGAGCAAGCTCTGATACTACATTTAGGACCGCGGAGGACTTAGCAGAGTTTTAGATGTTTGCAATCACTTACCTTGACATGTTTATTTCCTAACCAGGGAACTCAGGGTTTCATTTCTTGTGCAGCACTTTAACGAAACCCCAGATCTAACGATCTAAATGTCTATTCCAGGAGCTGCCAAGGCAAAGCTGACACCCAGAGAGAGAGAGAGGAGTTCACCGCGAGGTTGCGCGGTCACAGCCACGCTCCGCGTCTGCTGCCGAGCAGGATGCAGAGGAGAAAACAGCTTCTCTCCTAAGGCAGCCACGTGCCGTGGGGGGTCGTCCTGGACGGAGCTTGTAAAGGCCTCTGGGAGCTCCAGGTTGGAATCATCAGCTTTATGATTCATTGGAATATGGTCTGGAGGGGAGCCGGGACGTATCCAATATTCCAGAATCCCATCTGACAAACGGTGGCAGGGGGTTTTTGGAAGCCTCTGAACCTGCGCCCACCCTTTAAAATAGGAATCATTATTTGCCCTGAAGTCAACCCCTAAATCAAGCACAACCGTAACCTAGTTTCACACATTTTAGAGAATTAAATTAGAGTGGTTGAAGGGACAAAGCCTTACCTTGGCCGTACTTCAAAAATAATTTTAGTAATAGGTTTGTGTGTTTGGCCACGCTTGGCCTTTTTGCTCAGCAGTAGTTAAAATTTGTACAAAATTACAAACAAGAACAATGGTTTCAGGCCTAGGAGACACAGGAAATTAACTGTAAGACCTTTTTATAAACAGGAAGGGGAGAGGGAGAAAACTTGCCCGGTATCGTCTGTTCACATATGGTGTCTATTCTTTGTGTGACCTCAGGAATAATAACCAGCTCTTATCTGAGAGAGCTATTAAATCACACCTGCTCCTTCAAACTATGGCCTGAATCAAATGTTAAAGCGATGCTGTGGTGTCTGGCGTCTGGGTGACAATAAACAACGTCTACATCCTGAAACTTTTTAGTTTATATCTTTCTTTGATTTCAGAGAGGAAGGGAGGGGGAGAGAGAGAAAGAAACATCAATGATGAGAGAGAATCATGGATCAGCTACTTTCTGAACAACTCCCCCCTGGGCATAGAGCCCACAACCCGGGCATGTGCTCTTGACTGGAATCAAATCTGGGACCTTTCAGTCCAAAGGTCAACGCTCCATCCACTGAGCCACATCAGCTAGGCCTGCATCCTGCATCTTGGCACATGAGTCTGTACTTATCGCGGGCTGCCTGCCAAAGTAGCATTAGTGGATCAGAGGTTTCCTTTCCACAAAGGACCATAACTAACTTCCAAAGTTTTAAATAAAAGGACTTGGAAACATACACACCACAAGAATAATGGCATTCATCTTAAAGTACGATGCAAGTCCTGTTCCTCTTGGGTATCTGGGGGTAGCCAGAATCTCGTCCTGTGTTCCCACAGAGCAACATATGCAAACTCTCCTCCAACCTCTTCCTCACTCCTCCTCATGATAGACTGGTCCATCTGCATTTATCAACTTCATTTCCCAGCCTTCCAGCATTTAGAGATGCACTGTCCAGTTCCCTCCAATCTGTTGGATGGCGAAGAAGTAATCCCTCCAGGGGGCCTACCCTAAGATCCATGCTGTCGAGATGTTAGCTACATGCCCAAAGCCAGGTACAGCCCCAGCCCCAGCCCCACAATGAGCTTTCATAGCAATGACACCGACAGATGCACATCAGCATCTGGCGGACCTCATTGGATCCTGAACTCCAAAGGAGAGATAGATGCTAGTTATTGATCCCTACAAGCTCCGTGTGTAAGGACACATCACAAGCTGCAAGTGCAGCTGTTTGCCTGCTGGGAAACAGACGTCCGACACATAGACCAATGAATGAGTTCATTCAGCAGGGTGCAGACAAGTGAGGAGGTGAGTGAAGGGAAACTCACATAACCTTGTCTGTCTATCCTCTTTTACACCAAGGCTAGGCATTACCGGGAGGTGTTTGTCTGCCTTTTCTATCAGCCGTGTTATCACAGAGGGCCACAGCAGAAGGTCAGCCTGGCCCTTGGGTCAGAGTTTTGCACGTGTATAAGGGGCACATGAAGAAGGGTTTCAGCTCAGGATGGAAGAGCTGGACTCAGAACTATCAGCAAAGCTTGATGAATTACAGCTAATGAATGAAGGGCTCCTTCACATGGAAGAGCAGAAACCACCATCATGTCCCAGGAATACAATAAAGGAACCAATCACATTGTGTGGCTGACTTTTTAAGCTTCCCTCCAACCATGGTATACGATGATGGTGATTTGTTAATGAGCACTTCTTTCTCTTTCTAGACTAATGAGTCTCGTAAGTTCCTCATTTCTCTTTAAGTTAGCCATTCAATTATCATGTTTGATAATAAGGGAGATATTTGCTCGTTAATTCTGGCATAAAAGTCAAATACTAGCAAGTACATGGATAGAACAGAATTGAATTTCCTTAAGAAAGCTGAAGATGAGTGAATCCACCAACTGCATAAGGATTTTGCAAGGGAAAAAAAATGAAACCCAGACCTCATCAGAAACAAGACTTCTAAAAGCCACACTCAAAATACTTGGTTAAATGTATTTTTTGATGGTTGAGAGTTTTTCATTTATTAACAATACAGTCCTAGGTAAAGATGTGCCTGCATCTGTATGTCTTTTTCTGCCCCTCCCACTCCCTGACGGGGAGTATTTAAAACAGGAACGAGTCAAATCAGTTCGAGTCAGATCAGTTCACCTGACAGCAGAGATTCCCCTGGGAAGGACGGAGACCTGGGCTTTGCCCCCAGACTACACCCCTTGTACGCAGCCTCTTTAAAACCCATTGAGTAGAACCACTGTTGCGTGTGCTCATGCTTGACCAGAGTCTTTCCAAGTATTTGAAGTAAAGTCCACAAGGCAGTGAAACGACTTTCTTTAAGACTCAAATTTGAATGTACAGCTGCATAGTCTTCCTGCTCTTGCTCTCCGTTTCCATCTCACTGGCAGGAGACTTTCCTGTTTTTCTTCAATAAAGTATAAAGATGTGCACACAGAAAACTGAAATCAATAGAAACATATTCTAAAAAAAGAATTCTATTTTGATCTCTAGAAATCTCTGATAGGATTCCTGATTGAGAATCTCTCAATCTCCTTCTTCCTTCTCTTCACTCACTGGGGGCAAGGGGTATCTCCTTTCCTTAACCCATGTAGGTTTCTGTCTCAAATGTGAAGAATTAGAACTGCAACAGACTGAGGATCCTCAGAGTGAAAGGGTTGGGACGAGAGATCAACCAAAGAACTTAAATGCTTAACCCATGGACACACCAGTAGACAATAGTGGGTGAAGGCCTGGGGAGATGATGGGGTGGGGTGGAAGGGGTCAGTGGAGGGGGGGAAAGGGAGACTTCTGTAATACTTTCAACAATAATGATGAATTAAAAGAGAACAAAGAACTCTTGGGGAAAACAAGCTCTTCCCTTCCCTTCCCACATCCCTGTTCACTGACAACCATCTCCATGGAACTTGTCCTTGTTCTACACAGGGGTGGTCTCCTTCAGAAAAAAATAAAATAAAATCAACATTACTCCTCACATATAATAGTTCCCATGGCAACTAGGTCTGTTGGCAAAGAGCTCAGGTGCATAGCATATGAGCAAGGCTCTGCCGTCCCCAGCACTTCCTTGTCTCCACAGTGTTTGCTCACGATTAATAATAATAGCTACTCAGACGCATTCCTTGGCTGAAGCGAGACGAATATTTTTGGTAAATGTGGCCTGAAGCTAAGACATTCCTTTAACTTGGCTTCCTAACAACCTTCAACGTCTTCTGGAGTCCACTGCGCCTTCCTTCTGAGTATTTTCAAGGACTTCTTTTGACGGGAGTACAGCACAGTCCAGGTGACAACTACAGGCTTTCTTTAGAGTCTGCAGAACAGTAGGCCCTGGGTTACAGAGTTCACGTAATCCTAAGAATGTTGTTCGTATTTCTAAGAATATTGCCTCGCTTCTCCTCTTCATTGTTTTCTTTCTGTTTTGCTTGTAAGTGAATGTAATTGATTAAAAACACTCTCTATTGCTTTCCCTGTTGTAATTATTGCACCTATTTGAGGTGTCTGCTTGTAGTGGTTTATTTTTACGTCTTCAGTATTGCTTCCTAGAATGTAATCATTGAATTTCAAAATTCACACAATTTTCTCAAGTTCTTAAATCAAATATCTGAACACGTTTTTTACTAAAATATTTTACATAAACTATAAAAGTCAAAACCTCGAAGTCTAACAGCAGTATTTTTTATTACATCATTACACTCCTTGACTAATGTTTTTCTAGGGTTGGATTCCTTTAGTGAATCTAAACTTTTTATGGTAGATGTTCATATACTGCTAAAATTTAGTATTATTTATTATTATATTATTTCCATTTTTATAATAATATTGTTCAAAAAATAATTTAAGAGATACAAAATTTTAAGTCTTCTTTCTATAATTTTGGGAGTCTTATATTGAAACTAGAAGTACTTCTAATTATTTTCAAATTAAAAACATGAACACATGATAATTACAATAAAATCACATAGTTTACAGACAAAGGAATCATGGAAGTAAGGGGTGGTTTTTTCTATTATCTTTCAGATAAGGAAACAGTCAATAGTCAGGAAGTTTGTTGACTCATTTCATGTTACATCTTTTGTTAGGTAGTTTGAGAATCTAGCTTCCCAAGTCTCATGTAAGGTTCTGTCCATTATCTTTTTAAAAATATATTTTTATTGATTTCAGAGAGGACAGGAGGGGGAGAGAGAGATGGAAACATTAATGATGAGAGAGAATCACTGATCACTCCCTGAACTCCCCGTACAGGGGATGGAGCCCACAACCGGTGCATGTGCCCTGACCAGAATCAAACCAGTGATCTCCTGGTTCATATGTCAACACTCAATCACTGAGCCATGCCAGCCAGGCTGTCCATTATCTTCATAAATGGTTTATGCTCCCGTCTTGTTTTTTCCCCAATACCTTATTAGTTAATGCGTTTTTAATTAGAGAATTAAAATTCAAAACATGTCAATTTACTAAATACCTACACGGGGGTGGTCCAGAAGAAAACATATTTCTAAGAGGTAGAGACCATAGGACAAGAGTGATGGTAATAGAATGGTTCCCAGTTGACTACAAGCAATTAAGAAGCAATTCTTAGGTATTAGAAGCAATTACTTAAAAGCAAAACATCTTCATGAATCATTACTCATGGAGATCAAACAAAAATATGGTAATTTAACACAAGCTAAAATGGTCTCCATAATGGGAATCCTGATAGCGGTTAAGAATTTCTTATTTTCCATGTCCATTATTACTATGGAAACCAGATGCCTAGAGGGGTAATTTACTCCATAAAATCTAGATAGGATTCACCTGAACCTCCATTGCATACCGTAAATCCCCCACCCCAGCTTACATTACCAGCAAATTAAACCCGACCAGAAATCAAGTGCAGTAGCATGCGTACTGAGACAAGGTTTAAAAAAATAAATACCCAGATAGTAGGGAGACCTCTAACTTATATATTGTGCTATATATATATATATATATATATATATATATATATATATATATGAAAGTGTGCCCATTATTTTAAATGACTTTAAAAATAATGTTTACTTTATCAGGCTTGATGTTTTTAAAGAAAACTTTGTTCTTATTTTGTCTATTTTTATTTAAATCATCTGAGGATGTATGTGCATGTGTACATTTTAATACTCATTGAGTTTGTACGAGGATAAAGATGCACTTAATCCTGATTTAATAGCATTTTCCTCATCTGCAATTTCTATTGATTAGGCAACAGCAACAACAAAAAACCTTAAAGATCCTTTTTCCTTTAGCTTGAAGACTCAAGGATGTTCTCAAGCAAATGTAAGAAGTGAGCTAAAAAGTTTTCTAAAGGGGGAACAAATTAATAAACCCTAAGTAACTTCACTAATCCAACGTAGAAAATTAGTCCTTAAGAGCTATCTTGGTAATCCACTTTCAAGCCTCTCCAGTCTGTTCAATACCACTATCGGTTTGTGTTGGGCCCAGAGTAAATAGCCCCTCTATTCCAAGGTTTCAGCGTTTAGGCTGTAATTAAGCACTTGGCACGCTTGAGGATATATTTAGGGCATCAACACGTTGCATAATCATGTTTTCCTCTCCCACAGATAAACAATGAAAACTTGTCCACATGACACACTGCATTCCTTATTCACATGAGCAGGAAGCATGATCCCCACTGTTCTGCCAGGAGACAATGCAGGGATTACATAAACGCATCCACTGTGCCATTTTGCGATTGCCTTACTCTGATCCATATGCTCAAGGATGCAGTTATTCTGCAAAAGGGAAACCAAGAACAGATTTTGATCTGTGGATGCTACCCAGCTTCCAGAAAAATTAAAGGGCAGCATTCCGTTGATTCAGGAGAGCAGGACATGTAAAGTGGAATAATGTGGGCAGTAAGGTGGAGCTTATAGCATTTTACAGAGAGGCATCTTTAGAAGATTTAATTTAGATTTCTTATTTTACTGATGATACTGACATAAAACTGAGTAATTTCCCCCAGAGCCACAAAGCATTAGAATCAGGTTAGAGTCAGCCCCTCTGATGGCCGAACTCTGCAAGTAAATTATCTACTTCTCTCTGAAAAAAAAAGTGTTTATCACATTTTATAACTTTTAATCACAGAAAATATTTGTTACATAAACACATTTATATATTTTATTTTCAAAAATTATTTTAAATACTCTGCATCATGTAGCCACAAAGAAAATAACATTGCACTTTCTTGAGATGTTGATTTGTGTTTGAATAATTTTTCACACTTAATTAGTTACCCTCATGAACTTTTCATTCTCGTAAGCAACTTCAACAACTTAAATTACATGGAGAGTGGGAACAGGGTGAGAATAATTACAGAGAAAAAAGCAACTCAAAGGATAGAGGCATCACTGTCATTGCAGCATGTTTACAACAGCCAAGATTTGGAAGCAGCCCAAGTGTCCATCAGGAGAGGAGTGGATAAAAATGCTGTGGTACATTTACACAATATATTCACACAATAAAATACATTGGACAGTGAGAAAGAAGGAAATCTTACCCTTTGCCACAGCATAAATGGGTCTGACGGTTATTATGCTAAGTGAAATAAGGCAGTCAGAGAAAGACAAGTATTACATGATTTCACTCATATGTGGAATCTAATAAACAAAATAAACTATAACAAAATAGAGACTCATAAATACAGAGAACAGATAGATAGTTGTCAGAGGGAGGGGTGTTGGGAGCTAGGTGAGAAAGGTAAAGGGATTAAGCCAAAAAAAACAAAAAAAATTGCCGAAACTAGTTTGGCTCAGTGGATAAGAGTGTCGGTCTGCAGACTGAAAGGTCCCAGGTTCCATTTCAGTCAAGGACATGTACATTGGTTGCGGGCACATCCCCGTTAGGGGGGTGCAGGAGGCAGCTGATCGATGTTTTTCTCTCATCAATGTTTCTAGCTCTCTATCCCTCTCCCTTCCTCTCTGTAAAAAAATCAATGAAATATATTAAAAAAAAAAAAACCTCATAGACACAGACAACTATATGGTGATGACCAGAGGGAAAGGGGGTGGGGAGGTAGAAGAGAGTAAAGGACGGATAAATGGTGATGGAAAGAGACTTGATGTGGGGTGGTGAAAACACAATATAATAGAGAGATGGTGAGTTATAGAATTGAACACCTGAAACCTATTATTATATTGTATTAACCAATGTTATCTCAATTGCAATAAATATAATAAAAGAAAATAGTTGCTATTTATATACAAAATAAACAATCTAGCGTGCATACTTCATCTTATGCTTTTGCATTTCTGTCTTGCCACCAGCTCTTTTTTTAAAATATATATATATATATTTATTGATTTTTTACAGAGAGGAAGAGGGATAGAGAATTAGAAACATCAATGAGAGAGAATCATCGATCATCTGCCTCCTGCACACCCCCTACTGGGGATGTGCCCACAACCAAGGTACATGCCCTTGACCAGAATTGAGCCTGTGGACTGACGCTCTATCCACTGAACCAAGCTGGTTTCAGCTTGCCACCAGCTCTTACCTGGGTCCCAGATGAGCTGTGTGGAGGGGATATAGAGATGACCTGCATTCTGAAGCACAGCCACTCCCACCCTGACCGGCTTGGCTCAGTGGATACAGCATCGGCCCTCAGACTAAAGGATCCCGGGTTCAATTCTGATCAAGGGCACATACCTTGGTTTGCAAGTTCCCTAATCCTGATTGGGGTGCATGTAGGAGGCAACCAATCCATGTGTCTCTCTCACATCAATGTTACTATTTGTCTCTCCCTCTATTCCACTCTCTCTAAAAATCAATGAAAAAATATCCTTGGGTGAGGATTAACAAACAAACAACGAAAAACAAAAACAAGAAAAACAGCCACCCCCTAGCCGATTCCAAGACCTATGAGTGGGACAGTGCCTCTCCTCGGAACCACTAGGAGAGTGGCTTCATTAGGCAGAGTTTTCATGCAAAACTGATTTAAACTACACATTACACAACTTGTCCGCATTGGGATTTATGACCAAAGACAAACATAAGAATGATGTTATTTTAAAGCCATAACTCGTATGGTCACTTCAGAGTACTGCTATGGTTTTAAAGGGGAAACAAAATTAAATCTGAAAGCCAAAGAAGGATCAGATTTACTGAAGATCTAATTTGCATATCTCTCCAGTTTGAGGCTGATAGTCAATGCAAGACTTTTCATACACCCTCTCTGAATTCTGTCTTCTTTCTTTTCGTCACTAGCTGGTCTCACAATCATTGCTTCTGAATTTCCAGATTTCCTCAACAAACCACAGGACAACATGGATGTGTGCTGTCCAGGGGACAGCGATATGGAACAAAATAGGCCACCACCTTTGTGCATGAATTTGGGGATTTAGAAAGGCACCGTGAGCATTGCAAATCTCTTAAATTGCTTGCCGATGCCTGACATTTCTTTGTCTTCAAGTGATTGCAAATATCACCTTAGCCTCATTAGATTTTCACCTATTATGTTTAATATTTTTGTCAAATCATGATGAAACCCTTCATGTAGAGAGACCAGATGAGTTAAATAGCAATCTTTAAAAACATATTAAATTAACTAGAATTTTAAAAATTCACAAAGGAAGATTGAGTAACTTAAAGGCAAACTTTATCTGAATTATAACTTTGTGAAAGGAAAAACTTAAACTGGTGACTTTGTGCTGAAGTTATTTGGGAAATCAAATATACTTCAATGTGTTGTATCAGTCAAGGGCCTCGAGTAATTGAAATATTTAAATCAGGTTTTATTCTCCAGCCTGATATTAGATGATGGGATTTCTAAAGCAAACCAGAGTTGATTTTAATCTTTTCACACACTCAAATTTCATGGTGGAGAGAACCAACTCTTGTGAGCTTTTCCCCAGATGATGGGCCCTGGGGATCCCCCTTGACTTTCTGATAGTGAGAACGAATGATGTGAGAACGAATTGACGTGAGAATGAACTGATGTGAGAATGAACTGAAGTGAGAATGTACTGAAGTGCAGCATGGAGGAGTTCCGTAAATTCCAGAACAGCCGTTCTGTCTGGTTGTTATGAAACACATCCCAGAAATGAATCCAAAATTATTCTTACCATCATAAAGACACTTGACAGATATAAATGTTATCATGGCCCATACTATAAGTGTTTAAAGTGACAAGTTCCTGATTCAATATGACAGAATGGTTTAAAACACATACGCCTTAGCCTTTTTTAAAATGAAAATATTAGCTTTCTGTACTTTTCATCCTCTTCAGCCTGTTTCTCTGGGGCTTGGAAGTGCCACTGCAGAAAGTCCCACGTGGAACCAGCTAAATAACACCTTCCTTTTAGACCCAGTCAGAAGCTTTGTAATTACTTTTGAAATGGCATGCTCGTCTTTATGAATCTAATTTTCTTTTTTCAGAGCTATTTCCTTAATCTCCAAAAGTGATCTTCGAAGTGCAGGGGACATTGCTGTGGCAATTGATACTGTACAATACCCGTCTGAGGAGAACCTATCATTTGATCCGCTCTAGGGTTTTAAACAAACTGCTGGAGGGAATTCTCACTGACAGTAACAATGAGGTGAATTATCAGAACATCACACAACGGACCATGAGCAAGGCACTTTCTAACGCTTCTCTTAGGATTACCAAACCGGAAGCAAAGTTAAGAAAACATAATCCTAAACTTAAACAAGTTATTCATTAAAACAATATATTTGGTATCAAAATAGGGTCTGTAACAGGAAGGTTCAGTGATTAACTTGCAAAGACTCATTAGGAAGTCATCATTAAATAGAATAGAGCAGATTTAATATGCTTTTTAAAATATATTTTTTATTGATTTCAGAGAGAGAAAGGAAAAGGGAGAGACATCCTGTCCTATATAATAAAAGCCTAATGTGCTAAGTGTCTGATCAACCAGTTGGTCATTCAACCAATCAAAGCATAATATGCTAATGATATGCTAAGGCTGCTCAACCACTCAATATGACATGCACTGATCACCAGGGGACAGGCGTTCCAACTGGTAGGTTAGCTTGCTCTGGGGTCTGGCAGATCGGGATTAAGCAAGACAGGCCAGACCCACCCTGGAGCCCTCCTAGGGTCCCTCCCTGGCTGGCCAACCTCCCATCTCTCTCCCTGGCTATGATCATGCACTAGTGGGGTCTCTTGGCCTGGCCTGTGCCTTCTCACAATCCAGGACCACTCGGGGGGTGTCGGAGGGCCAGTTTTGGCTCAATCCCACAGGCCAGGCCAAATTCCTGCACCAGGCCTTCAGTCAATAATAGGAGAGAATCATTGATTGGCTGCCTCCTGCACGTCCCCTACTGGAGATTGATTCTGCAATCTGGGCATGTGCTCTAACCCGGAATAGAACCCTGACCTCCTGGTTCATAAGTTGACACTCAACCACTGAACCGCACCAGCCGGGCTTCAATAGACATATTTAGAAAATAATAAGTGATGACCTATAGATTGTAGAATGGGTCCAATTGATAAAATAATGCTTTTGATCAAGAACGAGGTCTATTTTGCAAATATTATAGCTTTATTCCTTATCACTCAAAAGATCACTTAGGCCTAGCAACTAATGGAATTAATCATTTAACGACATCATCTATATCTATATGCCCTGAGGTCAGCAGCAAACCTAAAAGGAATTCAAGGTGTATTAGATACAACCTTGTCAGAAATGAGCTCACGGTTGTGCAGAGAGGTGACACAGGTGCACAGATGCTGTATAGAAACTGGGAACAACAATATAAACTCAGAGAAAGATGAGCAACACCAGAGGTCTGTGAGATCCATGGTTCATCTGTGGAAACAGATAAGGACTCGTGACTACGAAGATGGAGAAAATGGCTAGACCACGGAGATACACCGTCGGCAATGGCTTCATCAATTTGGTTATGGGTAAACGTCCGGAAATCGTACGTTTCCAGTTGTGAGTCTGAAAGTGACAATGAAAAAACATCGCACTAAGGTGCTTAGGAATGTTAAAGTTCACAGAGGAATTAGCACAGAGCCAACACACAAGGGAGGGGCCTGGACGCTTTGATAATCCATTCACCTTTTAGACGACCCTGTCCTTTCTGTTTTATGCTCTTTATGCAATAAACACAGGGTGGGGGGTGGCACTGGAACCCTCATCCTGCCCACACGGATCGCCCAGCCTCAGGGAAGCAAGCAGACCTTTGAAAGGCTTTTCTCACGTTAGCCCGTTTGTATTTTAAAATCTGCCTGTATCTTCCACTCCTGTCTCTCAATTAAAGTGTAATTCTGCACAAAACAGAGCATGGGACTGACTTCTAGAGACAGACTTCGTTTTCCAATCTCAATTCTGTGCCAACCTTGCCTCCTCCCAGATCGGGGAGGAAGTGGGCATTTTACCTGCTGGGCATCAGGGACCGGAAACAGCCACAGGCCCCGTGCTGACCACGGTCCTGCCTTCCCCGGGCACAGCTCTGTCTCACACCCAGCCAACCACTACGGTACTGAGAAATGAAATTATAATGTACCATTTCCACTCCTAAGATTGCAATGACCTAGAATTAGCTGACCCACCAGCACTACACGGGGGTTACCAAGGTGGAAATTACTCAAAGCAGTTTGATTCTTGATTGGTTACTTGAGAATCCTTCGTAAAGAAACAAAGAATAACAAATGTGAATAAAGCTTACCCTTTTTGGCAACTGTTAGTCAATTTATTGTGTTCCTTCTATGTATTCGAATCCTGATTTTTTACTATTGTCTATAAACTTCAGGGGTGATATGTTCTTATTTCTTGCTCAACCTTCTTCATGACAAAAAAATGACCCAGTGTGGCAATTATTTCTTGTTATTCTTGATTTTAAGGGTGTTCAATTATAGGCTGCATGCTGATCCCTATGTAACTGCATGGGTTAAAGTATTAAAACAACCATCTTATTGCAAATGTTTCCTCCCGCAAAGTTATTTCAGTCTCTGTCCTCTTTATTAACTTTACTATGATGATGCATCTGCTATAAAAACATGCAAATATTGTAGGGAGCTTAGTAAACAGAAAGTGTTGTATCCTAGTCATAGACATATCTAATTCAGTGCTGAGCAATGCTCTAATGAAACCTTCCATGGTTCAGCAAATATATGACTATCCCCGCTGCTTTAGTTCTAAGCAAGTCTATTTTTTATAAAATTCGTAAAGATGTTAGGAGGATACCGAAAACACACTTACTTATATTGATCCTAAAAGTGTTTATAACTTCCCAAACAAAGGTTCATTCATGAGGAGTGTCTCACAAACATCATTTTGCTGAGAGGATTATCATCCAATTGTAACGGTCTGTTTTTCAAGTTCCGGAACTTCTGTGAGAGGTTGAGAGAAGACCGTGTGGCCACTGCTGAGCAGAGGCTGCCAAACTGGAAACGTAAATTAATTTTTCTTTAATCCAGCAAGGAAGCTCCTGCAAATAAGCCCCCCCAGGCAAGGTCACAGGGCTCTGCTGCGGGTGTGTCGACCCTCCTGACAGCGTCCTGCCGAGAAGAGAATCCACTCCGAGTCCATCACAGTCAGGTCGTCCCGGGAAATCCAGGGCGCTTTGGAGACCTGAGCCAGGGAGCACCGCAGCGGGGACTGCGCAGGCCTCACGGCCCCAAAGCCAGGCCTTGTGGGAAGTCCACTCCATACGCCCACGCGGCCATGAGCTCAGCCCTCACCAGCACCATGAGGTTACAGCCATGGTCTGCCCGCGAGGCATCGTAGTGGGGGCTGATATGAGGAATGTGGTTCCACGGGAAGGAAACTGATAAGAACCGTTCTCAGACTTTTTCATTCTCTCAGGAGATGGTTCCTAATTAGAAGGTTAATGGTTTAAATGTATTTTTATTGATTTCAGAGAGGAATAGAGAGAGAGAGAGAAACATCAATGATGGGAGGGAATCTTGGATAGGCTGCCTCCTGCCAGACCCACACTGGGGATCAAGCCCGAAACCTGGGAATGTGCCCTGACCCCCTGGTTCAGGGGTTGATGCTCACTGAGCCACACTGGCCTGGCTAGAAGGTTGCTGTAATAACTAGATTCCCTATAAGTCAACACAAGCACGTGCCGAATAGTGTGCTAAATACAATCACAAATGCAATGTGCACACCTGTATCTGACAGCTGTCCCTTGGGCTTGGCCTTGGTCATTTCTGATTCTTCTCTGTGCTCTGGCCATAGACCCCTGTCCTGCCTGTGTTCCCACTGCTCCATCCAGCTTCACCAACAGCTCCCCTTCCCCTGGGAGCCACCAACGTTCACCTGGCCAGGCCTGGCCTCCCTGGTAAGCGGCTCAACACCAGTGCCCGGTGCTGTCCTCCGGCGATCTGTCTCCCTGACGCAGATGCTGGTGGCCATGTGAGCCCGCCCTGCCGGACCACCGCAGAAGCCGCGCAAGGGGAACATGTCAGGAACACATACACGCCGTGCCCTCACACACATCAGGGGACACAGATCACCTCTGAAAAGGGTCCCTACTCTCTCACCATTCACCTCAAGCAGTGGCTTTTATAACACCGGATTGCAGAATAGAAATTTGATTTTTTTTAAAAGTGTTCCCAGGGAAAATCAACATGGAGATAAAAATAACAGAACACTACATGCTTCCAATCTATAATACTAAGATTAGCAACGAGAATGTGATTTTCATGGAGAATGGCTTTAATGTCAAATAGTTATTGGTTTGGATGGAGTCAGATGTGCTGGCCTGCCTTTGGTTGCTGACATTTGGGAGAGCAGCCTCAAAACTCAAAGAGGCTTCAGCCAGTGTGAGCCTGAGGGCGTGTGTATGTATGTGTGTGCATGTGTATGTGTGTGTGTTTGTGTATCTGTGTGTGCCTGTGCGTGCGTGCTTGTGTGTGTGTGCCTGCCTGTGTGTGCATGTGTGTACCTGTGTGTGTATGTGCATGAGTGTGCCTGTGTATACATGTGTGTGCCTGTGTGTGTGTGCCTCTTTGTGTGCCTGTGTGTGTGTGCTCTCACAGATAAATCACGTTAAAGTCCTAGAGTGGAGAACAAGATGAAATTGAAAACACAGACCAATTTTTCATCGCCCTCCTCAGGTACACCGTTATTCCTCACCTCTTTCAGATCTAATTTCCTGTCTGAGGAAGTGCAGCCGGAGAGGGTGGTGGCCAGGGGCCCTGGGACCACTCATCCCTTGGCCCGGGGGTCCCTGTCCTCCGGGGCACCATGTGGGGGTGACGCCCTTCGGCACTGGGGGGAGGAGGATGGGGTCATTTTAAAATCTGAGCCTGAAATTCAAACTGGAGAGGAGAGTAATTTCCCAACTGAAAAATAGGTTCTTTTCTTCGGTTGTCACTGTTCTTATGCCATCTGTTACCATGTTACCAAACCAGTATTGATTTTTTCTGATCTTTAAACATTCTATTTGACTGCTAGCCAATAGTGTCACTTACTAAGTAATGAATCTACTTACTCATAACAGAGGCTTCAAGGCTAATGAGAGCAATCGCCATGTTTTTTGGATGGATTTTTCTCATTGTCTAAAAATTCCTACTTACTCACAGGAAAGACAGGCTTGGAGAGCTGTTTTCCCAACTGCTTCTCAGCCCAGTGGGTGCTGTTCGGGGGTGGGGGTGGGGTTGTGTGAATGACAGAGGCAGGGCTCCCATGTCCCCCTCGAGGGAAAGCGAACGGCCCCACCCCAGAGGAGACACAGGCCCCAGCACCCCCCCAGCAGGACTCCTGGCCACATAGTGACAAATCAGTAGCTTCCCCAGGCCCTTCTGCCTCTCTTCAGAAGAGGAATTCTCATCTGGGAAATCAGCCTTATGATATTTATCTTATTAAAAATATATTTTTTTTATTGATTTCAGAGAGGAAGGGAGAGGGAGAGAGAGAAGCTCAATGAGGAGGGAGGATTATTGACCGGCTGCCTCCTGCATGCCCCCTACTGGGGATCGAGCCCACAACCTGGGCATGTGCCCTTGAGCCCTTCAGTCCTCAGGCAGAGCTCTGTCCACTGAGCGGAACTGCCAGAGCCTTATACTTACTGATGTAGGTTAAGATGGAAAGGGAATATTTTCGTGGAGATCAATTGAAATGTGACCTTGAATGTGTCTTCACATTGCAAGGCTTCATGGGGAGCCCAAGCTGAGAGCATTATTGTCCCAATGCTGGTTGTTGCTAGAAAATGCCGCGGTTTCACAGGTAGGGACACAGATTTGTGCGTTAGGAGAAGCCGCCTGGGGCTCTCTGGTTCATATGCACTGGCTCTGATGCGGTCTTATATTACATTGACAGGGAAGTATTACTATTCATGTATTCACTTTTGAAGCAGCAGTAACAAATTGAGGGAAATCAAAGCCTTGTCCTGTCTTATTTTTAAGGATTTGTGACTGAAAAAGAGCCATCACCCGATGTTCCAAAATTCCTCTGAGTTTAACTCAGGGGGAGGGAAGGCAGTTACTTTCTGAAAAGCAGATGCGAATTGAAATAGCAATTTCCTGCCTGGGCTCAAAGTACTTCTTCGTGTAGGACACTTTATCAATTCACAAAGTGAACAGATCTAACGGAAGAAAGAAGGTTTTGATCTGGAGTCAGTTTCAAAGTGGAGACAGCCTGGCTTACCCAGGACGAGGGGCACTTTTCCTCACGTGGCAGGAAGTGCTCCTGCCTGCCCCCTCGGTCCCATTGCACCTTTATGTCCGTCGGTGTGTGTGCCTGTCTGTCTGTCTTCATCATCCTAGAGAGTAATAATAATAAGCACGTTTTTTAAAGTCTCTTCTTTCTCAACCCATCAAGCTATTGGAGGCACTAATAGCTCTTGAATCATCTGTGACATCTAGGCCACGTCTTGGGAAAAGAGCAAACGCATTATTTTCTTTGAAGTCAAAATAGTCATCCTGAGAAACGATCGTAATAGGTATCAGGAAAAGATTAACTTTGAGCCAGCCTAACAGACTAGTTCCATGTGTTTTAATTAAACAGGGAGATAAATAGATGAGATATATAGATAATGGATAGACCATTATTTTATAGTATTATAATAATGACTTATTGAGTCTGTACAAGAACCATCAATTAGAATAATCAAAAGGTCTATGTAATAATCAATTAAGAATCTGACTTCTACCATTTACTTGATCTAGTCACTAAAATACCTTAACTATTACAGCAATCAAGAGATGTGTGGCATCAGGAAAGTTGTTAAAAAATTATATAAACTTTTGGGCCCAAGTTTCAAATGAGAAGAGAAAAGTTTTAGTTAAAACTCAGTAACTAAATATAATAAGTTTTCAAGTACCAAATTTTGTAAAACAACTCATGCACTAAAGCCTTAGAGATTACTGATTGCAGACCCTGTGGAGATATGAGGGTGACATGATTACATCTACAGCAATACCGGCTTTTAGGGACAAGACTGATATTATCCTAAATGAATATTACACAGTGATTTTGTTCTCTATTTTCAGTTTATGCAAAACATGAAAATAAACAAAGTACTTATCTTTGGTTGATTCACTTGGAAATGGTTAAAAGGCATTGTTGTATATTATTCTTTCTGGAAAACAGAGTGATTGTGTACTTTGTAGGATGCATGACTACCTAGGTAGTTTAAATTTTTATTTTTAACCAATTGGTATATTAACATCTAGGGGAGAAGCAGATAAGAAATAAGCCACCTGTAAAAACAAAACAACAAAACACATGCATGCACACGTGTGCTCAAGAACACACACACACACACACACACACACACACAGCCAATTTTGTAAAAGTTCCATAAATTTGGTGTCGCCATTTCCCTGAAAGTGTGTGTACCTGTGGCAGTGGAGAGGAGAGATTGGCCATGGCCTTGCTATCTTGGATCCAGGGGTCTTTTCTCACCTGGAGTAACGGGTCTGACAGAGGCGGAGGCTGTGCTCTTGTGTGCTTAGGGACAGGACACCAGATGCATGGCTTGCTTTTCATCTACCATTTCCACTTCCGTTAGGACCAAACAGGCATATTTCAGGGTTAACAGATACAGAGGGTGATAATAAACTAACCTGGCAATGAGGCCAGTCTATTCGGAATCTCATCAAATGAGATCTTGAGTTGAGGCAAAAGTACATGTCCTTTCCCATACTGCCCAGTGAACTCTCTTCAAATCAAGATAATAAAAATCCAAGTTTCCTTTCTTTTTAATTTTTTAAATTGATTTCAGAGAGAGGCAGGGAGAGGGAGAAAGAGATCAAAACATGATCAATAAGAAAGAATAACCGATCGGTTGCTTTCTGCACACCCCACATTAGGGATCCAGTCAACAACCTGGGCATGTGCCCTTGACCAGGAATTTAACCCTGACCTCCTGGTTCATAGGTCAACATTCAGCCACTGACTCACACATGACAAGCCAAGTTTCCTTTCAATGGACATAGAAACTAGAAAAAGATTGAAATTTCAATCTTAGAATGTGTCCTAAAGTTTTTGAAGACAGGTCTTAGGGATGGTTCGCATGAAAACCTGATTATTTTATGGCTCCTAGTGATACAAAGACTTACAATGCTCAAGGTCTGTTCTAATGCTGACACTTTGGGAAACTGAGAGATTTACCTTTAAGCTGTGAATGTCTTAGTCACTTGTTGCCTTGACAACCTGACATAATTTAGCTTTCCAACCCATATATAATGAGAGGTCAAATATCCACGCTGGCATAATTCAGGAGACATTAGCTGAATTGCATGACCATGTTCTGTAACGTTCCTAGAAACTAGGTTCTCTAACTTCCTTTCAATAATCTTTGCAGGGGCCCCATTTAAAAAATATGATGCCAGCTTCAAGCCATGCCAACTCTCCACATGTTTGCAATGACCCTGTGAGCACAGAGTCATTTTGAAAGAACTGTTCATCAACAAAAACGACGGCACTCTCCTGTCCCCGGGTGAATGCTGAGAGGGAAACTGCAGTGCTTGTCCAGCTCCGTTTGCCAATCGCCTGTAACTGCCTCCCCTGGAGGCAGCCGGACCATCCTGGGAAGATAGGTTCTTTAAGAATAAAAGGGTTATACACAGTCCTCGGGCTGGGGAGCTCCTGAATGAGTGTAAATCACTGTCGTAAAACTGGGACACGGTGACGTGTTGGGAAGGTCAGCTTCCCATCTGACACGGTGCATTGCTCACTGCCTTGACTCAGAAGCAGAAGGTGGTTCATGCGTGGGATCTGGACCAGAACCTGGTGAGCCCTGTGGACACTCCCTGAAGCTGGATGGCCTGAGGTGATGGCTCATGTGATGTGCGCCAGCAACGAGGGCTACCAACCCTTCCATGCGGTGCAGTAATGGGCAGCCCAATGGTTAGACCCAAGAAAAGGAACAAGGTAATTTAGAAAGATTTTTCCTTTAGTAAGAAGCTGCTATAAACAATTGATCAGCTCCCTTTAAATGATTGGTTCCATTCATTGATTCCTCACTTCCTTGAAAAACTTTTACTGAGTGGCTGTCATGTCCTAATACTATTCTGAGTACTTGATATACAACAGTTTAATTCCAAATACTGTGAGCATTTCAGCCCAGATACCCCCAGAGTCCCGACAGAGTGAATATGCAGAATAATGTACTGAATGAATAGAAATTCAAATTTGTCAAAATTGAGTCACAATATCCTCTTCAAGGCAATAGAGACCAAACTAATTCTTTTACTTTCTGAGCTACAGTTCAACATGGAACATATGGCCATGTCCTCTTAAGACCAGAAAAAGAGTTTTAATTATTTTATCTAATATGATTATCATCTGTTTTATTTTTCTCCAAAGTTCTTATTGGAAATCCATATACATGATTCCTAGCTTTTATGAGACCGTCTCTTTCAGAAAGCTGTATTAGGGAAGCATTCTTAAAAAATCATCTTCTCCACGCAAACCTCCTACTCACCAAACACATCTTAATTCTGTGCCTTATAAAGACTCCAAAGACACATCAATATTCCCCATTCACCTCTGACCTGCTTCTGCCCACACCCCAAGCCTCCTTTTCCTTACTTTGTACTAAACCTCTGTGGCTATAAATCTAGGTAGGTAGGTAACAGACAAAAACTCATGTTTGGAGAAGTTTGAACTTTGGTTTGCTGCCGAAAAATAGAAATAAGATGGTCTAAAATGACCAATCCCCTCCAGTTAGCCCAGGAAGAGGGAGGCAGGCCCGCTGGTTGACCCGTGGCTCTGGTTCAGGCCTCATCTGAGTTTCCCAAGAACAAGCATCACCTGGCAACTTGCAAGAAGTGGACGTGGGGACCAGCAATCATTATTTTAAATCCTCCTGGTGACTCTGATCCATTCCATGTTTTAGTGATTGCTGTTCTACATGATCCCCACCCCCAATCCTGCTGCACCATCCACTGTCTAGTTTAAGGAATTCTCACATAAGAATGTTGTTTGAAGAGCCATTCCCCTCTATTAATAATCTATATTTAAAGGCATTTTTCAATCACTCAGCAACAGTCTGGACACAAGGTCATGGTAGGTGACATTTGTTCCTGGAGGCCTGGCCCTAAGAAGCAGTCACTGGGGGTTCAGGGTACGAGGTGGGGGGGGGGGCAGGAGGGGAAAGAGGGGTCACAGTGCATTTCTGAAGCAAAGAGAACCATAGTGGGTATCACTGAATCTGGAAATAAAATGTCCTTTGTCATCAGGCAGGGGACCTCCAGCACATGGTGAGTCACATGTAAGACACAGCTTCAGGTCTGGGGAATTTCCCCCCAGTAATCCAGGGCCCCGGAGTGAATTCAGAGCGACTCAGCCCAACATGGAGAAGCCACCATTTCATTCTGAAAGTCGCTTTACACACTTTGGAAACGGAGGGGGCAGGCCTGCTGCCTCATCAAGGAATACGGAAGCCACAGACTCAGCCTCTTTCTGTGGAACCTAAACCTCCAATGTTTGACGGTCGTTTTGAATGTCATTTTCTTATGACATTTTCTTAGCAGAGCTTCATTTTCCTATCAATTTAGAGAACTAACAACAAGCATCTCAAAAACAGCAAGACACCAGACTGCAAAACGGATCTCGCCTCTCTAGTCTGTTTCCCAAAACTCCGCATCAGCTGGAGCCAGGCAGCAAGGAGCTCCCCAGTGGCTGACACAGACTCTGTGGCCAGGTCCCAGGTTGGATTCCTGGCTCCACGACTTCCTGGGTGTAAACTCAGGCAATTACTTCAACTCTATTGATATTCTGATTATACTTTAAGGCAACATGTGTATAAGCATACTCTTTTAGTTAAAAGTAAGACTACACATAACATTAAGGCATGTTCAATATAAAAATCCTACATATAGCCCTGCTTTTATTAATTACTCTTCCTGAATTTTTTCCAGGTAACTTCTGTTGAGAAATGCAATACACTCGACCTTATCCCTTCTCCAAAGCATTGCATCCTGACTATGAGAAGGGCAAGCATACGTGTGTGATTATATTAATTAACAACGAATAGTAGATGGGTCCACATGATTACTGTGTCATAGACACAATTAAGTTATGACTAGCAGGCCTTGGGTTGCTAGCATACAGCACTGCAGTGTCAACATGTTTAAATGAATTCTTGACTAGATAATGATAAACAAAGTATGTTGCTGGTATACATCCTGGAGGTGTGTTCTTTCTGATTACAAGAATGCTTTTCATGACACCGGGTATCGCTAAATGAAAACTCTTGTGGAAGAAAGTATACTTGCAGTCATATATAAAGTTGTTTTTGAGTAAAACGACTTTTCAGTGCCCATATTAAATACCGTCCAAGGAAAAGATAAAAAATGAGAGGATGTCATTAAAGAGGTGACTTAAGTACAGACCATTAATTGGCTAAACTCAACCATGCCCACTAAAGGAAATCCGATTGACTCATTCATATCAAACAAGTGACCTCAGTTTGACCTCCATTTCCCAATTTTAAAAAAGCAAACCTATTTAGCTTTACAAATGTTCCCATGTCCATTCTATTTTTCTTTTGTAGAAACAGCCAGAACTCTTCTCTCTTTCTGCCTGAGAATGAACAGCTTCCAAGGATGTGTCCTGTCACATAACCTACCAGCTCCAGCAGCCGGCGATGAGCCAGCGGCTTGGCTTTCTCACCAATGACGTGGTTCCCCCTTGAAAAAGCGCCATCAATCATGTCTAGAGCGAAACTCCAGTCATTCCCTTGCTTGCACAGCACAAGCACCTCCTCACAAAACAGTCCTCTCCCCCAGGGGTCCACAGCAGTGCGATTGCCAGGAAAACAGAGTAAAACTGACGCACCCTGAGCCAGACGGCACTCGGCCGACGGAGGGGAAAACGTGCTCGTACTCACGGTGAGCTGCTCTCTGGGTCTCTGTGTCTTCTTCCTCCAGCCTTGTTCCTAAAAAGAAAAAACATTAAACTATTACAGGGAAGAACATCATAGTAAGAATATTTTACATGTTCTGCCTGTGCACACTCCTTTTTATAAACATAAAATGATAAAATGGTAAAACGTTGTGTTACGGAAAGACAGGGTTTTAGAAACCCCTTGGTTCCCCCTGAGTTCACCTCAAGGACAGGTAGAATCTGAGTTATTCTTCCCATCGAAAGTAAAAGTGCATCGGAAACCACTGCAGAGGGAAGGTACCACTGGGAAACTGAGGAAGGAAACCTTAACAGAATGAGTAAGCCTGGCCAGGGTGGCTTAGTTGGTTGGGTCTCGTCCTGTGAACCAAAAGCTTGTCCATGGGAGACCTTGGGGTGGGGGGTGGGGGGAAGTAGAGGGAGTAGGGGCTAGGAGGAGAGGAGCAAAGAGGAAAAATGGTAGATATCTGTAATACTATCAAAAATAAAATCATATTTAAAAAAATAAAATAATAAAAACATTGCCCATTCTATTCCTACTCAAGGCACATGCCCATGTTGTGGGCTCCACCCCTGGTACGGAGTATGCAGGAGGCTGCCAGTCAATGTCTTGCTCTCTTTCCCTCTCCCTTCCACATTCTCTAAAAAAAATAAAAAAATCTTTAAAAAATAAAAGAAAGAGGCCAAAAGTTAAAGGGATGGGCCTTAATTTGGAAAGAATTCATTATGAATACTAAATAATTGACATTTGGCACTTGAGACAGCATTATTAGAGAAAGAAACTTTTAATTTCTTAATTATTAATATAATTCTTAATTTCTTAATTATTAATATAATTAAGTCTTTGCAATATAAAAATATGAACTTTGATCATGCACTGGTTCAGAGATTAAGAATATCGTGCATTGCCCTGGCCAGTACTGCTCAGTGGGTACATCATTAGCCTGCACACAAAGGGTTGTGGGCTTGATTTCCAGTCAAGGAAATGTACCTGGGTTGGCCTCCAGTTGGGGTGGGATCAAGAGGCAACCAATGGATGTGTTTCTCTCACAGGGATGTGTCTCTCTCTCTCCTGTACCCGCTCTCCCATCCATTCACTCTGAAAAAGCAATGGGAAAAATACCCTCAGGTGAGGATTAACAAAAATATATAAATAGATAAACAAAAATATTGTGCATTGGAACAATGATCAAAATGGCGGTGATAGTACTACTGAAAAAAGCTTTATAACGTGGCTCATGCAGCGGAAGGCAATGTACAGACATTCTCATTCAGTCCTCAAACCAACATTTAAGCACATTCTATTTTCCCCCCCATGGGGAGTCTGTATCTGGATTCCTTTTGTCCCTTTCTTTACCCAGAGATTTATTCATTATAAGTGGCCATAACCACACATGCTTAACCACACATAACCTCACATATGGTCATTCAATGTTGTTATTTATTTTATGATCATTACACATATTAGTTTTTGGTCACTTCCTCAAAACTAATTATAATGATGCTTTTGTTTTCATGCTAGGTATAAATTTCCTTCAGACCATTTGTAAATACAGAGATAAATAAAAATCTTTATTTTAGCAGTGCCTACAAATGCCAGAGCAGGCACACAATAAATATTTATTGAATAAATGAAGAAATGAATGACTGGATGGATGAGAAGTGTCAGATGCTCTAGACCTCAATATATAGGCAGGAAGAAAGTGAATCTGTGTCTGTCCCACTGTCATCAATAACTATAAATATATCTTGCTTCCTAGTCTTCAAAGTTAAATAGTAGTACTTGCCATGAATAACAAGAGTTTTATTCTAATTTTACTGTATATTTCATACTTTCATTGAGGCAAAAACAAAAAAAACCACAATAAACCACTTGATATTTCCATTTATATTACTGTAATTAACTTATTTAAATTAAATAATCCACATAAGACTTAACACAAATTATAGCACATACTAAGCTCTTAAAATATAGGTAGGTGATAAAAATTACCTAAAAAGGTACTAGAAACTTTTAATTTCTTAAAGTATTATTGATTTCAGGAATATTTCTCTTTTTTAAAGATTTTTCAATTGATTTTTAGGGAGGGGTAATGGAAAGGGAGAGAAAGAAACACCAACATGAAAGTGAAACATGGGAAGGCTGCCTCTTGCACACCCCAACTGGGGATTGAGCCAGCAACCTGGGCATGTGCCCTGATTGGGAATCGAACTGGCAACTCTTTAGTGCACAGGACAATGCCCAACCAACTGAGCCTCACCAACGGGGAGGCACATTTCTTTTTAAGTGTAATATGATCATAGGGCTGTCTTTAAAAATTTGGTAACAAACTTACAAAAGGTCTCAGAGTGAACATTTGTCTTCAATCTCTCCCTATATTACCCAAATATAATACATGTTATACAGCACATGAAATACTGCTATTCACCCAGACTAGACCTCTAACTATTGAATCAAACTGAGTCTGAAGAGTCTGGGTCATTAAGTAGACATATATTCCACCATCAAATCTTACTTTCAAATATAATTTGATGAATTACACCGAGTAACATAAACCATAAAATATTATGCTAGGCAGTCCCTCTCAACTCTTGTTGAAATAGCACAATTGTATACCAAGCATTGTGTCTGATGGATACTGAATAAGACACTGTCAAATTCTTCCAGAAGGAAGCATGGCCTGTGTTGATGGAACACAAAAGTCTAGTCAATGAATATTCAGTAGCTTTACAAAAAGTGATTGGATTTTCAATTGCATTGAAAATGACTATTCCAATCAATAGCCCATTATTTTGAAGGACATAGTGTATTTCATAAATATGGAGCACAATAATAATGCTATTGTCAATAGGATAGAGGTTAATTGCAAAAGCAGGAGGAAGGCCAGTGTCTTCTGGGTAACATTCAACATAAATGGTCAAGTAATAGCAAACATTTGTGCATTGCAAGAAATGTTTCCAAATTAATCATGTACAAAATTGAAGGCTATTATAAGTGTTTTCCACAAACACTATGGACAAATATTAAAATGATATCTGGGAAACTACCAACAACTAATCATCCCAAGTTCAAAATATGATAAATTATTATATTTACTCTCAAAATGACTGTAAAATTTTTATCTTTTCCAATGCGCTCTATTGTTAAGTAATACAGTCTTCTGCAGATTTCTCATTTTACTTAACAATTCACATCAATCATATATACATTTATGTAAATTAGCTAAATTTGTATTTACCTGGGATTAATTTAGATACACATATTTATTAAAGCTAGAAAAGGGGAAATATGAAAATAAGAATAATACAATCAAATTTCAATATTGCTTTTAGCTATTGAGTATTTTAGTTTTGTAAAGATGTTCTTAGGTTTACACTTACTTTATTGACATTTGAACTACCAAAATAATGTATTTAGATCAAATAATGTGATGTCATATAAAGGAAAAAAAATCTCTCTCTCTTTTTTTTAATTCTATACCCTCTCAAATGTAACCACCATCACAACCTGGCATATATTATTTCATGTATTTTTCTCTGTACATGTGAGCATATCATTGAAAATAATGCAGAAATCAGCATAACTGAACAAATGCCCTAAGTGCTGGCTGACTTCTTTACATCTCTTTCGGGATTTCAAAGGTGACATCACTGGTCAGAGTTATGCATGTTCAAAAATTATGGGTAAATATTTTATTATCAATTATTTTCCAAAAATGTTTAAAGCTTCATATTTTACCAGTAATATGTATCATGATTTAATTATTACCCAGGTATTTTTAATATATTAGTTAGATTTTAGTTAAAACAATATAAGAGGGCAACAAAATAATAAAATAATATAAGAAGACTAAAATAAGACTATTTAATGTTCAATATGTAATAGTGTTTATCTAGTATTCCCAAGAGATTCTACTAAAAACATTAGAATTAATCATTGAATTGGTAATGTTTGAATGTAAAATAAATATGCAAAAATAAGCTGTTTTATTATAATAATAATAATAATAATTATTATTATTATTATACTAGCAAAACCCAGTTAAAAATGGCATGGGAAAAAAACACACATTCACAATAAAACTTAAAAAAAATAAAATAGCTAAGAATAAATTTAACAATTAATATATAAGACAAATAAAAATTTCAACACAATTATGTTGAAGACATAAAAGCTAAATAAAAGGAAGAATATATCTGTTCTCATATAGAACAGATATACATCCATTCTTTGTCAAGTAACATTTGCTTAAGGCAACTTGTATTTGAATCTAATGTGTTATGTTTAAATTGGAAAAATGATTGAAAATTGTATGGATAATACTAAGTGTGGTGAAACTGTCCCATTTTTCCAGATAAAGAAAGACAGCCACTAAACCCACCAGCTATGACAAATCCCGAATTTTGATGAAAAACATGAATGTACAGACTCAAGATGTTCAATAAAGCTCAATTATGATTAATGCGAATACAAGGAAACCATACCTATGCATATTATAGTGAAGCTGCTGAACACCAATACAGAGAGGCAAGCCTAGAAAGTAGCTAGAGAAAGGCACACATTTCAGCCAAGGAACACGAGCAGTGGCTGGCATCTTTAAAGTGCTGGGAGGAAATATCCTTCAGGAATGATGGCGGAGTAAAAATGAAGAATGCAGGGAAGATCACAGAGACAAAGGGCTTTTCGCTGGCAAACATGCTCTACAAGAATCGCAAAATGGGCTTTTCCGGGTGAAGAAGATTACCTCAGCTGGAAACACACACTTGGTGAAAGAACTATATACAACTAGAAATTGGAACTCTGAAGGCAAATGTAAGAGGATAGTTTTACTCTTTATACCTTTAAACATATGTAATTGTTTAAAGCCAAAACTCCAGGCATGCTCAGAGATGCTGCAGGTGTAGGTCCAGACCACAGCAATAAAGCAAGCATCGCAATAAAATAATATTTTTGTCAGTGGAGGGTCTTGCCTCCTTCAATTTGTAAGAAAACAAAACATCTGTGAAGCACAATAAAGCAAAAAGCAATAAAATGAGGTATGCCTATATAACACATAGGTTCATAATAGCTGTAAATACAATATATATGACAAAAATAATATAAAAGACCAAGGTGGAAAAGTATGCTTGCAAAGTTCCTATTTTTAAGAAAAGTGATACAATATTAACTCCAAGTAGAATATATATTATTGATATAATCCATGGAACAAACACTAAGAACATAACACAAAGAGATATAACTAAAAAGTCAATAGATTTTTTTAAAATATCTTAAAAATAGCCCAAAAGAAGGCAGATTAGAAGGAATAGAAGGCAGCCGGATCCATAATTCTCTCTCATCATTGATGTTTCTACCTCTTTCTCCCTCTCCTTTCCTCTCTGAAATCAATAAAAATATATATATTTTTTAAAATTAGAATCAGGATCTAGTCAGTGGCCAAAGGTTTCAAACAAACATCTTTCAGCATAGCAATCCCAGAAATCTGTGTCTGAGGCTTATCTATAGAATGTTTATTATTCCTTAGAGAATAAGTTACCAGAATTGGCCAAAGTTAGGACACCGATCAATATCTATATTTAGAGGGCTCAATGTCTTCTCAGAAAAAAGAAAACAAGAGGAAAATTACCCTTGACAGTCAAAAACAATATCTCCATCATGGCTCTTGGGATACGCATGAGAATATGAAATCAGCTTTGTTATATCAAGCGCTTTTGTGTAACTCTCTATACTGTGTGCTATAAATACATCCACGGGTCAGTCCCTATATGACCCAGAGATTTGCATTCTTTGAAAAACCCCATTTTCATTTAAAATGTATACTTCACTTCAGTACTAATACAATGAGCTAGATATGTTGAGATAGAACATTGGGGGTGCACACCTGGAATTTTAAACCACTGTACTGATAACAGGGCAGACTTCTGGGAGGGTACTTAATGGACTGCAAAAATAGGAACAAAAAAAAAAAAATTCTGGACCAGGGAGTGTAAAATTGAAAGTGATAAGATACAAAGAATTCTGACCACATATTTAATTCAATCTCATAATAGTTCTTAAAACATCATTATTCAGGAAATCATATTAAAAAAAAAAAAGGCAAAGCCTAGTAATCAATAAAGAAACTTAAAAGAATACAAATCAATAGTCTAGTTCTTTTCCAAAAACAGAAGCCACAAAACTGAATCTCATCTCATTTTGGTCAATAGTTGTTTAATATCACTTTGAAAAACCATAGAAGATTGCTATTGTAAAGATGAATAAATGGGATAAAATCTTGCAAAATCAATAGCATCATTTTTTCTTAGATTTATAAATATGTTTTGGGCATCTTTTTCAAGACCAGAGACTAACTGGATATAACATATATTCAACTGATTATTCACAATCTGAAAATAAGTAATAAATCTTTATATTCCTGAGATAGTTATTTCATAAAAATTCACAAGCTATATGTAATTGTGTTAGGCCAAATATGAGTGCATAAAATATTCAGCTTTCTGAATTTAATATGATTTGTTTATACTGCTATCTAGTTTAATTAGCTTCCAATCTCACAGAGAAATGCTAAAGCTTTAATGTCTAAACAAAATGCACAATGAAAACCCAGGCAATTTTTAGTATCCACGACTGTACCTATCAAACCCGAGCAGGTCGCTGGGATTCCCGTGGGAAGGTGAGACTGGTGGTTTGCATGTGGAAGAAATGAGAGCCTGTGGGCTTTGGGGTGACGTGTTGCTGCACATGCTAACGGGTGCAGCAAGAACTATGGATGCTGTGGGCAGAATATGTACATCCCAACAGTTACAAAACAAGCGGCTTTTCAGACCCCGCTTCCCCTATGCAGACAAAACCTCCGGCGGAGAAAGCCTTTTCCGGACAGGACTCACTATGGGTAACTAATCTGATGTCCAGCGGTGCATCTTGGGAGCATGAAAACAAAATCACCCCAAAGCACAGAGAAAAAATAGAAGAACCTGGCCACCCCACAGCACAGCGGGTTAGCCACCCCAGGCCCGGGTGACACCTCCGACTTCTTCCCGTGTAGAGGCAGAAACCTGCACCTGCCTAGCCCACTGCTGTGGGGCTGCTATTACTTGTGGCCCAATGCAATTTGAACTAAAATGTCTGTGTAACTGCCTCCACGTTCCTCCTGTAACGCCTTCGGAGTGAGATGGGGAAGGCAATGAGGACAGAAAGTGAGGAGGGAAGGAGGCAGAAGGAGGAAGGAAACTAGATAAACGAAGTGAGATCAAGGATGACAGGCTTGTTTCTCCTCAAGGTACATCTTCAAAAATGTCCACAGAATAAGAAGACAGACCATAACATTGAATCTTCTGCAAAAATATTCATTATATTTGCCAAGTATGTGTTGGAAATATTTGTGTTGGCCCTTGTGGAAAAAAACAAAACTCTACCACATGTTGAAGGCATTTCTCATAAGCCATTCTTTTACTTGTGCTCCAAATCCTGCTCGGTCACATTTGCTTTATTCTGTTTGCTAATTGTTAATGTGATAAGCTTGATCCATATTCATAAGTGAGACTAATTTGTAGTTCCCTTTTTTTGTACAATAAATATTAATTTTTTACAAAACTATAAATTATTTATCAGGGATTTCCTTATTTTTCTCTGCCTTTATATATTTTAAATAGCACTAATATTACCAATTGAAAAGATTAGATAAAATTAATATATGAAGTGCTCTCTTGTCCATCTTGAACATTTGTATTAACTATTTTGTTTTTAGGCTAATTGGCCATAACATTTGCCTGTTTGCTGTAGGGTCATCTTTTTTTTTTTTTTTTTTTTTTAATTAATAGACTTAGAATTGTTTTTAGGTTTGTAGAAAAATTGAGCAAAAATGTACAGATTCCATATCCTTTCTCCCTTCTCTCTCTTCCCTCCCCCAGAGTTCTCCTTATGATTAACATTCTGCTTTAATAGAGTATATTTCTTCTAGCTGATGAGCTAATGTTGATAATTATGAACTAAGAGCCATCGTTTACATTAAAATTCACTCTTTGTGTGGGTTTTGACAAATGTAGAGTAATATGAACTTCCCGTTATAGAACCATACAGAATAGTCTCACTGCCCGAAAACTGTTTCTCTCTCCCTCCCTCAGCCCCACCCAGGCTTGTTACTGTCTCCGTAGTCTGTGGTCCAGGTTGGAATCAGACGCTATGTAGCCTTGCGCCGTGGCTGCTTTCACTGAGTGACATGCGTGTAAGTCCCTGGATGTCTTTTGACACAAGGTCTCACGCAGCCCGTGCAGAGTTGCTAATGAAGAGACACTGAGGCCTCGTGACAACCTAACCGCTCGCTGGCCATGTGAGAGCCACCCTGGGAGCGGCCCCTCCAACTCTTATCGGACCTTCACTGACTCCACTCCACCCGGCTGCCATGTCCCAGGAGCCCCAAATGCACTCCGCACATTCACCCTTCTCACCCCAGAAACCATGAGAAACAACTTTAAAGACGTTTGGGGTGATTTTATCTACAGCATCGCTCTTCACCCCAGGGCCATCAGTCCCTCGAAGGTATGACTTGCTGTTTCCCATATGTCCTGGCAGGAACAATGTCATCACGGTGTTTTCGGGAGTCTGTGCTGTCTCCCGAGGACCTGCTTCATCCCCACCTTCCTTGGGGACTCGGGGTGGCTCTGCTCCCCTCCATTTTCCTGTCTCTGTGCTCCAGGACGACTCGGTAACATTGCCGTTAGAAGACTTCAGTGTTCGTTGTGGGGTTTTTTGTTGTTGTTGCTGCTGTTTTGTGTCTTTGTTTTACTCGAGTCCATATTTCTCTAGTAATTCTGCATTACTGGGTACAAGTTTTAATTAGCCAAGCTGATTTTCCTGTGTGTGGAGCCAATCAGAAGGGCGATTATTTAATTATTTATTCATCTATCCGCTGGCCTTGTTGGTCCCTGCGGCATCACTAAGGTGTACACAGCTACGGGATTAGCCAGATGGCGAGTCTGCAGATTAAGGGCAAAGCCTTAGCCACTACTGAGGCGCTGCAGTAAGTCTTGCCTGTGGGTCTTTCCATTTTTTCCCCAACGTCCATATAGCCCCTCCCTCCATTCCCTGCCCCCACACCCTGGTGTTTGGGAAAGACCCTGCTTGCTCTTTTAATTCTGGCCTATAATTCTGACGCTCTTACCGAGGGCCCTTGCATTTCTCCCAGCTCCCAGTAATTCCAGAAAAGCTCCCTCCACTCCCCCTCCTTCTCCATGAAGGCTTTGGACGTTTTGGGCAATTCTAGGCCATTCCTGTTCCCTGCATCACCCTCTAAAATGTCTATAAATCCTGAGGTCTCAGCAATCCCAGGGGAGCTGCCAGTGTCAGCAGCCACTTGGCTCAGGAGGCAAACAGCCCACATTTCTGTAGCTGGGAAGAAGGAGGACCAAACCAGGCTCCCATGCCCAGGACTCCCCTATTGGTGTTGAGATGAGAAAGGACTATGCACAGTATTACAACAAACCACCAAAACGCAAGCAGCTCATATGTTTTCTTCGCTTTGAATCTCACAGTGTCTGCAGGTTAAGTCTGAATGGCAGGAGTCAAGGCTTTAGCTGGGCTGCAGATTTCCAGCTGGAGGCGCCAGGGAAAGACCTGCCTCCTGGTCAGGGAGGGCTCTGGCAGAAACTGCCCCCTGCAGAGGGCGCACTGTGGTCCTCACTGAGCTCACCACTGTCAGCTCGGAGCCAGTGCGCCTAGAGGCTCCCACACTCCCCTCAGGTTTTCCATTTTGCCCTGCAGTTCAGGTCGGTCAGTCAACTCTCTCTTATGTTTCTAAACGCCCCACCTTTCTCTCTGCCATAGCCTTAGAGTTCCCTACCGGTGAGGAATCGTGTGATTGCCTTGGACACACCAGATCATCCATTACAGCCTCCCTATTTTAAGAACCACATTAGTTACATCTGAGTATTCATTCTGTCATGTCATGTAACATACAAATCCTATGAGTTAGCACATGGATGTCTTTGAAGGCCATTTTGTTTAACAGGAGACATTTCAATATTGTTGGGAATTACCATATCAGAATGACTGAGCATACCGTCTCCAATTGCTTACAACTGAATACTGCATGACGGCATAAATGTTTGATCCAATCACAAGTAAATTTAGAAATCACGCCTGGCAGATCTATACGCAGGAGCCGTCGGGATGCTGGTGATGACATGCTCAGAGGCTGTGGGCCATATCATTTAGAGTTCTGGCGGAATATTTCTCACTAAAGCCAGAATGAAAGAAACAAAAACAGGGAAGTGGGTTTAGCTGCTCTTTTCCATCGTATAAAAGAATATTACACACCCCATGTCCTTCTCAGTGAACACAGACAAATGATTAGTATCTGTTAAAATAGCATTGTGGTTCCTTTCCTGTTTCTGAACTGAACTCCCCCATCCCACAAGTATTTTATTAGGACAAATTCCAAATTATTAGCTCTCCTCTACTTTTTCTTCTTTATTATACATGAACCCCCTCCCTGCAGAGTCCTGCACTGTGACCCCTGAAGTTTGCACCAAGGACTCGCTGGCTTTCACAGTCCAGGGGGCCCAGCCCCAGGGGCTCCTGGAGAAGGGAGAACCCGCAATCAGCCGACGGTGCAGGTGAAACAAGGTGTGCAGCCAAGCTAAGGGCACAGACTGGCTCTTACACCTTCCACACAACCCAGGCTCCCTAATTTACAGTCAGCTTCACTGATGTTAGCAAGCCACGACATTTCAATAATCTACTATTATTTTAATGTAGCTCATTGGAGGCCTGGGAGGCCATTCCCAGAAAATAAAGGTCCCGTTGAGGGTCTGAGGGACAGGCACCTGTGTTTTCATGACAGTGACATCTTCAAGACGCTCATTACATCCAGTACAGGTGGAGGAGGCCGTGACATCATCAGGACTTGTCTGCATGGCAGCGACTGTGGAAAGACCGCCCTTGAGGAGGGCTGGCATCAAGGGTCTTAGCTGTTGGATGCTGATGTGCATCAGCTACTGCCTCTGACAGACCTGACCTCTGAACTTTAACTGCCTCCTGGTTTCTAGACCACAGAGGTTCAGATCCACTGGCTATCTTGTGTATATAATGGCAATTTAATATCGTTACAACGCTTCCAAATCTCAGCAGCCATTCCCCTTTATTATTATATTAGTAAAATTATGTAATTAACATGACATTTAAAAAATTGTTGCTATTTCTATAAATATATTTTACCTTTGTGATCAACAAAATGACTGTTCCTCATTTTTAAAAAGATTCATTAGCCCATTAACCTGTATAGTGTACAGCATAAACTTCAGAAAATTTTATCTCACTTTTATCCTACACATGATTGCATTTATTTATTTCCTAGATCATAATTATCTCCAAACTTTTAAAGTAGTTTAAAAAAAAATGGAGGAATATATTTTTTATTTTAAATTTTTAAGACAAATTTACAGTTTTGAATTATGTTGAATTTACAGGTAAAAGTTCAGTGTGTTCAGAAACCCTAGGCAAATGAATACAAGTTAGGCAAATTAATAAAAGTAAATAAGTTATGAGAATAAAATATATATCACACTAAACTAATAATGTATTTGTAAAGCTAAATGAAACAAAGTACTAAGGAAGATGCAGTAAGCAATTAACAGTGTGCAAAATAAAATTAATTCTTTGAGAATAAAAAAAATTTGCTCTAAACTTATGAAGATTACCAAGGAAATATGCTTTATGTTTAACAACAGATGCTACTATTGCCAACAGACTGTGTCAGAATAATGTAATATAAGCAAGACTTTTGTTGATTAAATGAATATGTACTTACTCATTTTCAAATTTTAATTTACTGGTAGCTTTTAAAGCATGCAACAGATTTTTCCTTAAAAGGATAATTCAATTTATATAAGAAATTGTAGGGAATTGAAATTGTAGAAAGATACTCAGGGAATTATGAGTGTAAAAAAGAATTACTTATCTTTTTAAAAGAATATATACTTTCTGACCTCCTCAATGTTAGATTTTTATAAAAATGAGGTCATAAAAATAACAATATTTGTTATATTTTTAATTCTTAGTGAGAAAATCATTCTGAAGAATTAAAAAATTTATCAATGCATTTCAAAAGGGGTTTGTTAGTAATGATAATGTTTCTTGTAATTCAAATAACAGATTTATAAGTCAAGCTAATAGATATAAAACTAACATAACTAACTTTAACAGAACATAACATAGCAAGCCTATTAACCTAAACATATCTTATATGTTATTAGGAATTTTAATGTAGTTACTCTAGAGCCCAAATTCTAATCTAGCTTTTTACATATTTTGTAGATATTTGCAAACATATTTCTAACCTAAATAAAAATTAGAGTCTCAAGTTTCCTCTTTATAACTGATACTAATTCTGGTTGGAGAAACTGAGCTTCCATTAACTATAGCTGAAGTAATAAGAGAAAGAGAAAGCAAGGAGGGCTCTGAGACCAGCTGTGTGTGGCGGGTGTCTGAGCAGGAAGGAGGGTGCAGAAGACCTGGCTGGAGGACATAAGGAGAATGAGTGTTATATATTTTCAGGGGGCCTTTCAGTGTGCAATTATCTTCACATAATAACTGTCCAGTTGCATGCCTTATTCAAAGCAAAGAACCTAAGAGTGGCATTTTAGGTCCAATTACAAGTTCAATAAAAATAGCAAATATGCCGAAACCGGTTTGGCTCAGTAGTAGAGCATCGGTCTGTGGACTGCAAGGTCCCAGGTTCAATTCCGGTCAAGGGCATGTACATTGGTTGCGGGCACATCCCAAGTAGGGGGTGTGCAAGAGGCAGCTGGTCGATGTTTCTCTCTCATCGACATTTCTGGCTCTCTATCCCCTCTCCCTTCCTCTCTGTAACAAAAATTAATAAAATATATTAAAAAAAAAGAAAAAGAAAAGAAAAAGGAACAGCAAATGTAGGCAGGGGTAACTTTTTTTTTTTTTTTAAGAAGTGTACCAAATTGCTTTATTTTATTTTTTTTTATCTTTTAAATCCTGACCCAAAGATATTTTGACATTGATTTTTAGAGAGAGTAGAAGGGAGGAGGAGGAGACAGAGAGACAGAGAGAACATCAACGTGAAAGAGACATATTGATTGGTTGCCTCTTGCATGTGCTCTGACTAGGGCCTGAGCTGGGAATTGAGCCCTCAACCTAGGTATGTGCCCTTGACTGGAATCAAACCCAAGACATTTCAGTTTGCAGGCTGACGCTCTAAACAGGCTAGTAACTTTCAACACCATTCCAAACACATTACCTGGGCAATAATTGAGCCCACTCTCCTTATCAAATGCTTTAAATAAAAAACAATAATGTAGGTCTCATTTCCTTGAGATAAAAATCTTTCATTGCTGCATCTTGATGAGTACAAACAGAAAATGACTTTTTTTTTTTTTTAACCCGAGGACTAGTGCACAAATTCCTGTACCACTGGGGTCCCTCAGGTTGGCTTGTGGGATGGGTTCCAAAACCGCTCTCTGACATCCTCCAAGGAGTCCCAGATCATGACAGGGCACAGGCCAGGTCGAGGGACCCCCATGGATGCACAATCAGGGATAGGGAGGGACATGAGGGTTGGCCAGCTAGAGAGGGGTTAGGGGAGTGCTCCAGAGCATATCCAGCCCATTTCACTCAGTGCTGACTGGCCAGACCCCAGCAGCAAGCTAACCTGCTGGTTGGAGTGTCTGCCCCCTGGTGGTCAGTACGTGGCATAGCAAGCGGTTGAGTGGTCTTGGCATATCATTAGCATATTACACTTTGATTGCTTGAACAGATGACCAGACAACTGGACACATAGCATATTAGGCTTTTATTATATGGCATATTCAACCTAAGCTTTTATTGTGCCTGTATATTAACAGAAGTGTTTGAGTGTGTTGTATTTTTTCTATCGTGTTTTTTAAATTACTAAGACAGATGTACAGGGTGCATTAAAAATGAACATAATCTTTTCCCAAGTTCTTAATGGATTAAGTTGAGTTTGAAGTATTGATCAGCAGGAGAATCCATAGAGTAGCTTAAGGGAAGGTCATTAGGATTAGCTAAGTAGAAATATTATAAAACGCACTGAAGTTGTGTACACTTTGTCCAAACTATGGGCAGGAAAAGGGATAGGGAAAGAGAACCAGTAAGTAGCACTTGAAATATTAGGGTTTGACAGGAACACATTCTCTGAACAATTGAGTTAACTATCTCTTTTGTCCTTACAAAAGACCTGCCCTCCAGACAGTGCTGGAATACAATGACAGCATTCCTCACAGGATGCTGCTTAGTTGAATCTTGTGGGAGACTTTCTGGGGCATTAAGGAAATGATGGTGCCACAGGCAAAGGTAGAATGGGTATCAGCACAATGGTCAGAATTGCAGAATCCAGCCCTACCCCTCACGCCAACCTACTGAATCAGAAGCTACAATTTAACATATTTCAAGGGGATTTGCATGAACATTAAAGTAGGAAGCGTTGCTCTTCAGAACATCTGCAAACTGCTGATTAGTTGCTAGGACACTGGTCCATTCAGCCTGGGCAGCAAATCCCTTAGGCACTTATCTGTTGCCTCACTCATTCTCCTCCTTGGCCCTGATGAGGTGAGTCTAGCACGACCCGAATGAGACAGAAGCTGAGGTCCAGCTGGATCCCAGCAATCTAAGCACCTGCTGTATACAAGTGACCCCCGACCCTGCCCTTCCCATCACCCGAAGTAGGTGAGGAAATGGGCCTCAACAGAATGTACATCTTCAGCTAAGCTGACAATACGAAAATGTTTTATTCAACATTTCTCAACACAACACCACAAGCTTACACAAATCAAAAGGCTTCTTCTTCTTCTTCTTTTTTTTTTTTTTTAAATAAAGGCTAATACACCATTTTCTTTAGAGATAAAGAAAAATGTTACTAATACATTTTTATGAATCCCACAAATAAATATGTTAGTATATTAATTAGATACTGTTTCTTGGTTCTAAATAGAAATATTATCCTATTAATGTTTAATGCTCTATGAAAGAAAATAATTCACAACTAAGCTGTTTAATTTCTCATTTTCTGCTTGCAAGTCTTAAGTAGATTTTACACATTATAATAAAAGACCTTGTCAGAGCTTCTTATTTCCTGAGGATTTAGCAAAAAAATAATAAATGCACTTTCCTGAAGTTTCAAGCTCTGGTAATCACCTTTAATAAACTGTGTTTCAGTTCCTTCTCAGTCAGTCCTCCGTATTCATTAAAGGGGTTCTGTACCGAGAGCCCAGAGCCAACCCCATGCATTCTCCATCAGTCTCCTCGTGGGCTGCCCTCAGAGCAACGCTTAGTGGATTGTCTGACATGACATTGCCCCCTCTGAAAGGGCCCATGGCTAAACAACCTTTCCTCTTTGAAGGAGATTCAGGCCTGGAAACTTTTCAGCAGAAAAATATTTCCAAAATAATACATTTTTATTCTGTGCTTTACCTAAAGCTAGAAATGAAAAAATATAAATCATTTTCTACTTACTTGTAAGAATAGAGGTTATATTAAACTTAGAAAGTTATTTCGGAGATGAAAATGCTTTATGCTAACAATGGAATAAAGAGAATTCTGGGGGGGAAAATAGCTTTTCTTCACTTGAGCAGATACTTTTTTTAAAATCTAATTGTAGAGATTAGCAGATTCAGAAATTAGAGTAATCATATTTTAAATATAGAGTTTATATACATTTATTATAGTTACTAAAAACCAAGTATTTAATAATAAATTACTTTGTTTTTACACAAATTTGTATAAAAACAACTTTTATATAAATAAACTTCCAGAAATAGTTCTTTGCAAATAATTTAGTCAATATCATAGAAATAATTAACATGACACAGACATTATCTGAAATTTTAAAGTATTTATAAATAGTAAAATGGTTAATCATTTCTAAAATGCATTTCTCATAATTATTACAACAAATAAGCATTTTGAGATGATAAGAATATATAAGAAACTGCACATGCTAACCAAAAGTTTTTATACAAACTTTTTATTGTTATTATTGCTGAATTCTTGGTTCAAGATGGCACAAATATAAGTGATTAACAAAATTATGTTTTTCAATTATGCTACAGAAATCCTGGAGCTGAGAGAGAGGTGCAAGGATGTCATGACAGAGAAGCAGGCGGCCACTGTAGCAACCTTCTGAGGGGAGGCTACAGTCTGGCAAGACTGGAGGTAAACGTGGCCTTTGGTAACTGGGAAGGTGGACCAGGAGCCTGGAGAGCCTGACATTCCGAGGGAAGTGGGTGAGGCCAGATCCAGACGCTTAGTGTGGTGACAAACTTGCAAGGAAAGCAATAGTGAACACTCATATGTGGGGCCCTGATTGCTAGCTATTGCCAAGATAATATTGCTGCCTAGCAAATCCTCAGGAAACGTAAACGTTAAGTGTTTGTTCATCAGCTCTCTGTAGACCAGTGGGGAGGGGCTTGGAAGCACACTGTGTGGCAGGCAGCCCTGGGTACGCCGTCTCACTGGGCCACTCAGCGCGGCCCAGTGGTCTCGCACTTCCTCCTGGGCTGCGCCAGGCATTCTCCTGGCTCTGGCGGAGTCCCCAGGAGGAAGCAGGCTGTGCAGGCTCCTGTAGGTAGGTCTCTGCTGACATCACGTGTGCTGGCCTCTCTCTGGCCAAACAGGACATGTGGCCGGGTCCGGAGTGCAAGTGGGAGAGACTGGGAAGTGAAAGATGGAGTGAGGGTACAGGGAGACTCCTGACTAACCCACTCAGGGCCCCAGGCTTTCAGAGGCCTCGGGGCACCCATACAAAGAGGAACAGGCAGGACCATTGCCCAAATACTTTTCTAAAAGCCAGTCAAGCCTCGGAGATGCCCTGGCCTGGAGGCTCAGTCAACCGGAGGGTCGTCAGTTCACCAGGGTTTATTCCCGTTCTGGTCCCATACCTAGGCTGCTGGTTTGATCCTGGGTTGGGACACATAAGGGAGGGAACCAATCCATGTTTCCCTTTCTCTCTCCCTCTCTCCCTCCCTCTCTCTAAATATATCCTTGGGTTAGAATAAAAAATAAAAATAAATAAATAAAGACTTCAAGCCAACAGTCGAAGGTCTGTAGCGGGGCCTTACCTTCCTACCGCACCCGCTGTTTGAAATGGCCTCAGCGTCACTGTGTTAGGGTCCCTAAGGGCAGCCTAGAGGATCCGCCAGGGGAAGGTAGGACTCAGAAAAGCCATTATATATGTGATAATCTTTACTACAGAAAAAGGGTACAAATCAGCAAGGAGGAGAAGTGCACTGGACAAATTTTCACAAGAAACCAGGTCTAAGAGTCGGGTAAGCTTTCTCAGATAAATTGCATGGATGTCCTTAATTTTTCTAATAACGACAAATGACAATACAAGCAAAGTGCTGTCCACCAGGAAGATCACCCAGCCTTCCCATCCAAGGTGTCTGTGGAGGTGAGCCGTGAAGGCACGTGACGCCTGTGTGAGTGAATTCGGTACTCATATGTCAGTCCTCACAGTGAACCCAGGAGACCACCGTGACCCCGTCATTAGTATGAACGGTCTGATCCGATGGAACTACATGGCACAGGCTCAGGAATGCAAAGCAGGTGTGCCCTGCTGGTAACAGGTCAGAATGAACTCTTTGCTCAAACTGCACTAGCCTCCACTTTCAGAGGCACAAAAACACATATGTGTATGCATGTGTGCAGGTTTGTATGTACATGTATATGTGCATGCATGTTATACATACATGTATATCTATAGCATATATAACATGCATACAATAATGATTTAAATACCTATAATAGGCAGATAAAAGATGACAATGGGTGACAAATATATAATTGCAAGCATTTCTCCCACTAGAAAGGAATTACTGTACTGCTGAATTAAAGGTAGCTATCTCCTAAGATTTCAAAAGTTAACAGTGAAAAAGATACTGAGAATAATTCTTTAGTTATTCTTGCTTTAATGCTGCATGTAAAAAAATAAAGTAATTCACTCTACAAGGAGCTGAATAGTTTCTGAATTAATAATTCCAGCGTCTACATCCAGTCTTTGTAATTCATCTGACACTTAGCTTGGTAAATGGCATACTTTACAATCCACAACTCTAAACAAAACAAAGAAATACCCAAAGGAAAATAAGAGGTATTATATATCACACAATTTTTACATTTTATTATTGTTAAAAATCAATTTTTATAGTTTCATTATGCAAGAATATTCTGAAGACAAAACACAATTTTTTTTTAGTTTGTTATGAATAGTCCACGATTAAAATGAAGTCCTCCAGTGGCTTTTATTTCTCTACTAGTCTCACAGGACTATTCAGATAGGGCCCACGCCAGTAATAATGATACTGATGATAATTAGAATCTTTTATGCTGATAAAAGCCCGAGGTGGAAGCAATGGACATTTAAATTAGGTCATACAATGATCCAATTGAGGGAGGTTTTCAATTGCCCTCTGTAATAAGTATTTGTGGAGCCTTGGCTAAATTTGAAGGCATTAATCTGTTCCCGAAAAATATCTCCTGAAAGATAAGATGTTTTAAGAACTTACAATAAGGCTTTATCTCCCTGGTATTTCCTGTGTGGAGCTCGTGTATAATACAGCTTTTGCTGTGGGAATCACAAACAGCTCAGCCAGAACCCGCAGAGAGCCAGGCATAGTCCTCACACTAGCCCAAGACAGACTGTCTGAGGAGATTTGTGTAATTACTTTCCTGTTACATAGATAAGAAAATTAAAACAAGGAGAGTATAGCAGCTTGCCCCAACGGTAATTAGAGGTAGAGTCCAGATTGAAAAGTCCGGCTCTAAAGCACTTGAATTAACTTACATTCAAACAGTTTCTGAAGCTCTAGTGCTACCTTTTCAGGACCTTTAATATCTGCCTTCAAATACTTGATTTGTTTCTATTTTCTTCTATAATCATCATAGACATATTCAATCAAAATATAAATAAAATTTAAAAATATGTACAACTAATATTATAGTCCAGAAGCTACTATATGTTAAATAAAAGAATTACTACAAATTAATTAGCAAAATACCAAATACGAATAGAAATAGAAAATAAATAGGATTTGTGTAAACAATGAATGCTTTAGAAAGGCCCATGGTTTCCACTATAAATAATCAATTGGTATGATCCATAAAAGAAACTAAAAGTTAAGAAGGCTTAAATGGACTTTGGTCGAGAGGTTAACTATGCCATTACTAATTTCCCTGTTTTCATGACAAATCCTAATACAGAACAGATCCCTCTTTCCTTTTAAAATTTTTGATTTCAGAGAGGAAGGGAGAGAGAGAGAGGAACCAATGTTGAGAGAGAATCATGGATCAGCTGCCTCCTGCATGCTCCCTACTCAAGCCCAAGAGCCTGTAGCCCAGGCATGTGCCCTGACAGGGAATCAAACCATGACCACCTGGTTCATAGGTTGATGCTCACCCTCTGAGCCACACCGGCCAGGCTCTCTGTCCTTAATCCTTCCTGAAATCACGGAGGAGGAGCCACACCCTATGTAAAAGCCCTGGCCATCCGCACTGGCACACCTTCACTTCCCCATTTGTGCAGGCACCGGTGCTACAGCAAGTCAGTAAGTCTGCTGTGACTTCAGGTTGTCCCTGGAGATCTTCAGACACAAGGCTCATCAGGCTCACACACACGGAGGGCTCAGCTAGAAAGACTGATTACCAAATGCTGGTCGCCCCGCAGAGTAAGTGCCGCTTTCCTAGCTTCTGGAATGAGTGCACATTGGTATGCCCCTTTGGAAAACTCTTCAGCTACAGCTACCTCAGGTAGATATATACCTGGTCCATGTCCTGTTTCATCTGAGGTTTACATCAAAGAGATAAGAGAATACCTATCCACTAAATGACAAGGGAGGGAAGTTCTTAGCTCTTTTACTCATAATAACATCAAGCTGGAGCAACCAAAAGCCCATCCCCACCCTCAGCATAAAAGAATGATGGACTTACTGAAAATCACACAGAAACCAGGAGGAATAAACTACACTTATAATTACAACACAGACTAGACTCTGAAACAACAATGAGCAGAGAAAGCAGGAGTGACATGTACATACTCATGGACTCCCTTTAGATGATGCTCCGATGCTATGAGACCAATGCCTGCCCTCCAGGGTTGGGGCATCAGTTCCCTTTAAGAGGAGGAGGAGCAAGAAGGGCGTGGGGACCCGGGAAGCCCTCTGTGTCCATTTTGGGTGCTTCTATGAGTGTATACGGTTGCAGAAATCCATAACATTGTCCGTGTATGATGTATGCACTTTCCTGTTTGTTCATAATGTTGAATGTGCATGTTATTTTATAATATAAAAACGTAGAAATGCCAAAACTGAGCTCATTACTCACAGTAAAGATTCTATGTTTTAAAAAGCACATCAAGCATAGTTACTGTATCATCCACAGTTCCAACATGAAGCAGGTGGTTTAAGAGGTTAACTGAAAACAGCTTAAGGAAGAAATGTTATAGAGCTTAAGGCAGAGGTAAGGAAATGGATATGTGATGGAGATACATTCAGGGCCAACAAGAGTAAAAAATTCCTGAAATTTAGTTTAGACTTTGACCTGAACATTTGAAACCTTTCTGTATATAAGACCAGTGCTTACCATCTCTATACAATATTTTTAAAATATATTTTATTGATTTTTTACAGAGAGAGACAGACAGCTAGAAACATCGATGAGAGAGAAACATGGATCAGCTGCCTCCTGCACACCCACTGGGGATGTGCCCGCTATCAATGCACATGCCCTTGACTGGAATCGAACCTGGGATCTTTTAGTCCACAGGCAGACGCTCTATCCATTGAGCCAACCAGTTTCGGCTATACAACATTTTTAGATGTGCAGTCAGCATTTTGATTTATTTAAAATACCTTATAATTAGTATATGCATACAATCATATGATTTAATAAATCTAAATAAGTATCACCAGTTAACTAAGGCTTTTAAAACTTGCAAAATAGCAGATTAAAATGTGATCACCATAATCTAGATTCCAATCAAATGTCTGTAAAGGGAACTCAATACTTTATATTAAAACTGTCTTCTGAATGTGAAAATCAAAGTTACGCTTATTAGCGCTAATTAGATTAAGACTTTAATTAAATCTCAGTTATTCATAGTATAAATTTTAACTAGGATTAAAATGATATGCCAGAAGTAATTAGTGGGGGGGGGGAATCTAGTTTTGACAATCCTGCAAAAACATAATTTTTATTTTAGACTCCATAGTTTTTTACTTCATATAATGGTTTTGACATGAGTAAATTTGGAAATTATTTACTGTCTTACAAGGTAAACTCCCTTCTCTCTCAACAGAAAAATAGAAGTTAAATACCCTTTATTCAATTTATTGACAAGGTATGTTGAACACAAAGCCTTAAGTAAAGGAAAAGTGTGGAAAGGCATTTATAACGTTGTCCCCACACCCACATTTCAAACATTATCTAGAATCAAGAAGGGAACCCTAAGTCTCACAGTAAAGACCAGGGTTATAGAATACAGAGAGAGCTATAGCTGCAGCAACATAAAATCACCTCTTCAAACCACAGCACAGTCCTTAAAATGGTAGTTTGGAAAAATCTAAAATCATAAAAAGGTTGTATATTAGGTGCAAGCTGTTCTGTGGAGAAACGTGTATTTTTCATCAACACTTCCTGTACATTAAAAATAAGAACGATCATTGCTTTTAAAAGTTTACCATTTCCCTCAGAAGAATAAATGTGCAGCTCCATCCCTGATGTAACTTGTCATCTCACATGGCAGTGATGAAGAACCAGCCTCACAGAGAGACAACGGTCCCACTGCAGTGAAAACAGCTGCCGAGCTAACACCGAAATCTCACAAACCAGAGTCCTCACCAGAATCAAGCTGTACAAGTAATTTCAAAAACACAAGCAAGGCACAGGCACACAAAAACCAGAGAAAACGGGCACCCTGTGGCTCCTGGTCCTTCTTTCCCACAAGAGGTTGTGCTCTCTACTCCAGATCAATCGGAGGCTGAGGTAACCTTGGGGGACAGGCAGCTTTAATGACGACTCCCATGCAAAGGAAAAGGTCACCTGCCTCCTTTATGTGTGATAAACACCCAAATGACGACTTAGGAAAAAGTGACAGACCACTGGGTCATCCATCTGTCTGGTCAGATTTTCCACCATCACTTTTCTCTCTCTCTCTCTTTCTATCTATCTATCTATCTATCTATAACTATCTATCTTTAGTGTTGGAAGTATGACCCACTTTCCCCCCAAAAGTTTATTTTTGAATCTTTACTATCTTGTTTTACTATAGCTTGATAATTAAAAAAATACACACACACACACACACACACACACACACACACACACACACACTAGAGGCCCAGTGCATGAAAATTCATGCACTGGAGGTGGGGAAGTCCCTCAGCCCAGGCTTCCCCCTCTCACAGTTGAGTCCTCAGGGGTGGGAGACAACCTGGTGATCAGGGGAAGGCAACACCCCCATCACACCTCTGCTGCTGCCACTGCCTGCAGAGCAAACCTCAGATGGCCCTGGTTCCCTGGGGCCTTGGACAGCTGAGTAACTGCCATCTGAGGCTTGCCTGTGCCTCAGCCATCCCTGCTTGCCTGAGCCTCTGTCAGTGGGGGTGCAGGAGGACCCGAGGCTTCCAGCCTGGCTGAAGGGACTCCAGCGGCAGGCACACAGAACAGCTGATCCCGCCCCCACTGCAGGTGCCACCAGCTTGTGATGGCATGATTGTCAATTTGCATATCACCTCTTTATAATATAGGATGATTTCAGTGAGGAAGGGAGAGAGAGAAAAAAATAGAAAACATCAATGATGAGAGACAATCATTCATCAGCTGCCTCCTACACACCCCCTACTGGGAATTGAGCCCACAAATTGAGCATGTACCCTAACCAGGAATTGAACCATGAACTCCTGGTTCATAGGTTGATGCTCAACCACTGAGCCACTCCAGCCAGGCTGTCCCCTTTCTCTTGAGAGCCTTCATCATAGTGTCCCCACCTCCCAGCTTCATTTCAGTCTCTCAGCCCCATCCTACCCCCACTGGGAGACTAAATGCTCTAAGGCTTCTGGCCTTAGCACTTTGTGTCTGGATCTGGACAAGTCTTTGCTGTGGGGCTGCCCTGTGAGTGTCGGATGGTGAAACACACCCCTCACCTCTACCGACCAGTTATCAGTGCAGCCACTCTGTGTGACAACCAAGCCTGTCTCCAGTGTGAGGAATGGTTCTGAATTGCCAAGTGTTCCATGGAGAACCACTCTGTCTATTGAGCACCCTTAGCCAGCCATTCCAAGACAGTGTGTTTGCCAGACCAAGGCCACTGCACCCAAACCCTGGCAAAAGTCCAAGGTTGCTCACTATGGGTAGTACGTGCCAACCTGAGCCTCTAAGACAATCTTTCCAGAGTCTATGGATTAATTGGCGTGAAAATGAAGCATCTTACCCCAAGCTTCTTACCTCCTAAATGTACAATCTTCATAACTGGATTATAATTCTCCAGGGTGGGCCAGAGGAGAAAGGGTGGCAGAAAAAAAACAACACTTGCTGCTGGGTTTGAAATGAGAGTGAAGAAACAGTCAGAATTCAAAGAGGACTCCACAACCTAGCTCAAGCAATGCGGTTGACTATTTCTACAAAACATTGAAAAGAGAAAGGAAAGGCAAAGAGGTTAGAGAAAAGACCAATAAGAATTTAACCTGAGAATTTAAAATATTTCTAAGACAAAAAAGTCACTGAGATATTACAGCGTTTATTTTCTTTTCAGTACTTGATATAATTATGGGTTGACTAATATTGTAGAATAATAAAGTACATGCTATTTTTTTATTTAATTCCATACTCACCCACATACAAAAACCACTGCGGATCAAGCATAAACCAATAGATCCAAAAGGCAGACAATGACACCCAATAGACACCTACAGGCCACCTTTCCTGATAGGACTTCTAGATCGAGCAAGTGATCAAGAGAAATCCTCCAATCACAGACGTCTATACATTGCTATTTTGTAGCAATGATCTTCCAGATGGTGTGTATCTTCCAAACCCTCAATAGCAATGCCACTTGTGAGACCCAATAAAATTCCATTAGAGAAATCAAATACAGGGCCGCCTTGCTTCACTGTGCCTCACCTTACTGCAGTCTGGATCTGCTGGTTTCTTTTGTGTGTGTGTTTTTTAAAGTCATTATTTCTGAGAGGGAGCTAGAAACATCAGTGAGAGAGAAGCATTGATCATCTGCCTCCTGCACACTCCCTACCGAGACTGAGCCCACAACCCAGGCATGTGCCTTGACCAGGAATCAAACTGTGACCTCTTGGGTCATAGGTTGATGCTCAATCACTGAGTTATACCAGATAGGTATAACTCAGATTTTTCAAATAAAAAGCAAAACCTTCCACCAGCAAAAAAAAATTACAACTTGCTTTATTGTGGTGGCCTGAAACATAACCCACAATATCTCCTAGGCATGTTCGTCCTATGAAATAAAACTTTGTAGAGTGAGGTTGAGCTTTGGAGGGCCAAAGACTATTGTGAAAAAAATATTTTTCTACCTCTCTCCCCAATAAGAGCAAAGTGTTTTTCCTTTGGGAATGACACTGTTCTCATTGAGGATCTGTATTTGACATCATCCCAGGTCCAAGAGATGCTAACACTGCCCTTTACCAGCTGACGTGCTGTAGGCGGAACCCTGCATATATTTCTAGGAGGTGACATCCCATACATCTGGCTTCTAAAGACTTAATCGTCCCTTTTCTGTTAGATAGCATACATACCAAATAAATGTAAAAATAAATTATAAACTTAAGTCTTACCTCAAATTAACTCCAGAAACTCTAGTATATAATTTGAATAATAATATACTAATAAACCACTGAAATACAACATTTAATTCTACATAGACTTTCACATAAATAGAGGCTTCCATGGAAGATGGTCCAAAAATATAAATGGGTGTTTGGAAGAAATATTTAATGGCTGGTAAAGTTTTAAAACACATGCTTGTGTTCATTTCTATTCCAGGACACCTTGACCTCATTCTTCTACACGTCAGAATGTTCTCTGCAGCGAGTGCTGATCCCTGACTACCCTGGCCCAGAGCTGTCAGGAAGCCTGTGACTCATCTCACAAAACGAGGTTAAATTCAAGAAAATCTTAAGATCTTGCTGAGGAATTAACAGCTAAATAAAATGATTGTTTAAGGAAAGGTCTTCCATGAACAATGTTACAAAACAACAACAAAAAAAGATAAATGGTTAATAATCATGACCTCTGCCTTTTCTGTTCAACCTTGAGAATTCAATTGCCCAAAATACATTTTTAAATGAAGCAAAAATGCAAGAGCAATGTTGGAATGATTTTTTCTTAATTATGCAAGTATGAAGTGTGGAGTAGTTAAAAATAGCAAGATTCTTTCAGGAAATAATTTTTTTTTAAACGATGGGGAGAAAAATCCCAGCTGGAAGTGGAACAGTCTTATTATCGAATTTAGTCAAGTGCAGAGCGAGGCGCAGGTGGCAATCTGCTGCTCACTTGGAGAGGGGGACCTGCAGGGCTGACAGGAGCAAACACAGCCCCAAGTGGGGAGCCACCCCGCTCACACCCACCCTCTGGGCGGGCGGCTGTAGGCGGAGTCTCCTACCTGCTAATCACAGTTCTAGAAATCCTTTTCGTCCTGCACAGCTAATGATGGCTGTCTAGTCTGCCATTGATTGAAATCGCTGAGGACACAGTTACATGAAGAAAACAACATTCCCTGCAAGTTGAGTTTGGCTGACATTTAGGAACACAAGCTTTCAGAACTTTTCCCTACTTTGAACTGTATTCTAATGTTCTAAAAACCTGTATTTTGTTAAAAGCAGGGCTATGAGTGGGATTTTGTATTTAAGCAGTTGGTCACCCTCTTAAATGTCTAATTCTTAGTTTCTGTCTAGGTCAGTGGTCAGCAAACTCATTAGTCAAATATCTGTTGTATCAACAGTACAAAGTTTGAAAATTATTTTGAGAGCCAAATTTTTTAAACTTAAACTTCTTCTAGCCGAAACCAGTTTGGCTCAGTGGTAGAGCATCGGCCTGCAGACTGAAAGGTCCCAGGTTCGATTCCAGTCAAGGGCATGTACATTGGTTGCGGTCGATGTTTCTCTCTCATCGATGTGTCTAGCTCTCTGTCCCTCTTTCCTCCTCTCTGTAAAAAATCAATTAAATGTATTTAAAAAAAAACTTCTTCTAATGCCACTTCTTCAAAATAGACTTGCCCAGTCTGTAATATACACTCTTTTGAAAGTTTTGTGGAAGAGCCACACTCAAGGGACCAAAGAGCCCCATGTGGCTCGAGAGCCTCAGTTTGCCATCCACAAGTCTAGGTTATTACTCAACCTTCTTTTTTAAACTCCTCAAATGCAAGATCTCTTAAGTTTTAACTCTCTAAGAATAGCACCAAGTGTCAGACTGTATGAAAATACATGCTTCCCAGGTTCTGAATGATGATGTTGACATATGGTCCCAGCAAAGAACTGAAATTGGTAAAAAGAGGCAGAGTATGAGCTTGGCATAAAGAGGACTTTTATCTCTTGATGGTGATTGATTTGCCTCAAAGACATTTACTTAGTAGAGTTGAAAATACATCAAAGCAATCAGCTATGTGGGACCTCCTCATAGTGACATCAGATAAGACGATACTGCCAGCAGGACTCAGTCCTTAGACAGCTGAGGGCTCTGCATCCATTCCACAGAGCCCGGCTGGGTTGGGGACACAATTCCTGCACCCATGAGAACACAACTTTGACATTCGTGTTTTCATGCTGTTTTAATGTTGTTGTTTTCAGAAGTACACTTTCTGATCTGGATAACATGTAAACACTTGAAGATATTTGTAGCTGCTTCTGAGTTAACTGACAATCGCCTTTGCTCAAAGGTTTCCTAAATTAGAAACTCCGAAAGCTAGGTAATTGTCACCACTTGGGAACCACTGAATTCAGGAAGGTCAGTTTTTAACTTTCAAATTTAAAAATATCTCCTTATTGTATTAAAAACATATTTTCTCTTGTTTCCTCCCAATAAATTTCAATTGAACTGGGAATAAAAGTGTTTTACATCATCAAAAACTTAGCTCTATCAATATTCAGAAATTATCATGCTCATGATGATGATAATAACAACAATGAGAATAAACTAGACTAGGTTTTGTATATATTTTATAAAAGTAATCACTAGGGCTTTCATTGAAAAGATGTATCAAAGAAAAAAAGAAGACAAGGTCCAAACTTTGCAAAAGTATTTTTCTCGTCACTATAATCCTAGTTTAATGGAATCATGTAATATACACTCTTTTGAAAGTATTTCTTCTTAATATTATCTTGGCTATATTCCATGTCAGAGCCTATAAATCTATTGCCTTTTTAAAAAAATTCTATATTGCATACCAGGTTATGGTAATATTCAGGTTTATTACTTAATCATTAATAAAACTACATAAACTTTGCAGCTCCATTGCATCTCGGTGGGTCATGTGATCAATTCTGGAAAAGGAAGTACTGGCAGGTCATATATGTCCCGTCCATGTCTGATCCTAAATCTCCCAGGAGTCCTTCACTTGTTCTCTCTTCTTTAGTTTCTGGCCAGATAAAGGTTGGTACATAATTTTATGTTGAATATTTGTACTTCTTTTTCCATGACTTATCCTTGTTGCTTTCCTGTTTTGTTCATCTTTCTTACTTTCATTCGTAAGATTTCTACATCTACTAGTGAAAATACCCATGTGTAAAATGTGAGGCAAATATAATTTCTTTGTGCCTGATTGTTTTTTATTTTTTATTATTTTTTTAATATTTATTTTATTGATATTTTACAGAGAGGAAGGGAGAGAGATAGAGAGTTAGAAACGTCGATGAGAGAGAAACATCGACCAGCTGCCTCTTGCACACCCCCTACCGGGGATGTGCCCGCAACCAAGGTACATGCCCCTGACCGGAATCGAACCCGGGACCCCCCAGTCCGCAGACCGACGCTCTTCCATTGAGCCAAACCGGTTTCGGCTGCCTGATTGTTTTTTAAAGAATTGTTGATCGTTTGAAACATTTTTGAAGATTCTGTCATCAAATCAATGTTTCTCCACTTTTACCTTCTATTGATCAGACCTTGTTTTAAAGATCCCCATACCTCAAACTCCCACATAACATTCATGCAAAATTGTTCAACTTTTTTTTTCTTATTCTAGGTCTTTTACTTTATATTTAATAATAATTTTAATTCATTTGCAATGCATTTTGATAACAGAAGTGAACTAGGAGTTTAACATGTTTCTTTAAATATTCAACAGTTAGCAAAGAACTATTTTATAGTTCATGTTTTACATAACAATTTAAAGTATAATTTCTTATCTATTCAATCCTTCCATATATTTTAATCTACCAACATGATGTTTTTCAGCCAGTGTATAATAGATGCTGGGATAATTCTGCCTGGGTGTTTTTAGGATTATTTACCCTTAAGGGTTAGTCCATTTTCTAGGATGTCATATAATAATCTCAGTATTTAGTTATTTTATTGGTATAGAAACCCTCTCCATGTGCTAATTTAATGCTTGTGCAGCTTCCCTCTGAGTTGCTTTTGTTTTGCTTTGCTTTCCCATGTGGTCTGTGTGAGCCTCTGCCCAGCGCTTCCATCAACGTCTCCAGGAGGAATTTTCATTTCTGTTCTTTTCCAGCAAATTATTTTCTTAGTTTTCAAATACTGGCCATGATAATAATCCTGCCTTTTACAGATTCTAATATGGATTTTATTCTATAATTGTATATATTTTTTAGTTCTTTTATAATATTTTTACCATTTTTTCCATCTCCTCTGTGTCTTATCTTTTCTTTGATTATTTTTATCATTTGGCTTGATCTCCTACTTTTGAAAGTTCACATTTCTTTTAATTTCCTAACTATTGACTACTGAAAAGGTTATGACTAACTTTTAAGGACCTTAATTCCTGAATACAAAAAACTTGACTACTGAAAAGGTTATGATTAATTTTTAAGGACCATATTCCTAAATACAAAACACTTCCTAATGACTAAAACTCAAATAGAATAGACTAAAGAACAGAATAAAGGAGCAATGCAAATGGTGGAGCCACCGGATAGAATTTAGAGAACGGAGCTGTAGTATTAGGGATGAACTTCATGTGTATTGACATGTTTGGGCAATTCTTGTTAATAAGGGTAAACAGAGGAAAAGACCAGACAGCGGTGGCTGAGCGAGGGGCAGCGGCCATGGGAGGCGCTGAGAGCACTTGGCAGAGTCTGACTCCAGGGGCAGCCTCGGGCTGGAGGGCAGGCATGGCAGAGAAAGGGCTCTGCCATGTGAAGAAAACGTTCCCCAGAAGCACGCTCAGCAGGGTCACCAGATTACCCCGCCTCCTGAATCAGCGGCTTTGTAGGCTTACAACAGGACAGACCAGTGGTCAGCAAACTCATTACTCAACAGAGCCAAATATCAGCCGTACAAAGATTGAAATTTCTTTTGAGAGCCAAATTTTTTAACTTAAACTTCTAATAACATCACTTCTTCAAAATACTCGTCTAGGCCATGGTATTTTGTGGAAGAGCCACACTCAAGGGGCCAAAGAGCCGCATGTGGCTCGGGAGCCACAGTTTGCCGACCACTGGCCTAGGAAACGTCAAATAGAAAGCAATAAGGAAGGAATACAGTAAGCTGCCTGAGGAAAAGCAAGGAGGCCGGATGGCTGGAGTTGAGAGCAGTGAGGTGAGAACACCCCCCCACACCCCCTGAGCTCTGTGACCAGTGGGCAGTGGCTGCCTCTCATTCACTCCTCCATCTCTGGTGTCCATGCTCTTTAGATATCCAGTCATATTTACCACTGGTTGCTTTTTTTGCTTTTAGGAGACAACCAAGTGGATATTTATTTGAACATACTTTCTTATTTCCCATCCAGCTACCTGAATATCATTTCCCCTGATATTTTAGAAATGTCTTCATTTCCAATTTTTATTATTTAAAAAAATGAAAGACTGATAAAACTACAGCAATAGGCATAGAAACAAGTTTAGGTTGATAACTAGAGTTACTAATGGAGTGCTTTGACAAGGTGTAAAAGGAAGTGTGAAATCACCTAGATGGCTAAGGCATTGGTGTGAAAAACTGTCATAGTGTTGAAAAACAATCTGTCATTCCTAATTATGTTAGTCCCTTTCAGACTTAGTTTAAAAGAAGAAAAACTATTGGATTTCATTATATCTATTATTTTAAGTGTATGATACACTTAAAATAAAGTGAAATATAAATGTTTAATTATGTTTGTCTATTTTGAGGTTATAAGAACGGATACTGATATAAATATTTCAGAAGCGTTATGTCTATCCAAAGTCACAGTTTCAAGTGTGCAGTTAAAAATAATGTTACTTCCCACATTCACAACAATCAAGTGTTTCCAAAAGCACAGACAACCCCCCTGTCCTGTGAGTGAAGTGGGCTGTGCGGTGGGTCTCTGGCCACAGAAATGAGTCCTTACATATTAATAACTAGCAGTCTCCTTAGCGCTGTCCTGGAAACCCTGTCCACCCTCAGACATGCATCGCCATTGCCGGGTCGCAGCCTCAGCCTCTGGAGTTGGACTGGACCCCTCAGCAGAACCTCCTCCTGGAACTTCAGTGGGAAGCTTTCCATCGTGTCCAGGCTCCTCTGAGGTACTGATCTTCTAAGAATAAAGTTCATTCCCTGTCTCTATGTCCCGTCTGTACCTACCCAGCAAACATTGTTTTCTTAATAAAATATTAACTTCATCATTATGCATCATTAGCAACAGTGTGCTGTGCTAGTCCCCCCTGGCTGCTGTAAACACAACCCAAGCTTCGTGGCTTAAAACAATGGGAATTTTCTGAAGGCCAGGCGTCCGCCTCCATGGATCAGCCTGACTGTGCCCGGGAGGCCGAGGAGAGAATCTGCTCCTGCCCCTCCTAGCTCCAAGGGCTGTGGTTACCCCTTGGCTGTGGCCATGTCTCTATTTTCCTGTCTGAGCCATTTTGTTAAAAGCAATTCTGAGACTTCTAAGGTCGCATGTGACTTCCTTTAGGATCATCTGGAATAAGCTCCTCCTCCTCCTCTTTCAATCCCTCCTCCATCTTTGGCCAAGGAAGGTAATACTCACGCCCAGGGGTCAGCACAGGACCAGGCATTAGGGTGGGAAGCTGTGACTGGGCCTGCTGCATGTGCCCATCCAAAATGCTTTCCTCATGGAGAAAGACTTCATAGTGTGCTGTCTTAGGGTCTTTCTGCTAAAGGCTTTTAAAATAATGTTATCTGTTTAATACTGTAAGTATGCTATTTTTTTTTTAAAGAAATAAGATATGTAGGCATTTAACTTTAAAAACAAAATATTTGGCAAGGTAACATTTAGGTAAGGAGAAGCCTCAATTTTCAGTTTCTTCTCCCAGGCTGCAGATTGTCTAAACTGCAAAATCCCACATTCCAAATGACCCTTTGCCCTGGCTGGTGTGGCTCAGTTTGTTGAGCATTGCCCCATGAACCAAGTAGCAGGTTCATTTCTCAGGGCACATACCTGGGTGGCAGGCTTAATCCCCACAAGGGCGTGTAGGAGGCATCCAGTGGAGTGTCTATCTCCCTTTCCCTTCCTCTCTCCCTCTAAAAAACAAACTGAATCACAAATGTATGCATGTCTGAGCACTGTTTTTGAGATAACTGCTAGTTACAATTGGGGTAGTTATCAGAGAAATCTTCGTTTTATTATATTGTTTTGAAAGGCAAATTTTAAGTGATTCTTTAAGTCATGTTAAGTTGAAATTTCCTGTTAAAAAGGGATGTGCTAAGCACTTGTTACCAAAAAGATATCACTCGGTATAGGCCATCAATAAGTGTGCCAAAGGATCGCTATGTCAACCGTGGAGCCAGGCAAGACCCAATTACAGCTCTGCTGCCCTTGCTTTGCCAAAGGCCATGCATGAACCTACAACTTCTAAGCAATTTCATTCTTTTCGTTAAAATGTATTTTATTGATTTTTTTACAGAGAGGAAGGGAGAAGGATAGAGAACTAAAAATATTAATGAGAAAGAAACATAGATTAGTTGCTCCTGCACACCCCCTACTGGGGATGTGCCTGCAACCAAGATACATGCCCTTGACCGGAATCAAACCTGGGACCTTTCAGTCTGCAGGCCGATGCTCTACCCACTGAGCCAAACTGGATTCGGCAGCAATTTCATTCTTATGTGACAGACTGAATTTTTCAATAAAGTGAGTATAAAGGGAAAGACTATTAATGATTAAAGTTTTTTCACTGTCTTTGATAAGCAGTTGTCTAACATGTTCCCTGTGGGATGACACGTCGGATACCTTGGCAAGAACTGAGCGATACTTCCATGATGTGCCCTGGGAGAAACAGAGAAGGAAAACCCCCTGCCTGTCGTTTATTCTATAGTCACTTGAAGCCCATCTTACACTTGATGCTAAGTATTTACCAACTAAACCGCAGTAAAGAAGTTCCTCAGTGTGCACAGATAAAATGCATTATTTTATTGTTGACTATCCCCCAAGTATCTATCATGGCATTTCAAGAGATAAATGTCAACGTGTCCCCAGTGGCAATAATATATACTTAGGTCTCCATTAAATACTTCGATTTTGCCCTAGAATAGGTTTAGAAAAATCAAATTGTTGACAGAATGGAACATCATTTACTTCCAATGTGCTTTCTATTTTTCTGTATTTTTTCATTGCCCACTTTAAAAAGATTTTCTGTATAAAATTCCTGAAGAAAAAAAATAAGCACATGAGTTACAGGAAAAGACAGCAACCAGAGCATGGAGAAATTAGTTTCCTTAAAACAATTTATGAAGAAAGAGCATACTTTTGAAAATGGTATACTTAATATTTTAAATGGATTTATGAGGAATAAATGGATGATAAACAATTTCTGATTATAAAGCCCTGCGACCACTGGATTATACTAAAGGGCTTTACAATCAGGAGCTGAGCCTTGGTTTGCAGCTCTGTTGACTAATGAGTTTGCCAACCACTGCATAAGGCATTACCCTTACCCAGAAGTTTTGACTTCAGGATAAAGACATTAGCACATTATTAAAATGTTTTTTTAAGTGTTTTTCCCTAAGGCAGTGGTCGGCAAACTCATTAGTCAAAAAAGTGGTAAACGCGGCTCACGACCACTGGTATAATCTAAAGTATTGGACACTTAACATAGTTCCTTGTATGAAAACTGCATATTGAAAAATTACATATTGTAACATGAAGCACCAAGAGAACATATGATTACAATGAGAACCATTTCTCCATATTTGAGGATATGTTTGGTGACCCACAAACAAATGAACAAATAATGTATTTGTCCCATGGGACCCTTTATAGGTCAAGGAAATGCCATTAATATATTTTCAAGAAGGCTACCTGCAGTGGTATTTTTCCTAGATCCACTAAAAATGAGTGTCTTCACAAATCAGTGTATAGAAAAGTATTTGTGAAATATTCCTCTTTACTACCCACTTCAAACATGTCTAATGTTTTATGTACTAGTTTCTTTCCTGTCATTACAGCAATTTGAAAACCGTATACCTTCCTCTTGGGGTCTGAGTACCTACACCCATGTGGATAATATTAGCTTTTACTCTGCTGTAAGTATAATGCCTTCAGTCGGGTTATATTCACTTAGAAGTATGCAACTTTAAGCTTGTTGACCATGCAAGCAATAGATCCAAAAAACTAATCGGAAAGATGATTCTTTAAATTCCTATCTTCCATGGTTTACTCAGAGATAAATTTAACAAATAACCTGGCAAAGATCTGGCCACAACTATTGCGGGGGGGGGGGGTATGCAAAGTATATGGACATTCGTTTCCCCTGTGTCTATCCTAAGTGATAACCCAGAACTGATCTTAGTCTGAGGGGGGTCCCCACACAAGATGCTTCCCCGAGGCTGGGAATGGAGCCAGGGTCCTGGGTTCTGAGGAGGCACATTCTTGGGCAGGAGGCGAGTCCTCTGGTGGACAAGCCATATGGGGATGGAGAGAACCCGGCGCTCACACATCATACAGGCATTCAGGAAAGACTTCTGCGGCCGACGCTCTGCTCCGTGGGCTGGGACGCCCTGGGAGGAAGCCGCTCCTCGGTGACAGCCGTCCTCCAGAGAACCGTGCCCACAGCAGGGAGACGCTGTCACTGGGGGCAGTCGCTAGCAGCTGAAGGACAACGGGAGTGGCCATCGCTCGCTGAGTTATTTAGAGGAGACTTTCTACCTGCCAGGCACTTGGTGACAAAAGCAAGTCTGCTCTCCCCGTTTCCCCAGGACTACATGGTCCCCGAAGCTCCTCTCTCGTATGGAGACTGCAAATCCCCCCAGCGAGTGATGCCAAGCCTTCAGTGCCCTTGGCGAGTGGTGACTGGGCCGTGAGGAAAAGGAAAACAATGTAAAAGCCTTCCCCTGCCTGTCGGGAGTCACTCTGGGCCACCAACGCCGAGCACACGGCTGACACGTGGTGGTCCCAAGTCTCAGTGCTGCTCATCATTTTACCAGGCTTCCAGTTTTCTCACTTATAAAATGGGGGAAATACCTCCATCTCCTTCTCAAAATTTACCACCAATCAACTAGCAGGCAAAAGTCTACGATCGCTTTGAAAACGTTAACTTCTCAGTATGTCAGTCACCCCACTTGTACGTGAGGGCAGACCCTCGGGCTCAGCACTGCTGACCTGGGAGGTGGATAACTGTTTCTTGTGGGGACCATCGAGGGGGTTATACAGGCTGTTTAGTCTCCACCCACTAGATGTCAGTAACACCCACCCCTCAGTGTGACCAACAGGAATTACCTCAGATTTGACCAAGAATGCACTGAGCTACAAAATCATCACAGTTGGCAAAAATGGATTAGAGCTAATTCTAAAGTTCCTTCAACTTCAACATTTTATAGTAGGTAATGGGCCAAAAGAGCACTTTGTAAGTTGATACATGAGATACAAAAGCATGTGTTCATTCATTCACTACAAAGGCTTTATTGCCCCGCTGGCATGGCTCAGTGGTTGAGCATTGACTTATGAACCAGCAGATCACAATTTAACTACTGGTCAGGGCACATGCTTGGTTTATAGGCTCAATCCCCAGTGTGGGACATGCAGGAGGCAGCCAATTAATGATTCTCTCTCATCATTGATGCTTCTCTCTCTCTCCCCTTCTCCCTTCCTATTTGAAATCAATTTTTAAGCTTTATTAAGCATCTACTAGTGCTAAGACAATATACTACAGAGCTGAAGGTAAAGTGGATGGAAATTGTATTTCAAAAGGCTTACTTAACAGTAGGGAAGGTCAGCTACACATAAAAAGTAATATTTTCAATATTCTACAAGGCAATGTAGTTTCAGTAGCTACACACTTTAAGTAAATTTGAGTAAGAAAAAAAAAAAGATTAGTGAATTGTTTCTAAGCAAAGTAGGCCACTCATTAAAACTGTGCCACAGATAAGGCTAAGAAAAGCTATTCCTCTTTCTAATGTGGTTTAAATGGAGGTTATTAGAATCATAAACTTTTAGAGGTTGAAGGGCCCTTAGAGATCACCTGGCACCACCACCCTCATTTTACAGATGAGGCAAGTGACTGCCTTCCCACCCATGCATGAGCAGCTCATGTAACGTAAACAAGCATGAAAAACCCAAATTGGCGCAGCAGCAGGAGGCGGCTCCGTTTACATATTACATTTTAAAGAGGATCACACAAACCATGACCTTCTGCTAAACTAGGAAAGAACTGCTAATGCTACTGAGCAGAACACTGCATACAAGATGAAAACAGTGATGAGGCCACAAACACCTGCTGCCTGGCAGGGTGTATGGGGCTCCCGATGGGAGGTTCCACGTGAAGGACATTTCCTTGGTTCTGAGTGGGGTGTTTAAAAGGATTCCCTGAAGTAGATTTTTTCATGTTCCTAACGGCAGTGACTTCTCCATCTCAACTCTTTCCCCGTGCTTTTATTGCACCATTTATTTTAAAATAAAATGATAGTTCACAATTAAAATGACTGCAATATCTTTGAAATGCCTGGTAACTTTCCAGAGGAAATATGGTCATACCAGTGTCTGCAGGGACCAAGCAGGCAGCATGAATGCCTAAAGGAGGCCAAATAGAAAGCAATAGTTGCCATAATGCTTTCAGTGCATGAACATGAACCATAAGTCTGAGAACTCACGTATTATGTTTCTGAAAATGATGAGGAAATAAATTAGAGAGTCCCTCAGAAATATATTTCCGGACTCTAAAGGTTCCTATGAGAGAGATGTACATATTCAAGTGTTAGAGTAAGAATTGGGGAGGTTGAGAGCTAGAATAAGAAATTGTTACTTCTTTGAATTTATTCTCATAAAAAGAATTTAAAAGTGTTTATTTGGCAGGTAGATAATAAAGGGGGTTGTCTTTGTAAGATTTAAGTTGGAACGCATTTATATTGGGATTTTATATTTGAATAGTTTTTATTCTTTGAATTTCCTCAGATTCTCTAGCTCTTCTCCATTCAACGTGCTAGACTTCTTAAATGCTTTAAATAAAGGTTGACAGATAAACAACCAAACAAAAGAACAAGTTAACTATTGAATTTACAATTTCAAATGCTTCCTATAGTGAAGTGGTCTAGTTTCACACACACACACACACACACACACACACACACACACACACACACTGACATTTGGGGTGGCTTCCATTAGAAATATTAATAGTTGAGAATTGGCTGCACCCCCATAATAGAAGCAAATCTCAGCCCAAATTTTGCCATATATATCACTATTTATTGGCAACTAGGACACACACACAAAGACATACACTGACTGAAATCCTGAAGATGTTTCAGCTTTGAGTACCCTAAAAATATCTTGAATAGCCCAGGTGGTGTAGCTCAGTGGTTGAACATCAACCTATGAACCAGATGAACAAGTTTTGATTCCCAATCAGGGCCCATCCCTGGGTTTTGGTACAATTCCCAGTGAGTGGGATACAGGACACAGCCAATCAAGGACTCTCACCGATGGTCTGTCTCTCTATCCCTCTCCATTTCTCTCTCTAAAATCAATAAAATATATTTTTTAAATAAAGTCTGCATATACTTGGAAAACTACATGAACCTCTGTGCTCAGCTTGGATGGGGCAGAGTTTCAGGGTGGAGCCTACAGCCTTGGCTTCTGGTTAGTCCCACCCTATGAGGTTCCTGAGTCTCAGTGTTCCTCGGTGTCCTTTGGTACTCACTGCAAGCACCCACTACCAGACAGTCCAGTCTCTCCCACTACCAGACAGTCTAGTCTCTCCCCCAACAAGCCTGCAACTGGGGTTCAGTGCAGTTGGAAGTGGGATTAAGAGCATTCAGGAGCTTATGTCTCCTTTCCGCTTGGGCAATCCAGCAGCTCAATCAGCAGTCTGTCCTCTGTGCAAAATGTGTGTGACTCGGGGGCTCTGCCTTTCGCTGGCCCCTGAGCTTCTGCCTTACAGCCCAGATTCCCTCTGTATATGTATGGGTCCCCAGGGTCTCGCTCAGAACTGGGATTCAGTGCTATCAGAACTGGGGTTCAGCACATTCCAGAGCTTTTATCTCCTTTCCGCTAGAGAACACCAGCCAGACACTCGGCCACCCCTCCTCTCCGGCTCTGTCGTCTCTATGCACACAAGGTGTCTCTGTACCTTAGGCTTTTACAGCTCCTCTGATCTTTCTTCTGGTTTTCTCTTTTCTTCTCATTATAGAATTTCCAGTCAGTCAACTTTCCTGTAGTTCTGGATAATGTCCACTTTATATTTTAGTTGTATTTTTTTAAATTGTTGTGTGAGGCTGCAGTTAGGCAGTTACCTATGCCACCATCTTGGTTTCTCTGCTTCTCCTATCTTAGACTAGTTTTCCAAATCTAGTCGAATAAGGCTGTCTCCTGGCATAGATACAGCTGATCCTACCAACTCAGGGAAGCAGCGAAAATGCTGAGAAAAGGAAACAGATCACAAACGAAAGAAATGGAGGACAAAAAGCGACTGGCTTTTGAACTTTAGAGTTCAAAACCACGCTTATAAGGTTTTTCAAGAATCTTATAGAAAAGGCCGATAAAATAAACAAGACCTATGAAGATATGAAAGGGATCAACTAGAAATAATAAAGGATCAACTAGAAATAAAGAATACATTCTCTGAAATAAAAAATATTATACAGAGTCCTAAAAACAGAATAGAAGATTGCAAGAATCAAGTTAAAGGTTTGGAACACAAAGAGCCAGAGGATACTCCTCCGCAGAAGCAAGAAGACAAGAGAATACAGAAAGTTGAAGATAGTGTAAGAAACCTCTGGGACAACTTCAAGCAAAACAACATCAGAATTATGGGCATCCCAGAAGATGACAGAGATCAAGATACCGAAAACATATTGAAAGAAATAGTGACAGAAAACTTCCCCCACCTTGTGAAAGAAATAGACTTACAAGTCCAGGAAGCGCACAGAACCCCAAACAAAAGGAATCCAAAGAGGACCACACCAAGACACATCATAATTAAAATTCCAAGAGCAAAAGACAAAGAGAGAATATTAAAAGCGTAAGAGAAAAGCAGGTAGTTACCTATAAAGGAGCACCCATACGATTATCAGCTGATTTCTCAACAGAAATCATGCAGGTCAGACGGGAATGGCAAGAAATATTCAAGGTGATGAATAACAAGAACCTACAGCCAAAACTACTCTACCCAGCAAAGCTATCACTCAGAATTGAAGGCCAGATGAAGAGCTTCACAAATAAAAAAAAGCTAAAGGAGTTCATCACCGCCAAACCAGAATTATATGAATTGCTGAAGGGGGTTCTTTAGGAAGAGGAAGAAAATAAAGATAAAAATTATGAACAACAAATATGTAACTATCAACAAGTGAATCTAAAAGCCAAGGGAATTGAAAAACCTGATGAACAATATTAACTGTTGAATATAATAGAATCAGAAGAGTGGACTGACAATTCTTGGGGAAAAGAGGAGAGGGGGGTGTGGGAAGAGACTGACCATAAACTGTGCACCTATGGATGAGGACAATGGAGCGTGGGGAAAGGGCAGAGGGTGGGGTGGGAACCTGGTGGAGGGGGAAAATTAGGAACTTTTGTAATAATATGAACAATAAAGATTTATTAAAAAATAAAAAAATAAATAAATAAAGTCTACATAGAATGTTCCCCTGAGGCAAATGAGGCAATATCCTAGCACTAGATGCCGCCAACTCTACGTAGGAGATGAAGAAACCTTCCATAGGAGTAGGGCTATAGAACTATTTAAGGGTCAGCACCAGATCCATCTAAGAGATGGACAGATGGTAGTATTTACATACCTCACACACACAGTACTATAGTCAATCTAATAACTCCACCATAAAATTTCATTTCTAATATCCATTCTGTTATTTAAGTAACTCCCTTCTCCAATGAAAAAAAAATTTCTAACATGAACACAGCTCTGACAATGATGGGAGTATGGATAGACACACTGGTTGGATGGCTCTGGATCTGATTAAAGATTAGTTGATTATGCTTCTAGTAAATATTCTGATGAGTTCAACTGCATACCCCTCGAAATCACCTGAAGCACCTAACACATACCTTAGAACATTCACTTTGAAATATTTTAATAAAAAAAAACTGTAGTCCTAATTTATTCAGGATTAAGGGCCTGTAAATTACTTTTAAAAAGATAGAGAAGAAAAATGCCATAAGTAAGAGCAAAGTTTCTTTCTTGGAAATTAGAAAACATTCTTAGGGCTAGTGGGTAACAAGAAAAAGTCAGTGCCTGCTTGAAAAAGGAGTAAGACCAGTTAGGTCAGAGACAAAAGATAAGAACTGAAGAATTTATTCAGAGTGCAAGTCAACATCCAGAAACCATCTGCTTTAACAAGGAACTCCTTTCCTTATCCCTCCCAAGGTTAGTAAAGTCATCAAACGACACGTTCTTACTTCCTCCATTATATAATGTCTATGTAAAAATCACACAAGGCATTGAAGACACTGAAAATTTAAAAATCAATCTCCTTGGAGAGTTCCTAGAGCAGGAAGGAGGATGGAGACATTTAGATGTTTTAAACACGATACTGTCCATTTCATCATAAAAACATGTATACAATGCCTTGGAGACAGAGAGAGGAACATTTATCTGAGACAGAGGGACCAGGGAGAACTTTCTGGAGAAGACTATCTGAATAGAATATTTATTTAGGAATGTTTGACTTAAGAGACCATGGTTCCAGTATCAGGGAGAGCTGATGATAGACAGCAGTGGTAAGAACAGAGAGACAGAATTAACAAATATTTAAAAAACAAAATTGATGTGAATGAAAGGTTATAATAGCTAGAGTGGTGCTTATGGTGAAATATGGCAAATACCTGTTTCCACTTCTTCCTGGACACTTGGCCAGATTGCAAGACTTTGGGGTAACCACATCACTAAATTCCAGTCACTGGACAGTGAGCAGGGGTGACATGTCTTACTCTAGGCTGCTCCCACCTAGTCTGATCCTTAGGCTCTGTTTTTCTCCGGGTTATAGACAATGAAATCCTGGGATGGAAATTGACTGATTTCATTTGCAACCTCACTGAATGAGAAACCAACTTCTATCATGTTTGAGTTGACACACACTTTGGACATCCTTAGGAAACAAGAACTAAGAACAACCAGATTGTTGGATACAGCTGCATAGAGGTGCCAACATCTGAAGTAACACAGATGGGAGAACAGGTTTATGGGAAAAGATGAGAGATCAGTTTGTCACATTCTGTACTGAGGTGTCTGTGGGATGAAGCCAAACAGAACAGTGAAGAGACACTTGAACATACGAATATGAAGAAAAGTATCCTTAGAGATTTAAACTAGTTTCTACTTACTTCTGAAGGGGATGGTGAGTTATTTCAAAACTAGAGGCCCAGTGCATAAAATCCGTGCGTGGGGGAGGGCTCTCTCAGCCCAGCATCCACCCTCTCAATCCGGGGGATGTCCAATGGCCTCTCACAATCTGGGACCACTGGATCCTAACTACTTGCCAGCCTGCCTGCCTGCCAGCCAGCCTGATTGCCCCGAACTGCTCCCTTGCCAGCCTTATTGCCCCTAATTGTTCCCCTGCCAGCCTGATCTCCCCTAACTCCCTCCTTGCAGGCCTGATTGCCCCTAATCACCTCTGCCTCAGCCCCGCACCCAGGACCCAGGATTCCCTCCCTCTGGCTGGCCATAGGCACCTTGCACCTGGGCTGGCTTCACCCCAGCTGGCCATAGCCATGGGCACCTGGGACTACAGGGTGGGCGCTTCTCCATCTCCCAGGGCGCACCTGCCACAGGCGCTGATGCCTGGGCTCATGGTCAAGCGGCTTTGCCCAGGTCTGCTTTGTCAGGATGGACGTCCAGAAGGTCTTCCAGAAGAAGGCCTCTCTAATCAGCATATTTCCCTTTTATTAGTTTAGATTACTGAACAAGACACAACATAGTTGCATGTACCTTTTGACAAAGTCCTTCTTATGTGTAGTTTGGAGTGTAAGACTAGCCACTAAGACTGGGTCATGCTTGAGGAATTTAGTCCTCACAGGATAATATACCGTTTCCAATTGGAAGCAAAGACAAACAAATTGAGGTCTACCCTGATGGAATGATGGCTGAGGTAAATTGGAACCTACATTAAAAAGCAAGAATATCTTCTCCTGGATCTTGTATCCCTCAAACATGTGGACCATCATAGGTTAGTGACAGTAAAAAAATACAATATACAGTATCGTGTATAAAGTTTTATTTTTAAGATTTTAAAGATGTGTGGTATCCTAGTGATATCTGAAGTCATGAATTCTCTGAGATGTATCATCATAGTACTCTGTTGCTTCATGTCTCATTTTAATTTGTGTAGGGAGAGAATGAACTACTTAATGTAATGCTATCAACATCTTTACCCTGAGTCCTGTTACTGTTTTTGTCTTTTATGAAATCCTGGTCCCCACAAAAGGCCAGATTGCTTTTTCTCTCCTTATTTGAGTTGATAAAGTGCCTTCTTGCTTATTTTAGTACTCATGGCTCTAGGACTTTGCATTAGTTAATATTTATCCAGGCTCACAAAGGCACACCAACTGTAAAATCCTCAATTATGGATAATTGTGTGTTCTTTGCTTCTTATAACTTCTCAATTTTCCCATAATGCACATACTAACTTTAAAGTCAGAAAATTGTTATATTTTTAAAGTAAAAGAGAAAGCATTTTCTTTGTTTAGGATCTGATGGATTGCAGAAACATAAAAAACCAGGCACATTTGTTACTACCGCTGCCGTGTGGATCTTTTAAAGAAGAATCTATAGTTTCAAAATGTAACTTCCATTACTTTCCTAACTACCACTAAAATTTAAGATGTTCAGATTCTTATAAGGTAATTTTTCAAAATTAATGATGATGTAATGAGGTTAAAATTTTACAGTTAAGTGAGCCTTCTTGTCACATAAGAAACGCAAAGCCAGGAAGAGAAAAGGGAAGGGTACAAGCATCCAGCCATTTGATAACAAAGTAGTGCATAGGCATTAACATACCTTTTTAAATGATGTTTCATTGTCCTGGGTTGATAAAACTATACTCAACTATCAAAAATCCAAGAAGAGTGTTGAACACACCTTAAAGAGCTGGGAAATTTAACAGCTGAAATCATCAACATGATGCGTTTCTTTCACTTATTCTCATCCATAGTTTTGTGCACAGGAACACTAGCCATTCCTAGCAGAGACCTCCAACTGCACGAAAGAGGCAGCTCTGGGGGATACGGGAAGGGATTTGGAGACAGAGATTCTAAACTGATTCTTTAGATTAAAACTCCCAGACGTTCAATTTCCTCCAAAATACTTGGAGCATCTAAGCCCTCAGCACAGCTCTCCTCTGAGACCAAATCATCTGTGATGTGATCTCACTTTGTACAAACTGCCCACGGTCTCCAACAGAGCAAGATCCAGAAACCGTCACTGACCTCTCCCATCCGGTGCCAATAATGAGAAATGTGTGATCAGTCCAGCAGCTACAAGTCACCTCACCTTCCTTTCCCAACAGTGAAATGAAGTCATCAACTTTTTGTTAGACATAGAGAGGTCAGCTAATAAAAATCCATTTGCCACATTATGGGGACACCAAGCACATACGATCAATTGTGTAGAGTTCATGCATGTGCAGTTCCCTGAATACCTTCGGCAACTGGCTCCTTGGTCTCCATACCTCTCATGACAAAGAATCTCCTTTCTTTTACTGCTAATTTAGCTGTTAATGTGTGTGTGTGTGTGTGTGTATATATATATATATATATATATATATATATATATATATATATATATTACGAAGTGCCAATCGCCTCCTAAAATAATTTAATTTCTGTTTTAAAAATCTCTCTCTCAACACTTCACTGGTTAATTATATTAGCTGAACAAAAATTCAGTACAAAATGGGCATTAGTATTTACCTTTACCTGAACTTAATTATCTCTTGGAAATTTAACACAATGATCACACAGCAGAAAAGTAAATGTGTTTTAGAGCTTCCACCATTTTTTGTGAGTCATGTAAGCTGTCCTCTTAACACTCAGTTTGTCTCATAAACACATTTGTCAATACTGATAAGAAACATCAAAGTGGATGCCAAGCAAGAAATAGAAACTCTGGCAGCAAGGGAAAAGTTGAATTCTAAGCTTCCAAACCCACAAAGTTCATAGCAAAGGAAACCAGCCAGCCATCAAATTTCTCATCAAGCAATCATTTCCCAGGATCCAAAAAGAAGCAGGGGTCGCTAAGGAGTTATTTAAATAGTTTTAGCTCTTAAACCTACCTTTTCTTCCTCTCGCAAAACCTATCCTTGAAATAAACCAAAATCCATTTCCCAAAGTGGTATCTCAGCCAACAAAGCACTGGACTCTGCTTTTCTCCTTTCTTGCTGTGAATGTCATTAAAGTATTAAGAGCTGTAATTCTATCAGTTCTAAAATCTGGATCAAAAACATTTTCTATAAACAAGGGAAATGGAAGACACAGATAAAATATATACCTTGGAATTTGACCACATGAATAGTACTGAAAAGAAATGTGAATGTAGGTCACAAACCCACTTAAAATTCTCGGGATTATAGTATTTGTGTTAGCTCCTGCAGTCCATGTTTGCTGCTTCAACTCAAACATCAACAGTATTTCTCAGACTAATTAGCTATATAAGCGGTAATATCTCTCCAATTAGAGAAACTTGGTTATTATCACCCAAATTACTCTATAGGGGCTTTTTAAATTTTGAGGTATCACATAAACGTATGTTTTCTACAGATTCAATTTCCTTCTTTCTCTGCTGATGAGAGACAAGGGAGAAATAAGCTTCAAATTGTGTATTTGCTAAAATTACTACGAATAATACACACCTGATTCGTTTCTAATAATCGCTCATTTTATCATGCCTATGTCTTCCACCATGGTTCATTTTGATAATGCACAAAAGTTTTTTAAATCCAAATACAAAACTTTTTAAATGCTGAATTTCTAGATGGATGCCTTTGCTTATGTAGTTGAACTTTATTACTTGTCTTAGACATACACAGTACTGCGGGAAATGGGTATGAATACGTACTAGTACAGTGCAGAGTACCGGAACAAGAGGGAGATACTGTTCCGAGACAAATCATATATTTTAAAATGTGTTGGCATTTTAAAAATGTGTTCTCCTACATGGAAAACCACTGTGATTAATTTTGACCCAACTTCTCTCTCACTTACATCAATAAATCCCTGACAAGCTTCAAACTTCCTCTACCTTCTTGTCTGACAAAGCCAACCCACTGTGAGAAATAAGGGTGCTCACAAATGAGAGACAAAGAAATGATAACAGCTTTATTTACAGACCAGGAAACCACACACCAGCACCCAGCAGATCCCTGTGTAAAGAGCCATACTGGGCAGATGGTAAATTCATATGGTAAATTCTTAGACTCCTTTCACAGGGAGAGCTGAAGTAAGCTGTCTTTACAATAATGATGACCTGTAATATTCACCAAAATTTCAAGTTACTATACAGCAGAATTAGGCTCTTAGAAAATACTTAGCCCTTAATGGTAGAGCATGAATCCAGGCACCAAAGGGTCACAGGCTCAATTCCTGGACAAGGGCAGGTACCTGGGTTGCAGGTTCTATCCCTGGACCCAGTGGGGACATGTGAGGAAGTCAAGGAACCAATGTCTCTCTCTATTCCTCTCTCTCTAGCTCTCTCAGGGAAGAAATCAATGGAAAATATCCTCAGTTGAGGATTAACAACAACAAAAAAATTCCTTAAATGTATTAATTTAAATACCAAAACATTTGTTAAATTTACTATGTCATAAGTGGAACATGGTGTTTACTATAATATCTCAATTTTTGATGTGAAAAATATGCACGCACTCACATTGGCACACACACAACATGTTAAAGACCTAACACAAGAAAGTAAGCATTCTCAAAATGTGTGCCTACTATTATGGAGCTCAACGTTCAATATGCAGTAAAATATATGAGTATTTCCCTCTATAATTTCTTCCATATCCTACTTGCTCAGAAAATACTCTTACCAAGGCATCCCGTTGTCTCTGTTGTTCTTGATTTTATCACCAAATCCTGTTCTTTAAGTCTTTCCCATCTCAATAAAATGCCAAGTCCCTCTTACTACCAACTCCTCACACAGATGACTGTAGCTTCATTATTGTTGTTTTATAGCACATTTGCAAGCACCTGGTGCAAGCTCTCCAACCTGATTTTTTTTCAAAAGTATATGGCTCCTTACGGCCCTTACAGTACCAAATAGTTTATTATCAGTTTATTTCTGCAAAAGGCTTTTCAAGATCTTGAGAGGGATTGGTGTAAGTCTATCCATCCATGTGGAGACTGTGACAGCTGAACATATTGTCTTCTACTCCATAAAAAATAGTATCTCTCCATTTACCTGGGTCTTTTTCAATTTCTGTCATCAGTACTTTTCAACTTTTAGTATACAGGTCATACAACTATTTTATGAATTTTAAGTATGTTTTGATGCTTATGTAAACATATTTTTCTGATTTTTAATTTTCTTTGCTAAGTATAGAGAAATTTACTTGATTTCTATAGTGATCTGATAGCTTGAAACATTGCTAAATTAATTAGTTCTAATAATGTTTATATAACCCTTAGAATTTTCTATATGCATATAGAACTATGCCATCTGTGAATAAAGTTTTTATTCCTTTATAATTTGTATGCCTATTTTTGCCCTTTTCATTAATAGGAACTTTAAGCCAATGTTGTATAAGAATAGTGAATCCTGTGGTATTCATCATTATATAGGATAAATCAAATAGTTTTCTCTGTCTCTACTATTCCTATTTTTCTGAGATCTTTTTTTTTTTTTTTTTTTTTAACATTTGACTCCTGACAAATGTTTTCCTGCACTTATTGAGATGATCACGTAAACTTTTCTTTTTCTTTGTTAACACAGTGACTCACGTTGCTCGATTTGTGATTACACCAGTTTTGCTCTCCTTGGAGAAAAACCTTACTTGGACATGATTTATTATTCTTTACATGTAGTTCTGGTTTAACTTGCTAATACATTAAGAATTGCAGGGCCTGTGTCCATGACAGATGTTAGATTATAGGGTATTTTCTTTCCTTTCCTCCTGTTATGTTTATGTCTGTTTTGAGATCAGGATAATGACTCATTAAATGAATGGAGAAATAGCTATTTCTTCTCTATTTCTGAATGAGTTTTCATGATTGCTCTTACTTCATTTTTAAATATCCGATATCCATCACCAGTAAAGCCACCTGGACCAGCAGTTTTCTTTGCAGGAAGATAAATGTGTCTCATTACATAGGGTGTGGCAAAGCAGGCTTACATGGTGAGGACACGAGCCAGTTTATCCTTTGTTAGCATGTGCCAATGCCTGCAAAATTTCCACACAAGCACTGTAGCCTACATTGCCCTCCCTGTGTTTCCCATTGGGTTGTCGCTGTCTGGGCAAATTGTCTGCTGTCTGCAGCCATGACTGCCTCAAAATACAGCTGGGAAATATATTTCTTACATTATTCTAAGTAATTTTTTTTAGATTATGCCAAGTAAAAATTTCCAAAGATGAGGCTGTGCATGGGATTTGGAATCAGAATGGAAGTGCAGACCATGATTCACATTGGGTTGTGGCTGGCAGATCCATAATGGCTACTCCTTGAAAGGCTTCTTTCTGTCTTTGTTCTCTTCCCTCTTCCTCCTCCAACTCCTGCCTGGCCAGGCCAGGTGCCCCCCTCCCACTCAGACAGGAGCCCACAAGTGGGCAGGTCCCACTGAGCCAGATATTTTTAAAGAGACAGCAGCTTTTGTCTGGACCTCTCCAAGAGCCCTGCCAGCCCTTCCATCCTCAGTGGCCACACCTTCTCAGGTCCCCGACTCGCTCAGCCTGCAGGTGCTGAGGGCTGGCATCAGTCACTGTTCCTCCACCAGAGCCTTTAAACTCCCTCAGCTTCCCCGGCTGTGCCAACTCCAGTCCCACGTCAAACACTGCATTCCCATACTGCAGAGGTCCTATTTACATGACAGTTCTTGTTGATATACTGATATATATATATATATATATATATATATATATATATATATATATATATATATATTTTAATTTGCTTTATGACCTTCTACTTCATTAATTTATTGTGTTATTTTTTTACTTTTATGTTGATTTCCTATGGAAACATCATTATCAGCTTTGGTATTTAGCCCCCTTTTTTCCATAGACATACCTATTATTTTATTCTCATATCAGTTTAATAAAAGCTGAAAATAATGCTAATTCTTATGCCTTTATGGCAGAAATTGTAAAAAAGCCTCTAGTGTTTCACCACAAAGTAGTATCTCCCCCCCTTGAGGTATGTTTTTTATCATATTGAAGTCATATTCTTCTCTTCCTAAATAATATTGATATTAAAATACATTTGGATCTTTTGAAACATTTGACCTTATCACAATTCATCCTTGTAGTACTACATCAAGTTGTAGTTATTTGTTGATGATATGATGAACTACATTTGCCTTAGAATTTTTCCTTTATATTCAAACAGAATCTCTTTATCAATTAGTGCCCTTCACTGCAAATATAAAAATGTCCTGTTACAATCGGGTCTCATGATAGTCTAATTGGATTGCTAGGACTGGCTCAATCACTGACAATAGCACTTTGGGTTTTACCCTTGTGAGAAGCAACCAGGAAAAACCACAGGACATGCGAAGACGCTGGCCGGCCAAGAACAAGTGTCCTCTATGGCCAAACCTTTTACTAGCTTTTCTAATCACAGATACAACGTCTTAACACAAGATACCCTTAGTCCTCTTCTGTTTTCCTTGAAGGGGCAGAGTGTAACTGTTTTAGGACTGAAGGTCATCTGTTTCTGTCCCACCACTCAAATGTGTATTAGATAACTAAAGCAGCCCCAGGTGTACATCGATGAGTAAGTGATCCTGTCCCCTGCATAAGAGGGTGGCTGGGGCTATGTTTTAGTCAAATTTTATTTACAAAAACAAGTAGCCAGTCCACACACCTGTTTACAAAATCCAATTCTAGAATCATCATACACACATGAAAACATCCGTTCCTCAAAACTATCACAGGGCTAACAATACTCACTGCAAAAACTATAGTGTCCACCCTTTGAAACTTATTTGCTTGAATTTTCTGTCCACATTCTTTGGTTTATGTCTGTTTATGAGATCATTTTTCATCATACTATAGGTCTGGTACACAAAATTCATACACTCGGGAGGGTCCTCAGGTGGCCTGCATCCTCTGCAGTCTAGGAACCCTGAGGGGATGTCTGACTGCCAGCATCGGACATCCTTAGCACCGCCATGGAGGCAGGAGAGGCTCCCGTCATCACCACTGTGCTCACCACCTGTGAGCCCGGCTTCTGGCTGAGTGGCGCTCCCTCTGTGGGTGCACAATAATCACCAAGGGGCAGCTCCTACATTGAGTGTCTGCCCCCTAATGGTCAATCATAGAGATGGGTCATTTTGCCACGGTCAATTTGCATATTAGCCTTTTATTATATAGGATTACTTTTAACCTTATCAAATACTTTTTTCTTTTTTGCTATAATCTCTTATAGCCAGCATATCACTGGATTTGTTTCTAATCAATTTGCAAATTTGGGGTGTTTTGTAGCTACCCAAAAGCACTGGAAGGTTAATTGTATGATAAGAGTATCTATATATATAAAAGCCTAAGTGTCCATCTGACCAGACACACACTGACCACCAGGGGCAGATGCTCAACACAGGAGCTTCCATGATGCACACTGGCCCTTTAAAAAGAAATGGCACCATGGATCTGTCTCTGACAAACCAACACTCAGCTTTTCCCAAGTGGGACACAGGCCCTATCACCACCCCAGAGCGTAGATACCCCACCAAATCACAGCCAATGCTTTTGAGACCCCCTGGCACAAAATGCGGCCCACCGCCCAGCCCAGCTCAGAAACAGTCACTCTGGACACCAGGTAATGATGTCATATAGCAACACCCAGCTTTCTCTCCCTAGTGACTAGCCTCCTTCGAGTTTCTTCAGCCCAGGAACATAACTTGCTTTATAGCCAGGTGCAAACATTTTCCAGTTCAACCAAATATTTGTGAAGTATGTTCTCATACCTCATCTCATTTGATCCTCACAGAAGTCCTGGAGTAGGTAGACACGAGACTCAGTAGAAACCTATTTTCTTTCATTAGCAAGATAACAGATTTTTAGAAAGTTTAGATACTTTAACTCAACTGAAAAGAAGAAATAGTGGACCTTGAAAATAACCAGGTTTTTCTCACAGCACAGACTATAGTCAAATACTGCTGTAGTTAAATATGTTATCCTTTGTTCTCCTTGTGTGATCTACAAGAAAAATCTGCTTCTTTTTGACAGTTACCTGAAAGAGAAGCTGGGGTGCTTCACTAGGCTCGAAAAAGTTTAGTTAAGTCAGAAAGCAGGTTTAACTAAGCAAGTTTATTCTATTTATATAAAAGACTAAGTTGACTGCCGTATGTATGATACATATAAAGCTCTTGCTGGCACCAATCACACATGTGTGTTTCCATTTGTCATTGTCAGTCGTGCTTTTGGTTGACACTTCTATTGTAGAGAAAGGGTGAATAGCGATAATAAAATATTTCTTTCAATTAATTTCTTTTCAATGTGCACAAATCCATGCACTGGGACACTAGGATATTATGAATGTTGAATATGAAGGAGCACATCTGGGGTGTACCTCACTAGACATAGACTTATCTGTTTACTAGCAGTATAGTGACAATTATCCCCATTGTTTCTAAGCATTGGGCTAGAAATAGATTTTTTTTTTAAAGCAACATAAACAGCATGTGAACACAGACTAATTATTTTTTCCATGAAAAAAATGATTTGATTTCTGTTAATAGATGCATCAAATGCAAAGCTACCTAAAATATTTATTGTAATTAGCAAACTTATAATAGTAACCATCAGTTTGCATTTTTAACAACGATGGAAGATATTTCTCTAACTCATCATATATTCCATATTTTATATTTAAATTTCTTTCTTCACACTTAAAGCCTTACACATAGCGTACTGGCATTACTGGCTTTCACAGGGAGTAGCAAGCGTTAGGGCACAAAGTCAGTACCAGGGGCCACATCTTCTGATTCTTCTTCAGTAGAAAGATCACTTTTCTACAACTGGGAAGTGTAGCTCTAAACTGATAATGTACCAGCTGTGCACCTATAACAAAAACGTTTCCTACAAAATGGGAGCACACGGTCTTGGTCTCGCGCATCAGAGAACTCCATGAAAAGAGACATTCTTGGTAAATTATATTCTAGGCTATAAACTGTTTCACAAATGTAAGATTTTGTTCTACAGCCTTTTCAAAAAATTATTTATTTACTTTATTCTTACCTTAGGACACTAACCATTGTTTTAACTATTGCTCCTTTACATCTTTGAAGTTCAACATGATATCAAGATATCCACTTCTAGCCGGCACCGGTTTGGCTCAATGGATAGAGCGTCGGCTTGGGGACTGAAAGGTCCCGGGTTCGATTCCGGTCAAGGGCATGTACCTTGGTTGCGGGCAGCATATCCCCAGTAGGGGGTGTGCAAGAGGCAGCTGATCGATGACTCTCTCTCATCGATGTTTCTAGCTCTCTATCTCTCTCCCTTCCTCTCTGTACAAAATCAATAAAATATATTTAAAAAAAAAAAAAAAAAGATATCCACTTCTAACTAGCATAGAATCATTAGAAAAAATTAAAGAATAATCAGGAAAGCTTCTGACAATAATCCTAAAGTTAGACCACCTTAACCACTTAAATAAAGTATATATACTTTATAAAATAGGAATGATGTAAAATACCACACATAGAAAAAACATTTTATCTATTGATGTTTCAAAAATGTCTTTAGCTAGAGAATTAATTGATTTCTAAAAAAAATAAATCAAAATACCTTTAGAGAATAGACTTTTAATGCATTTAATGTGATCTGTTCTACTCAATTGCAATGTGCATTTATTTTATATTGAATTAAATAAAGACATTGAAGCATGTCTTTACTTCCAAAAATAAATAGAGAGGCAGGGGATTGCGCTGAGATTTTGCTTGTCTTTTTTTTTTTTTTTTTTTCTCTTGACTTTTCCTTCCTGTATTTCTACTCTTCTGGCTTCTGAATTACCCAGTGTCTTCACAATACCTTCTTATGAGAGTTCAGAGTTTCCACCGAGACAGCTCTACCTGAACTGCCCCTTCTCAGAATACTTAAGTCTTCAAAATAACCTCTCTTCCCCTGAATGACTCTTGCCATCCATCAACAATTCCAGTATCCTCAGTGCAGAAGGCCTGGGAGTGGGAAGTGGGTAGAGGGGGGCAAATGGGAGACATGTGTAGTACTGTCAACAATAAATAAAAATTTAAAGAACCTATAGACAAAAACATCCTAGTATCTTTATACAGTTGGACTGAAGAAGGCATAAGGATAAAAATAATGTATCTAGTTAATAAGTGACAGACTTTTAACCCTTCCTATAATATTTGCATATTTAAAGAGAAACCAAATATACTCAGAAAAAATTTTTTGACAAACATTTTTTTGGAGACACTGTCACACTACAAAGCTAAATACCCACTGAGATTGTGACTCGGGCAGAGTCCCTTCGGAGAGCTCCAGGAGCCGTGAGCACGGAGCCCTTTGTCTTGGGGATGCTGCCCCTGTTTATATGGCTGCCTTTGGCCTTCAGACCCAGGGACCTTATTCCATGGCCACGGTCATGAATGCCTGGCTGAGTAAACACGGAAAGGGAACACAGAGCTCATGCAGCAGGAAACATTTGAGGAGGGGTTTCTGCTTCAGAGAACAAAGGCCGGGATACAGCACCGTGCTGGGTTCCAGCCCCACCGCTGCAGGATGTCCCCCTGAGCCCACAAAATGTATTTTCTATTCATGACATTGTGTGAGCAGTGCCTCCCGCCTGGAACAGTAAGCTCCCGGGAGCAGTTAGTCAGTGGGACAGACAGTGCTGAGAGCCTGACTGCTCTTGGGGCATCTTTCAAAGCAGCTGAGTCTACTCACCAGCGCTCAGGAGGATGAGCCTGAGTCACGGAGAAAGGGGTAAATTATGCTCGGCACGCTCTGTTTGTTGAGGAATGCTCTCCTTATTGGAGAATGGGCAAATCCTGCTTAAAGCAGAGAAAAACCAAAGGAAGTAGACTGGTTTAAACAACTTTCCAAAGAAGAATTAAGTTGGAAAAATCAAGGGCATTCATTAACGAAGGCAGTGTAGGTTAGAAATCAAAGACACATGGATTCATGGATCCCAGTTCAGAGATAGATGCATGTTAATTCAGCTGGTTACTTCTGTACAATGCTGAAAAAGTATTCAATTGTGTAGACTTTTCAGCTAATAATGTTGGAACTATCAGATATCCATATGGAAATGAAGTGGACCTCAACCTAAAATCCCACCTTATGTAAAAATGACATACATTTTCTAAATCTCTATGGCCATAAATGAAAGGAAACTTACCCTTAAGCATTCTTTATAGCTTCTGAGAAAAGTAAAGACAGAGAAAAAATTGTATGATTTTCTAATATTCTATTTTAATTCTAAATATTTCTACTCAAAAAGACCAAAAACTTTTTAGTCTTTTATTCTTCATTTATTTTACCATTGACAATTCTCACTCTTAAAAAAAAAATTCCTTTACTTGATTTCACTATTTAAGGTATAATTACAAATGAATAGTCTACAACTGTGGGTTGGTTTCACCAATCTAAGATAATTTATTTTAAAGCACAATGCTACTGTCTTTTGTTCCTATTCACTAAACCCTTGTAAAGTTTAGTGGTAAGGCTAAAAATTTGAAATTTGTATGAGGAAGAATTAGATAGAAACATGGAACTTTTTTCCAAATGGAACTTTTCTTAATTTTCCCTCCCTAAGTACAGGATTCAATAGCACATTATTTACAATAAATGGAAAAAAATATATATATATATAACATTTTTTAAATGAACACTATTTTTGGTTGATTACTAAGGACAGAAAAAAAGTCTCAATAATAAAGTAGCATATTCTTCAAAAGGAGGCACATCCACAGTATATTCTTAAAAGTCTAGTAATAAGGAAGAAGGAAATAAAACATATTTTTGCTATAAATGTGAATTATGTAAGTGCCATCTTCTTACAAAGCTCACCATGGATTATAAGCCAAATCTACAGAATGTAAGGAAGAATGGTGGCAATTTAAGTTGTCATTTTAACAATGGTTGCTGTTATGATATCATATATATTTCCTCTCTTGAAAAGTGAAAACCGTTGTAGCTTCCAGTCCCAAACCAGCCTCTGCCGTGAACAGCAGTGGCAGCTGAAAATGAAAAATTCTTCATCTCGCCCCCACAACCCTGTGAGAATTTTCTCTTCACGGTCGATAAATTCTGAGCTAAAACTGAAAATGTTGTCTGTCTTGGTATTGGGCTTTATCTGAGGTTACATTTACTTTTGTCTAACAACTCAGAAAGTACACATAAATAAATTTACAAGGTTAAACACCACAGAGTATCTTACTGCCAATTTCGTCATTCTTCAGCCAATCTGAGAGAAGTGAACATTTCTACCGAGAAAGGATGGTCGCAATCTTGCTTTTATGAACCCACATATACCCTAATAAAAAAAGAAAAAAGGCAGTAGGTACTCAACTGCATAGTAAATTCTGTGAGAACTGTGTCTTTCCTCTTTGTTTTAAACAAGAAGCATCTCTCAGCAGTTCTATACACACACACACACACACACACACACACACACACACACACACATACTAGAAAGCCCATGCAAAAGGCATGAACCTCACAGTCCCAGTTTCATCCAGAAGGTCATCCAGAGGACATCCTGGAAAGTCGGTCAGCTGTCCAGTCTAATTAGCATATTACACTTTTATTACTATAGACTAGAGGCCCAGTGCATGAAGCTCATGCACAGGTATGTTCCCCAGTGGCTGCCGGCTGCCAGCTAGGGCCTCTCTTACCTGGCTGCCAGCTGCCAGCCAGGGCCTTCCTTTGTTGTACAACACCCAGTCGAACTCCAGAGGGGTCACTTTGCATATTAGGCTTTTATATAGAGAAAGTAGATAGATTTTTTTTTCTTTTCAGAGAGAAAGGCAGAGGGAGAGAGAGAGATAGAAACATCAGTGATAAGAAATAACCATTGATCAGCTGCCTTCTGCATGCCCCTTATTGGGGATCAAACACACAACACAGGCATGTGCCCTGACTGGAAATTGAACCATGACCTCCTTGTTCATAGATCAATGCTCATCCACTGAGCCATGCTGGCTGAGCTCTCCCAGCCCGTCTTGAATATGCACCAGACTAAGAGGCCCAGGAGGCGTGCCTCTGCCACATTGAGATAGGCCATAGAGGAGGAACCAAGATGTCTGAGGCCCTTAGTCTTATGCTGATTCTCAGCAGTCACTGCCAAATGTGCTCAACTGTGTGTATCCAGCTGTATGTGTCTGCTATTTCTGGAAGAAATATACTTAAGAGTCAAAACTAAGTTGATGGCATAGGAATAAGCTTATTTATAACTTATGCCTAGGGGTTTTTATTAATTAGTAATTTGGTGACAATCTAAAGCAATTTTTTTAATTCTGATGACTCATTAGAATATCCTAAGACACTTTTTCAAAAATATTGATTGCCTGGTACTCTCAGACATCGCTGAGGTGAGCTTTAGCCATTCGTCTTTTTGAAAAGCATTCCAGGGGGATAAATGCTCAACCATGGTGAGAATCTCTGACCTGCAGTGAACCTCCACATATAGTTGATTGGGCCAGAGAAAGTCAGGCCCCTGGAGCACATTCCTGGGACCCCCTGAGCTATGAAAAAGTAGACTTTTGTGGTCAAAATAGTTGCCATTTTATAGGGGAGAACAGACTCTGAAACAGACACTGGCTCATATCCCTGCTTTGCCATTTCTTATTGTGTGAACTTGGACAACTGCTAACTTCTCTGAATCTCAGATTCTTCATATAAAAAATTAGGACAATACCACCTACATTACAGGATGGATTAAGGAGGATTAAATGGAAGTCCTAATAAATTGCAAAAATTCAATGCCAACTTCTTTTTCCAACATTATATTAATCATTTAAAAAAGAAATTGTGTAAAATATACCTGTTCATTCAACAAATATTTGTTGAGCACCTGCAATATGTGCATGCACCCTACACCTCAACAGGAACACTCTTGACTTTCTCAAGTAATTATTCATATTTACAGTTTCTTCTTTTCATATTCTATTTACTCTTCTAACTTATTCAATACCTTTCCTGCCACTATGTTATCAAATTAAATCACTGTAGGTCAACCAAAAGCCTTTGGGTTTCTAACTCCAATGGAAAATGTTTATGCTCTTTTTATCCACTCTGTCAGCTTCTCTTCCTTACCCGTATTCTTAAAGTCATCCTTTGAAAGCTGAGCTTTGTCCAGAGCTTGATCTTGGTGTCCTTTTTCTCCTCTACTGTTTGGGTGGGTTTGGTTGGTTACTTCTTCTAATCTACTAGGTTTATCCCCAACCTGGAGCTATTTCATGAGTACCAAACCCACCATCAAACTCCACCAACACTTAAATGTCTCAAATCGATCTCCTAACTCCACATATACAAAATTGTACTCATACTTGTTTCTTCTAAATTAGCCTGCCATTTCTTCCGGCCAAAAATTAGAAAGTCATCCTTTGACACATCCCCTCATTCACTTTTCCATTACAATGAACCACCAAATAATGTCCATTTTACTTCCTGAATATCCTTCCAATTATCAATGTTTCTCCATCTTTACTATCAAACACCCTCATCCAATTCATAGTCATCTCCAGCCCAGATGAGGGCATCGGCCTCCTGCCCTTGTGTCTCCTCAACTACGCTTGCTCTTCTCTAATCCATTTGCTATAAGGTGAGTTTTTTCAGGAACACCAAATTGGTTTTGTTACTCCCCAGGTTAAAATGCTTTAGAGGTTTCACTTTGCTTTTAGGATAAAGGAAAATGCTGCACAACCTATGAGGACAATATGGTGAATGCTTTTCTCCCTATCGGCTTCTTTGTTCTCCCCTTCAATCTCTTCCTCACTCGCTGTTCCAGCCACGAGGCCCTTCCTTCCTTTTTCTAATGGGCCCTGCTCCTCTCAACCTTGGGGTTTAAGTAATAGCTTTATGCTCCTCCCAGTACTACTTCTCAGCTCACTTCTTTTGCCACTTAAGTTGTAATTATTTTTTAAAATATATTTTATTGATTTTTTACCGAAAGGAAGGGAGAGGGAGAAAGAGTTAGAAACATCTTTGAGAGAGAAACACCAATCAGCTGCCTCTTGCACACGCCATACTGGAGATGAGCCTGCAACCAAGGTACATGCCCTTGACTGGAATCGAACCTGGGACCCTAAGTCCGAAGGCTGATAGGGCTGTATTTATTTTTCAGGTGTCAGTTTTTCAAGTAAGCCCAACTTAGTGCCAACTCTAATATGCTCTATGTGTTTTCTTCATTTAATTTCACTATATTTTATCAATATCTTTTTGTCTAAAGGCTTTATTAATATATTTCCTTACAAGAGTTTCATGAGGAAGGGTCTATCAAACTTATCATTAAAAATCCAGAGAATAGCAGAAAATGATTCATAACAGGCAATGCATACATATTTTTGGTGAGAGTATATGGACAGATAAATAAATATCTTTCAGGAATAGATACATATAAGTAATTAAATAAAAAATGAATATTCAGTAAACTATTAAAGTGAACTCAAAGAAAAGAGGCCAAAATGAGATTAGGTAAGAAGAGGCAAACACTAGATAAGTAGTCTTTAAAATGCTTAAGATGATCCACAATAAGACTGTTATGTCCTGATCATCCACATATACAGATAGAATATGCAAATTGACTGTATTGGCTGTGCCCACAGCCAATAAGGAGGGTCTATGCAAATTGATGTGACAAGAGGCGGCTCCAGGCCAGAGTGAAGGCAGTGCCAGCAGCTAGGGGAAGGAAGACCTATTCTTGCACGAATCTTCGTGCATCGGACCTCTAGTAAATGCATAACACACCTCCTGTCTTCATGCACAGCACACCTATCTTTATACACAAAGGGACTCGCCCACCCATATACCAACAGCACAGCAATACGTACAACATGAAACAGAAGTTTCATGAAGCAATTCTCATCTTCACTACAGTATATTTTCTTTCTACCCTATCATTTTCCATTGTTCTAGTCATTTCTATTTTTAAATAAGGCAAGACAGGCTACGGCTACATAAATTTCATAGACCACTTAGAGACCTCAAACTATCATTTAAAATTTATTGCTGTAGAAAAATGTAAAAAAGCATGATGGAGGTTGGTTTTGCCTAGAGACTGAGAGAGTTGGGTAGGGGAAGAGCAGAGATGGGCGCTGGGGATAGAAGAAATAGGCAAGATTGGTTAGGAAGGAGGAGGACGCAGGCACAGCTCACAGGCGCCGTGGGTTTGCCCCCAGAACACCGCAACAGAGCGAGTATCACAATCAAGAGGAAAGTAGTCATATTTTTACTGGAGGAGGGTCTCACCTTTGATTTATAAAAGGACATAACTGTGAAGTTCAGGGAAATGAAGTGCAAGAAAACAAATGTGCTTGTCCATCCGTGATGGGAGATGTGTCCTCTTAGCATAGTAGATAAAGTGGGTAGATAGAATAAAATTACATTTTGGTGCTATTTATTGTTTTTAAAACTATCTTGCATTAAAATGAAAGACTTATTACATCAGTGTAAAATGACAAAAGTGGGTTTTTTTTTTGGGGGGGGGGAATATCCTTAAAATAGTGAGAGGAAAGCATGGAAGACCATAATCAAACCGTGACCTCCTGGTTCATAGGTCAATGCTCAACCACTGAGCCACACCAGCCAGGTCTAATTTTTTAACTTCAAATACATCTACATGCTAAAACTCCTAAATGCATATTTCTACACTGGTCCTCTTCTTCAAGCTCTAGATTTGCAGAGAATAAGTCTAGGCTATTTCAATGACAGAGGATAGAGGCCCAAGTTAAATGCCTGGGCTTAGAACTCATTGTTAAGTAGATTAAAGGAAAGAGTCAATGAACTCTGTAGTGACTGGTCCAGGTGATCTGGAAGGTAGACAAGCTACTGCCAGAATGTTGACAGAGAGGGCTATTTGGTGGAAGATACTTAGCTTTGCTGTGATGGTTCAAGTCCTTTCCAAAAAGTTTGCCTCTGAAACCAATACTATGCATTCTCTTTATGACAGAGTAAGTGGGCACTCTAATTGATCACGTGGTTGTGCTAATACAACAGCTGTGTCTAAGGAAACAACAGTGGAATAACAGTATGAGCCCTGTATCTAAAAAGCCAGTGACACATCTGGAAAGAAATGCCTGAAAAATAAATCTAAGGAGACAAGAGAAGTAACATTTTATGTATGCACTGTAGAGATCCAGGCTCACTAATATGCCTTTGAGCTATTAAAATGTACAAATTACACACTTTAATAAGTCACATATTTTTTAAAGTTTTTACACGTCAAAGAAAATGTCACTCACAAAAGAGATGGCTACAAAATTCATACATTTCACTTCTGAAGTCTTCACTAATTTATTTTGGTCTTAGTTCAAAACTATGGAGAACTTTTCAAGGTCTTTTTAGAGTTACACACTTTTCAAGAATTGGGAAATTCAAATCTGGAGTAATTTCCAGAGATTTCAGACAAGTATTCAGAACTTCGTTGTGAACGCAAATATTGACTTCATATTTTGTTGTGCGTCTGGATTACTTGTCCCTCAAGGCAAATATTGACCTTACCTTCCAGGTCAATAAATCTCTACATTTACTGCAACAGAAGTCAATATCTACATCATATCCATTTTCTCAGAAAATAACTGCCATGATCAGTATTCACAAGCTGATGCTGATTAAAGGAAAGAACACATGAATAAAAAATGTTAATTGGCAAACAAAGACTTAGGAGTTGTTGACTAAAAAAATATGTAATCCTACAGTGAATCTGGGATGCCTAAGGTATTATATCAAGAACTTGGATTTACAAATAGTTTGCCAAGGAAAACAAACTTACAATCAGGAAATAAGGTGGGAAAGGGAAGAATCAAGCACTGGCTGAGAGTTTGGCTCAGCTACTCTAAGGTATCACTGTCCCAGCATCCTCCTTGTTTGCCCAAGAAGCCTACCGGTCACAGTAAATGTGTAATCCTGATGACTCCCACCTTTTCCTTCCCTTAGATCGGACCCACAGAGCTCACCAGAACCCTGCTCCTTTAGGCTTATATAGACCAATCCAGCCTTAGCCCAGGATCCCCCACACTTCCCATCCCAGACCTTATGGCAGGCATGTGCCCCAGATTCTCCCCACCCCTGCCTATCCTCTGCCTACACCTCCTCACAGGCAAAAGTCCCATGAGTAATGAACTTCTCTATTTCAATTCCCCTGTAGTCTTTGTTGAGCCATCTGATGCCCTCTGGCTTCATTTTTTTATTGTTTGACAGTCTCTCTGGGGCAGTGCCCGTGGGTCCAGGCCCCAGGCTGCACACTCAGAGGCAGCCATACTGCAAAGGGCAGCCCCTTCCCCTTCTGGGCCCAGGCTGACCCAGGAGGTGTCTGACAGGAAACCCTGAGGGAGTTTGTCAGGGATTAAAGGAAGGATAGGCTCCAGTGCAGGCATACTCTCTCCTCACCAACACTGGTTTCATTGTCTCCTGGGAATGGCGCTTCCTGGGACTGCGGTGCTGGTGTCTGTGGAGGGGGGTGAGGAGGGAGGGGAGCACCACTTGCTGCTGTTCGGATCCATTTTCCCTTCAAGGGGAGACTCGGAAAGACTCGGAATTCTTTTGTTACTTTTTTCACATTTGATTTCTAAGCTTGTTTCCTAGACTAATTTTATAGTATTTATTTCTCATGAAAAAATAAATTAAATAGCACCAAATTAATGAACTCATTTGTTAGGACATTTAATTTCTCCCCTCAAGCTCCCCTAAATTGAGCTTTAACTTTTAAGAAAAAAACTGTTGTTTAATTTCACATACTGTGGTTGCCTCTGTGTGTGTATGTGCACATGAACGTGGATACCTGCTACCTTATAAATACAATTATTTAAACACCAAAACCCATTAACCAACGAATGCCCCAGACAAGATAAGTGACATAAACATTACTGTATTGTTTTGTTCTATTATAACTCACTGTATCATTTCAGTATCCATGGCTACGCTGCAAACAGAAGTTCTAGCTAATACACCGAGCATTACCTAGCAGAGAGCTAACTGTTTTTAAAGGAAATGAATTGTTCCTATTAAGCAAATTGCTTAACTTAATCAGGGATGAGAGAACATGTGTAATTCTCCCAGATCTCTTCCCAAGCATGCAGACGGCGAGCTGAGGCGTATCTGTTTGTGGGTTTGAACGGCTCTTCCTGTGCGGCTCTCCCGTGGGGTCTGACAGGGGAGGAGCATGTACACCAACAGGGAAGCCTCTCAGGGACCCTGAGCCGCAGCCACAGCGGGGCACACGCTCCCCCACAGCCAAGCCCACGGCGCCTAAGATGGCAAACTGAGACGCAGGCCGAGCAGAGCCCCGGCATGTGCACACGGAGGAGAGCCACAGAGAGGCCATGTGTGCAGACCCCGGGCGGGAGGGGCAGCAGGCCAGAGGGCGAGGGAGGCGGGTGTGCCTGGAGCCTGAGACCCAGCGGGTGCAGCTAGGCAGTAACGCTCGGCAGTTAGTGTGCTGTGGACTGTGCCATGCAGAACCAGGGTGAGGAGTTTGAATGTTAATCTAAATGTAATGGGAAGTTCCTGCCTTGGCTGGTTTGGCTCAGTGGATAGAGCATCAGCCTATGGACTGAAGGGTCCTGGGTTCAATTCCAGTCAAGGTGAGGGGCATGCAGGAGGCAGCTGATCCATGATTCCCTCTCATCATGGATGTTTCTCTCTCTCTCTCCCTTCCTCTCTGAAATCAATAAAAAAATTTAAAAAAAAATAAATTTAAGTTAAGTTAGACACAGAATTACCATAGCAGTCAGCATTTTCACTCCTAGGTATCTACTCAAAAGAAATGAAAACTTATAAAATTAATTAATTAATGTTATGGGTCACCCTTGAGGACGCTGACACTGTCACGTGACATACCAGGACGGGTTTCCTGGGTTTGAAGAAGGACTGCATCTCCTTTGAGAAAGGGAACAGGCACAGGCATGGAGAGTGACAGGCAGGTGAGAGGCATCAACAATAGAACAATAGTGACACTCTGACTCCGGTTTATGAACAGATGTTTGAAAATGCCGCATCGCACTTTTCATGCTCTAAAATGTACCTTTGCCTTCAAGTCAATGACCTCTATTAAACTGAACGCCCTGTAAGGAAGCCTCTGTTAGGTCACCAGGCTAAAGGCTCTGTGCACTTGAAGGGATACATGTGACTGGCAACTGGTATCAAAGATAGCAGACATTCAACTGTTCAAAGCAATACTCTGGGGCTCACTTACCGCCTCTAGCTACTAAAAGCATCTATCTCTGGTTCACACAGGGATTTACATGCTTTTCCTACCCCCTGGCCTGTGAGCAATACCAACAGGCCCTCACTCTTCTGGTTATGAGGTGTAAGCAGCTAAGGAGTCTCCCACGGAAGAATGACACAGTGAGCTCTGACCATAGAGCTCCAGGTGAGCAAGAGGGGGCAGCAAGTCCTCCTAGGCCACAGCAACTGGCCCACGACAATGCCCACTGTGTCCTCTCTGTCAGATCCACGCCAAGGAAAACCCTAATCCATTTAGTCTATTTTAAATATCGGTAATATCTTACGCTTAAGTCCCAAATAAAAAAGACCTGAGACTCCTTTGTATCATGTAACTAAGGCTTGAAAAATAACTATTTTTCTTATTGGGAATTGGTTTTTAAGACAAGATGCCTTTTTAAATTTTTTTCCACCTTGTTATTTAAGACATTCATCTATCTTGTTATTTAGGAAGAATGTCTTAAATAACAACTTTGCTAAATTTGCAGAACAATTATGTTCTGAGGAAGCAGAGAAAATTTAATAACAAGTAAGTCTAAGTGAAGTTATAAAATCTACACCCTCATCCAATTATTTTTAAAACAAGAAGAACTAATTGTCATTGAATTCTATTTCAGGAACATCCTGTTAAATATATTTGATTATTTTTATGGGCTATGCTAGTGTGGAGAAAGAATTCTCTCTAGCTACCCAATGCATTATTTCTAGACTACACTCATAATATTTAACAACAAAAAAGACAAAATTAGATTGTGATTTCACAGAAGAGCCAACATTGACAGAATGTGCTAACCACATTAACAAAAAAATAACTATTCCTTAAACAATTTTCCATAACCGTTCCTTAAATAATCTCCCATATATATTGGAAGGAATAAGATTAGTTTGATTGCTTACAATTATATAAAAATACTATTAAATTCATTGATAGAATTATACATTAAAATGCAGACAATTCTAACAAGAAACAGCATAAACAGATGTGAGGTGATATCTCATTGTGGTTTTTAATTAGCACTTTTCTGATGATTAATTATGTTGAATATCATTTCATATGTCTATTGGCATCTATATATATACTCTTTCAGGTCCTTTGCCCATATTTTAATCAATTGTTTTCTTGGTATTAAGTTGTATAAGTTCTTTATATATTTTAGATATTAACCCCATATCAGATGTATCATTGGCAAATATGTTCTCCCATTCAGTGGGTTATCTTTTCATTCGTTGATGGTTTTCTTTGCTCTGCAAAAACTTTTTAGTATGATATTGTCCCATGCGTTTATTCTTACTTTTGCTTCCGTTGAGGAGTAGATAACATACTCGGTATACTTATGTAGTGGAATACTACTTGTCTCTAAAAAGGAAGGATATCTTACCTTTGCAATAGCATGGACGGGCCTGGAAAGCCTTGTGCAAATACCACATGATCTCACTCAGCTGAGGATCTAATAAACATGCAAAATAGAGACAGACTCTTAGAGAGCAGGCAGGGGAGTGGAGGGACTGAGCAGGGGCAAAAAGGAATAAAAAAAAAGAGAAAAAAACTAATGGCCACTGACAAGAATAAAGGGGTTGAGGCAGGGAGGAGATAAAATGTGATGGGCTGAGACTTGGCTTGGAGTTCTGAACACACTATACAGTTTACAGATGATGTGTAGACTTGTACCCCTGTAAACTATATAATTTGATTAACTAGTGTCCCTGCAATCAATTCAATAAAAACAGAAACACCATAGGCTAAAACAGAGAAATCTACTAAGTATGAAAGCAAAAATAACAACGTAATTAATCATTCATTGGCTATGAATTCACCTGTAGAAATCAGATTTTAATTTCCCCTTGACAAATATTTCCTGATTATGATTAATGAGTTATGGAAAAGCTTAAAAACTAGCATTAAAATGTAAACTACTAAACACAAATTAACCAGACATGTTTATGTATTCCATTCATAAAGCACAGAAGACCTTAATTCTGTAATTGAACTAAGAAAGTAATAGTACAAATCGTACATTCTAGTTTGTAGCATTAAAAATAAAGACAAAGTTAAAAATAGGGAAATTATGATATGATAGAGCTAAGAGCTAAAAAGTTGTCAATTACCATTTAAAATATGAAAATTTTATTAGTAAGAATAATGATTTACTGAAATCATTAACAATTTTTGAGTTGCCATTTTCCTAAGAATAATATTTAGGTCACTTCCTGAAATTAAAAAATATATATATTTTAAAAATAAAACAAAGTATGTAGAAAGGCACTGTAATTTCTTCCTCTTATTCATTTGGTTTAATTATTTTCTTTATGGGATATTAATTTAGTGGTGACAATCTAATTAACAAAAGCAGACAGCAGTAGACAAATAAAGAAAAAATCTGAAGTAAAGGTCTCTATAATTCAGACACAGTTTTAAAAGTCTCACTTATAGAATTGTAAAGACTGGCTTCATACCTACCAGATTGAGGGAACACATTTATTTTGGTTCAAACAATTAGTGCTGTTATTAAAAAACAGATAATAAAAAAAGTTTCTTGAATTGGCAATATATCCCATCTTTCTAATGGGAAAAACTACATCATAAAAAGACAGAAATATCTTTATATGTTGCATTACATGGATTTTGCTGTTAGAACCAACTTAAATTCACTTAGAATATAGTTAAAAATGAAATCTATCAACAATGAAGCAATAAAATAGTATTAGCAAAAGCAAACATCATTGAATATGAGTGTCAGCCTCTATCTCAGTGGTTCTAAACCTCTCTAATGCCATGGCCCTTTAACACAGCTCCTCATGTTGTAGTGACCCCCAACCATAAAACTATTTTCGTTGCTACTTCATAACTGCAATTTTTCTATTGTTATGAATCATAATGTAAATATCTGTGTTTTCCAATGGTCTTAGGTGATGCTGCTAGTGGTTCTCTAGTTAGCATATTAACTCTTTATTATATAGGATGGCCAGTATGCATCATGGTAGCTTCTGCATTGAGCATCTGCCCCCTAAACCTCCAATGGTCAGTGCCCATCATAGCTACAGGTCAAAGCATCTGCCCCTGGATGGTCAGTGAGCATCATAGCTACCAGCTGGAGGGAAGGATGGACACTTAGCCTTTTATATAGATAATAGTAGATTCACTTATCTTTTCAGGTGCCTTATCTTTTGCACCTGAAATTTTTTTATGTCAACAATCCCCCATTACCCAATTTCCAGCCTTCCAAGTTAGAGTTCATTGCTTTTTTCTGTGTTTCTGCACTATTTTCATCATATTTTAAAAAATCTATTACTTAACTTGATGCATTGTGATTTATCAAATGTCATATCACTCCCTCTGCTGGACTGTGAGCTTCTTGAAAGTATTGGGTCCTCTTTATTGGTGTTTCCCTACATTCTTACACAATGTTATTATAGAAGATGTATTCCACTTATATTGAATGAATAAATGAGTTTTCCTTTGTAAATAAGTAAAAAGTATAAGAATGTAAACCATTAAATAAAATATAAAAATAGTAGGCCCTGTAAAGAATAAAGAAATGTATATATGTCTTAGAGAATTTGGAAAAAAAAAATTCTCAAATCTATTGATTATACAAGTTTATATAATTTTTAGTCTCATAGTAGGTCAGTAGATCTTTTCTTCTTCTAGATGTGCAATATGCTGGGGAATGAACTCTATAAATGATTAATTACTAACTACATATTATACCACTAATTATTAGGCATGAATAATAGGAATATCAGACACAGCAATTAAAAATAACAGAAGATTGTAACAATTATAATATATAGTGAAAAAGGCCAGTATGAGATTTACAAAAAAATAAGTAAAAGCAAATGCTCTGATTTTAAATTAACATTTTCATTATATGCCTTTCTGAACATCTGCCACCTGCTTTTAATGAGCTCTGTAGAGCTGAGCTTGATTATCCTGGTCACATTCCCATGTCATAGCTTGTCACATGACAAAGAATAGAACAGTGCCAAGCTCTGGGCCAGGTTAGTGACTAATCCATTCATTTCTTAATCAGGGCCATGTCTGGGCTTTGTATCAGCCAAGCTAATGAGTAGTATGTGAGTAAATGATGAAAGCTGAATTCTCTAATTCCAACAATAGTGAGAAGATCAGTTATTGGAAGTGGGGTTCTTGGGATGCCATGAGGAAAAGAATTTCCTGAGGCCCCCACAGGAGAATGGGGTTTCATGGAAATTTTTATTGATGATGTAAAAGTAAGGGCGTTCCCCTCTATGGTCCCATCTCCAGTCCATTGTCTCCTCATGGAAGAAGTCCAGTCTTGGCCCCAGCAGGGCCAGAGTGAAGGCCACTGCTCAGAATTTCCACTCCCTAGTAAAGCACAGACATGTCCCGCCTCCTGCCAGGGGGTTCTGCCTGACCCTGGGTCATGTGGTGCTTGAGGCCACATGGCTATTGAACGAGAACAGATGAGTGCACAGTGAACGGGGGTCACGGAGCCAGAGAGACCAAGCACTCTGTCTGGGGGTTATAATCAGGAGTTTCTTCAAACTAAGCCATTAGCTTTCACAATTTTGTGCACTTCTGATGGGGTTCCCCCTAGCTAACCCATGGTTCCCAGGCTAGCCTGACAGGCAAGCACTTTCCCGATGTTACTCTGACTTCACTACCCTGACCATCTCCCCCTGTTGGACCCCTTCCCCTGTGACCTGCAGGGAACGGAGGGTGGTCTCTGGGGAGCCTGATGTTGTAGCTTCCTGGTGAAGCTGCCCAGGCGACCATGCTTACAATGTCTGGCCTCTCCTTTGCTCTCCACTTATTACTACTATTAACTAGCCAATTACAGCAATAACAAAAGTAGAGAAAAATAGGGTTAAATATCAATAGGAACACTGCATTTTTAAAATAAAATACCTCTAAGTTCCAAATACTGAGGACGAACCAATAAAATCCACTTGCCAGATACAGTATAGAACCTGACAATTTAAGAATTGATTTACAGTGATTTGAAGATTCTCCAAAGTGTATTATATGTACTTTATGTGTAAGGTAAACATCGTTTAAGATAATCACCTTTAAAAATCTCATTCACCAGGACATCCAGCACTCCCGAGGTCTGTAATGATCGCACGGCAGTCGGTAATGAAGACCTATATAACCTTTTGCTGCGATTCCACAGAGTGGCGAATGTTTGCATCTGGTATCCTTGGTGACAGGGTGACAATGGGATAAACAGTCAGAATTGTGTTTTAGTTTCTGAAAGCAGAAAACAGGACCGACAAGGTGATGAGGTCATTTGAATGCATTGCTCAGCATCGCTTGACAGTCATTGGAAAGGTGGGTAGGACGCCAATCCATGGGATTTATTGCTCTGTACATCTCTCTCTGCGAAAACGTGGCTATGTGTGTAACATTCTTAGAGCTTTCGATTTCTTTTTATAAGCAAAAAGCCACAAAAAAGAATGCTTGGATATCAGAACAGGCCATTGTTTGAATGAAGTTAAGCTACTAAGCAAAAATTCCTTAAGTTCCTAAAGTAAAGAGCCCAGACCTCAAGCCTGGGAAACCTCCAGGTCCTGACAGGACAAAATGAAAATCACGGAATTGCTCATAAGAGTTCTGGAATTTCAATGTTAATCCATCTACTATAGAGAACAGCAAAATTCTAAAGCTGGAAAATAGAACAGCTGTTCTCATGAATAGCATTTCAGCCAGAATGTATTGATCACACACAGAGCACCACCTGGGAGCTACAACAGCAGAGAACAAAGAGACAGCCCTGCCCTTTTATGCTCCCCTTGGAATTTATTTTCAGAAGAAACTTGATCACACACTTGATAATGTAAAGCTTATAAATACCTTGGACCTACTGTGCAGATGTTATCGACGTGGGAAAAAATGTGGCTTCCCTGCTAGGATCTGCACATGGAAGATAACTAACAATAGACTCCAAAGCGAAGAACACCTGGCCATCACTCCACGGAGGACACCTGACCTGGGTGTGTGTCCCTGTTTGCTCCACACATTATGCTCATGAGATTGTGTTTTGGAGAGAACACTACGTGACAAAGAAACATCCCATTGGCAGCACCTCAACGGTTTAGCTTAGTTTCTACTTCTCTGTCTCTATGAGTGATGTACTCCTTCCCAAACCAAAAGACTTTTTAAGGAATGTAAAATCTGAATGGTGACATTGACTCCTCCTCTCTCTCCCTTCCTCCCTGACTCTCAGTAACCTAGACTTTTCCAGAAATTAGGAACTTGTTCAGCTGTCATGCCCCCATATGCACACCTATGTGGTGTTCACTGTGATCCCTCTCCTCACCTTTCTCCCCAGAATCTCCTCTAGATGGCAAACCTTTCTCACTCCTCTCGATCCCCCTCCTCACGTCTCCATAGGTACAACCTGCTAAGGATTATTGCTCTCGTAGCCTCTCTGCCTTTACCAGAACTTCCTATAAACATTTACATTAAGATATCTACCATCTTAACATTATTTCCCCATTCCCTATTTTTATGCCACATACCACCTTGATACTTATTTCCCCACATGATAATTTTTTTGAGATTGTTCTACAGTCACTGTCTTAGCCCACGTCAGGAGATATAATTAACTCTGCCTGGGTTGGATGTCAGGAAAGTCTTCATGGATGAGGTCTGGAATAATGAGTGAAAAGGTTCCAGGTGGCCAGGGCTGGAATGGGGTTAAATACGTAGAGAACCCTACATGCCGATGTGTAGAAGCAAAACAGAGCACAGCCTGTCCAAGGTGGTCCCACGCCTCTCCGGTACAAGATGCAGGCATGTGGGTTTGCACCAGGAGCAGGTGGGAGATGCTTGAAAAGGTAATTAAGGTCAAGCTGCAAACAGCTCTTCCAGTCAGATCTGAACTGGCACCACTGACCTAGAGAACACCAGTGGTGAAAACCACGGTCAGCTTTGCATTTTGGTGGATTCTCTCACGGGAACTGAAACAGGACAATCTGAGTGCAAATTCTGGTCATGCCACTCCCGGCATGACCAGGGTAATGCATTTGAAATCTTGCATCTCAGTTCTCTTATGTTTAGTAGAAAAACTGCCTAAATTATTAAGATTGAAACAGACAATGTGTTTCAAGTCCTTAGCATACAGCTTTGCCATAGTAAGAAACAATACATGTTAGCTGCTCCCAGTCATGGTTCTATCTCAATATTCACTCCAAAAAAATAGAGAGTCAGGAGTACTAACCTTGTATGAGAAGAACGCTTGTGGCAGCACCACTTTTAATTTTGATATGGAAGAAAAACAATAAATTGAATTTTTTTTAAAGATTTATGTTTTAGTCCATTTATCATACAAAAAAAAAGTGGCTGCCAAATTTAGAAAGTGTGTTTAGAATGGTCTTCCAATCTACACTCTATACAGAGGACATGAAATCCCTGTTAGGAGGAGAGACAGGAGGTACAGCTGCTGACAGACAGAAACATGTTCTCAAGGGCACCCAAGGTGACGGCCTGAGCGCGAGGGAGAGAGGCATTCCTGTCAGAACAGCCGAAACTGAGCTGTAATTAGAGACCCCAGGAGCTGCTTCTGTGGAGAGTGTCCTCCTTCAAGGGCACCTGACAGCCATGTGTCCCTCAAGGGGTAGCTGTCTTGTAATTGCACAAGATGCAGAACAGATGAAGACAGTGTGCGTGAGAGGAGACAGTGCCTTCTAATCTGCATCAGTAAGATTATGCTAAAAATTGAACACAGATTCAACAGAAAAGTGAATTAGAAGCATATCCAGCATAATATGAGATGGTATTGGGATCAATTGACAAATAACACTCTAAATAGTGGGAGAAAAGATACAATATAAAAATTCTCTGTGACAAAGTTTAAATGAATATAGCTGTTATTGGTTATCAGAATTGTAATGAATCACTAAAGCTTCCACATTAATGCCTTTGTTATATCAAACAACATCCAACAATTGTTAAAGATTTCTCTGGATAGCAATGGTAACAGTTGTTAAAGATTATTATGTGTGTATACCAGTATATATCTATACTAATAAAAAGTAAGTATGCTAATTAGATAGGATCAACTGGACATCTGACTTCCTTCCAGACAAAGCCATGGGGGCAGGGGACAAGGCCATTAGGGGTGATCAGGCTGACAGGGGAGAAGTTAGGGACATGATCAGGTCGGCAGGGGAGTGGTTAGGGGGCGATCAGGCAGGCAGACAGGTAGAGGTGGTTAGGGGCTGATAAGGTAGGCAGGCAGAGGCAGTTAGGGGCCAATAAGGCAGGCAGGTAGACGAGTGGTTAGGAGCCAGCGGCCCCAGATTGTAAGAGGGATGTCAGGCCATAGTCCATACCCCACCTGTCCCAGATTAGAAAGGGTACGGCTGGGCTGAGGGACACCTCCATGCACAAATTTCGTGCACCAGGCCTCTAACATGTATTTCTGTCGATTAGAACAAATGTGTAACCAATACATTGAATGCGCTCGCTCTAGTTGGTAAGGGACAATTAAGTGTAACCCTCTTCCTTCTCTTACTGTTTTCCCTGCACTCGCATGAATGCTTATCTCTGCCAGGCATCTAGGCCTAATAGAGAGCCTTGACATTACCCAGTGCAGAGCTTGCTCCTCCCAGCTCAGCCCTCTTCAGGCTGGGAACCTGCACTGGGGAAGGTCAGTGTGCCGAACATTATCAGATGCTAAAATGCTTGAGCAAATCCCAGGGCCATAAAGAGAAAAGTGCCCGTCTTTTCCGTGAGAAGATGTCCATTGGTGGAATGTCCAGGATGGTGGGGTTGGGCCAGAGAATCACAGGGACTTAACTTCCTCCCAGCTGATGACTCCACCCCAACTTCAGGATGCTAGAGAGAACTCTGATTCTGAAGCCCTTCGCATGAAGTCAGAGAGGGAGAAAGGTCTGCTCCTTCGAGTATGCACGCGTCTCAGGAGTCACCAGTGACCACTGCTTGAGTCCTAAGTCAAAATGTGACCACATGGTCTCTCTCCATTGCAGGGAGAGCAAGGAATAATGGGGGTGGGAGGAACCCATATGCTTAATTGAGAATTAAGTAATTTCTCATTTAGAAAGGAGAGACTAGATTAGGGGAACAGCTAGCATCATTGGACACAGGGCACAAAGTTGGCTTTTTCATCAGTTTCCACCATACCCTTCTACTTTCCCCCCACTCACCATACTGCCATTATTTCTTCTGTGCTATGATGGGAGAAGTGAAAGAAGCAAGAGGCATAAATTGCATATTTGAGACTGGACAGTGTTGCTCAGTGGTTGAGCATCGACCTATGATTGTTTTACAGGGATCATGGCTGGGATTGTGGCTCAATTCCCAGAAGAGGGGGTATAGGAGGCAGCCAATCAATGATTCCCTCTCATCATTGATGTTTCTATCTGTCTCTTCCTCTCTCAGAAATCAATAAAATAAAATATTGGGTCATTTTTATTAGATGATTTGTTTTATTGAGTGTTGAGCTTTTTATACAATTTGAATACAAGTTCTCTATCAGATATAAGATAAGTAGCCTGGGGCCTGTCTTTTCATTCTTTTACCAATGTTTTTTAAATAGTGCAAGTTTTGAGTTCTGATGAAGTTTAATTTATCCATCTGCTCTTTAATGGATATCATTTTTGTATTATAGACAAGAAATATTTGTCTAATTCAAGACTATATTTTTTCTTAAGTTTCTTCCTAAAAGCCCTGTAGTTTTATGATTCATATTTCGTGTATAAGGCATTTAAATTAATTTTGTATGTGACAATTAAAGTTCATATTTTTGCATATAGATATCCAGTTGCTTGGACACAAGTTATTGAAAGGACTATCCATTACTCACTAAATTGCCTTTGCTTCTCCATCAAAATTCAATGATAGCTCTAATTCTGTACTCTCGATTCTGTTTAGTGATCTATTTATCTATCCTTAGGCAAATACCACAGACTAAATTACTGTAGTCTTAAATAAGTCTTGAAATTAGACACTGTAAACCCTTAAAATTGATTTTTCTTTTTCGAAGTTCAGCGACCCTGGGTACTCTAAATTTCCAGATGACTTTTAGAAGCAGCTTGTCAATTTCTACAGAAAAGCTTTTGATGGGATTTTAATTGGGATAACTCTAACTATAAATACATGAATTTATGGAGCAAATGCAAGGAAATTCACAGTTAACACTATTGGCTGTTTGAATTCAGGTCTATTTCCTGTTGTTTAGATCTTTAATTCCTCTCAGTGATGTTTTTAACTTTTCAATGCACAGGTTTTACACATCTTGGAGAAAAACACTGTCTTTCTTATACTATTTTAAAACAGCACTCTTTCAAATTTCATTTTTATTTGTTTATTGTTAATTCATAGAGATTAAATATTATTTTGCTCCATACTCATTAATGTGCTGTTCATTTTGGCCATCTTCTTATTTATTTATTTATTTTTTTACTTTCGTATAGTCAATGTTGCTATGTTTACACGTTCACTATTCATTTCTTTGGCAGTGTGAACTGTTATTCATCACCCAGTATATTTTTCATCTAAGACCTTGTCATTTTATCTCTGGCAATTTAATTTGGATTTTTGAGGACCTTCCTTGGCTCTCCAAACCCTCTTCTTTCTCAAATATAAATCAGAGCCACAGTACTGTTTTCTTGGCTCATCCATTATTTCTATCACCTCTTCCATTTCTAGGTTGTATTTGTACCGGCTGCTTTTAGTCTACATTATGGGTCATATTTTCCTGATTCCTTACATGCTTGCAACTTTTTTATTGGATTCTAGGCATAAAATTTCCACCCTGCTGAGTTCTAGATATTTTTATATTTAAATGGTCTTGAACTGTTTGTTTTCTGGGCTGCAGTTCATTTGCTTGGAACAGCTTGATCCTTGCATGATTTTGCATGTATTTCATAGGGACTAACACACAATTTAGTGCCGGGCTGATATAAACCGCTGCAGGACACTGCCGAGCCTTCTACCCAGCAGGGCATGAGTTATGATATTTCCCACTGCATCACATAGAAACCATGTCCCGCCTGTGTAAATCCTTGGTTTATTCCTCCAACCCATCCCATTCTTCTGAGTGGTTTCCCTGCACCTCTGGCTAATGCCACATTTGCACAGGTCAATCGGTGCTCAGTGTCAGACATGAAGGGAAGCTACTGAGATTTCAAAGGTTCTCTCTCTGCATCACCTTCTTCTTCAGACACTGCCCTGAGCTCCTCAGATCCTCTCGGTGTCTTCTCCTCAACTTCGAGAAACCGCTGGGCGTTCCTGGCTTCTTCTCCCTGAGGTGCAGCCTGGAAACCCTTCCCACAGAGTAAGGAAATGTAGGATTCACCTCATTTCCTCGCAGCCCAATCTCTTAACAACCACTGTCCCTCCCCACCTGATGCCCAGTGACATGGAAACCCTTGTCCCTATATTTTGTCTGATTTTTTAGTTGTTTCAAGCAGGAGCATTATGGGTGTACAATAGGAGTCCCAGGCCCTGGGGCACACAAGCCTTTTTCCAGTTATGCAACCAAAAGCTAATCTATGTGAATGACTGTGAAGGGATTTCACAAGAGTAATTAAAACCCAAAATCAGTTGATGTCAGGGTGGATTATTTGGATGATAATCACATAAATCTTCTACAATAAAAGGTTTTCCCCAGCTCGTCACAGAAGAGGAATTCAGAGGTAGTCAAAGCATGAGGAGAACTGCTGACTTTGCAGAGGGAGAGTGCCATAGCGCAAGGAACATGGGTATCTTTTCTTTTATCTTTTTCTTTTTTTTTTGCAGGGGAGGAAGGAGTCACCCACTTGATTATGTGATAAAATTATAAAAATAAATGTTCCCTCTTCAATTAAGACTCAAATGAGCCTCTGTTTTAAAAGATATGGAGTAAAGAGATATTTTATCAAACTTATTAGAGATAAAATTAGGTAAGTTTTAGCAATTGGTGAAATTTGTCTTTTTTCTAGAACTTGACTCTAAGTTTGACAGTATATATAATATGATGCCATTTACAAAAACAAATGTTCCTATATTACTACATAAATGCATGGGAGAAAATAGCATTCCAGATAATGAGAAAATAGGACATTTTAATTTGTTTTTTGCACTCTACTTTTTTCCTACTATAAACATGGATATTTTTTTTTAAATCAAGATTAATAATTGATGTTATTTTCCTTGAAAACATATGTATAGCTATGTGGAGGGCTGACTGCGAAAGAAATTGTATAGGAAGCAAAAGAATGGTTAAAACACTGTTTCAATGATTCAGGCCTGAGAGCAGCAGTGGGAAGAGAGCAGGGGAGGCGGGAGGGTCCAGAGGCAAATAACAGCTCTAATGACCAAGTAGCACTGGAGGATGGGAGAGAAGCATGCTTCCTTGCTTTTAATCTTCCCAATCACAATGTGAATGACATAGTCTTGGTCTCATTATATAAATGATGATTCCAAACTCACAGAGGCTAATTAGGGAAGGCGAGACTCCTGGGAGCAGGGACTAGAGGAATTCTGTGCTGAGACCACATAAGCCCATGGCCCCTGAGGGCAGTCTGCAGAACCCTGGGCGTCCGGGGACAAGTTTTCTCAGCTATTTGTTTTACTCTAAGTACTTTAGGGTGGAAACACGAGTCTATGACCTGAAATGTTGAGCTCATAAATAACAGCCAGGATGGTTCAGTGATTGGGCACTGACCTATGAACCAGGAGGTCATAGTTCAACTCCTGGTCAGGGCACATGCCTGGGTTGCAGGCTCCATCCTCAGTGCGGGATGTGCAGGAGGCAACCGATCAGTTATTCCCTCTCCCCCTCTCTGAAATCAATAAAGATATATATTTAAAAAATAACTCTAGTCCATATGATAATGTCGATGAAAAAAAGGTCTCTCTCTGGGAGGGAGTCTTATCATGGACTTAGCTGTGCGACCGATGAGCCTCCATGGTGGGGAAAGAAAATGGCTTCCCACAGAGCATCTCTGGACCAAAGCATCTTCCCTTCACCTCCCTGCACCCAATCTACCCATTTCCTATACTCATTACTGAGTCCCCTTTCATCCTCCAAAGTCCCACATTTGAAGAGTTATATGGTCATTCTAACAATCACTCCCAGAGAAACTGCAGAGTTGCATTCCCTACACTGAAGGCTCGGATACTCGAACAAAAGACTGAAAATGCATTGGTCAGAGAACTTAGAAACCTGCGTTCCTTCCCCGCATAACAGTCCAGAGCAGGCAGATGAGCCCACGTCGGCAAAGTCATTCCAGTACTCAGGCTAGCAGGACGTCCTTCCATTTCTAACATGCCACATGCAAGATTGTGCTCAGTTGTTATCATTTCCATTATCAACATGAGGAAGAGAGAAAGTCCGGGAGAGCATCATTAGCTGAACTAGAAATGGGAGCATCACTCCATTCTCACCTCAAAGGTGAGGATTTAGGCAGGACCAAGGGCGTGGGGTTTAACTAGTATTTCTTACCAGGATGGGCCAACTTCACTCACTCTCACATTCCCTCTTTGTTCCCTATCCTATGCTGTAACAGAATGAGTATAAAACTTGTATTTTATTTGGACAATGGTGGTGCCATTGTACAAGAGAATTCTGTTTAGGTATGTGGATAGCTGATCAACATTCAGATCAAATAACCATCATAGAAAACAAGGTCGAGAGCCATAGACGATGCCCTGTCACATCTTGTCTCTAGCTTTGCAAATAAATACAAAATGTATTTTGTGTGCCTTTGCTTTGGTGTTCACTGTACTGATTCTAACACTGGACAGAAAGATAGAGTAGTAAATCATAATGACATAAAGCTTCTTTCTCAATAATGTAGAATATAGACTTCAATACAAACTACAGAATTAAAATGAGTCAATGATAAACTTTGAGAGTTAATGATAATAAAAGAGAAATATATATATAATGTCATACATTTGTGCTGCATGAATTTATCTGTAGGTATATATTCTATATACAATATGCAAATACTTAGCAGTACCATTCACCCTTTATCATTTGTGTGTATTTTTTCACATCTAAGCAAGGAAGCAATGTTTGCCAACAAAAAATTTTCCCCTCAAACTCAAATATCAAAATAATAATTAACTTTAAACTTGATAAAAAGTGTTACTGGCATTAATTAGCATTCTTATGATTAGAAACCAACCAAGTATAATTGAAATGAAATTTATACAATCAGACAAATGAAATGTTTTACACTGGATATAGTACTAGTTGTCAAAATGAAATTATAATAATGGGAAACTAATATCAAAGGGATATTATAATACAAACTATTTAAAGAAGGTGTGAAATAAGTAATCACATAATAATGATGGTAATACTTTATGCAGCTCTACACTAGGGGATATTGAGGTCACTACAATTGAGATATTATGCCCAAATAATACCATATACACAGAGTGGGTTGAGAGATTAGAGAACACGTAAAGCCATTAAGATAGATAAGTCATATTATCAGCATGACTTCCTTTATAATTTGATAGCCATATTAGACTTTGTAATGGTTCTATAAGAAGATCATTTGCAAAGTACAATTCCAGACACAGTATTGTAACAAAATATATTGGCCTGACATAAAATAATATACATAGTATTTGCTGAAATCAATACTCCATCACCATCTTAAAACAGCACACTCACTCAATAAATTATTTTATTAACAAATCACTGAATTTAGAAATTTGAAGAATGTTTCTATCTAGATTCCAAAGAATAATTCATTCTCAAAAGGGCTATGCTAAAGGCACTTTCTTGTAAAGATACATTACAAAAACTATAAAAAGGGGATTATTGTGAAAGTTAGCTAAAGGATGATTCTTAGCACGTAGCACAGCATGTGTGTTCAAAGCTAGATTTGTAGGCCACATTTTCTTTCATATGTTTCCATGTCCTTTTCTAAGTTCTGTCCTACCTGCACGTGTCTCTCTCTTACCCTACATGCATCTGTTGCCACCCAGACATTCAAAATCTCTGAATTAGGAATCTAATCCAAAAATATATTTCTCCTGTCTGTTCCAAATCAAATTTCCAATCTCACTGTGATACAGATTTTTCCACAAGGAAATCAACTGATTAATTGACATTATAAGAAGCATGACTAAGAATGCTAATACCCCTGACAACACGCATGGCACATAAACATGGTTCAGACCATCAGTGGCCATAGCATGGATGTTCTATCACTCTCCCTCCATGCCTGGCAACTGATTTTGCAGTTTACCCTAGTTCCATGTTCCCTCACTTGCAAAAAATAAAATAACTGGCGACTTTTACCAAGAGCCGTTACCCATCATGCCCTTTGTGAAGCACTCACCCACAACCTATTGGAGTAAGAACTACCATTACCATTTCCTTCAAAGGAGCACGCTAGTGCCTGAAGGGATTAAGTGTATCGCCCCAATGTGCACAGCTCCTACGTGGGGAGACATTGCATTATCTCTGATTTACTGAATCACATTTTGGCCTGGACAGCACTGTGTATTTCTACACCTGATCTTCACCTTTGAAGCAGTTCATTGATATTTGAGGCGCCTTCATTAGGAATCACACTCACAGGCGGTCACTGGGCATGTGAAGGGCTCTTGGCCGAGTGCCACTCACAGCCTCCTTCCAGGCCTGGACATGTTCATCTCCGACCAGCGCTGAGCAGTCTGCTAATTAACACAAGTGTTGCTGCAGGAGTTTTGGATCAATGACGCCAGAGACTGTACCTGTCGGTGCTGCAGTCACTGTTTCAGTGTCCAGGGCTCTCAGTGGCCTCAAGAGCATGTTGCTGGCAGCCCTGAGCGGTGCCAGGTCACTCCCCACCCGATCCTGCTTCCCCTCCTTCGCATGTGTGACTCCCAGTGAACACTTACATGTCCAGCCCTCCTAGGTCCTCTGTCCTGGGCAGGTCCTGGGCTTAAGACACAATGAGCTCTTATGTCACCCACGAAGCAGGACTCTGCCAGGTGAGTGGCCTGGAAGAGCCACGCCTTTTCCAATGGCCCGCCTCGGGCGCAGCTGTGGAGGCGGCTAATGGTCAGATGGTTATGGCGCCATCACACCTAACGCCACCCGATGTGTCGGTTTGACCATGTGCTAAGATATGTTCTCTCTATGGGAGAATCCAGTGGGAACCCTGCTCTCCTCGTTACCATTTCTTGTAGGTGGGAAGGACATGGAGATGGGGCAAGACCTCTAGCTCTCACCCAAAAACACTGACAGCTAGGACGTGAGAAACTGACTTGGATCAGATGACAGCGTGAAGTCAGGCCTTGTAGTCAAGTTGCTTAATCGCAAAGGTGCTGGCCTTAGGGCCATGCCAGCCTGCTTCCTGCCTGCTCTGAAGAGCCTTCGTGCTCACAACATAGGATTTGGGAAATCTGTTTGCTCAGTTTCCCTCTTGGGGATTTACAATATAAACCACCATATTGCAGGCTTTGAGAAGTCCTACAGTTAAAAGACCTATTGACTAAACAAGGTTTAGAAAGGAAATTAATCCTTGGATCCGCTATCCCAAACTTACTTAACCATGGAACTATTACAATATTCAGTAAGGAACTAGTTTTCTGTAGAATTCCATTGAAAGGCAAAGGATAAGAATTTTTAGCTCTATAGTTATATTATTTCTTAATTAGTAAATTTCTTAAGAAAGACTTTAAATAAAATTTTTTAAACCTTCACCTGAGGATATTTTTTCATTGCTTTTCACAGAGAGTGGAAAAGAGGGAGGAAGAGAGGGAAAGAGGGCAATCAATATGAATGAGAAAGACTCATCTACTGGTTGCCTCCTGCATGCACCCTGATTAGGGACTGGACGTGAACCCGAAACCCCCAAAGGTGACCTTGACCCGGAATTGTACCCACAACCGTTAGGTGTACGGGCCAATGATCTAACCACTGGGAATACTGGAAGGGCTAAAGAAATGTTTTCTAATGAATGAGATCTTCCTCATTCTTTTCAATAAGCAAACTGCCCTCTTCTCAAGCGTACATGGCCAAGACACATAGATTCAGGAATAAGTCCGTCTCTAGGATCCTGAGCCTCTGCCCAAAAGGCTCAAGTCTGCACAGATGTTCAAAGTCCGGGCCTACTGTAGACATTCACCGTTACCTAGCATTAGTCTCACTAAACCTTTTACTCAAAAGACAGGTTCCCTTCTTTTCCCTTAACAGTCCCCTTGCATTTATATCTATACCTAGCATATTTCCCCCAAAAATTAAACAAAGACTATGATCTCATACACATAAATAGAAATAAGTGTGATAAAGGACATGAATAATGTGGTGACATTATTCTTTTCTTGTTGCTTCTGCATAAAGAAGATCGCTGGGACAGAATTCACTCTGAAAGGCATCAGGGGTGTGTGAGAGAAAATTACAATAGATTTACTTCCTGGAGGCCCATTCTACTATAATTAAAGAGGCTTTCTACAAGGCTGACCCTCAGCCCCACCTGACTTTCTAGAATTACATTTCTATATTCAGTCTTCCCAGGCTGTATGAGGGGCATCTGCCCCTGGGAGAAATCTGAGGGAGAGACAAAAACATTTGATCAGCACAGAAGCCTTGCCCCTCTCCAAAGCACAGAGGTAATTCCAGAGAGACTGAAATCTTTCCGTGAAACTGTCTGGCTGATGTTAAATTATGTGGCCATTACCAGGCCAGAGAGGTTTCAGACTTTCCCAGTGTTCGCTACTGTGTGGCATTACTCACCCAGATAACAAAGGCCTCCACTAACAAAGGCACATGTTCAGATGCAGAATGAACCACACACTGAAAGCCAGGTTCTATCTACGCACTTAAAATAGCTCTTACCTCCAAGCAGAAGTTTCCTGGGGCTAGAACATAAGCCAGAACCAGGTCTCCATACCCCTGAGCACAAGGGAAAGAAGTATGAAATGCCCAGTCATTGAACATTTGGGTTTGGGTGTGGCAGGAAGAGGAATGTTGTTCTGATTTGGAAAATATACTAACGGGTCTCGGGTGATAAAAGGACCAGAAATGAAGAAGCACACCAGTCCACACACCAACACATACAGGCATAGGCAGAGTTTTAAACAGAGTGATGGATAAAATAGTGCCCAATTACTTTAAATAATCATAACTAAAAGGGTGTCTAGTGAACAGTTGGATGATGTGTTTGGTTTCCCAAGATTTGTTTCCCTTAACAAGGGAAGGCAGGTAGGAGATAGAGAAAGGCCCTGAGCCTGGGAAGAGAGATGTGAATTAGCCCAGTCAGCTTGGCTCAATGGTTGAATGTCAACCTATTAACCAGGAGGCCAGGGTTCAATTCCCAGTCACAGCACATGCCCAAGTTATGAGCTCAATCTTCAGTGTGGGGTGTGCAGGAGGCAACTGATCAATGCCTTTCTCTCATTATTGATGTTTCTATTTCTTTCTCCTTTTTCCTTCCTCTCTGAAATCAATACAAATATGTTAAAAAACAAAAAGAAAGAAGTGAATTAAATAAGCAGAGGAGGTGAAGAAGATAGGGTGCTTTGGAACCCCCAACGAGTAGACTTAGGGATGTCTGAAACTGGGGTTAAGCTGTCTATTTTTGAACTGTGATGTTCCATTATCCCCAAACTCCAGCAAGTCTGTTACAACCACCTTGTTGGTGCCTCAGGGAGAAACCACGCGCGAGTCTTTCTCTGTCCCTCGTGGAGTAGATGGATAGACAAAGTCTGCCTTCAGGGAACAGATGAGTGAAGCTCAATGAGGTGAAGAAGGAGCAGGAAATCAGAGTAAATCTTAAAATGCTTCCTCTAAGAAAATATGGAATTCCCTTGAGAACGTCAGAAATGTTGGGAACAGTATGGACTTTTTAGTTCATAAAGAATGGAGCCTCTGGTTACTGAATTTGAAATTTAAAGTAGGCTGCCTGGAAAAGGTGTGAGAATGTGGGGGCCCCACATTACTCATGCAGGGCTTTGCCCCATCGGTATTAAATAAATCCAATTCTAGCAGGTTCCCTCACTGCCATGCACACAATTCAGAGACCTTGGTGCCCTGATGGGACAGAGCTGGCCCCAAGGCAGGTATAACGTGGGCCTGAGAGCAAGATGAATCCCACGTGTCAACATCCTGGGGCCCTTCCCCAGGGCCGTGAGAGAGTGAGAAGTGCAGGCGGAAGGTAATGTGGCCTCGCCTGTGAGCCTTTGTTCCAATGGATATAATATGTTCTGTGTATTGTGAATTCTTCAAATAACAAAGCTATTCTAAGCAGCAACAGCACAAAGAAGGGAATGGTAGCCTTGCTATTACAATTTCCATTCCCTCTGTAGAGAAATGAGCAAACAGCCTCACCTGGTCTCATTAATCTAGTTAAAGTAATCGAAGGATAAAACCCCAAAACACATATATGCATAAAAATGTTATATACAAATTCCTTTAGAGCGACTCAGATTTGTGTACTTAGAAGAAAATGCTATTTCCAAATTACTTTCTGAAACTCTGGAACAAAAAGGAGCCAATAAACAAACAAGGGGTGGTAAGAAGGAGGGAAGGACTGTTTGCCTGAGTTTGAAGAGGACAAGGGTTTGAGTTTGAAAGGAGGGCAAGCTTGCTAGTCAGGCCACAAACACACAGACTCTATCCACATTCTCAGCACCTTATTGGAATCACTGACACAAATGTTATAAATACTCAAAACTCATCAACTTCTAACTTACTTGTGCATGTCACTGATATTGATGCTTTTTAGGCTACTACATCTACTGTGTCTGCAATCAGATGGACTAGAAGGAGATGCTGCCAGATTCAACTGGCACCTGGTATAACTGTAAGTTTATGCGATTTAATTTTTAACAGGTGACTAACACGTTTTAAGTAAACTAATCCTCAGCACGCTGAGAGAGTACTGGCTGGGTCAAGCACCTCATTGGATATTCAAATGACTCTAGATAGTCACTAGCACCTGGCCAGCGTGGCTCAGTGGTTGAGCATCGACCCATGAACCAAACGGTCAGGTTTTGATTCCCAGTCAGGGCACATGCCTGGGTTGTGGGCTCGATGGCCAGTGTGGGGTTTGCAGAAGGCAGCTGATCAATGATTCCCTCTCAGCATTGACATTTCTCTCTTTCTCTCTCTCTCTCCCCCTCTCACTTCCGCTCTGAAATCAATAAAAAATATATATATTTTTAAAAAGATAGGCACCAGCGAATTGCTGCCACACCCAATAGGCTGAGGGAGAGGCGGGGGTTTCAGACACAGCACCAGAAGGGGCAGCTGCCCTGCTGGGCTGGGAATGCAGTGGCATCCCTGTCAGCATGACTATGCCCGTCAAAGCCGGGCACTGAGCACAGCAACAGGACAGCACCACTCGGCAGGGTGGGACAGAAAGAGAAGGGAGGCTACAGACCAGGAGTTACTCCCAAGCATTTGTGAGACACCTTGGAGTAGTCTAGGATATAAAGTCAGAGAAGAAGAAGGAGCCAGGGGTCCATCGTGGCTCCAGGACCCCTGTTTGCAGCCAGGAACTACCTGGTGGGAGACATGAGGTTTCCTTGGAAGGTTAGCTCTGGGTTCCTGAGTATAAATTTTTCTTGCACTAGCTAGTTTGCTCAGTGGATAGAGTGTCAGTCAGCCTGTGGACTGAAGGGTCTCAGGTTCGATTCCTATCAAGGGCACGTACCTAGATTGCAGGTTCCATCCCAGCCCTGGTTAGAGCCTATGCAGAAGGCAACCAATTGATGTGTTTCTCTCACATCTATTGTTTCTCTTTCTCTGTCTCTTGCTCTCCTTTCTACTCTCTCTAAAAATCAATGGAAAGATATCCTTGGGTGAGGATTAAAATAAATAAATAAATAAATAAATAAATAAATAAATAATTCCAGCAGGTTCTACCTAAATGCCTGCTCCCAGCTCTGCCAGTAGCTTTGTGAGTACCTGGTTTCTTGTGTTAAACTAGCTGGAGCAATCCCTGCCTTCTGCAGCTAGCAGCTGTCTGGCCTCTTGCATCTGGTGAATTGTGAATCCCAGAAGAAATATCCATGAACAAGGTTTCAGGTGTAAAATATAAATAACTGACCATTAAACTATTTTTTAAATTGAATTTTTATTCACTCAAATTACACTTTCATTCACTAGCTGAAAAAAGATTCTACTTTGACTTTATTGTAAAACATCAAAATCTTATTGATGCATTAACAACACTGAAGAGAATCCTTGAGTGTGCCGACACTCCTGAGATTATAGGAAGTACTGTTTGTGCATCTTATAAAGTTTTCCATCTTTAATACTTGCAAATAGCTTTTCATAATAGGAAACCCAAGACAAAGCCTATTGTTCTTCTTTCTAAGATGCGTACAGCGGGGGGAATGAGGAGAAGTGATTCACTCGCTCAGTCAGAAGCCCACCTGCTCACTGAGTGTGCTCACCACCCATCTGAGCCAGACAGTTCACCTGCTGACTGTGCCACACAAGGACTGACTCCCCAATGATTCCTCCAAAATTCCGAAGGCTCCCTCAGTCACCAGTCCACGCTACCCTTCTGAGAGGAAGCACTATTTCCTTTCAATGTTTTAGCCATTACACAGTTTAAAGGTAAGTCACTGTGAGATCTGTACAGTGCTGAATTCTTTTCTTGGTAATACCCATAAATGCCTTGTAAGGTTCATCCTTACTGCATGCTCAAAGCACCACTGCATACCCACAGCTCCACACAACCCACAGGCCACGTGTTCTCCACACGCGGGTTCTTTCATACCATGAGCATCACAGCAATCCCAAGCCAGCCCAGATCAAACCCGTGTTGCTTCCCTGGGGCTCAAGCACTGCCAGCTGAAGGCAATGTCTGCCTTTTCTTTTTGGAGATAAAAGTTTCCTCCTGAATTGTGCCAAGAATTTAAAAATAGAAACATCTGGATTTGACTAAAACAGCTTTCTATTTTTAAAGAATTATCTGCTCATAGTGACCTAGGGACAGTAATTTGCAATGTTGTGGTCAGGTCCTAAGTTTATGTCAATTATTCAGACAGTATTTCTTTTAAATGAGATATTTTCTGCCTTTGAATATTTAAACAATACATGTTTTCATATGCTATTTCACACTCAATATAACATCATGCCAACAGGTTTTAGAATAAAATATAGTGATGAGGGAGATGCCTTGTCTCTGATTTCTAGGCTGTGTTTTTTTGTAATCCCAGATGAAGGAGGATCTAAAATTGGAACCATATGTATTCTGAAGCACAACTCATTCAGATGAAAAGAGTCGACTTAAATTACTATGTTTTAAATAGAACTTAATATAAAGCTCTCCATTACTAATACATCTGGAGCACTATAAAAACTAGCCTTGCAGTAGGATGACAGGGCATGCTGAGATAGTGGGTTTTTACACAGAAAAACTCCTTCCTGAGGGGGTGATCTTTTATTGGAAATTCTGACCCACAGATGATTGGTGCAGAAGTCACTGGACAGAGGTGCCTGGGCTGTAGGAGTCATCACAGTTGTGGGAGAAGACTTCTGGACAATGGTTAGCTTGCATTTTAGGGTAGAACGGAAGTGGTCCTGATGGGCTCCTTCATGTCAACAAGCAACTGTCTTTCTACTAATTGAACTGAGAAGGGGGACTATCGTTCAGGGAATATGATTGGAAGTAAGTAATAGTAACTCCATATGACATTTAAAAGTGGGGGGTGAGGGTAGTTAGAAGAATTAGAAAATACAGAACTCCAAAGACATAGAAGCAGAGAGGGTCCTCACAGTGAGAGAGGTTATCCGTTAAACATATCACCTTTCCTGAGATTGATAACATGCTGTCACATGGATGCATACGGGATATTTTCTTGCCTGTAAATTCAATTTATGTGGAAAGGATCATGACCACAAAGAAGAGCATCTGGCTGTGCTGGGAACAATTCACACCGCATGGCCCAGCCTACAACCAGAGCTCCACGTGGGAAACTGGAGATGCTTAGGGTGCCCCACCTGATGCTGTCATGCTGACTCTGCAGCCTTTACCTGGGGATCAGAAAGCTCAGAGTAGGGGCCACACTCAGAGCTTTCAGCGAAGACTCAGGGGAAGGCAGTGTGGACACCAACACCTCATTGCTAGGGACGCTGGGTGAATCTGCGTGACCCTGGGTACACCACGGCACCTCTGGGCCGATTCCTCATCTATGGAAGGAGAATCAGGCTCCTCCTAATTCTAAAAGTCAGTGGCTCCATGTTTTATTTTAAACTGCCATGTTCTTCACGTTCTTCTGTATCCTATTTATATGAGTTCATATAGGCAATAATTTGTCTTCCTTAAAAGGTGAAATCTGATGAAATAGTGAGCATTGGTGCCTCAGGAGAGAAAGGTCATCCCCACTCACTAACCTTCCACTCTGGTTTCCCTTTAACTGGTGTCTACTGAGCTCTGCCTTTCATCAAGTTCTTCACGAGGACGATGGGGAGTGCAGAGGGGGCTGGGGCTTCACTCCTGCCATCAGGACTCTTAGAACAAGGAGCAAGAAAGCACACTTAAAATGAGGGGGGAAAAGAAAAAGAAAAAAAAGGTAAGTCCACTGCCTCAGAGAAGTTCCCGAACCATCCTAGGACCAGGCTTCTTATCTACAAGATGAAACTAATAATAGTACCTACCTAATGAGGGCATTACGCGAATTAAATGAGTTAAGATGATAAAAATTTAGAACAGTTCCTGGAAAATAGTAAATGCTATATATGGGTGAGGGTATAGAAAGCAAGAAGGCAAGTGAGAAGTGGAGAATCAGGGAAAAGAAGGAGGGGGAGGAGGAGAAGGAGAAAGAGAGAGAGAGAGAGAGAGAGAGAGAGAGAGAGAGAGAGAGAGAGAGAGAGAGAGAGAGAGAGAGAGAGAAGGAGAGAGAGAAGTATGGAGGTAAGGAGAAAAGGAGGGAGGGAAAGGGAGAGGGAGGGAGGGAGGAGAGGAAGAGAAAGGAGGGCAGAGAAAGAGAAAGAGAGAAAGAGACTAAGGAGGTCTGATTTCAAATCCTGGTTTCTTACACTAAGGACACATTTGAAGTTAACCAGATCAGCAGATATTTAAGACTTTCCACAGTGGTATATGGAAATAATATTAATAATGAATCAGTTCATAAATCCTAGAAGGTAGTCTTTCAATAAATTCTCAAAATAAATTACTCAATTATATTTTGGTTCAATATGTATTTCTAACCACATAGACTGTGGTATTAATAAGTAATATTTATCTTCTATTAATAAGTTTTAATTTTAAACTGTCACTGAATACAATACACATATTTTTTCTTATAAAATAGAAAAGAAAATATTACTTAAAATAAATTCTCACTTATACCACGTTTTTGTTTTTTGATTTTATAAATCCTGCCTCAAACTTGCCCTGTTAGAATCAATGAGAGAGTAACAGTTTAGTAGCAGTTGTGATTAGGGATCAATTTTGGTTGAAATAATTGCTCCTTTTTTTAACTTAGATTATGCTGATAAAAAGAGGTTGCAGACCATATTTCTGGCCACTGCTACTCAATGAGCTGCTGTTTTTGTTAGTGCTGTGTGTCCAGAGAAAATTCTCAGAAAAAGGGATAGCTAATAGGAAGGTAGTAAGCAAGGAAAAGACCAGCAGTCCCACTCCTAGGTTTACCAAGTGAATTAAAAACATATTTATATAAAATATGCACATAATTTTCAGTTCTACTTATAACTCCAAAAACCTGAAATAATTCAGATGCCCTTGAATAGGAAAATAAACTAGTTCATCAACATAATGGAATAATGCTGCAATGAACATTGGAGACATAGGGGTGCACATGTATTTTTGAATTAGTGTTTTGGATCATTTTTCAGATAAATATGCAGAAGAGGGACTGCTGGATCATAGGATAGTTCTATTTTAATTTCTGAGGACCCTCCATATTGTTTTCCATTGTGGTTGCACCAGTTTACAATCCCACCAACGCATACGGGTTCCCTTTCCTCTGCATCCTTGCCTACACGCTGATTTATTGATGATGTCCACTCTGACAGGTATAGACCTGGAGAGTATTTTGCTATGTACTATAAATCAGACAGAGACAGACAAATACTACATGATTTTACCTACATGTGGAATCTAACGAAGAAAATTAGTCAACAAACAAGACAGAAACAGACTCACAGATACCGAGAACAAACTGATGGCTGCCAACAGGATGGGGTTGAGAAGCTGATGAAAAAGGTGAAGGGATGAAGCAGCACAAATGGATCGTTACACAATAGTCACAGGGATGTAAAGCACAGCACAGGGAACAGAGGCAACAATATTGCAATGACTAAGCGTGGTGCCAGGTGGTGCTAGACTTAAGGGAGGGCTCACTTTGTAAAGTATACCGTATTTTCCGGCGTATAAGACGACCCCCTAATTTTACAGTTAAAACGGGTTTAGGCCCATATTCGCTGTATAAGACGACCCCCTAATTTTACAGTTAAAACAGGTTTAGGCCCATATTCGCTGTATAAGACGACCCCCCACTTCCGAGGCAACACCAGTTCTTTTTTCAATAGACCGCCTCTCTGACTCTGGCCAATCTGAGCAGGCTTTTTACTAGGACACAGTGTAGCTTCAGGTACAGAACATGTATAATTGCATGCATAAAAGCCTGCTTGGATTGGCTGAGTTAGAGAGGCGGTCCGAGCAGCCTTGCAGTGATTGGTGCGGGATCGAGTTGGAAAATTTGTTTAGCGGCATATCGAGAAGCTTTTCGGGATATACTCGGCGTATAAGACGACCCCCGATTTTCAGTTGACTTTTTCAGTTCAAAAGTCGTCTTATACGCCGGAAAATATGGTATAAATGTCTAATCACTATGCTATGTGCCTGAAACTAATATAAAGTCATATTGAATGTAACTATAACTTTAAAAATTTAAAGAGAAAAGGTAATGAACAGCACACAGAAATAAAAATAAAGAAACTATGGAATTCATCAAACGAGATGAATAAAGCTTAAATACCTAATTTTAAAAAATCATACCCCAAATCCTGCAGCTCTTCACTCCACATAGACCACATCCTGACTAGACCGACTACAAAGATGGGGAATAAGCCAGGGGGGTCATCAGAAAGCTGTGGGCATTGTGTGCCCAGGAGCAGAAAAGGAACTGGGACCATACATTGTTCTAACTGGTTTGTGCTGGTAGATTTGTGACTGTGCATTATTTCTCAGAGCTGCACACCAGGAAGAGGGGCTTCTTCTGAGCAAATAAAAAACACGACTTCAGGGGAGCGCTGGCTGCAATGGGACTGACACATGACTTGGAAGATATTATAATCATGGGCATCAATCCACCAAAAAGTAGCCGAAGAGAGCAGCTCTGTGAGGGAGTTTTGGTAATTCACTACGCCCCCCGTTGGATTAGGCTGGGCCCTCAATTCAATGGCTGACGTCTTTATAAGAAGAGGAACATTTGGGCAGACGTGTACAGAGACTATCACAAGGTTGAAGTGAAAAATTAAAATGGAGATAAATGCCTTTCCCTACATGTTTCAAGTATTTGTGATAGGTTCATTCCCAGCACTGCTGTAGAGAAACAGATACATTATCACTGATGAGAGTGTAAACTAACATATTTTGCTAATTCTTTACTGAAAGTTTAAAAATATTCAAACCCTTGCCGAAACCAGTTTGGCTCAGTAGTAGAGCATCGGTCTGCGGACTGATAGGTCCCAGGTTCAATTCCGGTCGGGGGCATGTACATTGGTTGCGGGCACATCCCCGGTAGGAGGTGTGTAAGAGGCAGCTAGTCGATGTTTCTCATCAATGCTTCTAACTCTCTCTCTCTCCCTTCCTCTCTATAAAAAAATCAATAAAATATATTTTAAAAATATATACTCAAACCCTTGACTCAGCAATGTTACTCCTAGCAGTTAAACTAATGGAATAAGGTCTTAGAGTCACTAAAAACCTGGAAACCTTTAAAAATGTGCAAGGATAGATGAGTGATTATAATGCGCTTTTTAAAAAAAATCTCTTTTTAAAAAAGTGATTAGATGTATTTCTTTGTGCTGAAAATGTCATTTCTAACATGTTTTCCTTAGGGCTCTTTGACTCCTACAGACACTCCCACTCATATTTGGAGCCGGCACCCAGAGTAGCACACACACTGCTCCCTCGCTCTTCTCTAAGATGGCCTTATCACTGTCTCCATCCCCCAGGTTTCCTGGGAATTATAGGTACCGATTGCTTGAGTCAGTGGTCAGCAAACTCACTAGTCAGCAGAGCCAAATATCAACAGGACAACGATTGAAATTTCTTTGGAGAGCCACATTTTTTAAACTTAAACTTCTTCTAACGCCACTTCTTCAAAATGGACTCACGCAGGCCAAAAACCGACTTCTGCGCATGGGCCACAAAGTTTCAATCGCACTGTACGTGAACATGGTAGTTTGTGGAAGAGGCCAAAGAGCCGCATGTGGCCCTCAAGCCACAGTTTGCTGATCACTAGCGTAAGTCACAAAATGTTGTGGATAGAATTGTTCATGGATTTCATCATTTTGGCTTCCCTTATGCAAAATAAATAAACAACAGGGTAAATAGTAAGTAAATGTTCATCTTTTTCTTCCTCTCCTGACAAATATTATAGTATATATGGTACCTGTTTGCCTAATAGATCAAGACATTATAACTATGAATATATTTGATAAGAAAACTAAATGCATGAAAACTCAAAATAGCTTTTTTAAAAGACATATTTCCACATTTTATTTTTATTTTTTATCTTTTGCCTGAAACCCAGCCATGTCTACAAGTAAAATGTGGGGGTTCACACTCTGTCGACCTAGCTGCTCTGGACTTCTGTTTCTCAGAGTTGAGGCCCGAGTAGTTCTGGTCAGGACTGGCCTCGGAGAAGTTCCAGGAGGCTTGGAAGGCAGGAGGACCAGAGCTCAGGTGCACTCAGGGGTGAGTGCAGACTCCTGTTTTGTTGAAGCTCACAAAAGCTCATCAACCCACTTGCTTGTTTTTGGCCAGCAGCAAGGCCAGCTGCTCTTAAGATCTTTTACTCTTGACCTGCCGGCTTGGTTCAATGTTTGAGCATCAACCTATGAACCAGAAAGTCATGGTTTAATTCCCAGTCAGGACACATGTCCGGATTATGGGCTCCATCCTCAGTGTAGGCCTGTGGGAGGCAGCTGATCTATGATTCTCATCATTGATGTTTCTCTCTCTCCCTCCCCCTCTTTAAAATCCATGAAAATATATTTAAAAAATGAAATTTTATAAAAACAGATCTCTTCTTTTAGCTTCTCCCAATCCTGCCCCACATGCTCAAAAAGCTTTAGAACCACGTATTCCAGCTTCTTCCACACTCGCTGGCAACCCTAAAATTGAAGGCTTGCCGGTGGTACAAGTCAGATGCAGGTACCGATTTCTCACAGTGCAATTAATCTCCTCCTCATGAGTTCCAGATTCTTACTCAACTGCACTTCCCATTCGTTTTCCGCTCCCAACTGCCTGACCACTGGCTTCAGGTCCAAGTCCAGACATGGTGGTGGACCAGCCCCTGCACCTGTGAAAGGTCAACTCCTCACAAATCCCTTGCTTTATGCCATGCATTGCTGCTCTGCTCAAACCCACCATTCTGCTCCAGGATGAAGGGCTCAGGGTAGAGAGAACATTAATACTGTTTTAGACCTCTGAAGCTCGACTCTTATAGGCATTTTCCTTATAAGCTAGTAATTGCCTCTAAACTAGGAATAACATTGCATTGCAATATTATGTTGAAAATCAGAAGTGATGTATGTAAAGTGCCTGCATAGAGTTAAGCCCCAAATAAATGGCAGTTATTGTTACCAGTACAAATGTTTTATACAATTTTAAACTCAGCAGTTACAATAGCCTTGTCAGAAGAAATGGAAAGTGATCTACACTATACTTTTTAGATGTTTATAGAAATATGTACTATGCATGTAGTTAGTGAGATTAGAAAAGTAAAAATGTATTAAAATAATCAATTTAGATTCTATAAAATCTATAGAGCAGAAAAATTAAGTTAATGAGCATAAGCTCTTAATTATAAGACAGGTTAGGGATACTAAGGCCTGGAGCAATCCAGGCATATAAATATTTCTATGTTCACTGAAGCAAAATGAATAAAGGAACTCACTAACTACTGACTATTTATGGATCCTGGTTAACATTTCAAATGAGCAATAAGATGGAATGCACATTTTATATATTTGTTAGCATGATCTCTCACTGGAAAATTTCCAATATTCTCCTTTGCCCCCAAATTAAGGAACCATCACTATGCACTTGTACCTGTTTGCGGTAAGTATCAGGTCCCATGAACAGGCACCTGAGCTCTGCTAAAATGCTCGGGTATTCTGATTTTATCTCAGAGGTGACAATGCTCCAGAGTCTTATTTCATCAATAAACTATGGGTCTCACTTCCTCCCTTCAATCTCTCTCCAGCTCCAGCCCGATGTGGGAAGCAATACAAGTGTGGTTCTAAGTTTAATTTCTCTCATATTCTTCTCATTCTCAATGTCTTATAGCAAATATTCTCTATGTTTCTGATATCTGTTTGGGGCAAGTTTCAGGTACTAATTTCTTTTGTTTATTTTTCTTTTTCTCCTCAACGGGGCTGACCAACCCGATTTCCAAACTGCCTGGTGCTCACCTAGTTTTGTGGAGTCTCCGTAGCAGCCTGTCATCCACTCCCCCACTTACTGGGCCACAGAGACCGATGTCATTCACACACAGTTAGCGACGCTGCCCAGTAGCACTCTCATTCGAATGTGCTTCACAACGCCCCTGAGCGCACGGCTGTGTGGCGGTGCTTTTCCTGGGCCATTGGCACCATTCACTTGACCTCCAATCTCCCGGTGTCGTTGCTGACACCGCTGTTTTGCTAAGAGAGTTAATAACAACTTGAGAGCACCATTATGTCTAACTTGCCTGACCTTTTTTCCAGGCCCGTTGCCAACATTTGATAGGCAGTACAATCTTAATAAATATTCACTCACACATCATGTAAGTCCTCAAATTAAAAATGCCACTCTATGACTAAAGGAAGGGGAAAAAAGTCCCACATCATTAGAAAGAGCTTTGATGTTTAAACTGTGTACTCACTCTTCACTGCCCACCCATTCACTCTTCCACCATATTGTCAGGGAAATACATAACCCAGAAGAAGTCTTTGAAAATAACCAGGTCTACTGTCTCTCAAACTGGTGACCTAGGCACCTTAATAAAGGTCAATGAGGTCTATGAGAACAATTGTTTTATCATTTATGCTAAGATATGTAAACATATAATACCTTAATAAAAAATGAAAAAAAGCTAAACTTTATATCTACAGTTATCATTTGTGACCAAAAGTACATTTTATATGCTGGTTTCTAAAATATTCCTCAAGCAATGATACTTGAAGTTCTGTAAGAAGTACTTTCCTATAGAGGAGGCTTAGCAATGATTCAAATCTCTCAAGACAATCGTTGCTCTTTCTGAAGTCACCCAGAGTAATGCGTCTTAAGAACACTCACCCGAGGGTGTACTGCCTGTAAGTTAACCTCGCATCACGATCTCCTGACCGAGGCCTCTGAGCCTCCCGGGAGGCTCCATCACAGACCCACCCGCTCAGCTCTCATCGCCCTCATGGGATCCACATACAACGTGAATGTTGTTCCTCAGCCCCAGCAGGAGTGCAGGCACCAGAAGGACAGGTGTGGTTGGACCACAGCCTTTGCTCAGGACGGTTTCTTTCCTCAGAGAAGCTTCTACTGACCACGAGTCAAAAAGCCTGTCCCCACCCTGCAGCCCAAGGCCATGGCCCAAGGTAAGAGTCTCCACATGCAGCCTTTGCCCAGGAAGTTCCATTCCTGTTTTATTTCTCTGTCCTCCTGGCCACGTCCACCTGGGACCACATGTAAAAAACTCAGGGCATGTCACACAGGTTCTGGTCAAACTGAGGAGGAAGCCTTGGCTTCAGGCGGCACCCCTCTCCTTCTTACTGCTGATAGAGGAGGTGGCTGTGGGTGCCTCAGCCCCAGACCTGGGCAGGTTAGCCCAACCCCATCTCTGCACACTGGCCATCAGACCCCTGGGCCCTCTCTGGAGGAGAACACCTTCCCGCGAGGACCCTGCTCCCTAAGGCAACAAAGGGAAATGCCGGGCTCTGCAGGCCAGGTTTTCTCCCCGACTTTCCCAGTCTAAGCCCTCGCCCTGCCATCCCCCAATGGGCTTAGTCACAGAGGCAGGGAGTGTGGAGAGCCCAGGAGTCGGGCACCAGTAGCTCCCGCCTTCTGGGAGGAGAAACCAGAATGAGCATCAGCATTGCTCACAAGCACTCACATCTTGGTAAAGAACAAGTATCTGCACTGGGGAGGTGAAGACACGTTACTATTCGGTTGCTGAATTGTTGACTGAATTTACATTAAAATCCAAAACCTAACAAAACAAGTGCAAATAAATGTATGTTAAAAAGTGTTAGAAGGAGCCGAAACCGGGGTGGCTCAGTGGATAAAGCGTCAGCCTAAGGACTAAAAGATCCCAGGTTCGATTCTGGTCAAGGGCATGTACCTTGGTTGCAGGCACATCCCCAGTAGGGGGTGTGCAAGAGGCAGCTGATCGATGATTCTCTCTCATCGATGTTTCTATCTCTCTATCCCTCTCTCTTCCTCACTGTAAAAAATCAATAAAATGTATTTTTTAATAAAATGTTAGGAGGAAAAAAAACTTTTTAGTACTAAATCAATACAATAAAATACTTTTTGAGCCAAACAGCTGCCATGACAAAGCAATCCTATTGCTCCCTCTTTGGGAAGTGGGCACTTCCCAAAGAGGGAGCTGTTCTTTGGGCCATTACTCTGCAGACACTTGGCTTTTTGTGTGATGTTCTTTGGGCCATTACTCTGCAGACACTTGGCTTTTTTGTCCACACTCTATTTTACAGGAGATTTTTACCTATAAACTATAGTTCAGTTTTCAAGCTCCTACAGAAAAATTGTTGTAGCTTTCTTTAGTTTTTTTTTAGGTGTTCCTGCCAAATAACTCCATACACTGTTACTCTCTGCTCAGAAAGGCATCTGTTTAGTCCTGAAGGCGGTTTTATTGTTGGACTCCAACTAGACATTTAAGTGATAAAAAGTGTCGTCCAATAGCATTGCCACCAAGAGCACCAGGGGGTTACTCTTGTATCTAACAAATAAGCTATGTACAGGAAAGGACAACTAATGCCAGTATCATTCTGCTTCTATGGAATACGGGAAGGCAGAATCTACCAGCACGTGTTATTCTGTGTCTGAAGGGAAACCTCATTTTAATCTCATCCCAGGGCAGATTTCACATTTACTGACATGAGAAGGGGAATAAGGAAAATCACCTTCAGAGAAAGTGATGAACTTCAAAGGACCCCGACGAACAGCCAGAGGTGCCTAACCCAAGGAAGATGGAGAGATTACAGGGGGCTGGTTTGTGCCTTAATCACGGTGCCTTCCCTCGCCCAGGGAAGAAAGCATTCCTAAAGGGTCCTAATAGGGAGAGGGGGGTTCTTATAAAAAAAAAAAAAAAAGGACAGTATCATTTGGTGAAATCACTCCAAATTTTTGGGTAAAAAAATCTTGTGGTTACTCCTTATTTTCCAAGCCAAAAAGTCAATCCCTTAGCAAGTATATCTTTATACAGATAAGTGATACAAAGCAAGATTGTAAGTCTCCAAGTTAGTTGTGGAAGTCTAATTATATACATTCCCAAGTAAATTAATAAGAACCGATAGTAAAAGGGTACCAATCCAAGTTTCTATTTATCCTTTAGTTTGTATAAATCCCAATATCTGGAGTGGAGTGAAATTTGAAAAATAAAACCCATTTCCCTTTTTTCTAATATGCATATTACTGAAATCCAGTCAAAAGCAATCATTTTATGGGAATGCTATAAATACTGTTTAGCTGTGTTGATAAAGCAACCTAAGTTCCTTTTATAGAGATTACAACATATAAACAAAAAGGCATAAATGGGTCTTATATATGAAAGAGTCACTGGCCCAGCACATCCAACTTTATGAACACAAAAATGTTTTTGAAATCATAGTTTTTCTTTACTCTGCATGAGTTCTCAAATTATCAGGTATGTTCAAGTTCATTTGAAGGCCAATGTATCTCTTCCTTCCTTTGCTATCAATAGCACACGACCCATCTCTCTATGGTAGGCAGATGGAGGGGGAGCACAGGCTGCTGCTTTTCTGCCCCTTCCAGAGAAAGTGCCAAGGTAATGATTGTCTTGGTTTCTCTTCCTACCTGGCAAGATTGCTTAGCACTGACCATGTTTCAGACACAGATCGTAAGAGTCACCATCCTTTTTACAAACTCCTCCACAGATTCTCTGATAAACGTTTTCATGAGACACTCCAGACACACGGAGAAGAGAAATGGAAAACCAATGCCAGTAATTTAAACGGCTCCCCAGGGGCCTCAATGCTTGGACTAAGCTTTAGGGAAAGCAGGTGGTAGTTGAGCAGAGACAACGAGAAGCAACCTTTGTGCCCCATGGCCCTGGATGGCCACACGGCTGCCCCAAGGCTGTGGAAGGAATGAAACCACATTAAAGATGAGGCATCAGTTCAGAGTTTGGCCCGGTCCTGAGTCTGCGGCCCCAGCCATTTTCAGGTGTGACAATACCACGGAAATGTCACAAGGACTCCCAGGCTGGAGTCAGGCCTGAACATTTGACCTGAGATGGGATCAAGGCAGTGACTTGGGAAAAGGATTAGCAAAAGCTTTAAGGAAACTATATGGCAATAAGAGTCTTGCTTGGCAACTAGCTGGTAATTGTAAAGAAGACTGAAAGATGTCTGGGTTTCTGGTTTGGTAACAAAAATGAGGAAAAGATTAGGAGAGGGAATTTTTTTTATTTTTAATGCTTTTATTGATTTCAGAGAGAAAGGGAGAGGAAGAGAGAATCACTGATGGACTGCCTCCTACATGCTCCCTACTGAGCCTGCAATAGGGCATGTACCCTGAGGGTAATCAAACCATGACCTCCTGGTTCACAGGTCAATGCTCAACCACTTAGCCACACCAGCTAGGGGGAATATGTTACTTTTAAACACACTAAATCGGAACTGCCTATAGGGCATAAATGTAGACATATTTAGGAGGCAATTAGATACACAAAGGAATATGAAGTTAGAGGAATAATAACAATATATTAATAGGTAAAATGAAGACATTTAAGTGTTACAGCCACTGTTCAAAGTACTTCCATTAATTATTTTATTTAAATATTACAACATGATGAATGTTTTATTATTCCCATTTTACAGATAAGAAAAGGAAGGATTAGAAGTTAATAATTTGCCTTATGTCACTAGTTGGCAGTTGAAAGAAACCAAGACTTGAACCCACATGATCTGATTTCAGAGCCTCTCTTTATGATTATTTTAAAATTTATCTTTGCCGAAACCGGTTGGCTCAGTGGTAGAGCATGGCTCTGCAGACTGAAAGGTCCCGGGTTTGATTCCGGCCAAGGGCATGTACGTTGGTTGTGGGCACATCCCCGGTAGGCGGTGTGCAAAAGGCAGTTGGTCGGTGTTTCTCTCTCATCGATGTTTCTAGCTCTCTATCTCTCTCCCTTCCTCTCTGTAAAAAAAATCAATAAAATATATTTTTTTAAAAATAAAAATAAAAAAATAAAATTTATTTTTGAAAGTATTACAGGTGTCCCCTTTGTCTTTTTCTCCCCGTTGGAGTTATAAATGAAATCATGGATACATTTATAGTCTCAACATAGAGCATCATTACATTAAATATCGAGTATTTTAGTATTTCATCATGGTGACAATAATTAAGCCAAATAATTGAATTTCTTCTGACTCCATTTGTTGTTTTGTATTCCCCTCCCCCCATGACTAGCATCATGGGAAACCGGGCTGCTGTTAGATTAGGCTCTGAATCTTCTGGGGAAGAAGAAAGCTACACCCAGTGGATCTGAGCTTTTCTAACCAGAAGAATTTTCTACACTCTATATGCTGGTGGAGTAACCATATATTAGACTATAAGTAAGCAAATTCAATTAAACAAAATACATTATATAGCTTAGGTACAGAATTATCATTTCTTATAAAAATTGCAATTTATAACTTTAGTGATTTAAACTACAGTTCCAAGCTTTGTTTTTTGTTTGTTTGTTTGTTTGTGCATACTTGTAGGGTAAGGATATTCTAAATGACAAATGATTAGAATCATAGTATCAATAATGGTGATATGATGATGATAATTATAAAGTTGGCATATCTTATGTGGCTAGAAAAAGCCAGGTGATATTCTATAATACGAACCCTCTTATTTAATCCTCACATCTTATAGATGAAAAAACTGAGAAGAGATCAAGTAGATCACACAGTAAATCAGTGGGACCAAGATTTACATAGAGGCTGCATAAAGCTGGAGCCCTGAGCATTTTTGGTGAGATGGGCATTGGATGGGGCATTGGATATGCCAAGTTGACTGGGCCACAGGTCTTTGGTTTAAATTACTCTGGGTGACCCTGAGGCCCTGTTTCTGGATGGCTTTAATATTTGAATCAGCCAACTAAGGAGAAGCCCACCCCATGTGGACAGGCTTCGGGCAACCTGCTGGAAGTCTCCATAGAATCAGCAGGTGTGAGGGAGGGTTTGCTGCTCGGCCACCTCAGAGCTGGGCACAGAATTCCCTGTCTTGGGGCTCAGCTGACTTACACCATCAGCACAGACCTTGTGCCACAGCCTCTGTAAACCCTGCAGTCAGTTCCTCACAGTGAATTCGTGCATGTGTGGGTGTGTAGCAACCTCCCGTGGATTTTGCTGCTTGGAGAACCCAGACTCACTCACTGGTTCAGTCACAAAAGGCCTCTGTGACACCAGCTCTTTGACTTCTGTGGTAAATGTCTTCCAGTCTTGCTTGCCTTATCTTTTTTCTTTACTGACCAAGGTACCTTGGATTTTATAAGGCTTTTTATGAAAGAAAATTAGAATCTATATTCCTCTGACTAATGTCAGGGCAAGAACTCAAAGCCCATAATTTTTTATTTCCATACTATTGTGCAGAAAAAGCTTAGGTTTCAATTATTTTCACACATATAAGCACAACTACTTAGAATAAGCTCTTTTCTCAGTTCTACTTAAACTACCATTTCATTTTTCCAGTGAGCATGCATGGGGACCTGTAAATACACAGATTAAATCATAATCATTGAAAATGTAGTGTAAGCAGTAGAAACAACAAATAAAAAGCCACCTCTGACATGAGTATCACACGTTCACTTTATGACCAGTACAAAATGTGATAAACATCACTCAACAAATGACAGGTCATTATTTTCTTTCTGACAGTGAAAATAGGGTTGTTTATACAAGTAATGTATTTTCATTGTAAATAACACTAAGGGAATATTCAAATATAAAGAAGAAATAGAAAGTCATTTGCTCTCCCACCAATCTGAGCCTCTCCATGCTTGCTAACATGTTGGTGGTCATTCTGTCATACACATTTATACAGATACATATACACATGCATTTATAGAAATATTAATATCCATTAGTTTATAGAAAAATTATTACTGAATGCATTCATTTTTCAGCATAACTCCTTATATCTACAAGAACACCCTGCCCCTTATACTTGTTCACTCCAAGAGGAACTATGTCACAAATCTAATTCTTGCATATTTTCCCCATACTCTTATAATCCTATAATCATGGAATGACCAGAACAATTCAAATTTGTTCTTTCAAATTCTTTTTTTATATTTCAACATACACTCAGCCTTTCCCCTCTGAATAGCATTACTTTGTCTGCAATTGAATGTTAAGAGTAACTTTGCATATGTCTTTACATGTTGTATGTTTATTTTTATGTGCTAGATTTCAGTTGTGGAACCCCTCATTCAAATGACATATACATTTTTAAATTTTAATAGATGTTGTCAAACTCTTTTTAAGAAGTGGAAAATGGTTCATATTTCCATAAGCAATATGAGAAAATATCTATTCTTCTTCTAATAGTTCCATTTAAATTTTGGTCGGGCTGATGGATATAAAAACAGCTACATGTGACTTTTAACTTGGACACTACTCTTTGGAGAACTTGAGGCTCTTCTGTTTGGTTGGCCATTTGGACTTGCTCTTCTTTCCACTGTGTGTTCAGTCTCCACCACTTCTTCTATGGGTTGTCTTTTCCTTGTCAGTATGTAAAGGCCTCTGTACATTCAATAACAGCCCTTCATCTGTCATCAGCGTTGCAAACAGCTCTTTTCTATATCTCTCTTATTCCTAACTTTCTTTAGAGTATAATTTGTCAGTCAAAAATGTTATGTATATAATTATAGTTTACTTAATTGCCTGTCTTTACTTTTAAAGCATCTGGATTTTTTTAGCTGATTCAGAAGTTTTCCTTTACTCCCTTATACTTGCAGAATTCTAAGATTTTGGTTGGAAAGGTTTTTAAAATTGTTTCTAACATCTCTATTTTTATTCCACCTAGAATTTATTATCATGTCTGCTGTGAAATATGGTCCATTTTCATTTACTTCTAGTTGGTGGCTCATTTTTCTTAAAAAGAATCATACATGTCCTTGATTAGGAATCAAACCATGACCCTTTGGTCTGAGGGATGATGCTCTAACCACTGAGAAAACTGGTCAGGACCAGAGACAGCTCTGTAAGTTCACACATGCCATCCATTTCTCTCCATGGGCACACATTGGCCAGCAAGATGTCTAGGTAAGTATAAGTTTCAATGTTAGCTGCCATGTTATGTACCAAACGATTATGACCTGGAGCCCTGCACCCCGGCCAGATTTCTATTTGTTCCACAGCAAACTTGTTCTCACTAGTCTCTTAGCACTCTGTTGTCTCTCAACTCTATAACCAATTTCGCCAAATGTTTATGTAGTAATTACTTTTCCTGAGGGGTCCCACAGGGCCAATTTAAAATGAGGTGAATGAGGGAAGAGAGCCCCTCTCAGAAGACTGGATCTTTGTCTCACCCTCAAGGGCACACCCTACAATACATGTATCAAGAGTCCAAATTTAAATGTTCACCTTGAACTAACTCACCAGCTCTAGAAATTCTCATTTAAATTACTAGCCCAGGGTTATCAGTAATAGGCTTTATAACATGGGTCTGGTCAAAAGGCTAATAGAGAGCCTCCAGATTTCCTCCTTGGGGGTACTGAGGAGAAGGTAGGTCTACCTGTTCCAAAGAACTTCCATGTATTTTTCTAATGTTTTTATTTAAGAGAGGAAGGGGGAGGGAAAAAAGAGAGAAACATAAACTATAAGGGAGAATCATGGATCAGCTTCTTCCTGCACGCCCCCTACTGGGGATTGATCCCACAAACCGGGCATGTGCCCAGATGAGGAATCAAACCATGACCTCCTTGTTCATAGATCAATGATCAACCACTGAGCCACACTGGACTGGCCCATGTATCTTTCTTGATTGGGTAAAATAATTCCACATGAATTTTGCTTTCTGGGCCATACTCCCTTTAAATATAAGGTGCTTTTATATATATATATATATATATATATATATATATATATATATATATATATATATATATATAGTTGATTCATCATTTTTTTAACTGAGAAATATCAGAGAAACAAACATGTATAAGTTATATTAATATAGCATACTTTCTTGAAACTCACTGTGATTTAGAACATTTTAAAATAAAAGAAAATCAAATATGTCAAGGTTAGAAGTCAGTTCCTTGCTTCCCAGTGACTTAAAGGGGAGGTCCACACACTAGCCCTTGCTTGCTTTGCACAAAGTCCAAGATGATTCCACTCTGACTGTTTCCTTTAAAGCAGTAATATGCACTGTGTTTGGATATCACTTATAATCACTTTACCATCTTAAAACACATTTATTTTCAAAAGACAAAATACATCTGAGGAGTGTTTTTAGGCCTCTTTTGATGCATTTGGACTGATTTATACTTCAATTAACCTCCTAAGACTTTGCTTTAGAAAGTCTACTTAGCAGGCATAAAGGGAAAAGGAGAAGCAGATTGAAGTTACTACTTTGGCAACACCAAAGCAAGTAGAATAAGCAAGAAAATAAATGATATCAGCTCTTAGTATCTGAAAGAACCTAATTTCCCTTTCTCTCCACTTTGTTTTATTTCTTTGTCAACTACAAACTGCTTGCAATTGCTGAAAAAATGTCCAGAAATTGTGTCAAAAGAAACCTTTTCTAAAGGAAGAAAACATGTTTAAAAACCGTCATATTACTTCCCTATTTGGAAGGCTTCCTTCCCCCATGGTTTTTAAGAAATCCTGTCTCACTATTAGAGAAGTTAATAGGCATTTAATTTAATGGATGGCATGTTGTCCTCCAATAACCTCACACTTTTGTGTTTGAAGCACCACTAATCCGGCCCACTGTGCGCAATGCTCCTTTGAGAGCCAGACCAAGATTATGCAGATGCACATACATGTCTGCATAGATTGTATTGAGCAAATATTTAATTTCTTTCATTACATGTAAAATGTATATTTATATTAATAATTTTAATCTGATAATACTGGTTATTTCCTCAGAATAGTAACTATTTTTAAAAATAATTTTCCACAACTGAACAGTAGTCCTTTGGATGAATAAACAATTGATTATATTATTACTAGAGGCTGGTGCATGAATTTGTGCACGGATAGGGTCCCTTGGCCTGGCCAGTGATCAGGGCTGACCAGGGCCATCTTGCCCAGTCCTAATCAGGGCCGATCAGAGCCAGCCCACCAGGGTAAGGAAATACAGGAGGTTAACTGGATGTGGGAGATTGGCTGTGGGAGCAGACTGATCACCAGGCATTGAACATCTACCTCCTGGTGCTCAGTGTGTGTCATAGTGAGTGGTCAACCGGCTGCTGGGTCTATTGGTCATAACATTCACTTAGGCTTTTAAATTATAGATTATTTTATTTTGGTTTTCATTTATTTGTTTTCATATACTGCTATGATAAACAATTCATATATAAATACTTGTGAGCACCATTAGTTATTTCAGGTAAATAAATTCCTAAGAGTAAATGTGAATATACTAGAGGCCCCTGTGCATGAATTTCATGCATGAAGGCTGATCTGGGCTTTTTGGCTGCCGCAGGCTGGGGTCTTCCTTCCCCAGGCTTTCCTTTGTTCCATGCAGCCCCTGGTGGTCAGTGCATGTCATAGCAAGCAGTTGAACTCCCAGTCTCCCAGTTGAACTCCCAGGGGGACACTTTGCATATTAGCTTTGATGTATAGATTGAGGCTTTGACATATGTACCTAATTGTTTTATAAGGAAAATGTAACTATTTATATTTCCAAGTGGGTTACTGGGTATGATAATAATGAAGAGAATAATGTACTACCATATATACATAGAATAAAACCAAACACATGCTTATAACTTATCTATAATAATAAAAACATAATATGCTGATTACACCAGACATCCTTCCAGATGTCCTTCCAGACCAAGCTGCAGCAGTGGGGCCGAGGCAGAGGCAGCCGCCATGGTGGAGACCAAGAGCCTTGCATGGACTTTGTGCATTGGGCCTCTAGTATATTCATATTGTTACACACCATGATTAAGGAAAAGGTTAGATGGCAATCCATTAAAGTGTTAACAGTGCCTTTCTTTAAATGGTGGAATTGCAGATAAGATTTTTTTTTATCTCTGTGTTTTTGTATTTTTTCAATTTCTCTAAATTGATCATATATTACTTTTATAATAGGACAAATGTTATTTTAATAACCCACTAATTTAGCATTAGATTTAATATTTCATTTTTTATAACTGCTTTTACATTTTCAATTTATATTTAGTTAATAATACTCTAATTTATGGAAAATTGGCACAGTAGAATTTAGAAAACCTACTGGTAATTCATATTTCTTTTTTTAAATTTTTTATTGTTCATATTATTATAAATGTTCCTTTCTCCCCCCCCCCCCACCATTGCTCTCCTCCACCAGGTTCCTCTGCCCTTTCCCCACTCCCCATTGTCCTCATCCATAGGTGCACAGTTTATGCTCATTCTCTTCCCACATCCCCTTCTCCCCTTTTCCCCAAGAATCGTCAGTTCACTCCCCTTCTATACCTCTGATTCTATTATATTCAACAGTTAATATTCTATTATATTCAACAGTTAAAAATATTCTATTGAATATAATATTGACCATAATAGAATAAAAATATTCTATTGAATATAATATAATATTCTATTATATTCAACAGTTAAAAAAATCATCAGATTTTTTTTTTAATTTCCTTGGTTTTTAGATTCCCTTGTTGATAGTTACGTATCTGTTGTTCATAATTTTTATCTTTATTTACTTTCTCTTCTGAAAGAACCCCTTCAGCAATTCATATAATTCTGGTTTGGTGTTGAACTCCTTTAGCTTTTTTTTTTATTAGTGAAGCTCTTTATCTGACCTTCGATTCTGAGTGATAGCTTTGCTGGATAGATTATCTTTGGCTGTAGGTTCTTACTATTCATCACCTTGAATATTTCTTGCCATTCCCATCTGGCCTTCATGGTTTCTGTTGAGAAATCAGCTGACAATCATATAGATGCTCCTTTATAGGTAACTACCTTCTTTGCTCTTGCTGCTTTTAATATTCTCTCTTTGTCTTTTGCTCTTGGAATTTTCATTATGATTTGTCTTGGTGTGGTCCTCTTTGGATTCCTTTTGTTTGGAGTTCTGTGCGCTTCCTGGACGTGTAAGTCTAATTCTTTCACCAGGTGGGGGAAGTTTTCTGTCACTATTTCTTTCAGTATGTTTTCTATATCTTGCTCTCTCTCATCTCCTGGGACCCCCATAATTCTGATGTTGGTTCGCTTGAAGTTGTCCCAGAGGTTTCTTACATTATCCTCAATTTTCTGGATTCTCTTGCCTTCTAGCTTCTGTGGAGGAGTGTCTTCTGGCTCTTTATGTTCCAAATCTTTGACTTGATTCTTGCAATCTTCCATTCTGTTTTTAGAATTCTGTATAATATTTTTTATTTCAGACAATGTATTCTTTATTTCTTGTTGATCCCTTATCATTTCTTTTTGATCCCTTATCATTTCTTGTTGATTCCTTATTAATTCTAGTTGATCTCTTTTCATATCTTCATAGGTCTTATCGATCTTTTCTAGGAAATTCTTGAAAAACTTTATAAGCGTAGATTTGAACTCTATAGTCAGTCGCTTTTTGTCCTCCATTTCTTTTGTTTGTGATCTATTTTGTTGTCACATTTCGCAGCTACAGATGGGGCGGGGTTTCAGGGTGGAGCCTACAGCTTTGGCTTCCGTCAGCCCCGCCCTATGTGGCTCCTGCGTCTCAGGGTCCTTCAGTGCTCGCTGCCAGCGCCTCTGAGAGAAAGGCGCCCTCGATCGCCTGCTGCCAAACAGCCTAGGCTCTCCCCCAATGAGCCCGGAACTGGGGTTCAGTTCAGTTGGAAGTGGGGTTGGAGGTGGCGTTCAGAGCAGTCCGGAGCCCCTGTCTCCTTCCCGCCAGGGCAATCCCGCAGCACAGCCAGCTGGCCCTTCTCTGCGCACAATGTGCGCGCGGCCAGGACCTCCATTCGCCGCTCCCCCGGGTTCCGCCTCGCAGCCCAGCTCCCTCTGTGTGAGCCTGGGTCCCTGGGGTCCGGCCTAGAACTGGGGTTCAGAGCAGTCAGAATGGGGCCCAGCACAGTCAGAGTTTTATCTCCTTCCCGCTGGGGAACGCCAGCCAGGCACTCGGCCTCCCTCCTCTCCGGCTCCGTCCTCTCCGCGCGCTGTGTGTCTCCGTACCTCAGGCTTTTCCAGCTCCTCCGCGCTTCCTTCTGGTTGTCTCCTTGCTTCTCGTTGTAGAATTTCCAGTGAGTCGACTTTCCTGTAGTTCTGGGTAATGTCCGTTTTATATTTTAGTTGTATTTTATTGAAATTGTTGTGTGCGGCTGTGGCTAGGTGTCTACCTGAGCAGCCATCTTGGATTCTCTATCGGTAATTCATAATTATTTCTACAGTACTGAGATTGCTAAATCAACACTCAAAGTAAATTATTTCATGAGCACAATTAATTAACTGTAAGTGTACTAAATAAACCTTTAAAAACATTTCAGAAATTATTTAAATACTAAAAAATTATTGCATTTATAGTGTCTTCTCTCTATGTTCTTTCATATTTTCAACAATTACTTGGTAATTATAATTATTATCTTCACTGCAATGTGATGTCCCTGGCATATAATACCAGAAAAAAATATTTTAAATACAAAACCCTATAAATTACTCTGAAGAAGGTCATTAGGAAGAACTTGAAAAGATAAACATACAGGAAGTGCAATAGCTTTTGCTTTTTCACCAGTGACATTGCCGTTGTCATCGTTAATCTGTCTCTGTACATCACAGGCACTTTGTACAGTTAATGACCCATTTCTCATTCATGCCACCTGCCTCTGACCTCCTTGGTTAAGCTGGTGCTAAGTGAACTCTTCATAAAAGAGATATTATCATGAAGAGCTATTTTCTCCTGCATTTCCCTAATTATCTGTACTTGTGTTCTAATCTCTACTTCATAAAAAAGTAGTTATAAAGCATTCAAATCTACTAGCTCTTTGATTAACCATGGAATGTTTTTATTCTTATTTTAAGTAGCAAGTTACAATGCACCATTCTTCACCCTCTAGTTTGCTGTGCTTTCTCTCAGCTTATTCATCAGGAGGCACCTAAACATAGGGTGTTCCCACATGGTTATTCTTCATCTCTTTATTATCGCTGATTCATGTGCCACTCCACCAATGAATGTGAAGAGTTCCCAGTGAATGGCTAGAAAAGTGCTATATTCCCCTAGATCCATGGTTGGCAAACTGCGGCTCTCCAACCACATGCGGCTCTTTGGCCCCTTGAGTATGGCTCTTCCACAAAATACCATGGACTGAACAAATCTATTTTGAAGAAGTGGCGTTAGAATAAGTTTAAATAATCTGGCTTTCAAAAGAAATGTCAATCGTTGTACTGTTGATATTTGGCTCTGTTGGCTAATGAGTTTGCTGACCACTGCCCTAGATGGTTCTAAGGGATAGTGAGCAAACACTAGAATTTTTTTAAGCCATTTTATCTACAGTTCTGGTAAGATAGATGTTGTCATCATTAAAATGCACATATTTAAAGTGCATAATTAATAAAGCTCTCACCATAATCAAAGTGATGAGCTTGTCCATCACCCTCTAAAGCCGCTCATGCCCCTCCCCATCCCCCTTAGTCCCTGGAGGAAAAAATATCTCCTTCTATTATCGATTAGCAGGAATCTTCTGAAATTTTACATAAATGGAAACATAGTACATATCTTTTAGGGAGATTGGGGGGTCTGGCTTTTTTCACTCAGCATTATTTTAAGATCCATACACATTGTAGCATCTATCAATAGTAATTTCTTTTTTTTATTACTGAATAGTATTCAATTACAGTAGGTCCTCGGGTTACATTAGAGATCCATTCCTACAGCGACATAATGCAATTTTTACTGTAAGTCGAACCCACCTACATGAACATCTACATCACTCACATGTAACACACACACAGCAGTAATGAAGTGAAACAGTAAAAAATAAATAATAATTAAAATAAAGATAACAATTCCTGACTTCTACTTGTGGTAAATAAATAATAATAAAAAAAATAAAGCACATATGTAGAGATGTCGAAATGATGGGACTTTTTTTTTATATATATAAATAAATGGGGGATGGTGACATAACCACAAAATGACATGCATCAAGTCTGACGTAACCCAAGGACGCCCTGTACATGGATATACTATTATTATTTATCCATTCACCAGTGGATGGACATATGGGTTATTTACAGTTTTCAGTTATCACAAGTTGTATTATATTCATGTATGAGTCTTCAAATGAACATGCACTTTATCTTAATACTTGGAAATGGCATGGCTGGATTAGGCAGATGTACCTTTAACAGAGAAATGTCATTAAAAGTATGACCCATAAAGTACCAAATTGATGAAGTCAGTTGCAACAAAATTAAAATTTATGCTCGTCCAAAGAGCTAGTTAGACAATGAAAAGAGAAGCAGTAGACTGGAAGAAAATTATTTTTCAATTATCCATTAGTGGAAGCTTGTACCAAAAATATAGGAAGACTTCTCAAAACCAAAACTGTCCATTTAAAAAATAATGCACACCAGTTTTAAACAAACTCCAGTGAGGAACAGATACAGATGGCAAACAAGCATGTGAACAGATGTTTAACATCACTGGTCATTAGGGAAATGGAAATTAAACAGCAATATGATGCCACTACACCCTATTAGGATGATTAAAAGTTAAAAAAAAAAGCTGATAATAACTATCAGTGTTAGTGAAGAGAGCAATTAGAATGCTCACACTGCTTGTGAGAACATAAATTCAACAATTAATTATTTTCATTTCAAAATAAACGAACTAATCAGATATTAAAACTCTTTTTGGTAAGGATATATGCATTTCTATTACAATTTCTAACATTATGGGGTAAACTCATCCTTCAAGTCTGATCAATCTCTTGTCTCTTACTTGTAGACTTAGACCAGGCATAGTTTCATTTTTTTAATTAAATTCATTCCTTGCCAGACAGACTCTATGCTTTAGCTCACACAACTACTTCTCCACTTCTACTCATAGAATTTAGTAAAAGCCACAGTTCATAATAAAGAATAGCCCAAGCAAGCAAAGCAAAACTCTAAACACAGCCAATGACCTTTGTCAAGAAAGACCTTCCATCTACTGTCTACTCCTGAAAATGAAGGACTCCTATTCCTAAATCTGACATATCATTCTATTTTGAATATGTCATGAAATTACATTACATTCTAGTTTCAAACTAAACCAACTCACTTTAACATTTAAATCTTTTTGTTAAGCATCCTCTGAGTGACAGGTCCCATCATCCCTGGATGCAGGGATGAATAAGATGGTGCTTCTGCCCTTGAGCAGCTCAGTCAGCAGGTGTGTGAGTGTGCCTTGGCTTGTGATGACTTACCAAGGAGACCCCTCCACTAGTGAACGTTATGGCTACTGGAATTTGATTGAGGCAGCCGAGCTGCCAAGTTCCTGCCACCAATGATCTGCTACCTCTTAGCAGAGAGTTTAAGGGGTGAATGGGTATTCCTCTCTACAAATAACAGCATTCCAAACATTCTCTGAAATATTAAATTCAGGAAAACTCAACTTGAATTTTCCATTTTTTCCTCCCCTTAGTTGGCTAATGCAAGGTGGATCCAGGCTTGCTAAGCTAACCAATGACCCTCCTGGCGACAAAGCAATCCATGTTTGTGCTTTTGACAGTTTCAAGCAGCTCAGGGCCTGACCAGCCTTCCTTCTCCAAACTCCGGCTTCCCTGACTGTGGTCCTCTTCTTGTTCTCCTTCTAACCTTCTAACCAGGGCTTTCCCTCTCACTCACCAGACCTTTACTTCCTGTCATAATATGACAGATTTCCCCAGATTAATATCCATGTCTTTCTTTTTTTTCTCTTACAGTCTTCTGGAATAACTTCAGCTATATTCATATACGTAACATCCTTTTAAGTTAATGAATTCTAAATTTATGTCCTATCTCTACTATTTATGGCATGCCTATTACGTGCCCATAATGCTCTGGACTTTGCATAAATTATCTCATTTAATGCTCAACACCCAGCCTATTTTACAATCCATACGGCCAGGAAAGAAGCTCATGCCAATATATTTTGGTACTCAGCAAAACCTGTTTTCACTTAAACCAAGGTTTAAAAAATCTTAAATTCCTCTCTTCAAGCGTTGCTTTGACAACTATTATCTTTAGAGGAAGAAGTCACTTAGAAGGACTCAAGTGCTCAGGCCTAATGCACAATGCACAGGAACTCCTTTCCCTTGAAGAGGATTTAAGTAGTCAAGTCCCTCTTTAATTCTCCTTTTCTGCAATAGAAGGGACAGAAGACTAGAGGCAGACAGAGACACAAAACCCACAAGACTACTGTAAGCTCCAAAGGAAGATGTAAAATATGCAGCTTTCCCCCAATTTATCTTCTTTAGAAAATCCCATTCTTATGGATCATGAAAGCAATGCTGCTCAGACCAGATCCTAGGAGACAGTGAATGTCAAGAATTTTAAAGCATGTCCCTGACTTCTGTTCCATGGCCTCTGCCATTTCTGGCCACTTCGTCACCACTTAAGTCCCACCTCTGCCCACCAGGATGTCTCCATTCCCATCGCCCTTCGTGAGTCCCATGTCTCGGCATCTCCCCCCTGAAGGATTCTCTGACCTCCCACCTGCCTCCAGTCTCACCCCGCTACAATCCTGCCCCACATTTCACCAGTGAGACCATCACCACTTAGAACCGAAATGATTTCTTCCACCCCAACTACCTCCCCAGGGCCTCATGCCACATCCCTCTGCAACTGGTCAGCTTTCAGTGCAAAACTCCTTTGTTTCATATCTCTGTATCTTTGGTGAATACATCGTGCCCATGAACTTAGTTTTATGGTTTTTGGTTTATTTGTACAATTAAAAACACTATGAAGAATTAAATGTATATATCTATAAATTGATGATCTGCTGGCAGGGACAGGGATTTCTGGGGAATCACATTGTAGCCTTGAGTGTGAAAAGAAGCTCTACCTCATATGAGAAACTCAATTAGCTCACAGAACAGAAACTAACAAACCCAAATGCAAATTTCTTAAGTTACAAGGAGAAATCACATTCACAAGGTGCCTAGAAATACTGTCAGTTAACTTATTTTATCCAAATAATATGTAAAAGATGAAAATTTTATTCAGAATGTGACTTACTAAGTGTGTACAAAGAAATTCACCAAAGAAAAATGCATATGCCAATAAATATTTAAAATATTTTCAACATTGCTAAAAATAAGACCATAAAAATCCCAATTCTGAAAACAATATTATAGGGAAAAATCCTAAACAAAATATTAACAAAACAATCTATCAATGATAGGAAGGATATTAAATCATGACATGTGACATTTATCCTAGGAATACAATTTGGCTAATATTTGAAAATAAATCAATGTAGTTCACTATACCAACATAAGAAAAAACAAAGTGACATAATCTCAGTAAGTGAAAAAAGAAAGCATTTAATAAAATCTAGTATCAAGCTTATGATTTAAAAAAATTAATTAGGCAAATTACAGATAGAAAATAATTGCCTCTATCTTTAATCTCTAGACCGAATATATTACAGGTGGCAGGAATGAAGATACATCCCATAGTTCTATCAAAGAAACCCACTGTGTGCATGGGGGCTGGAAAGAGAGTCTGGTGTTGCTGCTGTTAGAAGTGACCTCTGACCTCCCAGATGTGTGGGCCACTTTCTTCACTTCTCCTCTTTATGGCATTTAAATAAAACCTGTTTGATTGGCTGTGACAGTTCTAGGTTGCTTGTAATTAAAGAAAGCAGCAAAAGCAACCAAGTTTTATTAACAGCTCATCAGTTGCAATACCTGTCCCACATTTAATTTGCAGAAATAAATTCAAGAAGGAGCTGTCAGTAGCTCTCCAATGACCTCTGTCTTTCCCACACGCTGCATGCCCCTGGGAGATGCCAGCTTCACTCAGGAAGCCCCTGCAACACAAGAACCATCCAGGGCAAAACAAAGACCCACTTCCCCCCCCTCTGGGTATATGTCTTAAAATTAGCTGGAAAAAGGACCTAGAATTTACTCCCTGTGACTGACACAAGTTGGATGAGTAGAATATTAGCGAACATACTATAAGCATTCTCTAAATTTTCCAAAAACTCTTTGTCTCTTTAGATATTGATAAGAACAAATTCCGTGACTAGCGGACTGTACTTTTCCAGGCACCCAGACAACCACCGAAGACTTCCGTCATCTTCGGAGGGCACTTGGAAGGCATTTCCTTGCCTTCACCGCTGTTGTAGAGTGTCTGTCCCAATTCCAACCTCCCCAGGAAACCCACCTGCCAGGCCCCTGCACAGCCCTCCTGTCCGGAGCTACTCTGATCTCGGCACAGCTTCTAAAGGGCTTATGCTCCCATAATCTCCAATTTCAGCCATAATAACACAGGCTGCCCATCTCCCTTCTCTGCAGGTTTGTCGTGTGATTATAATTTATTCAAAATTTATTATAATAACCTAATTGTATATCTGCTCATAGGTCATTGCTATGTAACCATTTGAATGAAAGATTAAATGATTTCTCAAAGACAGGGTATACATTCTTCAAGATACTATCCTTGATATGAAAACCTACAAAAAACAACAAACACTAAAATGTTTGAACTATATTTTCATCTTGTAGCATGCTTTTATTTTTTATGTATTTAAAATTCTTTGTTCTTTATACATTAACTAGAGGCCCAATACACAAAATTTATGCAAGGGGCTCGGCCCTCACAGCCCCTGGCTTCATCCAGAAGGTCGTTCAGCTTTCCGGTCTAATTAGCACATTACACTTTTATTATTATAGATAACATACCAATTTATTTATTTTTATTCTACTTTATTTTTATAGCAGATTTTTATAGGTTCATACCTTGGCTCTTAGATAATCTCTAGATTGATTTCCTTTGTACTTTTATTCACACTAGAGGCCCAGTGCACAAAATTTATGCATGTGGGGGGTAGGCTGGGGGGGTGTTCCTCAGCCCAACCTGCACCCTCTCCAATCTGGGACCTCTCGGGGGATGTCTGACTGCCGGTTTAGGCCTGATCCCATCGTAACTGGCAGTTGGACATCCCTCTTGCAACCCAGGACTGCTGGCTCCTGCCAACCTGATCCCCCTAACTGTTCTCCCCTGCTGGCCTGATTGTTCCTAACTGCTTCTGCCTTGGCCCTGCCACCATGGCTTTGTCCGAAACGATGTCTGAAGGTCGTTCAGAAGATGTCTGGTCTAATTACCATATTGCCCTTTTATTAGTATAGATATTAAATTAAATAAAGCTATATAGATTCACATTTGATATTAGAGTGATTAAAAATTATGTCTAGCACAATGATCTTACTGAAAATTTAAGTTAATGATCAATAGTTAATATTTCCCATCTTCTTTCAAAGAAAGAACATAATTTGGAATCAGTATATCTAAATGATCATTTTAGTGAATTGGCCATTCATAATTTTTTAAAATATATTTTATTGATTTTTTACAGAGAGGAAGGGAGAGGGAGAGAGAGTTAGAAACATCAACAGAGAGAAACATCAGTCAGCTGCCTCCTGCACAAACCCTACTGGGATGTGCCCGCAACCAAGTTACATTCCTTTGACCGGAATTGAACCGGGGACCTTTGAGTCCACAGGCCAAACCTATTAGGGCTTGTTCATTCATTATTAAGAAAATAGGACAAAGGATAACATCTGTAATACTTTCAACTGCACAGATAAAATTTAAAAATAAATAAAATCACTGTTTTACCCATCTACATTTAAAGATATGGCTTAAAACAGGATTAGCTTATTGGGCTTGACTCTAGGAAATAAGGGGAGGTGTGTGTGACTAGAACTGAGAAATACGCTTGAATCCTCCAGAAATGGAAGGCATTGTTTCGTAAGTATCAGGGACTTGCATTCCTCATAGGTAGGGCCCTGAGGGGCAGAACCTCGGGCGGGCAGGGGAAACGGAGTCCTGTGGATTCTGGGAATGGCATACTTAGCAGAGGCAGGGAAGAGCCTGCATGAGGCATGTGACACAGAGGTAGCCACCCACAAGCCAAGCAGCAGGGCTTGAGCCAGGAGCACTTTTCAGCCTTCCCAATGGACCAATGACTATATGCCTCTCCCTTACTTTTCTAAACTACACTTTCTGAGTTTCGGGCGTGATTTAAGAAAGGAAAAATGGTTGTTCCAAAAACTTGACTTGACTTTGGCTCATAGAAACCCAAAGCTATATCTGATTTGATTTTCAAAGCTAAACATTAAAGTACTATGGACCAATTATATGAATTACATTTGTATTTGTTTAATAATTCTAACTGGCTAATAAGCATCTAAGTTACTCAGTGGTTTAACAAAGCCATTTCATACTTGAGTAATAGTCATTCAGAACTTGTGTTCCAGGGTAAAAGTCCATCTAAGACAGGGGTGGGGAACTTTTGTCTTCCAAAGGCCATTTGGATATAGCTCCTTGGTCAGAGACACAGCCATAGCAGTAGCAAACAGTCTTTGCACCAATTTTCATGAGGCAATTCAAAAGAGCCGGATGTGTTGCATTATTGGGAAGCAACCCTGACCTTAGCACATCTGAATCTTTTGATAATGGACAAGAAGCATGTCTGCCTATTGCTCTGATGGGTGACAATCTTTATATACTGGACAGGCTCAGAAAGGCCACCAAGCCATGCCCTCTGTTTCAGAGGAGCAGGAACAAAAGGCTACCTCTTACCTTCCAAGGATGTCTGTCACAATGCAACCATCCTCAAAATGATGTGTGCCACGAAGTGAGAAACCCATGGAGGATCGTTTCCCAAAAATATCCACCACAGGTTTCTATACTGCTATGGCGTCCAGTTAATACACTATTCTTTCCACCACTCTGATAAATCTGATTGACAGGCTGGGACCAAATTCATTATGTTTGCCTCATGCAGTATTTAGCTAAGACAACAAGTCCCAAGACACAGATGAGGCCTGCAGTAGTCCAACTGGAAAAGTTCCCTGAACCAGGGAGTGATAATATAAAAAGCAAGTGTCTGGCTACTGAAGTTTCCATATTAGCCTTTCCACTTGACCTAAGTTATAAATCCAGACTCAGAAGGTTGTACTAATGACTTCGTGGATTCTGCCTTGGCCCAAAGGAACTACATCTAGAATAATTCTGTCCTCCTGAACCTCTCTGACCAATGAATCGAAGCCAACCTGAACATCCTTCAGGGCCAAATGGTGCCATCAGTTAAATAGCTAAAGCAGGGGAAATTTTCTACACCCATTCTAATTGTATTACTTCATTGTGGGAATGCCCGCTGCAAGATGCCCTTAAATAACAAATCAGTTATCCTTCCAATTCCACAAGATCCATGCATGTCCTCTGCCAAGAGCTACAATTTCCCCTTTCTTTCTCTGTGCACGCAGACCATTCATCCAGAAGGACAAAATGGCTAGGGAAGTTTTCTACGTTAGTGGCGCCAACTTTTAACATTTGTCTATGATTCTTTGTGTAAGTTTCTTCCCCCCAGTTGTCCACCTTTATATTAAATCCAGCCCAAGAATTAAGCGCCTAAATATTAGCCAATTACTCATCTATTACTTCCTAAGGGAGTGTCTCTTTTTCAGAGAGATCTCTCCAAGATTACCAAAGTTTCTGTATAGCAGCTAGTACCCACTAAAAAACAATAGAACTCAGAGCTTTTATTGCAATTCTGAATAGGTCTCAGAGTGGCATGGACAGAGGAGGAGTCGACCCCTAGACAGCCAGCTGTTGCAGACACTCACTAACAAGCATTGTGTGCCATAGCCTAAGGTGATACCCAGCTGAATTTCCAACATTTGCCTGGTTTCTGCCCATAGTGGACACAGATCTCCCTCTTTCACACTCAGTGTAGATGCACATTTCTGTATCTGTTGTATGAAACACGCTGGGACTTCTGTCCACACAGGACCAATCTAGGCACTGGTGGGCACAATGGAGGGAGCAAAACCTGGCCTCCAGATTGACAAGGAAGTCTTCCCACTGGAGCAATAGCAACAGGAGGGGTACCTCTTAAACGAACAGCATATATTGGGAGCATAAGGGATGTTTCTGTGGTTGAGGTTGAAGTAAAAATTTGCAAGTGTTTGGAGAGTTGAGTAAATGTTATGTGCGGTAATTGCATTTCCAATACCTAATGTACTATTAAAATGGTATTATGACTGATTGGGGAATGCTTCCCCTACCTGATATTTTAAATAAAATATGCATAAAAATGCCCTTAAACCAGCATTAATTGGCCATGCTAAATGGGAGCCTTTGGAATTGCCTGAGCCCACACATTTTGTTAATATGAAGCAATATAAATAACTGGCGAGAAATATTACAACTTTATTCAGTGACTTATTAAAAATAGGAGTGTATACAAACTAATTCTCTGTATTCCAGCCCTATGTGGTCTGTGGAAAAGACAAATAGCTAATGGATTCTTACTACAGATTATCCCCATTTGAACAAAATAGTACTGTAAAGCCTCAGCAGCTCCAGAGGTAATACTAGACATAAAAAGTTGTAACAAGCCAAGGGGATTGGTCTTCAGTGATTAAGGTTGCTAATGCCTCAACTCTATTTTCTTTTAAAGAGTCAACTGCAATGTGTGTTCACATGAGAACACACCAGTTTAGTTGCTCGTTTGCCACAGGGCCAATCGAACTCTGCCAGTTTATGATCATAATTTGGTTAGAAAAGAGGTAGATTTGGTGCAAGTTTTATGCACCCTAATATGCTATAAGGATGAAACACAACATCACCATCAATTTGATAGGCGTCTTTAAGACATTTGGCTCATAAGCACATCCTCAATACTCCCTTATCATCAGACAATAATCCAGGGGTCATCTACTTCATAGCTGACTTAAGTTGCTCATGGTGCTCACCACTAATGCTGTGGATTCATCGTCTCACTGATTGCCCTCTAGGCTTCTCTTCCAGAAAGCCATGGCTCCATCTGCCTCTGGTTCTCTCACTAAACTGTCAGGGGTCTGAGACTGCCTTACTTCAGGTCTAACATGTTTGCCCGCCATAGTGTCATGGATGCTAGAGAACAAGGTGAAATTCCTGGGTCCAAGGAAAGGACTCATTAAAACTCACAGCAGCAGCAGCCAGAGAACCAACACGTTCCTGCACCACATCTCTAAGTCACAGATCCCTCGGGGGGGAAACAGCAAGATCGCCCGGTGACAGCTGCCCACTGTGGGCTGCATCACAGGAGGGTAGGTCTGAACATTTTATGAGGGCAGTCGGCATGCCTGCTCGTTTGCTCTAGGAGTCAGCATTTCTTGATGCTACTGATCTGTCCAGTACAGCTGGCCTGTGCTCTGGAAGGAGGGTATCTCTCCTTTCCAGGCTTCAGGGCTGGGAACCTTTCCTATATCAAGGCCATTTGGGTATTTGTAGTATCATCCGTGGGCCATACAAAATTATTAACTTAAACTTGAGCCTGCTATGTTCAGTAAAAATAATGAACTCAGCCCTAATGCCTTGGCAGGGCCAGAGCAAATGGTTTCTTGGGGCTTCTATGGCCAAAGGGCTGGACAATCCCCAGCTGTGTGTAAATAAACCCTCTTCTCCAGTGTGAGACACATCTGCCTCTTCACTCCACAGACAGCGCTGAAAGGATGGTCTGTTAGCAAGACATGCACAGACCCATGCATTTATCCCCCGGCAATAACTAAATTTTTCAAAGCCATGTCCTATCAAATTGGCTAATCCAGAAAGCTAATTCCAACTACAAAAATTATATTTCCCATCTCCTGTGTGAACAAAAAAATTTTAAAGAACAGTAAAAGTTTACCTCTTCAAGTTCTCATAAATAACTCATTTTTTTTCCCATAAACAAAAAGTGTGTGTATTCTAAAAGCACAAAAACATCTACTTAAACCCGTTGCCACGTGCTAAGACATTTACTTTCCTACATTTTTCCTTGGAAAAGTGACTCCTTGTGCTACCAATATTAGTGGCTTTAACTGATAAGTAGATATAAAAGGGCTTATTTCTGAGCTAAGGACTCAAAGTGGATTGGAGGTTAGGACAAGTAAGTAGTCACTAGGGGAAAAGCATGTTTGTTAACATACAGTCCATGTCTACACAGCAGCAGTTAGTACTACTCTTCACCTAATTCCATACCCCTGGCTTTGCAGGTCGGGGGCAGTTCCTAGTGGATGCTATATTAACAATGCAAAGTGGATTTTGGTGTCAGAATTAATTTAATGCTTACATGCATTATATGTGTTGTATGTTTCATAAAAGGTCTGAAAGGACCAATTAAACTGCCAAATTATGTAGTAGAAATTAAATATCAGACTATAGCTTTTTTAAGTGACTTTATTACAAGAAAATATTAATACTAACTTTTGATCTTCTAATAAAACTATAATCACCTTTAGATTATTCTCTTTCAGAAAACTTTCTTCTATTACACTTCTTTTTTCCCCTAAAAAATATTCATAAGCCTTTTTACAAAACACAACCATTTGGATTGTTCTTTCTCTTTATACAACTTTGTATCAAAGACAAGTATATGCCTAGTAACATTTCAGCAGATTAAAAAATACACAAATCAAATAACTATCCAAAGTAAGGCAGGAATGTTCTGAAAGGTGATCCACTTCCACTAAATGGAAGGATTCATGGGTATGGGTGACAGAGAAGCCACAATAGGACAGATAAGAAAGGTTATGGATGTCTCCATGTAGTCAGCACTTTGGTAGAAATGCACACCCATTCTCTTAACCAATCATCAAACAAACAAAAAAAATTTCCAATATACAAAGGCAATCCAAGATTCACAGTTAAGATAATGTGGTCAAGGTCTCATAATTCGTGGATAATAAAATCAGGTTTTCAATTCTAAATCTCTCTAACTTTAACAACATTTACATAAAATATGATTTAGACAAAAAAATTTGAGAAAAAAAATAAAGATACATGTTTTCCTTTTGTCCAGACAAAGCCATCCCTCAGTCACCGCTCAGTAGCTGGGGGGTTGGCTTCAGGATCCACAAGAATACCAAGATCTGTGGACGATCAAGTTTCTCTTGTAAATGGCGTTATGCCCAGCTGGTGTGGTTCAGTGGTTGAGTGTTTGATAGCGCACATGCCTACGATTGAGGCTTGATTCCCAGTGAGGGGCATGCAGGAGGCAGCCATCCATGTTTCTCTCTCATCATTTATGTTTTTATTTCTCTCTCCCTTTCCCTTCCTCTGAAGTCAATAAAAATACATTTTGGAAAAATAATAAAAGTAAAATGGAGGTGTATTTGCACATAACTTACAGCTCCCATCTATTTTAAATCATCTCTTGAGTATTTATAATACGTTAACACATTATACATGTTATATAAATAGTTGTTAGGCATATTGTTTAGGAAGCAATGACAGTAAGAAATGTCTGTACATGTTTGTATAAATGCAGCCCTCACAGGGCTAACTACACAGTACACTTCAGCTGCAGTGTGACATTTCCATATGTGTATGTAATGTATGTATCTTTTGTAATTTATTTTGTAATAAATCTCTGTGTATATTTATAAATAGTTTTAAATCTTATAGACACTGACTAGAGAACATTTATTTTAAAAACTCCAAATTCCTCAGACAAGTTTTGGACAAATGCATGACCTTTTGAGATTCCTTGGCCTCTTGAATCGTTTCATTTGACTTAATGGCTATATAATGCACTTTTAAAACTAATATTCCAGAACTTATCTGAAAATAGTATTCTTTTAAAAAACTCACCTAAGGAAGCAATGTATTTTTTGTACAACAGAATATATTCTTATAAGACCGTGTATAAAATATTTTCTTATATCAGAATTATCTAGATTAGATTACTACCAATTGATGTTTTTTATTTCATTAACTTAAAACATCAGAAAATCTAGATTAATTATTAATGAGAAGTTATTTTTTAATGAACCATTGTCTTTGCAAAAACTTTTAGAAGTTTGAAAATATTCAGAATAATGGCAGCAACATTGGAATGAACGCAGTTTGTTATTACTTTTAAAGAATAAGTCATTTACAAAGTTATTTAAAATCAAATGCTATTTTAGTGAAACCTTATAGGATGGTAACTAAATATTCATTGACACGCAAAGGTAATTAAAAATGAGGTAAATAAACAAATTTATTAATAAAGAACTCCAAATGAGTATATAAGTAACTTTAAGAGGAAAATTGTCCCTAAATGAAGACTGTGATGAATTGTTGAAAAAGCTTAAGCTGTGAAGATCAAATGTGGATAGTAGGGTAAAATAATTTGCAGGGAAAATGTTAGATATTATAACAGTAGTATAGTCTAATGCTTACTCTGGAATAGACACGCTGTGTAATGAACTAAAATATCTCCTGAGGACTCAGGTAGCTGTATGGATCACCTGTGCTATAGGGCCAACATTTGTTTAGACATCAGGAGGCAGATGACTGAATCCACACTTAGAATCTTTTTTTCAGTATACTCCCATATTCCTCATAACCTTTATATATCATCTTATAGATTAAAATTTTACTGAGTTTATAAGCTGCAAGTGGGATATGAATGTGAATATCTGTGTGCTTTTAAATTGTTTGGTGAGTATTGAGAGTAAATTATTAGAGAAAATAAAAGTAATATGTTTAAGAGAACCACAGACCATTTGGAATAAAAATGAGTAAATGTCAGCATAAAACTAAATTTGGAATTCATTTTCTTGTTAATTTCTCCTTTCCTACTCAATTAGTTCTTATAAGGAATATATTTTTACAAAGAATTAATAAAAAGAATTTGCAGTACATGCTGATTTGAACAGTTTCTAAAAATATAAACACTACATCCTTCAGATAATTAATTAAACATGATCTCTCTGTATGGAAAAAAAATGCTCAACATAAGTTTCCATGGCATATAGCACATAAGCACAGTAAGAAAACTAGAACTTGATGTTGGGAACTCAGACCTAAATCCATAAAAAGTTCTTACTTGAGAACCCAGTGTACAAACCTTTCCCAGTGTTTAAAATAATTTTTTTAAAAACCATGGACATTTTTAAACAACATTATTGAATATAATGGATATACTTTAATTGTACATATTTTCAGTTTTTTGCTTTTTTACATTTTTGGAGCTATTACAAATAGAGTTGCTATAACCATTAGTATAAATGTTTTTGTGTATGCTTTCATATGCAGAGAAAGGCTAATATATCAGGGGGCAATCTCATGAGGCCAGTGGAAAATATAATGATATGGACACTTTAACACAGAACATCAGAAGACCAAATTACAAAAAGCATGAATTCAACATGAAAACCATTTTATTTTAAGGAAATTTGGGGGGAGAGGATACTAAAAATCTAAAGTGTTAATGACCATTGCTTTGCTATGGTGGTAACTCATGCTTTTTTTTTAAATTCTGTATTTTCCATTATAAATTGTATCACTTTTTATCAGCAAACGATTATGAAAAAGTCTAAATAATCTTCCCAGAATTTTTGAAGGGGATAATCATATATGTGTTAATAAAACTTCTATCAACACTAAGGTTTTTCAATAACTGCTATTAACTTGGCAGAATAAACTGTCCAGGTTTCCTGAAATTCTATTGGGGTAACTGAACTAATGTGTTAGTTAAGGAATTAGCATTTTTACTCTCATTACTTCAACTATGTCCATATGTTTGTGCCTTAAACAATCCAGATATAATTCAATTCTATCCACATTATAGGCCTGTTTACTGACCTTGAGTCCACTTGAACCAAATATTTTAAGTCAATTAAGTGCATGTGAGACCTGGAATAAGAGATAATATACAAGCCACCAGACTGCTGCTGGTTATGCTGCTGCTACATGCTGTTCTCTCTTGGGTGATTATTATCTCATTAACTTTTCAACCACTTTGGAAATAATTTACTCAAAATTTAGGCTTAAATGTTATTTAGGGTCACTGTAACATTGGGAGCCAGTCTTACTTAAAATTCAACTTTAAAGCCATAAAATTTCAACCATAGAAAGTAGAGAATCATTTATTTTTATAGGGAAAGAACGTGTCCTTATTAGTTACAATTCAGATGGATCTGGATGAACGCCTGAAGTTCTGTGTGTCATTCATTGCAAGGCATCCCTTAATACAACAACCCGTTTTCATGAACTACACAGTGGGTTTTCGAACAGGCTAGAAGCTCCTTTCCTTTGATATTCCTAAGATGGCTGACCCACAGCCACCAGTTAGAATTAGAGCTTGGGATTAGGGAAATCTGTCATTTGCCAGATTCCAAGTATACAAGTAACTATACTAGTACTCCCGAGTCGGTGGTTAGAGAAAGAGACAGAATTTTATGCACATGTTAAGTTCATAAGGTAGCAAGAATCCAAGGTAATTGCCTACGACAGCCATAGTAATTCACAGCCCCCGGCCCTGGAGAAGCAGCAGATACGGAATCTTTACCTGTGCTGGAGAGTTATTGCACCTGTCTGTTACCACAGTTACACATTCCGGATTCTTAAAAAATCTTATTTTAATAAAAACAAATTTAGCCCAGCCGGGTGTGGCTCAGTGGATGAATGCCGACCTATGAACCAGGAGGTCATAGTTTGACTCTCAGTCACAGCACATGCCCCGGTTGTGGGCTCGACCCCCAGGTGGGGCCTCTTTCATCATTAATGTTTCCATCTCTCTCTTCCTTCTTCTCTGAAATCAATAAAACATATTCTAAAGAAAACAAAACAAAACGGAATTTTAAACCAGGTCATTTCTTGATATCTGTTCCAGCTCAATTTAACCATAAAACAGCATTGAATAGAGACTGTTCTCATAACAGTGTAATTTTGCTTACATGAAAAATGTTGTTTTAAACTTAAAATTGTAACAATGGTCCCACTGATCCTCTATCTCTAAGCAATAAGATCAGGGATGCCTCTATTTTCTTCCTTGTACTTTTCTCCATTGTTGTCTCTTTTAAATCAGGAAAAAATATTTTTAAAGGGAAGAGAGAAAACTCAGGAATATGACCTTTGGGGGCATCCATAGATTTGGAATTAAGACACGGACGAGTGAACCTGACTTTTAACAGATTCAGGCTCTAGGGCACGGGTGCCCATGCATGGCCTTGCTTAGTAATCGCTTGAGGGAGTTTATAGGAAGTGTCCAGGCATGGTCCCACCCTGTGGGATGGCAGTTTAATTAGTCTGTTCTGTGGCTCAAACATTTCTCTTCTTTAAAAAGCTCTCCAGGTGACCCTAATGAGTAGCCAAGGCTGAACAATGCTTCTCTGGGGTAGAACTAAGACTTAGTGTTGCGTCGGGCGTGATGCTTTTGAACAAAAGAACTAGGACAACTTTCTGGAAATAAAAGTAACATTTTAGAAAATTAGCACCTCAACATTATCCAATCTTCATAGACCAAATTTTTTTAAGGAAACTAATTTTATTCTATGATGGGAATATCAGAAGTCCCCTATCTTAGAAGGGACAGCAATAGAAGTTAGAGTCTCCTTCATGGCCCTTGTGACTCAGGGGTGGAGCACTGACCTATGAACCAGGAGGTCACGGTTTGATTCCTGGTCAGGGCACTTGCCCAGGTTTCGGGATCCGTCACCATTGTGGGGGTTGGGGGCTGGGTGCAATAGGCAGCCTCTCAGTGATCCTCTCTCATCATTGATGTGTCCTAACTGAAGGAATGAGCCCAGCACATGACTGGGGTCTACAGGCAGTTCATTCAGGCTCAGAATTACAGTTCTTCCTGTTCCACTAACTGGAAATAAGTACGCAAAGAAGCTAAAGAAATAAAATAAAAAAGACTTTCACCACCTAATCAAGAAGGCAGATGTGTCAAACAAGATTACCTGGAACCTTCTGTGTGCTGTGTTAGAACAGCCGCGTGCCCTCCTGTGGCTCGCCACCCTTTATGGTAATGAATGTTCTCTGACACACTTCCTATCAGACTTACTGCACAAGCTGGTTTTGCCATTAAAATGAAGTTGCATTTTAATATGGTACACACATCACATTTTGTGAAATGTTTTACAGAATCGAAAACAATGATCAAACTTAGTTGGTATAGGAAATGACACTTTATAAATTTAACTTATAGTTGTGTTAGAAATCATTTAAGTTAAAACGTGCTCACTTTAAAAAGAAATTGTCTTGCCTTTAATTCCTGTAACTCACGTGCTATCAAAGGCTCAGGATAACATTCACTGTCTGCAAAAGAGATGTTTCTATCATCTCCCTTTTCAAGTGATTATTATAAAAGCGCTTCTAATAGTTTATAAACTGAAAATTCAAATGGAGCTTTATTTATCTTTGACACAGGTTACGTCAATAGCAGTACCCTGGTTTTTACAAATGTCATCTTAATCTCATTCATATATTTATTCAATAAATAAGTATTCATTGCATATCAGGTGTAGGGACTACTCTAGGGGTAGAAGCATCCATCAAAGTACGTGAGGTAAGTGGAAAAGCAAATGGGTCAATGCTAGAATCAGGCTGATCCTATAATTATTTTATGTCAAAGCCTAAATTGTGTATGTATAACACAATTGACTTAAAATGTGGCTAGAAAAAGTGCACCCCATTTGTCTAATACCATCATTCATTTGCTTTCCACGCAATCGGAGCATTCCATGCTCGTGTATTGAACATTCGCTGTTCTCAGTTCCTCACACCAGGAGTTCAGGGAAATAAGGAGAATGAACTGTGGGCTCAGTGCTCAGTGAACCACCGCAGTCCTTCTGCCAATGGGGGGAGGGGGGGAGGTTATCGCAGGACGCTGCCCAATGGTGAGCGACTTCCCAAGGCAGCAGGTGCTCCCTGTCTCTCAGGCACCCAGACCTCACATGGATGCTCCAGACTCTGTATGTATCGCACACACACATTAGAGGCATCTGTGCCAGGTGCTCCCTGTCTCCAAACACTCCCATATGCTCCTGGAGGTGGCTCTGGACTGAACAAACACTACTAGTAAAATGGACAGTAAGTAGTGTATAGGGTGAATGGCTATTGACTTTAGATAAAGTAAAATTGAAAGATATTGTATTTTGACATACAGAGAGCCAACAATACAGCATCCTTTACTGATATATAACTACAGGATAGGTAGAGGATCAAGTAAGTGTCTAAAGTTTTCAATGTACTAATTTTTTTCTATGGAAAAAAATATATATTATTTCAGAGAAGGGAGAGAGAGAGAGAAATATCAATGGTGAGAGAGAATCATTGATTGGCTGTCTCCTGTACACCCTCTACTGGAGATCAAGCCAGCACCTGGGCATGTACCCTGATTAAAATCAAACCCGGGACTCTTTGGTCCACAGGCTGACACTACCCACTGAGCCCACCAGCTAGGGCCTCGTTTCCACTCTTGAATAAGCAGAGCTTCTACGTGTAACAGCCCCACCCCTCACACATGGGTACAATGAGGGAATAAGAGATTGTAAAGATTGTACTGGAAACATGTAATGTCTTGGTTGTGGTAGTGGTGACATGGATGTCTACATGAGTCAAAATTCATATAACGAATTTCAACTATAAAATAAATGTATGTGATTCATTATGTATAAGTTGTACTTCATAAGTTGATAAAAAGTGAAGCCCAATGTTGAGTTTACACTTAAAATAAAGATTATTACAGAAATATAAATGCTAAAGAAGAAATTGTGAGTTGGTTTCCATTTAAAATCAGCTTGTCTTCAACAACATTGGTTAGAAAATTTGGAAAGCTTTTTAATGTATTTAATATTCTTCATAAAGTGTCATAAAAAACAAATTAAGCAAAAAAAAAAAAAAAGATCAGCCTTAGCTGACAGGGTGCAATCTTTCATATTAATTGTATTTGATGTTCTAACCCTCTAAATAATGTGCATGAAGAGAGTGAATTATAATTTGCTCAGTGTCTGAAGGATTTGTCAAAATTCAGTATTGAGCCTTTATTTTGTGTTTTTAATTTCGGGGTCACACAAGAGGTATTATTAATACCTAAAATTAAATTGATAATGTTGTATTAAAGTAACATTTTATCATATAATTTTAATGGTTTAGTAATTATGGGCATAAGATGAAAATCACTTTGTCTAAATTTCTAAGTCACTTGTCTAACATAAAAGTCATATGTTAGTTTTTCAAGATCTTTTGAATAGTGTGACTACTACATTTCTTCTCTTTTTTTAAGGTTTATGTTTATATGTGGACTGTTTGCATAATGGTAACTGGTTTTCTCTGGCTGTATCTTCCTTACTGTCTATTATTTCGGCCTAATCTGCACCCAAAATTATAGTAGTAGGTACTGATTTATTTGCTTATCAAACTGAATGAGTTTCCATTATTGGCACATAAACCATTTAATGTTCAGGGTGTTGGTTTTCTTCTCATAAAAGTGAACATTTTTATTTTAAAATTTATATTGCAAAGAAAACAAACAAATCATCCAGACAATGCTGGGGGGAGTGATTAAAGTGAGAAGACTTCCACTAACTGTCAAGACTTCTTGTTTGTTATATTAAGTTATTAATTAAATCAGAGGGTATAGGGGCAGAATAGAGAGTCCAGAAATTGGCTTACAGAGCTCTGGAGATTGATACACTAGTATGACAGAGTTTGAATTTTAATCAGCACAGTTGTTTCATTTTCCTGTCTGACAAAAAAATATTTCATCCAAAACTCTTTTCATAGTGAAGGATACAGTAATAATAAAAGCAAATAGTCACTGAGTTTATCTCATGATCCAAACAGTTAGCAATGATGTGCTGCTTTGCATGCATTATTTCATTGAAATGTCACAATGTGAAATAGACTCTGTTAGTTATATTTCATAAATGCCAAAACTGAGACAGAAAATTTTAAGTATAACAATTACCTAAAAACTTAAATTTTCTATTCATAATATGACCATATAAATAGTGAAAAGAATAGCTATGACCTAGACTCTAAGGAGGAGATATTTTTGACGCACGTAGCACGTATTGAACAAGGGATCAATATCCAGATTTCATAAATACCTCCTAAAAATCAAATTTTAAAAGATAATACACCAACTAAAAATGTGACCAAAATATACTAGTAGAGCATAGTATAGCATAGCATAGAAGAAATAATTCAAATTATTAAAAAAATATTAAGTCTCTTTAGTAATAAAGAAAATTCAAATTAAAACCACAGAATTCCATTTATCTATTAATTTGGCAAAAAATTTTAAATCATAATTATGCAATGAAGGATAGAAACTGTCATATACTGCTTGTGATAATGTAAATTTATATTATCACTTTGAAAAGTAATTGGTAACACATGGTTAGATTAGAATAGCTGTAACCTAGAAACCCCCAGTTTCACTCCTAAGTGTACCCTCTAGAAAAACTTTCATACATGCACAAAATGAGACATGTCACATGAATGTTGATAGAGCACTTTTAAAATAGTAATTAGTTGACCAAAATAAAACATTAAGAGGTTTAGGGATACCCATATTATAGATTTTAAAACATTAAAAATAAAACAGGGTTAACTTACCACCCTGCATGAACATCGCAAAGATGACCGAAAAATATGTTGCAAAAACTCATGTTGATAGACCATTTTGATAAGAATTTGACAACACCGATCACTTTCTTCCCAGTTGACACTTGCTACATGTGGTTTTCTGATCATCACAAGCTCCCATATGTCCTCCTACATGGCTGGCAAATCCTCATCCCTTTTTTGATTCTTCTCAATTCAGGATCTGCTAATGTTGGAAGGTGACTGCACTCTGCCCTTAGACATTTTCTCTTATTAATTTCCACTCTTCTTTTTTCCCCAAAAAAATATTTTTTATTGATTTTTTACAGAGAGGAAGGGAGAGGAACAGAGAGCCAGAAACATAAATGAGAGAGAAACATTGATCAGCTGCCTCCCGCACACCCCCCACTGGTGACATGTCCACAACCAAGGCACATGCCCTTGACCAGAATTGAACCTGAGACCCCTCAGTCCTCAGGCCAATGTTCCATCCACTGAGCCAAACCAGCCAGGGCTCCAATCTTCTTGATCTCTTCTCATGGCTTTAACTATGGATAGATACCCTGATGACTCCTAGAATGCGCGCGCGCACACACACACACACACACACACACACACACACCCTGGACCTAGTCTCTGAATTCCACAGTCACATGTCCAACTATGTGGATATGCCCACCTGGATGTCTAACAGGATCCCAAACTTAACACGGCCCCAAATCTCCCAACTGCTCTTATAATAGTCTCTGTCCTCCATCTTCCCACATGTAGTTGATGGCAAGTCTGTCCTTTGCTTACTTCCCACTTGCAGCGATTGTCTTCCACTTCCTGGATGAGTCCCTGTTGTCTAACCTAGTTCTCTGGCCCCTGCACTTCCAATTGGCCTCACAGTAAGTCTAATTACTTGGTCAATTTCAAGTGACAATTAGACAGACCACTGAACCAATGTCCCCCCATTGTCTGGCTGCAGAAACAAAGCTGCCTGGTGTAACCTTAGTGTATATTGCTGCTGTGACAAACATAAGTTTATTATCTGATAGTTCTGGGGTCAGGTGTCCACAGCGTCCAGGAGAGCTAAGTCTCCGGGAGAGAGTCCATTGTTTTTCTGTTCTGCACGTTGTTGTTCTTTAATCTTTGTCATTGAAAGTATTGCATATGTCCCTCTTCTTCCCCATTGACTTCTTCTAGCTGGCCCTGCCCCCAGGCCCACCATCCTATTGTCTGTGTCTATGGGTTACTCATACGTCCACACAAGTTCTTTGGTTGATCTCTTCCCACCACCCATGCCTGTTTACCTTTTAAAGTCATCTGTCTTCCTTGGCTCAGGCACCTGCATCATGATGACCATTGCTTCTATGTCACATCTCTTATTCTGATTTAGATCCACTTGTTTTTCTAAGTTCTCTTAACTTACTCACATCTGAAAGTTCCTATTGCTATTCCCTGGCTCCTGGGGTTGTGTCAGGGACATATTGGGGGTGAGGGAGGCCTTATCTGCAGCCACAGGCTACATACTAATGTTCATTTTCCCACCAGCCACTGAACTAATGCCTTTAACATCATTACTAAGCCTTGACTGAATCAATAATTCTAAGATTACAAAATAATTACTTTTTAAAGTAGAGAGAGGCTATTTGTTAAATCTGAAATTCACATACCACAACAAAGGAAAACTACACTTAGATCATTCCCTTTCATTTCTTTTTTAAAAATTAACTTAGATCTCCCCTTTTTATTTCCATTTTTTAAAGTGAAAAGTTGCTTTAAGAGCAGCTTAAATGGTGATGAATGTGGAGTTGTTTCTCTCCCTAGACCCTCCCTCTCTTCATTCATTCTTGGTGATTTTTGCAGAATCGTGCAATTCTAACAGTTAAAATAATTATTCTTGTTGATGTATTTTGTCACAATCTTGGTCCCTGAAAGCTTCTTGGATCTGGCTCTTGTGTCCTTTGACACGGCTCCATTCATCTTGAAGCCTCCTTGACGTCTGGCATAATTAGATGTCCCGATACCACCTTGTACTCTCCTTGGCCCACATCTCAGTTCCACCAGTCCTCGAGGGAAAAGTATTAGAGGCACCAGGTTGCCTGGGTGACTGTTCTTACTGGGTGAAACTGCTTCTAAGCATCGTTGGGAAAGCATTTTTTTTTAAGTCATTAATGTGATCTGACTGTAGGAGGAGACCAGACTAATTTTTTGGCTGAGAAGGAAAGAAATTAGATTAAGAACAGAAAGTTGCCGAAACCGGTATGGCTCAATGGATAGAGCATCGGCTTGGGGACTGAAGGGACCCAGGTTCAATTCCGGTCAAGGGCATGTACCTTGGTTGCGGGCACATCCCCAGTAGGGGGTGTGCAAGAGGCAGCTGATCGATGACTCTCTCTCATCGATGTTTCTAACTCTCTATCCCTCTCCCTTCCTCTTTGTACAAAATCAATAAAATATATATTTAAAAAAAAAAAAAGAACAGAAAGTTACAAAATTTTTCATGCTAGGTTTTGGCATAAATATCAAGGCCATAGTAGACATCAAGAGACACATGAAGCTGAAGTAATAAACGCTGCCTGTTTCCAAGTCTGCCCATTTCCTCCACATTCTCAGTGATCACAATCGTGGGCCAGCCATCCTCAGCCCTTCCTCTGTGACACACACTTCACCACGAGACCTGGACATCCTCGCCACCTCCAATCTGAACTGTGTTCTATAGCCTCGGTTGTTTAGTGTTGACATGACACAGTGTTAAGTGGAAGAAAACAGGGAGAAAGAAACCAAAATGTATTCCTTTAAAAAGTGCTATTTTTCTCTCCCTCTAGTACTTTTAATTGTGTGATAGAGCATCAGTGTTTGGTCCTTCCTCAATGTCTCTCACCAGAAAATTCACTTTAGGCCCTACCTCATGTTCCTCCATGATGCCAACTCTTTTTGCTATAAGGGCTAACAACCTAGGATTTAGGGTCAAAGAGCTTTCCACAGCCAGCACTTTCATCCCATAAATAAATAAGGAAAACCTTCCTATATGACTTTTTTCTTTAAAGTGTTTCCATTACCCATACTGCTTGAATATGGATATGAACATAAAAGCCATAAATATCTCTTCTTGATCTTCCTCCCTGTGATCCTCTTCATTTACTAATCATCTCTCCACTATTTTTACTCTTCCTAAGTCAGCGTGTTTTCCTCCATGGGTTGTAATTTAACAGCTTGTTCGCTCCTCTTTCTTCCCCCACCCCCTCATATATCAGTGGCTTCCTGTCCGGTCAGCAGATCTCCTGCCAACAATGTTCTTTCCACTCGTCCTTAGATGTCTCCTCCTTTGCCAGAGCATTAGCTTAGCATCACACACCTTCACCCAGAAAACTAAAGTCTGTCCATTGACACCATCCACGGAGTCAGCTGTTCCCTTCCAGTTCCTTCTCTAATTTCCAAAGTCACAACCTTCAATGGGAAGAAATCAGATCACCACCTGCGTCCCTAAGATCTTCAGTTTCCTTCCCAGTTTCCTATTCCATATGTACATTCCAGGTTTTTTTTCTCCTTTCCTTTCCTTATTTTCAACAGTTGTAATAAAAAATTATACCCTGTTTAACCATCAGAAATGCCAAATGACTTCCTCCACATTAAATAATATAAACTTACTGTCATTTAGTACTCAGTGTCACTAATGAATATTGGCATCTATTAATCCTTATTTTGTATTCATATTCATTTTATTTTCTATAGAGAATCATTTAACTATCACTATAAGAAATGTGTGCATTGTAACATTTGAGTCAGGCTATCTCTACCTTTATTCTGCAATTATATTTCTGTTCAAGTTCAGAACTAATTTTACAATGTTTAAGAGGTTCCTTTGGTTTTGATTTTTTCTATCCAGAACTAAATGTTTAATGTGTTAATCTCCTCTATGCAAAGACTATCTGTTATGTTCACTAATTGTATGCCTTTGTTCAAGCTATGAATTTCTGTACAGTTGAGATGAAAGATTCTACGAAAAAAATGAAAAGCAATAAGCTTAATACAAATGTTATTGAATTAATTGAGAGTGAGAATCCTAATACCAAAGACTTTTTGTACAACAAAGATGCAGGTATTTAGGGTAAAAGAAAATTGCACTTTAAAAATTATATTAAAAATGACCCGACAGCCAGGACCGGTTTGGCTCAGTGGATAGAGAGTCGGCCTGCGGACTGAAAGGTCCCGGGTTCGATTCTGGTCAAGGGCATGTGCCTTGGTTGTGGGCACATCCCCAGTAGGGGGTGTGCAGGAGGCAACTGATCGATGATTCTCTCTCATTGATGTTTCTAACTCTCTATCCCTCTCTCCTCCTCTCTGTGAAAAATCAATAAAATATATATTTTTTAAAAAATGACCCGACATTTTTACCATGTTTTCTACTTCTGCTGCTCTGTTGTATTGCTACTGTGGCATGGAACCATGCAATTCACAAATGGGATTTTGAGATAAATAGGTCAGAGCTCATGGGAAGGAGATACTTAAGCTTGAAAAGATTGTGATAGAGAAAAAAGGTGCTCATTCATTCTCTAAACAATGAGTGCTGGGACACTTTCTAAATCATCTCAAAGGGTATCTACTCAGCCCTTGCTTATCCTTGAAAATGTTGCTGAGATATTATGATGACGCCCAGGACCACCATGGATGCCACACAGTGTGCATAGCACCAGCTGATGGCATATTAATCCTACAGGAATAGTTTGAATGGCATCCACTGGGGGCATGTGACAGGGCAGTGTTCCAAATGACAACCCATCCATCTGATGAAAACTTAGATCACAGAAAATGAGTATCTGCTCCTCCCCACTCCCCTCCCATCAATTCCACGACATTTTATTATATTTAGAAAAGGGACAGCGTTTTGACTGGGCATTTCCAGACTGGTTTGCACAATAAGCCTCCTTACAAATTCTGGAAATATTTTTGCTAAGAAATGCAGAGTAATGGTCACTCCCATTATCTGCTGTAGCTGGAGAGGAGAGGCAAGAACTAAGTCTGCTTACGACATGCAGCTTCTTCTTAGTGGGTGCTCATAGTGTCCGTGTCCATCATTCCAGTTTCAAAGGACAACACAAATCTTGTTACGTTCATGTTGTGCTTTGCATTTCCTTATGTGTAGGGCCTGCTGGTGATATGAGAGTGAGATGGTAATCTGAATATGAAACAAAAAACTAGCATCTCAACTTAGATAAGCATATCGCACCTTATTAAAAAAAAAATAGCCAAAACCGGTTTGGCTCAGTGGATAGAGCATCGGTCTGCGGACTGAAAGTTCCCAGATTTGATTCCAGTCAAGGGCATGTACCTTGGTTGCGGGCACATCCCCAGTAGGGGGTGTGCAAGAGGCAGCTGATTGATGATTCTCTCTCATCGATGTTTCTAACTCTCTATCCCTCTCTCTTCCTCTCTGTAAAAAAATCAATAAAATATATTTTTAAAAAAATACAAGTGCATTTTCTCCTCAGACCATGACTTGCTATAATGACTGTTATCAACATGTAATTACTTCTGTTACCTGGGAACATATTGACATTCATTTAGTTAAAGATAATGTGACACATTTGTATGCACTGTGGTAATCTGTGAATATGAGTAATCATAGACGCCCATATTCTACTAACATAAAATGAAAATATTGCAATCAGAGCTTTTGCACTGCTAAAATTAGCTCATATTACATTGAGAAAATTGCATTATAGCTTATTTCAAACACAACTGCAAATGATTATAAGGGAACAAAATCACAACTTGGATAACTACTAGGTGAGAAAAAATTCATTCTACACAAAAATGGGACATGGGAGCTAGACTCAGTGGGCAGCGCCTCCGACCTCAGTCAGTCAGAACCTCTCTGGCCACTCAAGGGGGACTGTCCCCTGATTTCCATTCGAGAAGATGCACACAGAGAGAGGGCCACGTGGTGGCTAACCGATATTACTGAAAAGTGCATACTTGGAATGATGCCAGGGAATCATTTGTTCTAATATTAACTAAAGAATGCATTTTGAGGAAGTTTGAAATATGGGTTACAGATTACATTTATATCAGGATTTTGATGGGTGAAGGCGTCTTTAATAACAGAGCAGACTAATGCTCTCATTCGGGAAGCTAAAAGGGTTCCCAGCCATTACTCCACTATTATGGTTCTACATTAGAGAGGCCACCCTCACCATCAAACAGTGTGCAGACCCCTAGGAGCTGGGAAATTCACCTCAGCTCTGACATTCTCTGCCCAGAGATGCCTTGGGCTCCTCAGGTGAGTCAGTGCTACACAACTCACTCTCACAGTTCCCTAAACATTTCCCTCTCCTTTACAGTATTTTGATTAGAAAAGCCAGTATTTGGTGAGAGAGATGAAAGGGCTTAAAATTAGGGTTCATATAGAATAACTTTTCATGTTTTAAAAATTATGCCCTTTTATTTACAGGGAGCAAAAGTGAAGTGCACCAGCTCCAGCCCAAAATTTGCACCTGTACCCGAGGGTCAGTGGGGAGACGGGGTAAGAGTGACCTCACAGCTCTCCCTCCGAAGGCCCTGGAAGGCACCTTTCTGAGTTAGTGTGAGCCTCCCCCACCTCACCGTCCTCCTGGTGAGACAGAAATCACACTCCCACCTTCCCCTGAAGCTTGTTCTCAGCTCAGAACTGGAAGGTGAGGCGAGACCTGTGGCTCATCCCCCAGTGGACCAGCCCTGACCTCTGCTTGTGTCCTCTGATCGTAACGTGGACCTAGTGGTCATGTCAGTACCAATGTCCTGCTCTCCACACACTCCCCCGACCAAAACCAAAAAGTGTTAGACTCCCTACAAAGATGGGATGATTCAGTAAAGAAGTAATTAAAGTAATAGTCTCTTTAAATTATTCTTTAAAACTCTACTCTCTAAAGGTAGTATAGAAAACCTGGAAGATATTTTTTCATCATTAATTTGAAATCTAGATATTCTAATGTAGAACCATAAAAAAAGATTCCAAAAATCCATTTTAAATTAATTAAGATAATGTAAAGCATTCCCTGAAGATCCAGTGCAGCCGCAGTGTTTCTGCATTTGTGCCCGTTTCTCTGTCCATTTATCAGTTGTTTTCCAGCTCTCACCACCAGGTACTTATTTCCTTTCTCCCTCCCACCTCACGTTTCTTCATTAATAGCCATTGTGTAAGTTTGAAATAGTTATTTCTTGTACTTATTAAATAGTTTTAGTCTCTAAAAGTAGAGAATTGAAAAACTCTATAGTTTTCTCTAAAAATGGTATTTTTTTTCTGTACATTATTAACTCTTCATAAAGAAAAACATTCCCACAGTTCCCTAAACCCGCAGTGCATACATGAAAAGTGATATTCGTGATGTGACCCTGCTTCCACGTGGAATCACTCATAACTGTGAAGAACTTGAAGCAATTTTTACATCGAGAAAAGAGCTGGCAGCGCAATTTCTTAACCACCGGTTTTCCCCCCTCGCTTCCTCTTCTTGCAGTGTGCATTCTGAAGAAGGGCAAGCTAAATTATTAAAGAATACATTTATAAGTAAGTATCAATTGAATAAAATCCCACTTTTAACATGCTATAAAGATAACTGACTCATTTATAGAAGTATAAAATTTTAGATTTTTCCAGCAACATTGTTATTTAAATAGATGTTTTCCTCATGTAAGGAAAGATGCCCTCGTGAATAAGTTGCTTCCACATTCTGTTAGCATGGTCTTGTTAGCAACCCAGCCAGTTCAATAAACAAAATACAAAGCAGACAAGAGAAAACAAACCAGGAAATGTTCTGTAGGAGGAACAGTGATTGTTCTAAATGTCTAGGCTTATCTCCTCCTTGGGCCCACCTGGGCTTCATCGCCCTTTATTGCTCTATAATTACTTTGATCTGCTGAGTTGTGTGAAATTAAGCATTTTTAAATAACCGTGTCATATTCCTTCCTATTTAATTCAGTCTGCATTGGTGGAATCCGTCTGCTCCTTCATCACACAGCACTTGCTACAGGACAGTCTCAACCTGCAAAGTTAAATGCCAGCAGCACGCCTGCACTGAACTCGGTCAGCAAAGGCCCCTGGGTGGCGCCTCCCTGGTCAGCTCGCTGCTGACTGACACGAGGGAGCACCTCAGCTCCTGGCAGGGAAAACAAGGGTCTTCGCTTGAAATCCACAGGACTCCTTCCTGCAAACGTCTGTCATCCCAGGACTCATTTCCACATGTCAGATGGATCTACCAGCTGGAGTCACACTCTCCATGGAGGTGGCAGTAGCTTTGGTAACAAATACAAGCGTAACCCAAAGGAGTCAACGTTTAAGGAAGAAACAGACATGACCCAGCCTGCTGACGCCAGGACAGAGAACTGAAAGAGTCTTCACTTAGATGGGGTAAATCAGATTAAGACAACAAGGCCTTAGGAGGCACACAGCAAGAAGCCACAACACAGATGCAGAGGAGTACAACACAGTGAACGTGAACAGGTGCCAGGAAAAGGCAGAAGGTCAGGGGGAGCTCATCAGGAAGATCTCCCGCAGAGTCTGCGCTGAGGGAGACGTTGGAAGGAAGGTCTGTGGCCCAGGAAAGGGGCTGCGAAGTGAGGGAACAGATGCATAAGTAAATAGGTAAAGGGCAATGTATCTATACACAGGGTTTCCTCCCCACAGAGGTACACCCTCAGCATACGTATGGCTGCTGGCTGTGTGCGTGTGTGTGAGTGCATGAAGCTAGTCAGGTTCACGTACACTGAAGGAGACTTGGGAGGCCAGCTGTCTGGTGACCTGAGGCTGTCACAGCTCACACAGCCACAGGCCTACACCTCCAAGGTAGCGAACTCCCTGATCCCATACCTCCCCCACATCCCAGGGGCTGACCAGGAGGGACCCATTAGACCACATGCTGCTCTGCCCCAATCGCTGAGAACAGGCTTCACATGTGACTGTTCTCAGTGGCACTGCCCCCAGGAGACCCCTCAGCACACCAAGAGGCAGTAACAAGCTGCTCAGAGTAGCCCTTTCCCCAACACACACACAATGGAGTCCCTGCTGCTGCCTCGCCTCCTTGTGTGGCTGCAACAAGAGTCTGGTCTTTGTCCAATGTTCCCAACACCACTCACTGCCATTTCCCAATCCATGATCTTCCAATAAAGCACATTAATGTGACCCAGATGGCCAGACAGGAAGGAATGTGCCTGGGAGCCTGCCGGAAAGATCTGCGTTTAGTGCCTTAGGAGTTGTCTATTCTGCAAGAATTTACCCATAATCCTTGTGGCTCTAGTGTCAAAAGGAATAAATCCAGCTTTTCTTCCTCTCACAGCTCTTAAAATATTTAAAGACATAATTATGCTTACCACCCCAGCTTCCAAGTTTTCACCACACTGTAAGGACATGTATGTCTACCTATTTTATCACAAGAACTAATGTTTTTTTTATTCTTGTCTGGAGAGTAACCTGTTACAGTGAGACATGGCCCCACTTCTGCTATGGAGCTCACGTGCACATCTCGGCCCATCTCGGCCAGTGCACATGCCTGCCTTTTCCATCCCTCCCAACCTCCCTTCTCTAGCTCTGACTTCCCTTACTGTTGCTCACAGCCCAGCTGGGACATAGTCACACACCCCCTACCCCTAGTTCCCTTTAGCTCCTCCTCCTCTCCATTGTCCCAGTTTTTTCACTCTCCTGCTTGCCTCACCAAGTTTCTCCATTTGCCGTTTCTTATTCATTAGCCTTAACGTGCAGCCCCCTTCTTGGCTAACCTCCTACTGTGTTCTCTGTGCCGCAGCTAGCCATTTACTTCTGTCTGCTTTAACCACAGTTGTGTAGTTTAAACCCGCAACCAAGTCGTGAGGGAAAGCAGGCGAGTTTATAGGAGAAAAACCCGTGTCAGCACTTGAGTCTCAAATTGAACATCAGAGAGCACTTTAAGTGTTTAGAGAAATGTGCGTCAGATACGTTCGTTGGAGCCAGTGAGAGCGAAGGCTCATGGGAAAGAAGAACAAAGCACACATGGATGTCTTCAGGGCATTTCAGAAACCTGTCCAATGCCTCTGACAGTCAGTGTCTGGCGATTTCTAGAAGGCGATTTCATCACCTCTCAGCTTGCGGAGCCAGCTCCCCCGCCTGCACACAGCTCCTGGTGCAGATGCTAAGCCCAAGGAGCCGCGATGGGGTGCGGAGGGAGGAAGCTGGGAGAAGACGCCCTGATGTTCGGCCGTTAGACCAGCACAGTCTGCTGTTCCTGTCACCGTGTCCCGCACACTCACCACGGGAGCCGGCCGCCTCGCCGCTCCTCCCACACAGAACCCAGGTCCCCCTCACTCCGAGGCCAGAGCTGTGGGCGCCGGGGCTCAGGCTCAGGAACAAGTGGCTCCACTTTCCCGACCACGGTTTTCAGCGAAGGAAAGGCCACGCAGGAGGCGGCTGGGGCCCTTGGGAAACACCTGTGGCTCCTGAGCACATGCCTTTCGCTGCCCTCCCTCCCCGCCAGCACTGTCCCCAGCACGGTCCGGCTCTTCCCCTCTCAGTGCCACCCCACGGGAGGGTGCAGGGATGGGCCTGCCTCCCCCGGAGAGCCCAGCCTGGGAGACCGGGTCGGAGGAGAGGACCATGTTGTCCCATCCGGCTTTCCTACCTTGTCAGGTGAAGAGATGCCTGGTCTCCGAGTGTCCAGCAGGAAGCTCACACCTTCCTTCCACTCCCACATCGCCTGCAAGTGGAGCGCCCAGCGGCACCAGCACCACGGACGCAGCAGCTCCTCCGGCTTTCAGGGCTCCTCCCTCTCCTTACAGGACAGGAGCACCTGAGGCCACAGCACCATTTGCAGAGGCGGCCCACCTGCCTGCAGCAGGAGCAGCACCTGGGAACTCCATGGGAACGCAGGTTTCCCAGCGGCCTCCAACTGAATCCGAAACCCGGGGTCAGGACCAAGGAATCAAACTGGAAGGCATTGGATCTGCAGGGCTTGTGTCTTCACAAGCCCTGCAGATCCAATGCACACACCACCATAACCTCAGTGCTGTCCTCGATGCTTCCATTAACATGCAAATGGGAACAGTGGTAAACTGCACATGTGGTGCTGAGATGGGAGGCAAAATCCTGCAGGTGGACAAAAGGGCCCAGGTGCTCACCCAACAAGCTCAGCATGGTGGCCTTGCAAACTCAGATCTAAAGTAACTAAAAGGATGGTCAGAAATTAAAACTTTTGTTAACTAAAAGCAGTTATGGCAGGTAGTCACATCCTAGGCTGGCATCTATCCTGACAAAGGTCAGTCTTCATCCTAACAAAGCCTGTTATAAGAATCCCTCTCAGGACCCGCATGGAAAGAGTTCAGATTCAGGGTTCGGTTCTGGAGAGGGGCCGCACACAAATGAAGAGACTTGAGACGTGAAGAAATTCAACTTGGCGATATGGGGGCCAGGCGGTAGTCCAACTCTAGTGTGAGAACTACCGCTCTGGCCCTGCCATCCCTTTTATTGAGGCTTTGGGAAACACATCTTGGGCAACATAACCAGAAATTTACAGGTAGCCCTTAGGCAGGAAATAACAGAAACTTACATGGCTCAAACAAGGTGGAGGCTGCTTCAGCTAACAATGTCTCAACTAAAGGTTAGAGCAATTAAGGTTGTTGACAAGCCTTCCTGTCAATATCTCTTTTTTAGTGAAACTGATTTGTTTTCCAGTAGTCTGTCTATTGTTTTTTTGCTTCTACAACAACATATCGCTGGAAGGGCAAAGCAATTTCCCTTTTTCCAGACCTCAAAGCACAGGCATTGCTCTGAGACGAGAGCAAATCCCCTCATTTTCACTAAGTTAAATATTGAAAGTTAATTACCCTGCACCCATTTTACTTTTTGTCCAATCCCAGAGGCCCCCTCCCCTCCCTAATCTATCACCAATGGACTTCATGTAACCCACTTCCGTCTCCTCTTTTGATTGTGACACATAAAACTAGGTGTAAAGCTGCCATTCTCCAGAGCATTTTCTCAACCTGCTGAGATCCTGACTCCTGGCAATTGTCTACAGTTTGGCTCGAATAAACTCACAAAAGTTCTTGCAGGTTTGAATGTTTCTCACGTTGACACTAAGAAGTCTCAGGTGGCGCTGATGCCATTGGTCCCTGGACCTCTCACTTCTCAGCTCTGTGAACATCGGGCTCACCCGAGAGCTCCAGTGCCAACAGCGGTGCCAAGAGCAGCTGAAGCCCATCCCAGAATCCGGCTGAATCTGCCCAGTGGGCAGTGGGTTTGCAGACAGGCTACATTTCTTAAGTAACAGCATGCTCTGAGGTTAGTAAAGCGTTCTTAGGGGGCTTCTTTTCCCTAAGTCCTTTGGGGGGAAAAGAATAAAGTTCCATAATAAATTACAATAGGGAGTATTTCCTCAATCCAATAAATGTCATTATTGATAGCTGTACCCTTTCACTGAATTGAGAAGTATAGAAATAATAGTAACACTAAGCACTATCTACTTTACGTATACTTGCATATTTAAACCATACACCATCCCAAGAGAGGAACTCATTTTACCTATGATGAAACAAAAATCTGAAGTTAATTACCAGGGGAAGGCCATAACTAGCTTAGAACTGAGGTAATGTCATTCTCTTTTTCCCCATAGTGCATAACCTCTCCGAGTTCAAAACTAAGCTCTAAAACACAGACAAAATTGCTTAAACTGATTTACCTGTCTACTAGTGACAACTCTATTTATGAATAAAAATTGTATTTTTCTGACCTAAAGGACCATCTGAGTAAGAGCAATGATAAACACAGCTGCTCAAAATACTAAACAAATGCCTTGAATGCATCCTGGGCTCTAACACCATCCTTGTTACCATTTCAAGACAGGAAGTTCCAGGAGGCAAAGTGGAGCTCACGCTGCTCTGCCCATGGGTCTGCAAGGTCCTCACGTTCCCTGTGAGGCTTTCCCTTCTCCTTGTGTCTGCATCTTTCCTTCTGCCCCTTTGAACCAGTCTTGATAGTTTCACTTACAAACGCCTTTACTATTATTTTTTAAAGATATGGAAGCATTCAGGCCATGGAAGAACATAAGCTAAAGAGGTGTTCAAGGCCAAAAGTTGTCCTTATAAACAGGAAGGAATTCTTTAAGCATTTGCTAGTCACTCTCCTGTTTGCTAACAGGGGATGTGCTGTTTAACAGACATGTTTTTGGGAGACTGTAACTAATTTCCAAAGTGATATGAAAAATACACAAGGTTACTTAATCCACGGTCTGTGTTTTCACAAAAACTTTCAACCAAATGGAGAAGATAGACCATGGCCCGAGAGAACTATCATGCATGTGGAAAATAAATGCCATGAGAAAGTTAGGAGGAGGTTATTTATCACCAGGAGCAGAGGGCAGAGACAATGTCCCAGAGAAGCGTGGCTATGCAGGGAAAGGGTCCAGCTGGAAGGAGCTGCAAAAAGGAGAGTCCAATGGGGTCAGAGCCCGGTGCCTGCCCTGTGCATGACCCAGGAGAGCTGACTTCCCTCCTCGTGGCAGCATGAAGGGCAGAGTCGGGGAGAGCAGTGTGATTTCTCTCATTTCTGTGCCCAGCATGAAGCGGTGGGGATAGAGCTGCCAACACTGAACGTCCAGCTCAGAAGTCAGAACCTCATTCTGGGTTCAGGGCATCTCTGCAGTCAGTGTTTTTCCCGCAGTGGGCACTCAAGCAGCAGTGGCAATTGAATCATTATTTATTACTAGAGGCCCATTGCATGAAGGAAGCTTCCTTTCCCTGGCTGCCAGCACAGGCTTTCCTCCAGCACCCAAGACCTGGGCTACAGTGGAGCCAAGCCGTCAGCCTTTAGCTTGGCTCTGGCCACAGCGGAGCCTTCAGTCTTCACTCTTCAGTCTTTGCTTGGGTGGAGCCTTCAGTCTTTGCTTCGTGCCTGTGTATGCAAATTAACTGCCATTTTGTTTGGTTAATTTGCATACTCATTCCTGATTGGCTGGTGGGCATCGCTGAGGTACAATCCATTTGCATCTTTCTCTTTTATTAGTGTAGATGGCATGTCCTGTACATCAATAGGGTTAGTGAAGTAGGAAAAGCAAGGGCCCACCAATAAATGAACACATTTCTCCCTGGCTGGTTTATCTCAGTGGATAGAGCATTGGCCTGAGGACTAAAGGGTCTTGGATTAAATTCTGGTCAGGGCATATTCCCCAAAGCAGGCTCTTCCCCACTGTGGGGTGTGCAAGAGGCAGCCGATCAATGATTCTCTCCTCATCATTGATGTTTCTATCTGTTTCTCTCTGCATCTCCCTTCCTCTCTGAGATCAATAAAAATATAATTAAAAATCAATCAGTAAATGGACACATTTAGATTTCAGTCCCTATGTCTTACATTTATTCCTCACGGATGAACTGAGAATGTTGAGAAATATGTGACAGGCATAATGCCTCCCAAAATACTTGATAGGTAACAATATTAAATGGGCTCTTGTGCTCAAAATAAAGAACCAGATGTCCTAAATGCATACTTACACAAACATAAATTTAGGTATTCTTTCATTTCTGTGCCCAGCATGAAGCGGTTGGAACAGAGCTGTTTTATGTGTCATTAAATAATAATATTTATCCTGCAGAGTTAAACCATATTAATTGCATTTCTCATTTTTTTTTTCATTTGAGAGCTAAATGAAACAAAGCAAATAATTATAATCTCTTTAAAGTTGAATTTTATGTCCAAAATTCAATTTTTCTACTTAAGTCATAGTAACCATGCATTTTCACTGCTTGAATGATAAAGTTTTAGACACATATAAGTTTAATTCAGTTCCTCATATGTGGTTTGCTTTGGGGTACCCCTAGTTCTCTATGATTTGATAGATTTGTTTTAACAACCATTTAAATTGTGTGAAAATTACTGTTGAGACATCACTCTTTTCTGTGAATGTGTATCTCCTACCTGATGTCTGTCCTTGAGAGAATCGTTTTTCAGGTGAGAAAATACACCCAAAAAGGGGTAATCATTGCCATTTAGGAAAACCAGGTAACATACATCATGTGAGCTTTTGTCTATTAAAATGCTTATCATGAGTAAACTCTAAGCTTAAAAATTGTCATATATATATATATATATATATATATATATATATATATATATAGTGACACTTGAATAACACAGGTTTTCTTTTCTCTATCTTAATTTATTAAATAAAATAGTATTTAATACATGTAAAATATGTGTTAATTGATGTTATCAGCAAGGCTTCCAAACTTAGTAATTAAGTTTGGGGAGTCAAAAGTTACATACAGATTTTTATAACTGTAGGGGGTCAGTGCTCAAAATCCTGCATTGTTCAAGGGTCAACTGTAAGCAGGTTTTTCTTAAAGAAGTCATTGGGTGCAAATGAAGGATTGTCCATAGAAACAAAAGACAAAAGTAGGATTAAAACCGTTCTGTACCACTTCCTCCAGATGAATTGGCACAGGCCTAAAAGCTAGATTCAAGTTCAAGTTCCAACTTAACCATAAAGATGACTGAGCCTTTGCAATTCGCAGGGCAGAGCTCCAGGCCCCTTTATACACAGCAGTTTCCCCCTCCTGCACCAGCTGCTGGTAAAACTGTGCTAATGACAACCCACAAAGCATGAGCCCAGAGGCAGAGAATGAAACACAGTGTCACAGCAAGAGCTGGTTGAGCTCCCTTGAAGCTGGAGGCACATTGACAGATAAGTGCAGAAGTGGGCTCTGTCCCAATGTAGCCACCAAAGTGTGAAATCGCTTTTCTAACCTGGTCTTCCTTTGGGGAATGGCCTTGATCCTAAAAGCAGACCACATGGGGCCCTGGCCTCAGTTGGTTGAGCTTCCTGCCACGAACCAATGGGTGCCAAGTTTGGTTCTTGGTCAGGGCATGTGGGCTCCATCCCCAGTAGGGGGCATGCAGAAGGCACAATGTTTCTCTCTCATTGATGTTTCTCTCTCTCTCCCTTCATTTCTCTGTCCAACATCAATAAAAATTATATTTTAAATAAAGAACACTACCACTGGCCATGATGCTATAGTAACAGGAAAAAGCATTTATATATCATATCTCCAAATGTTTTGCCTGAAATAATAATCACCATGAACCTGTGGAAGGCACGTGAGAGATGTGAAAGGCAAGAGGCCCAGAGCGAATGCAATGATTTCAAAGACGGCTCCAAGGAAAACTAATGAGCTCTTCTCCCGATGGCCTGCAAGGCCTGACTGGAATCAGCGTGACCCAGGGTCAGGGCCCAGCTTTAAAACCTTCTTTTACTACCGCAATTATCACTAACCACCATCTAAATGTGCACCATCACCGCACAACTAGAACATCTTTGGCTGAAGCAGTTACATTTCAGTTCACCCTCTAAATGAAAACGGTGGGAAAGAAAGAGCCTGCTCTCGGGGCTAAGGAGCAGAGCAGTGCAGTCACAGGACAAGCACATCTGGTGGGAAAGGGAAGTGGCCTCAGGAGCCTGGTGGCGAGTCCGGGGTTTGTGAGCAGTGTCGCTCTCATTAGGGAAGGGGATCTTGCAGCTCCCGTCAGTAGTTTCTCATTAGCGACATGGAAAGTGAATGCACAAACTAAATTAACTCTGCACGTCCTTGGGGCCCCATCTGACTGTGTTTATCCGGGCTTCACTCAGCGCAGCCGTCGTTTATGAGGCCTTGCTGCAGAGAAGGCCTCTCCATCTGAGGGAGCGAGGAAATGTCAATACTCCCAGAAGCAGATTTGTATTTTTAATTGAATCATAAAACATGTGGGTTAGGAAGAAGATAAGAAATAGCACTGATGTCATGGGCTGAGGCCAAGTGCTGTCCATTCAGGACTGCTCTGGGTTCTGTGTTGTGTACTCGGTCACTGTGTGTCCTCGGTTTCTGCATGGCCAGGGCTAGGGTGCTTCCTCCATCTCCGCGTCCCCCCCAACCCCCCCCCCGCAACCCAGTCATCCGCTTAGGCTCAGCCTCTGCCACCTGCTACCAAACCTCAAGTGTTCAGGTGCTGCTGGAAGGTTTCTTCAAGTCCAATGAGCCATGAGGCTTTGGGTTAGCAAGGATGATCAGGTAAGATGGGGCCATGCGTTTTTATAAGACCAAAAGGAAACAAACAGCCACTGTGTGAAATTACTAATTTTTGAGCAAAAAGACATTAAATGGAATCCCAAAAAGTAACAAGAGGAGAGTACAGAATCCACAAGAGTGGTATAGAAAGACCCTGACCTCAGACTCCCTGGATTGACATCTGCACAAGAACAGTTCCACCCAAGGAAACACAGGGCTGACTACACAGCTTCAGAGCAGCTGGAAAAGGGAGCAAACTGGTGTGGCTCAGTGGTTGGGGTCCCTGGTTTGATTCCCAGTCGGGCACATATTAATCAGAACAGCATGGAACTGGCATAAGAGAAGACACATGGATCAATAGAACAGCATTGAGAACCCAAAAATAGACCCACAACTTCATGGCAAATTAACATTTGACAAAGGAGGAGGCACATACTATGGGATAAGGAGAGTCTAATCAATAAGTGGTATTGGGAAAACTGGACAGATACATGCAAAAAATGAAACAAGACCTCCTCCTTATACCACACACAATAATAAACTCAAAATGGAGTTAAAACTTAAATGTAAAACTCAAAACCATAAAAATCCTAGAAGAAAACAATAGGCAGTAAATCTCGGACCTTTCTCATAGCAATATTTTGTCTGATTTATCTCCTTGGGCAAGGGAAAGTAAAGGAAAAATGAACAAATGGGTCTACATTAAACTAAAAAGTGTTTGCACAGCAAGGGAAAACATCAACAATTCACCTACTTTCCCCCTGGTTTTGTAGAGATACAATTGACAAAAAGGGCTAAGATAGCTAAGGTGTGTGCTATGATGACTGCTACATATCTAAGTGAGCTTTTGTAAATCATTTTTCTTACTTGCTATGGGCTGAGTCACTGGAAGGGCTGACTTTACCAGAATTCTAGGCAGTGAATCAAGGGTCTTGAAGAGGCTAATTTTTTCTCTCTACCTGAGTCCTCAAAGAGAATTCATATCCTGAGATATGATAAGGCAATTTTAATCTCAATCATTAAATTTCGTGAAAGCATATATGTATAAATATGTAATTATACACTGAATCATATTTTATTTAGTTGATACATATGCATATTATACATTTACATATCTATATGTGTACATGTGCCTACTGAGGAAAAGTATCTTTTAAGTTTTAAAATTATGTTATAGATTTATATCTATCCATAGAGAGATCTAGTATATAGATATATGCTTAGGAATAATAAAATACTTTGTGCAGTCAAAAGTTCAGTGAAATTGTGAATAGTGAGTCAGTCAGCTAATTCTAAGGGGAGATGGTGTTGGGCTCAATTGACAATCTTCATTTATATCATTCTCCCTCATCACCAAGACGAGGCGGCATAATGTGAACTTCCCACGCTCTTTCAGAGTGTTCTCCTTTCTCATTTCATCTCATTTCATTTTTCCCCGATATCCAGCCTTTTCTGTTCCAAACCTTGCTGCTCAGCTGAACCACTCAGAAAGGGATAAGAAATACCATTCTCGCCAAGGCGCCCACATTCATTGGAGAGCAAAAGCCCTGCCCGCCAAGGGCATGCCTGTGAGCAACGGAAGGGGAAGTGATGCGAAGGTTTTAGATACGCAAACAAGCATGCGGACATTCTCTGTCTTTTCTAGAGACCAATCCTTATCATTACTTTCATGTTAGTTCATAAATATTCATTGACTATAATTCAGATCAAGTCAGAAACTAAAGGACACTACACTGAAAGAATTTAGACACATCTCTAGTCTTTAAGAGCTAAAATAACTTGATGAGATCAGACAAGGTCAGGAAGGTATGGCCATAGACGAGATCTGAAAGTAAGTGGAAGATAAATCTGGCAGGAGTTTTATTTCATTTGAGAAAAACTGAGTGGAAAGAAATTCCATGTTGTCTCTCAGCTTCCCATTGCATGAGAGTGCCAAAACGAGAGAAGAGAACTGGGCCTTAACTAGTGAAGGGAGTGAGGTGAAATGACTAATCCTGCTAGCACCTGAAGCCTCGATGAAATTCAAAGATGTTTATGCATTGAATGAAAATATACATAATTAATTAGACAGAATCAGAGATGGAAGCCCCATCTAAGTATATCACTCCCATGATTATCTGAACAGGGAGAAGCTAGGATAACTTAAGTGGGGACATTATTTTCAAGTCACTTAAGCCAAATAATCCTGAACCCAAAACTCTGATCCTGCCTAATCCTGCTGAAAGCCTGAATTGCCATCGCCTGCGATACATTAAGCTGCAAAGCCAGAGCACTGAGCACAACAGTATCTCACTTTCCACTAATTTGTTCAGCTCTGAAAATGCACCCACACTATCTGTGAAATAGCCCTGAAAAAGAATGTTCTCACATTTTAAGATTACGGATTAATGAATTTAAACACACACACACACACACACACACACACACACACACACACACACACAAAGAAACAGTGACTCTCAAAAGCCATTTTTTTTAAACATACTTAACCTATATGCTAAGTTAAGAATAATAAGCTGTGTGGGGAAAAGATCAGCTTAACTGAGCATTTTAGCAGGAAAATCAACATGTGCCTTGTGTATAGTGACTTTTGAACTCGATTTATGTGCTTCTTCCTCCACAGACCAGGTTCAGAGGCAGGATGCTTCTCTGGGAGAAGAGGGATTAGAGGATCTCTAGCATTATAAGAACCCAAAACGACCCCTAAAGTCCACTGTAAACAAAACCTTTTCCATAAACATTTAGCTAAGTCCTGCCTGTGTGGTTCAGTGATGGAGCTTTGACCACTATGAACCAGGAGGTCACGATTCCATTCCCAGTTAGGGCACAGGCCCAGGTTGTGGGCTCAATCTGCAGTGTGGCAAATGCAGGAGACAGCTGACCAATGATTATCATTATTGATGTTTCTCTCTCTCCCTCTACTTCCTCTCTGAAATCAATAAAAATGTTTCTTTAAGGTGTTGCCTGGGCAGTTGAGGAGAGAGGGATTCATGGGAAACTCAAGCAACACCTGGCTTTCACAGAGGGGTGTGTGTGGAGTCTTGGCTGCACCCTGTGCCTCACAGCTCTGTCATGGGGAGTCATGAGGATGTGATGTGTGAGCAATGGCATGCCTTGGCCACAGAAGAGAAGAAAACCCTGCCATTTACAGCAACTTGAAGGGAATGTGAGGGCACTGTGCAAAGTGAAATACGCCAGACAGAGACAGGCAAAAACTGCAAGGTATTGCTTCGATGTGGAATCTGAACAAATAAATAGGCAAACATATAGGAACAGAGTATGTAAACCACAGTCACTATAGTTGACAGTGCTACACTGCAGAATTAAAATTTCCTAAGACCATAGAACTTAAATGTTCTCACAAATAAAAGCTTTTTATGATGTATACATCATTAAATCACCATGATGTGCACTTTAAATATCTTATAATTTTATGTCAATTTACTTCAATAAAGTTAAAAAAATTAAAGTCTTTGAATCAAAATGGATTTGAAAAATATAAAATGATACTTTCTCATCTCATTCATTATTTAAATATTTAATAAAAAATATAGAAAGGACTAGATTTTCTCATCATTTAAAAGTTCATAAAATAACAATGTTTATATCTGAGTCCATTCATTATTGCAATTCTGACTTCCCAGAGTGCTGAATATAAATTGGCAACTGTTATTTTTGGTATTTATATATGCATATACACACATGCATACAAACACACAAAGTACTCAATTATTTGAAACCCTAAACGTTTCGGGCCAACATATCATATAGCAGGGCTGCAGCTAGGTAAACAGACATTATGAAAGAGGCTGAACTCTGCAGACAGAAAGGAGTATGAATAATTAAAAGTGAGGATCTTACTATGGTTCCCAACAAGTACCCAAATAGAGGAGAAGTACTTAAGGCAAGAATTTGCTGAATTGCTGGGTGTTGTTTTTTTTGTGTGTGAGTGTTGTTTTGTGGTTGTGGTTTTGGCCAGGAATCAGCAGTTAATATTGATGAGAATATTGGCTGCAAGTGGCTCTGAGAATAGGCTGATGGCTCCCTCCTTCAGTGATGGGAGTTCGGGCTCATCTTCAGCCTTAGCTCCCAGTGGGAAGCATTAACACCCGAGCTCCCTTGGGCACCTTCACCTTGGCCTCAGTCCATGCCCTGCCAGTTTCACAGCATCATTTGTTTCCGGTGTCTGTTTTCCTCTCCACAGACCCAGGAAATGATCTGTACTGCCTGCCCACACTGTCACGGTTTCATTAACTGTCTAACTCACCGAAATTTCAGACATACTTCACGCCTTCTTCCTCTATGATCTTCTCACTTCCTTCTCCCCTTCCAAACTGCTGTCACTGTCCTGGGAAGTTTCTTGTCATTTCTTCTTGTCAGGACAATGTTGTTTCTCAAAAAGTATTTCCAATTTTTTATTCCAATACATTTTTAATGGAGATTACAAAAATAAATAAATAAATAAATAAATAAATAAATAAATAACGAAATCACCAACCTGCATTAATGAAAACTCCCCAGGAGACCTAACCAGACTTCAAAGGATGATCCTCGTCGACCTGCGAAAGAGTGTTGTGTTCAGTGGTTCCACATGGAGAGGCTCGAGGTAGCACATGCTGAATTTACACGGAGGAGCCAGGCCTTGGTTGTCAGAGGCTTCCTACCCCTTTTTCCATCAAAGAACTTTTTATGTGACCAAGAGGAAAAGTGATCAGGCCAAATTCCCACCTTGGAATTGACACGGGTTCTTGTATCCATGTCTGTGTTCACAGTTCACTGTGGCCTGGATTGTGCTTCCTTTTGGCCTGGGCTTAGGTTAGCAGCGTCTGGATCACACTACGTCTTTCCCTCAGGCACTGGAAGGACCAAGGATGTTGTTCAGGGTCATCCTCACCTGCCCTGTGCTGCCTTTAACATGTCTTCATGGTGAAGAGCGCCCAGTGGGCCAGGGAAAATGGTGCCTTTACCAAGCAGGGCAGTGGTACCATCTCTCCTTTTCTTGGAGGAATCACTTTGTCACTTAAAAAAAAACACATTAAAAGTGAAAGTTAACCCATCCTCTTATGGATGGCTGAGCCTCTGCCTCTGTTAGGTCACATCTGATAGGAACTCAAGCTTCAAGAGAGTTGTGACAGATACCACCATGCACCTAGGAGTGGCACTGAGGAATCCGAGAACAAAACCAGAGAGCATTACTTTTCCCTACTTAGTAATTAATTCACTTAGCCTTGCAATGTCTTTGCTTAAAAAAAATAAATAAAACCAGAGATATTTTGAAGTACAGTAAGAATTTTCAAAGAGTATTCTTTATGCTAAAGCTGCTCTCCTTCACATCAGTTACTATACATTAGTAGATTAAAAAGTTGGGAATAATCTTCTCACTTGCCCAGAGGTCGATCCATTACCTTTCACTTTCCATGTCTAGTCAGCTTGTTCCCAGACAAAGGAAATGGTGCACCAAGTTACTCCACCTTGTGAAAGGAATGTTGAAACTTACAATCTGCCTAGAATTTGTGAATTGTTTGTGAAATTCTAGTCAATTTTAAAATCCTGCTTGAAGAATTCATTACTGCTAGCTTTAAGGGTAAAGGAAATTTAATGATTAGCATGCATTTTGAAGTGTTCCAATTAAGTCATAAACAGGAAAGCAACTGCTGGCTTTATTATACAGCTTAAATTAGTTTTGTTTGTTTTTTTTTTTTTCATGAAAACTGCCTTAATATTTTAAGTAACTAATATTATTTTCAAAACAAAATGACTGAATAAATTTTACATGCATTAGATAGTGCACTACCAACTTTACTACAATATCAGATACTATAGTGAAGAAATAAAGTTCACACCTCCTGAGTGGACAAACATATGAATAACACACTAGGCCATTGTCCATGAGAGGAATGAATGCCACCTCCTATTCATTTGGTCAGGAAGAAAAATATAAGCAGTTCTGTCCATAAACATCCATCCTTCTTGCTGATAGATGAAATCAAATCATGAAAGCAAGCGACTTTTATTGATGGTTTTTCCTTAAACCACTAAATCTGCTTTCTGACAGGCAATGAAATAACAACACATAATATCAGAATCTACTTCTGTAATCACCGACAGGAATGCCATAAAGCCTAAATGAAGATGAAGACTCAGTACACAATGCCCTCGGAGCCTTAAATAGTTAAAATGACATCACCTAAAACAGTTATTTTTAGCCCAAACATAAAGCCGAAGAACACTAAATACAAATCAATTAAGTTGTCAGAAAATGTCTTCAACTCTGGCCCTCTAATGCGAAAGCTTTGCTTTGCAAAATTGCTGAGGTCAAAATTGCAACACCATTTTAGGAAGAATGCAATTTTTTAATGCACATTGAATGGAAAGTTTTATTTGAAGCAAATGCCCTTGAGTTCTTTTTATTAGTGAATGTAATTTATTAATTGTCAATTGAATCTTTGCATCACTTTAAAATGACCTTCAGGTATATGTAAGATTTTTCTTAAAATTTCTTTATTGATTAAATTACCACATATTTATCCTCATCCCCCCATTCTCATCCCAAACCCCTCCCCATGTTGTCCATGACCACTGGTGAGGCTTATATGCATGCATACAAAAGGGAAGATAGGGGAGGGAGGGAAAGGGGGAGAAATGCCCCTTGAATTCTTTATGTAAACAGGCTTTGGATATAGTCATGAGAAAGAAATGCCCTACTGAGTTTATGTGGCTAGAATTGTCAGTAGTTCATTTTAACATAAAAAACAAACAAACTATAGAGTCATCCCCTTCCCATAGTTCCACCCTCACCTTCTGCTTCTAAGTATGCACACTTCTAGGCACCACACTCACCTCCCTGTGAAGCACTTTAACACTAACATCCAGGCTGCGGGGTAAGTAGGCTTACCGTTGTTCCTATGGAAAAATAATACCATACTTAATAAATAACAATACGAGGATAAACTGTGTTTTTGTGCTCACAACTGTAAATCGGCATTTGCCAGATTTTGCATTTATTCTCCTCTATAATAACAGCCTAGTAGGAGGGTGTCATTTCGCTTCATTTTTCCTCCTTTGAGTGTAGGGAATGACCATGAATGGAGCTCTTCACATTTAGTAGAGTTTGGCCACAGCTTTATTGAACTCCACTGACCTCCATCAAGTTCATGGTTATGTAGGGCTGAATATCTTAACACAACTCAAAAACTAATTTGTATAATTCTAATGCTGTGCAGGTCTAGCCGAATTAAGTTCTTGAAATAGGCAAGAACCAGAAAATAGTACCTATGTAAAAATTTTAAAAGATTTCATAAAACCAGGAAAAAAATTGAAATAAAAAACTATTAAAGCCCTGGTTGGTGGGCTCAGTGGTTAGAGTATTGCTCCTTACACCAAAGGGGTAGGGATTCAAGGGCAAAACTTGGGTTGGAGGTTCGTACCCGCCCCTGGTTGGGAAATTGCCAGAGGCAAGCAGTTAATGAGTCTCTGTCACATCAGTATTTCTCTCTCCCTCTCCCTCCCTTCCACTTTCTCTGAAAAGCGAAGTTGATGAACAACAACAAAGAACTATAAGAACACATGCCTTTTTTAAAAAATATTTTTTATTGATTTTTTACAGAGAGGAGGAGAGAGGGATAGAGAGCTAGAAATGTTGATGAGAGAGAAACATCGACCAGCTGCCTCTTGCACACCCCCTACCGGGGATGTGCCCGCAACCAATGTACATGCCCTTGACCGGAATCGAACCCGGGACCTTTCAGTCCGCAGACCAACGCTCTACCACTGAGCCAAACCAGATTCGGCAGAACACATGCTTTTTAAAAGGTAAGAGGAGACTGACTGGTAACATTCTAGTTCAAGATGAAGCTCTCCCTTTGTCCTCCTTTGAAATAAACTCACTATCCCTGTTGTTATGGAAATCCTTCATCCAAATGCCAAACAAGCCTTTTTTTCCCAAAACCAGAAAGCTGTACAACAGTCGGAGACGTACCTGACAAATAGACCTCTTGTCATTATTGAGATTTACTCTTAAATGCATTTCAGAGCTCCAGCAAATCTTTGTTTTACCGACTCTGCCTACAAAAATGTGCACTTGTCAGCCCACGCAGAGAATGACTCCATTTGCTTCTTTGCAACTTGAGATTACAGTGGTAGCAACCCTTCCATTCAGAGTACCCACAGATGGCAATTTACTCCTGACTCTCACATTCTGAAGCATCCAAATCGGAGGGTTCAGTAACCCTCAAATAAGATTTTCTGGTAAGCCTTGAAAACACAGAAATCAAAATGTGGCTCTTTCTCACCAAGGTCAAGCAGAAAACTGTAGGAGCAGCCCGCTGCTCAATAAGTGAGAGCATTTACATTGAAGGTTAATGTATTCAGTCTTGCAGCTCAAGAATAAACATCTGGTTTCAAAAGCAGAGTCAAAATGAGTCTATAAAAAAGGTAAGAATTCTTGAAATCAGATAGCTCAGAAAGATATATCCAGCAGTTTCAAATATATCACCATGTTTTTTTCGAAAAGGCTTTTTAATTTACACCCAAACTTACCAAGTGAGCACTGCTCTCTGCACACCCATCATTGACGTACAGTAAACAAGGTGCTGCTATCTCTAGGCTCCATCTGCCAGGACGCAGTCATTTTAATGTGTCAGGGCTGCAGTCCGTTAGTTCCGCACCTGCCCTGGGAAGGAATTGCACCCCTGGTCCTTATGCCTCCTCCACTTGGGGGCATCTCCCTCCCAGGCCATCTGATAGGCACGGGCCATGTAGGGCTGCAAGGAGAGAGGTAGGACCCTGAGCCTCAACTCCATTTCACTCCTGAGGAGTATTACCATTTTATTTTGTTGTTAAGCTTTTTTAATATATATATATATATATATATATATATATATATATATATATATATATATATATATTATTGATTTCAGAGAGGAAGGAGAGAGAGAGAAACATCAATGAAGAGAGAATCGTTGATCGGCTGCCTCCTGCACGCCCACACTGGGGATGGAACCCACAACCTGGGCATGTGCCCTGACTGAGTATCAGACCTTGATCTCCTGGTTCATAGATCGATTCCCAACCACTGAGCCACACCTGAGGTGCAGCATTACTGCTTTTGACTCAAAGCAATCCCTTGCTATCTTTTAGAATCCCTGTATGGGATATTCACCAACTAGGCTAAGCCATCTTCTTAATCACGTGAAACCCCACCAGAAAAAAGCAAGGTCTAAAATTAAAGGTGAAAATGCAATCCCCTGGTCCCCCAAAGTCCATTGCTCAGTTATCTATTGCAACATAACAAAGCACCCCAAAAACTAATAAATGGCTCAAAACAATGCCATTGATTATTTCTCAGGATTCTGAGGGCCCTTGTGCATCTGGGTGTACTTAGGATCTGAGCTGGGCTGGCAGCATGGACCTCCCTTATGAGGCGGCACCAGGCAGCTCCATGCCTCTCCAGGTGGCACCTCATTTCTCTGGGTCTTCCCACAAGTCCTCATCACAGACAGGATGGCCTGATTTCCTTCCATCTGGCAGCTGGGTTCCAGGAGAGACCCCAAGCTGCCTCTGCCTGTGTCACCAGGTCCAGAACTGCCAGCATTCCTTTCCTGCCTACAGAACTCTGCTGGTGGCAGCATTCACAAGGTCTCCCCGCCAATGGGAGGAGGTGTGCAGGAGGGAGCCACCATCTGGAGGGAGGAGGAAACAGGAAGTTCTTGGGGTACTGTCTTGTGAAAATACCTACCACATCCCAACACAGCTTGAATGAAATTCCTCTAACGAAGTAGAAAAGGTTTCCTTAAATAAGAAGGTAACCAATGCTAACTCTGCTAGCACAGGAAAGTGACATTAGATGATAAAAAGAAGAAATGACAAGAAAAGTCTGCTTTTATTTCATATTGCAATATTTAGACATCAAGAAGGCTTAGCCGGGACTGGTTTGGCTCAGTGGATAGTGTCAGCCTGCAAAGTGAGGGGTCCTGGGTTCGATTCTAGTTAAGGGCCTGTACCTTGGTTGTGGGCACATCCCCAGTGGGAGCTGTGTGCAGGAGGCAGCTGATTGATATTTCTCTCTCATTGATGTTTCTGACTCTCTGTCCCTCTCTCTTCTTCTCTGTGAAAAAAAAAAATTAAAATATATATATATATATATTTTAAAGTCATAGTATGCTGCCTTTATTCATAATATTACTCGGAACCATGATTCCTGAAAGTAACTAAAAATGCCACCACTATAATTTGCGAAAGTCACATGGCTATGACATACCTTCCCAGCATGGCGTGCTTTCTGGGGCATCAACCACATGCTATTGCAGCAAACCCAGGGTCCAGACCCCATGAGTCACTGAGGAGCAGAGTGAGCTGGGATTGCCCAGGAGCAAAGGACAGGGAAGAAGGGGAGACTGAGAAGAACCGGCTTGTGCAATAGGTTGGAAATCACTGAGTACCAAGTACCAGCGACCACAGTATCAAGAAAAGGCTGAGCGTGCCTGTGTCACAGCTCTGGGAGAACAAACATACAAAACTGCATTCCTTCACAAGCACATGCCAACTCCCCTGTGGGACAGTGTCTAATCAGGCCCTAATAACCACATAAATTTAGATTTTCTACTCCCAGGTCCTCCTATTTAAGATTAAGAGAAAAAACTATTAAGTAAACTGGTTTCCTGTCAGACACAAGTGAAAATGTTATTTTTTGATTCCCCAAATCAACCTGGCATGACCAACTGCCTTACGCTTAGTTACCTCAGTAACAGCACTTCCTAGGGTGTGGGACGTGGTCTGGTTGCTAAGATCAGACCCAAGGCTCCAGGGCCCATCTGTTTGAAGTCTCCTTCTGCCCAGTCTTCCTTATTTACAGAAAACAATCTGAGTAAGAGAAAAGAAAACAATTTAAAACCACCCGATAATACAAGACAAAAGCTAACTGTGAACTATAAGAGCAACAATGCAAGATCCCAAAGATTAAAAATAAAAGTGCTGCTGAGGAAAAAGCTTAAACACTGTCTGGGTTTCTTATCTTTACTAGTAAGTATCTTTCCTTCCAAAGCACAGAACACAGCCAGCCCTACAACTCAGCGTGAGGAAATTGCATCCATTTCCAAACAGGAATAACAAACTCTCAGAACAGTGGCGCCCGCCGTCTGACACCTGGGAGCACACTGTGAGGTATGGGGAACAGGCTGTGAGGGCGGCCTCTGAAAATGCAATAGTGGCTTATCTTCCCCAACAGAAAGAAGAAAAACAAAGGGGGAGATCAGAACTATCAACTCTGCAGCATCTTATCACGTCCCGATGCCATGATTGTCTACAAACACATAACACATTATCTTGTCATCATCTTCCAGCTACAGGAATAAAACAGCTTTCATTACATATCAGACATATTTCTAAGGAAGCCCTACAAATAGAACAATATTTTCCTTGTGACTGAGATGATTGCAGAGTTCTGCCACAGCAAAGCAAGATATCCTTTAGAATTGTCTTTGCGATGAGACACAATCCATCATGAGATGTCACTGAGTGCCAGCACGTGTCTGTCAGGCCTTGGGCGCTGCAGGTTCTGTGAACTTGACCCATGCCTGATGCTTGCCAGGAGGCCTGACCCCTGTGCAGTGACAGAAACATATGGGCCTGACAGGGAACAGTGCACATCTGGGAGATGTCAGCACTAAGTAGGAGACACAGAAAATAAATGTCGGGGAGCCTCCAGGCTGTGAAGAGGACTCCCAAGAGCTGTGGCGTAGACTCCACAGCCTCCATGAGCCGCAAGTTCCCCAGGTCCTGACAGAGGAGCAGGGACTGAGCCCAGGAGGAAGAGGCAGACCAGGGAGAGTCAAAGGCACCCAGGTGAGGGCGTTCTGGGTCAATGTCTGGAGGAGACTTTTGTAGAAAATTCAGGTTGCAACATAATTAAAAAGAGAAGAAAGCAAATGGCTGTGTGAGAAGGGCTGCGCAGGGCTAGTCCTTCGTTCTCATTTCTCTCTCCATCTCCCCACACCATTATCCCATTCTCTCCTCTGCCTCAAATTAGCCAGAGCCTGTGGAGTCAGAGAAACCTGAATCCCAAGTAGACTTCTCAGTGGCTGTAAAACCTCAGAAAGTTATTTAATTATCTGGGGCTCAGTTCTCTTACATGTACATGGTGACAATTCTATCTTCTAAACGTCTGTCTTGTTTTCAAGAGTAATAATATCTAGTCTTGTGTGAGGCACATGCTCCGATTGCTTGCGTTGTCTTATTTAATGCTGACCGCTAGCCTGAGGCAGCGTGCTGTTCCCTTTGTGCAGAGAGAACAGGGATCAGCAGTTCAAGCTGTTTGCCGCAAACACATAGTCACACGTTGGCGAAGCCGGAGGTTTGCTGTCCCCAAGGTCCTCGCCCCTGCCATTCCTATGCACATGCACTAGCACATCTGAGGCTGAACTGCGATGCCTACAGATACAGCTGCTATGGATGTTATCATTGCTTTTCAAAATTCCATACCATGGTTCATGTTTGTTTCTCGTGTTGCTCATGTCATTCTTGTGATCTAGGTGAGGAAACTGAAACCCGGAGTTTTTTCTTTCACTTACCCTTGTAATCGCTGATGACTGACAGACACAATTAAACTGGAGTCTGATTAACAAGGTTCTTACATTTTGAGTTGAGAAGCTTGTCCTTTTCCTACTTAATGGAGCACCATTGGATTCTCTTACATGTGGTGGTGGAACGAAGGCATCCCTTAGGAGGATTAGCTAATGTTCCTGGAAGCTTTCACTTAATATTCCCTTACCTGACTCAGAACTTCCTCTTGGACCTCCCTAAGGCCAGCAAAACCTCTAAGGTTTTACTTCATACATAGGACATGTTTCTCTCCTCTGGTCTGTGCTAGGAGCTCCGTAAGAGGAAAACTCATCTTCTTCTTACCTTCGCATTTCCAGGGCTTAGCAGAAACACACCAAATTTCCTGCAGATGCAAACTTGTAAAGGCTAAGTGAATAGATGCATGAGGTAGATGTGATAAATTCACAAGAAAGCACTTTTAGGAATCTACATGGCAGCTTCAGGGACCATGAACCCCACTGAAGTTTAGGTAAAATGTGGACTGTATATACTTATGTGCATTTTCAAGAAGGAAGTTCCATTATTTTCATTGGATTCTCAGAAAGGTCCAGGATCCCATAAACATTGTCATTAGACTCAAGGTAGGGAGACCAGTTCCAAGTAACTGAATTTATACAGATAAGGAAATTATAAAGGACTAAACTGGTGCTGTGGTAATAGATATGGGAAGAATTACAAAGTAGCTGACATGCCATAAATACATCCACAGAATTTGATACCAAAAACTAGTAGTTGTTGTCCGGGGCTTGTTCCCTAAGATACGGCGGAAATCTGCATAACTTTTCCCACTACCTGACTTCCTTCATGAAATGTTTCTATGTGTTTAGAAATTAAACATGCATGCAATGTGTTTTGCCAATCCTACACTGAAACAGCACAATCTTTTTGCACCTTATATGCACCAAATGTTTATTCAATTCTGAGCTATGTGAAGAACTAGAAATAGAGACACAGAGATTAGGAGTGAAGATTTTCTCCCTTTTTACAGGAAAACAGGAGACATTTTACCTAAAGAAAAGAGAAGACGCCAGAGACTTTGAAAGTGCACCAATGGCCGACTGACATGGGGACTGACCTTGGTGTGTGGCCCCTAGGAAGACTGGGTGCAGATCCCTCTCCAGGCAGCACGTGGCTGAGGAGCAGCACCCTGTGCTCTTGCTCCTATTTCTTCCCCCCCCCCCCCGAATTTTTATGGGAATTATATTAAGTTTTAAAGTTTACGAAAACTCAGAGGGGGCTCCATAGAGGAAGACAGAGAAGACACTTGGTGAAAACCAGGCCAGTCATCTTGCTGCCGGTGGGAGGTCTGCAGGGACAGGGACAAGGGAAGCTCAGGCTGAGTGTCACGGATGTCTCGCTGGGTGGCAGCCAACACCAATGGGTCTTGGCCACCCTGGGTTAGTTCTGGGTGTAAACTACATTAAGCTTTCAGAAAGTGAGTTGAATGTACATGAAAGAAACTGTTCAAACTAAAGACAGAGGAAAGTTTACAAAACTATTCAACATCTCTGTGGACCCCAGAAGGACAGCAAGTGAAGACAACAGGTGCTTGGACAGACCGGCCCAGGTGCGGGCACTGTGACAGGGAGTCACTCCTGCAGGGGAATGGGACCTAATGTCCCCATGAGATGACACAGCCAGGGAGGGAGTGCTGTCAGCCCCTCACTGTTCGTGAAGCAGGTCTAGCTTTGTGCTCTACACCGAGTGGGGGGGGGGGGATGAAAACAGCACAACGTCATCCAAGTAAAGCCAAGCCTCTCTAAGATCACCGTGTCCAGACAGGGATTCTCAGTTCCATCATGGAACTTCGGTCTGGGCTGATAGGACACAACTCCAAACTAACAGACTAGGAGGATGATCTTGAAACAGAGGGACAGAAAAAATAAAATAAATGCAACTTCTCCCACAAAAACTTCCTTTATCAAACAGAATCCCATAAAGAGATATAATGCCAAACACAGGTGATATATTCACTCAAATAAAATTGATTTTATGAGAGTGTATGGCAAAAATTTCTTTTTTTTCTAATTATATATATTTAAGAAATAATATAGCAAAGACTTTCAAATATGTTACAATTGCTCAAAGAGATGTATTAAAGTAAAACTTGCAAGAAAAGTGAAAGAGAAATTATGAAACAAAATAGGCCAAAGGAATGATAGTGGCTAGATATATAAGGCTATAAATTAGAAATCTTATAAATAAAAAAATAGAGCTGTCAAATTTTTATGACCCACTAGATTAGATCATCTAGAATGGACATCATTGAATAGAAACTTTATATTGTAGACACAAATCATAAGGAAGTTGCCCAGAATCCTACTCAGAGACACAGGCATTTTTAAAAAGAAGGAACAGACAAGAAATGTGGACAATAGACTAAGAATCTCTAACAATCACATAAGAGAAGTTTAAGAAGGAAAAAATGTAGACTTCAGGAGCAAACTTATTTTCAGAAGCAAGAGCTAAGGAATTTTCAAATGGGAAGAAGTGCATGTAAACTCAGATAAAAAATGCATTCCTGGTACCAAGCATAATAAATGAATTCACATCTTGATGCATTACAGTGAAAATGGAATAACATTGAGAGTGGAGCATATCCGGGGAATACATTAGAAATGTTTACCAGGATGTTTATATTTTTCAATCTCTTCTAATCCTGTCTTTCTTTCCTCTTTATTCTCTTCCTCTCTGATGTAGCCTTCTGCACTGTACCTTTTGGAGATGAATATTATTATTTCACTACAATGTGGGATGAATATTATTTCATTGATGTTTTAGTCCCTAAGGACAGAGTCCAGGTACTCTTTCACATTTGTCAGCACTGAGAATTGTCTTGCACATACATAGTTCCAGTGCTCAATAATGTTTAATAGATGAAAGAATAAAGACTCTAAGAAATTAAGCTACTTTCCAACACTGGACAGCTAATAACAGTAGAGCTGAACAATTTTACTGACCACTAATTGATTTAGATTTCAACAAAGTCAAGTCCTAAAGGACTCCTTTTACATAGGTTACTGCCATTTTCCCGACTCCTTTTACGTAGGTTACTGCCATTTTCCCTCCCTCCATTTCTTGGCTAGTGGTTTCTTTTAGATCAGTGATATAATTAATCTTGCTTTTTTTTTTTTTTTAACCCAGCCTGCTTTTTTGGCTCCTTACTTTGTCATTCAAACATGTTATTATCAATCACAAATTTATATAATCTTCAAATTTATTGTATCTTTATTTAATTTCCTTGGACAAATATTATGGATGAATACCATTGGAAATGGGCAAATCAAGAAAAGATAATTTGAGGAGCTAAATGCAACTCAACCATTTTTGTAAAGTATATGTGCAAAGCTATATGCAATTTACTGCCCTCAAAGATTATTTAGTATATTAGAAAAGCACATTACACATATATAGAAATGACAGAGGAGGATGATGGGAGAAATAATATGCTACCACATTCTAACAGGAAAAATACCATTTCATTGGGGCCTGGGGAAGCTTCATGGAGCAAGTGACCCTTATAACAGAAGGATATGGAAGTAACTGAATTCCATCCCACAAAGCAAGAATGAGCAAACCAATAAAAGCAGAGAAAATATGGAAATATTTAAAATGTAGCAATCTTGTAACTTGGTCTTCAGGATAGGGTGTGTGTTGAAAAGTAATAAGAATGAAAAGGCTGTAAATATAGATTGAGGACATATCATGTAGAACATTGAATGTCCTTCAAGAGACCTTGTCTATAATTTAGTAAGCAACAAGAAACTATAAAGATTTTTCAAGAGAAACTACTGTCAAAGATATGCTTTTTGAAGTTTGAGTATGATGAGCTAGTATTTATATCCATGAATTTAAAATATGGCAGAATATCCAGGGGAAATGCACAGTTGAAAATGAAAAGGTGGCACTCAGGAGAGGAACTGGAACCAGAGATGATGATTAATATATTGGACAGGAATAGGGACAAAGACAAAGGGAAAGCATTAAGCAGCTTGTCAAGGATTTGGTCAATGAGCTTAGGGTTGGGGGTGGGGGGTCAGCTTCATTAAGTCTAGAAGAAATAAGGTTAAAAAATAATCTGGATTTGCACTTTAGAAAGTGTTTCTCAATGATAACTATCAGCAGCAATGCGATGGTGAAGCCTGAATGGTAGAGATAATAAATTAAACTGTAAAACAGGAGAAAGAGCCAATGTTCTGTGGAAAAGTCTGGTAGCAAAAGATGTATGTTGGGCTCAGCCAGTGTGTTCAGTGGTTGAGTATCGACCTATGAACCAGGAGATCATGGTTTGATTCCTGGTCAGGGCACATGCCTGGATTGTGGGCTCCCCAGTGTGGGGGATGCAGGAAGCAGCCCATCAATGCTTCTCTCTCATCATTGATGTCTCTCTCTCTCTCTCTTCCTCTCCCATCCCCTCTGAAAGCAATAAAAATATATCTTTTAAAAAGATATAGAGTTGAGGATAGAAGAATCCTGAGCATTCTTATACAAATCAGCAAGAATTATGGTTTTCCTCTTTCTGCTGATGTCACAAGCATTCAACGTACTGAGTCTTTGATTCTGATGCCTGTTCACTTCTCATTCTTCCAACTGGACTGTATGTTAATTAAGTGCAGATGCTGTGTCCTGTTCTGCATTGTTTTCCCATCAGCTATCCTACTCATTACCTACACTCAGAAAACACTCAATACAAATACTTTTTAAGATTTAAGAAAGATGGTATGTGGGAAAAGAAATGCATATAACAAGGCCCTGGAGGATATGTGAAGGGTTAGAATCAGAAATTGGATGGAAATCAAACTTTGGGTGAAATAAGCAGCTCATTATCTAAACGCTAGAGACCTGGTGCATAAAATTCATGCATGGAAGGACAGTTTCCCTCAGCCCAGCCTGCACCCTCTCCAATCTGGGACCTCTTGGGGAATGTCCGACTGCCGATTTAGGCCCTAACCAACAGTCAGACATCCCTCTCACAATCTGGGACTGCTGGCTCCTAACCACTCACTTGCCTGCCTGCCTGATTTCCCTTAACCACTCTGCATGCCAGCCTGATAGCCCCCTAACCACTCTCCTGCCAGCCTGATTGATGCCTAACTGCTCCCCTGCTGGCATGATAGTCCCCAACTGCCTTCCCCTGACAGCCCAATGCCACCCAACTGCCTTCTCTTGTGGGGCAGAGGAGACTAGGAGACTGAGGCAGGATGAGGCAGGGCTGAGGGCACTGAAGGGCTCCGAATGGATGCAGTGGGGCTGAAGGGACTGAGCACTGCCATCTTGTGGCTGTGGGTGCCGCCATCTTGTGAGGGTGTGACAGTCAATTAGCATATTCCCTCTTTATTAGATAGGATACCAGAAACACTTCTGTTGTTTTCAACTTTAGAGCATCCATTCCAAAAAGTGTGTGTGATCTTAAGTAATATTTCCCATTATAAATAAATACGCTTAAAAGTGAAAGCAAAAAAAAAAAAAAATTAACCTGGCCCAAGGAGAACACACCTGGAGTCTGAGCATTCCTCTATGAATACTGGGAACAGTGAAAGGCACAGAAGCTATGGGTAAAACCGAGTGAATATTCACTATGGCTGTTCCAATGCCACTTACTCGTTATTTTCCCAATCTTATCTGTCCAGGTGAGAATAAAGAAACCAGATACATGGGTGTCCCTCTCCCAAGTCCACAAGCATTTCCAGGTTGTCCTAGAGCACCAGCTGGAAGCTGGATTTTTAGAATTTGAGGGGGAAAATGGAATAAAGATATCACTGTTCCTACAGGAGTTGCCTTAGTGTCCAAAGTGGCCACCTGGGGAGAACCTGCCTCTGAACGGTGAGGAGGGCTTCACTGAGTCAAGAACTCGGGTTAGAAATGACCTGGATTTGTCCTGGAGGGTCCTGAGTGAAAGTCTATCTTCTTGTCCAGCAGCCTATGTGAGGTCAGGTTTCTATTCCAAATTATCCAAGGAGATAGACTTTAGCAACATAATGTGTATCTAGATGTGCCTTTCAAATGTGAGGGGGGAATAAGAACAAAGGAAGCTGTCATTAAAGCACTGATGGGTTCTCCTGACTCCCCAGTGAAGAGAGGGGCCCACAGGGGAACACAGCTCTGTCTCTGCTCCTTAGCTTCACTTTCCCTTCTCCCTTCCTCAGTGACAGCCCCACCCGATGGGAAGGATGCAAACCCCATGTGCTAGGGACAGGGCTGATAACCCCTGGATTTTTAGTCAGTTGAATCTTGAGCAGTTAAACCATTGTTATTTTACTCTACAGTTTATCTGGAGATATTGTGATCCTACTCACACTGCATTTCTCTCTGATGTCTCTCTTTCCACCTACCTTGTTTCCCCGAAAATAAGACAGTGTCTTATTTTAATTTTTTCTCCCAAAGTTGCTCTAGGTCTTATTTTCAGGGGATGTCTTATCTTTCCATGCAGTAGGTCTTATTTTCGGAGGATGTCTTATTTTCGGGGAAACACGTTAGGAAGTCTGTCTTCTAACAAGTACCCCTCCTTCTCTCCAGGTGAGTCAGGTGAGGCATAAGCAGCGGTGGGGGTTGAGAAGAGTATGTGTGTGTGTGGGGGGGTGTAGAGGGAGATTTGGGGTTTTGAAGAAGGAAGTGATGTCTCCTACAAAGACAAGTATTGCATCATTCTCATATATCCCTGAGCACCTTAGGGTCTGGTCCCAGAACAACAGGTATGTGCTTCAGTCCTGGCACTGAGATCGGTCTCTGGGGGCCTTTGCTGAGCCCGACTGAAGCATAAAGCTCTAGAAGTGCGGGAAGACAAAACAATATGCCAATACGCCATAGAGCTTCAATAGTATGAAAATTACTCTATTTCTTTTCATGTCGTGAAATAGTTTGCAAACACTAATAACCCTTCCTCATTCTCTCTCTTATAATAGAATCTTTTTTATAAGAGAAAAATACAGAAACGGGGGATGCTTTGATGTGATTTATTCAAGCCAGATCAATTGCACAGCAACATACCAAAGTGTCTTGCATATCCAAACACAGGGCCATAAATCAAAGGGCCAGCACTGCACGTGGAGTCCTCAGCCACGGGAGGGCTCTTGTGTTAATGACCTTTACTTGCAGAAACAGCCTTCTTCTAATATTTAACAATGTCGAGGTTCAAAACAGCAACGAACAAAAACCTCCTTTATATCTAACCTAGATGTCTTAAGGCACAAGGGCCAATAACAAGAATTTTGTTTTATCCTATAACGCATCACTAATTTTTAATGACATATGTGAGGACTATGATGGAAGATGTAAAACTGCATATGTATAATTTATGTAATTCACAATTTGTGTAGCTGTAAAGTTCCAACTATGTAATTCTGCCTCTTAAGAACACCAGAGCCTGGGTTAGGGTCATCTAAACAGGGTCATCTAAACAGCTTCTACCACATGCTGTTACATAAGCCCTAGGCTGGTCATCCCAAAGGCAACTCAGAAAAACTTGCACTTAGAAGGGAAACAGATTAATAAAAGTAAAAGACTGAACTGAAAAGTGACTAAAGAATAATTTTCATCCTGTAAGACTGGAACAATTTTCCTTTTAGAAGGGATTATGGAACTGAATTATCATTAGTAAAAGGAGTATTGCATTTTTACAAACATGTTTTCTGTAAAAACCAACCTTTTAGGAGGCAATTATTTCAGTGCTTTTTCTTAAATTTGCATGTCTTGGAGTTTGTGTTACTTGATATTTACAGGTTAATGCTCCCAGATATGCACATTCCAGACTCAGTTATGTTTTTCTAAGACCAGAGGCAAATAAGTCATTCCCACAATGGGAACAATAGACCTTTTATTAAAACTCCCTGCTCATGCTTCTGCCATAATCTCCAAGGTCACTTCAGATAGAGGTCGTGACTTTCAAGGAAAAGTTCATCCAAGACTCAGAGGACTTCTCAATGCCTGTGGGTTGTTTCAATTGCATTGAAAAGAGGAGTCAGAGCAGCTCCCAGACCATAGGACTCAGATGGCTCAGTGCCTCCAGAGTCTGTTATGGTCTTGAATTGTACATGCCATCTTCACCTGGTGTGCAGACACCAAATGACAGCAGATAGCATTCAGGGATCAGTGAACACAGACTGAAAAAAAGTAACGTTCTTATTTTCACTCATTCCAACTGAAATGTAGCATTTCCTGCACTTGTGAGTGTAGACAACAAATCCCAGGAGTACTAAAGTCCTATGACTGTTACCGATAGCCATCATAGATATTTCCATATCACATTATAGTTGTTGCAAAATCCCAAAAGAGATGCTTCACTAATGCTCATCTCTACCTTAAAGTGCAGTCGTTACTAGTATTAGTCCTCAGTGTTTAAGGTTTGAAAGCACTTTGGGAATCAATTACCTGAGTGACTAAAGTGAGGGGTGTTGTTCCCTGATGGTCAGTGGGTACCTCTGTTTGAGTATGTTCATGTCCAGCTCTGCTTTCTCAGAGGACATACAGAATATATGGCCACCCACATCTCAAGGCCTCCGGGGTCACAGGCTGTTTGAGGTTCCTGGACCTGCTGTCTGCAAAGGCCTTCAAGCCCAAGTCCCTGGGGGTGACTGCAGCCTCACCCAACTTTTGTGATTTGAGGTCACACTCTGTGAGAAATATTTAGACTCCATATTCATGAGTGCAGCTACTGCCATTGGGTTCTGTGTATGGAAAATTCTTTCCCATCCCCATGTCTGGTCTGAGGGATTGGTTTATCCACAGCCTATCCAAATGCTGCACAAAGTTTAAAAACAAACAAAACAAAACAGATTTTGTCAGAGGAGGATCCAAGATGGCTGCTCAGGTAGACACCTAACCGCAGCAGCACACAACAATTTCAATGGAATACAACTAAAATGTAGAGTGGACATTGCCCAGAGCTACAGGTAGTCGACTGACTGAAAATTCTACAACAAGAAGGAAAGAGAAAACCAGAAGGAAAATCAGAGGACCTGAAAAATCCTAAGGTACAGAGACATGCTACGCACATGCACGCGCGTGCGGAGAGGATGCAGCCAGAGAGGAGGAGAAGGCTGGGTGCCTGCCTGGCATTCCCTAGCAGGAAGGAAATAAAAACCCCAGCCTAGGCTGAACCCCAGAACTGGCAGCGCTGAGCCCCAGTTATGGGCCAGACCCTGGGGACCCAGGCTCCAGCAGGGGGAGATGGGGCTGTGAGGCGGAATCTCAGGGGAGCGGCAAAAAGCAGAGCCCCTAGAGTCGCGCATATTGCACACAGAGGACAGTCTGTTGACTCTGATGCTAGATGCCCCTAGCGGGAAGGAGAAAAAAAGCTCCAGATTGGAGGAACGCGATGAGGAGCAGGAGCCCCTGCCGGACACCGGCCAGCCAGGCGCCAGCAAGGAGCCGGGTGACGGGGACCCGGGGGGGGAGGTCCTGGGCCTTCTACCACTGAGTGCGGGCCATGGAGCTGAGGCCGGGGGCTGCTTCCTGGGCGGTGCCAACCCCTGCAACAGGCTGAAGCAGCACAGGAGCCTGCAGAGAACAAAGGGGTGCCACAGTCCAACCTGCTGATCTTGCAGAAGAAGGAGGATGAAACCGAAGAAGTTTTCAATGTGAAGAAATCAAGTGAGAGCAAAAGATAATAAAATTACATAAGAATACAAAGAAGATCTTGAAAAATCGAAGACTAAGTCAGAACTCAACTCACCAGCCAACATTGCAACAAAAATGCGTTTAAAAAAAAAAAAAAAAAAAAAAAAAGGACAGAATGTTGGAACGGTGGCGGCCAGGCCTAGAGTGGCCAGGCACAAGGCAGTGGCTGCCAGGCTTGGAGCAGCAACAGCCAGGCCCCAGAGCAGCAGCAGTCAGATCCAGAGCAGCAACAGCCAAGCCTGGAGCAGCCAGAACTGGGGCACTGGCAGCCAGGCCTGAGGCGGAGGCGGCCAAGCCCAGGGTGGCCAGTCCAGGAACACCCAGGCCCGGAGTGGCTGGGCCCAGACAAGCCGGGCCCAGAGCAGCCAGGTCGGGAGCAGCCAGACCCAGAACATCAGCAGCCAAGCCCGGAGCATCCAGGCCAGGAGCTGCCAGGCTCGGAGCGGCCGGGCCCGGAGCAGCTGGACCCAGAGCAGCCAGGTTGGGAGCAGCCAGGCACATAATAGCAGCAACCATGCTTGGAGCAACCAGGTCGGGAACAGCCAGGCCTGGAGCAGCTGGGCCCGGAGCACAGGATTGGGAGCAGCCAGGCACAGAGTAGCAGCAACCATGCTTGAAGCAGCCAGGTTGAGATCAGCCAGGCCAGGAGCAACCAGGCCCGGAGCAGCCGGGCCCAGAGCAGCCGGGTCGGGTGCGGCCAGGCCCGGAGCAGCAGCAGCCATGCCCTGAGCAGCCAGGTCAGGAGTGGCAGTGGCCAGACCCAGAGCAGCTGGTTGTAGAACGGACCAGAGCAACAGAGGCCAGGCCCGGGGCAGCCAGGCCCGGAACAGCTTGCTCCTTGCCTGCCTGCGCCCCAAGGCTGCCTCTCAGACATGGCTGGAAACTTTTGGGGGAACTTGAGGGTCTGCTGAATCAAGTGATGAAGGCTTAGATCTGGATGTGTTGAGTTAGTATAGCGCTGGGGTGTTGATCTGTGAGTGCCTTGTGTGGGGCCTGGATGAGGCTGGTGGACCTATTGGGAAATGTCTTTTGTGTGAAGTGTATCCTTGGGCATGTGGTGGTATTATTGATTTGAGAAAATGCTAAGTAACTGATTTACTATCTGAAAAATTTAAAGTTCTGAAAGTTTAAGGTCTCTTGCCAAAAAGAGGTTTTAAAGCTAACATATTAATTTTATAGGGAATGATAAGCCCTTCCCACCCAGAACAGGTAATCCAATTCCAACCAGCAGCTATGTTTAAACAATGTGTCCATTTATGGGAGGGGAGTGGACTGACTGTTCTCAGGGAAAGGGAGGGAGGAAGAGACTGAACATAAAATGTGCACCTATGGATGAGGACAATGGGGGGGGTGAGGGGGCGGAGGGTGGGGTGGGAACCTGGTGGAAGGGGGAAGAAATGAGGAACCTTTGTAATAATATGAAAAATAAAGATTGATTTAAAAAAACAACAACTGAGATTGTATACTTTCAAAGGGTGAAGCTAATTGCACTAAATTACATCTCTTTTTTTCCCTAAATTACATCTCAATAAAGTTATAATTAAACTAAAAAAAAATAATAATAAAATAAAAATTAAAAAATTTTTTTAAAAAAACAACCACAAAACACCACAGGCATCATCTGAAGCTACACTCAGTACCAAATGCCGACAGTTCCCTTAGCAGCCAAGGCCCCAGCACAGCCATCTCCTGGCACCAAGCTCTGCTCCTGGCAGCTCCCTGCCCCAGGGTACAGGAAGGATGGACTCGAACACGTGCCAGAAGCATGGGCCTGAATCTTGAACCTTGAACCTCGAAGCAGAGACAATGAGCCTGAGGGCTGGGCAGTGGCGGGCAGGCACATGAGACACGGCCAGAGCAAGCTCACCGCTGCCTGTAGGAGCTACAAACAGCAGCAGCGAGCTGGAGGAGTTGGGCTTTGTTTGTGGTTTTGCTTGCTGACATGCTTATAGCCTCTATGGGAAAGGGGTAACTCATTAAAAGGGCTGAGCATTACCCCAGATGCAGTCAGATAAATGGAAGGAAGGTCAGTCTGGAAATAACCTCCACCTAGCCAAGTACATCCTGAAACACAGATATTCTTTGCAGAAAGCAGGACTCCTACATATTCCATGTGGCACTGACCTTTGCTCCTAACCCTATCACAGTGACCCCCAGGCTGATGCCTCTGAATCAAATCCCATCCTGTTGAAAGACTTAGAATGGTGTTGAATAGAATAATCATATTGTATTTTGGTTTTCCTATTCAGAGAGCCATGGACTGAATGATTATAGGGTTGGGATTTCCCTTTTCCTAGAAGTTACACAAGTTCATGGGCATTGAGTGCTGGCTTTTGGATAGATTAGTGGGAGGTGGAGGAGAAGTCTGTCCTCAGTAAGGTGGGCCTCCTATGAGAACTCTTCCCTAGCCAGGGGCAGATGAAGGGATGCACACAGAGGCAGAACCAGCAGTCAGCCACCCACAGAGCACACAGATCAGAGCAGCTGGCACGTTCAGGCAAGGAAAGGGGGTGCTCACAGGGAGAGAAGCCTCACAGATGAAGAATATTTGGGGCTAATAGAGGACCCGTGGCCAACCAGAGGCCACGGACTACACTGAAAATCTATAAAAGTCGAAAGAGCTCACCTATCAAATTGATACAAATTTTTAGTGATAATATCTGGTTTAGGCAAATTCAAAAACGCAACCACTTAAACACATTGCTGATGGGAATACAAATTGCTATGCTGATTCAGAGAGCACTTTGGCTAAATGTTTAAAATGTTTAAAAATGTTCAGGCTCTTTTTATCATACATTGTTACTTCTAGCATTTTTTTCTACCCAAATCCCAATTTTGTTTTAAAGAAAAGTGTGTGTTTTCTCATTAGTGCCATAATGACTCCCGGGAGAACGAGCGACCAAACAACTGTAATTCTGTCTGGGTTTGAGGGAGCAGGTCAGTTTTTGTTTTTTTCTTCTCTATTTTCTTTTGAAACCTAGGGTACTTATTCTATAAAACACAAGATAAAACAGACTTATGTAACAGCTGAAAAGACAACAGAGTGAAAACACACACAAAGTCAGAAAGGTGTGATCACAGTTTTATGTCTTTTCTTATAATTCTGTGGTCCCCAGGAACAGGAGTCAATCTCAGATGCTGGTTTCAGACCAGCGGTTTTCACTGTCGTTGCCACAAGAATGCTGAAACAAGCAGTTCCAACTAGTTAGTCAGGGGCACTGACCTCCTCTCCCTTAGATTGTCAAGTAAAAAAGTGGCAACAGCCAACACAACAATAGTCTTCAGATGTAAGTGAATCAAAATTATACCTGTTTTTATCAGATCATCAAGAAATATATTTTTGGTGGGCTGAAGAATTTTAGCAAATTGTTCATGTGCAATGGGCTAAAAAGGTTGGAAATTGCTGCTTCAGACACTCCAGTTAGAGACCGATAAAGCGAGACTTCAATCAAAATGGTGAGTGCAGAGGCTGAGGGGCAGCAATGTCCACTGGAAAGAAAATTCCACAGCCAACAACCCTCCTCCTGATGCAAACGGGGCTCCCGACTCTAACTCACGAGGTATGTGGTTGGTGCCGCTTCACCAATACCAGCTAGAAACCACTCAGAGAATAACATCATGTCAGTACTGACATGTTGATGTAGTCGGGCCTGTGATGGGCCTGTGGTGGTTGTCTGTCCTGACCATGTACGGGCTTTATTTCATGTTATTATTCCTGAACAACACAGCATAGGAATTGTTTGCATAGCATTCACACTGTGGCAGGTACTGTAAGTATCCAGAGATGCTATAAAGCACACGGAGGATGCGTGTAGGTTATCTGCAGACGCCATGCCATTGCATGTAAGGGGCTTGAGCACTTGTGGGCTTTGGCAACCACAGGGTCCTGGGAGCAAAGCCCCTCAGACACAGGGACAGCTGTCTGGGCAGCGGTTGCCAGCCTTTCGGACCTCACAGCCCACCAGTGTCCATGCACCACCAGTTGGTGACCGCTGGTCTAGGGGAACTTAGAGAGAGGGATGCAGCATGACATAAACTTGGAATAGAATGGAAGAGAATAAGCATGATTCTTTCGCTTCCCTGCTCTCCTGTGCCTCCCAAGAACTCCACATTTAATTCATCATATGTACCATTTGAGCGAGACCAAGAAGGTTATTTTAAAGAAGAAAAAGAGAAATTTCAAAAACAAAATCATGTTAATTTTTGTTAATCCAGTGAAATCACTCTTACTAAGAGTCTCTGAGGCCCAGGAGGATAGAGGCTGAGTCTCACTTCTCTTTGTATCTTCAGTCTTAGCACAGCACCTCCCTCAAGGAAGCTTTGAAGAATGAAAGCATGAATGATCATTTAAATCCTTTCCATAAGATCCTAAAGCTATCCATTTTATCCAGAAGAAAGGTAGTAAGTAACCAAATCAAATGTCTGTGGAATAATATACAAAAATACAAAAGAAATTTCTAGAAAATTTTCATGAGCTCCTTTTTATTTGTACTTGTGTTAAACTCAGCTCCTACCTCCACTCATCAATCACCTAACACATCTGTCATAAAGAGTGCTGGTTGCCACAATTCTCTGGGTATTTCAGGGCCTTGTACTTTATGATTGGGTCATTTAGAAGGAACATTGAGGCAGTTGACCCACCAGAGAATTTAACAAGAGCCAGACACACATCAGCAGTATCCCAGTGGACCTCACAGGGGTGGAATTGGTGCTGACAGGCGAAGCCTCTGTGTGGACAGTGAGAGGCATGCGGGCTGGATCATGAATGATGACAGTCCTTCAGAAAGGCTGAGGGAACTCTGTGAAAGATTATACAGTCACATTCAAAAGTGCTCTTGCTGCTGTCACAAGTCATCATGTTTCTGTGTCAGCCTGGATTACCCTGCGTGAAAAACTAAAAGACATTCTCACCCTGATTGCGTGTAAAGTGACAGATTAAACATCATTGCAATGCCAAACCCAGACCCTGATGAAAACACAAAAGGGACCTCTGTTCTCATGCTTGGGGTTTAAGAAATGAGTGGATTCTTTTATTAGCAAATATAAATGTTTGCGCTTAATCATTTCTTTTATAGAAAACAAACACTTGAAAAATACCAATGGAATTACAGGTGCTTGTTCCATTGTTTCCCACAAAAGATCATTCAAGGCGAAGTCCAGTCTGGAATGAATGTGTTCAGTCACCTCTTCTCTAGGTGTCTGCCTTCATTTTCTGCAAAACTGGGTCACTGCCTTGCTCATCCTCAGCCCAGCCCCACGGTGACTCAGTGTCCTACTCTGTCAGGGAAACCCATTTCCCACCTTGCCTCTACTTAGTGCCTCCCTGACCCTGTGTTCTCCACTCCCGCCTGATGGGACACTTACCCGTTTCCTGGTTAATAATAGTCAGTGTTCTTTCCTATTGAGCATAACCACTCACTGCACTGGGACTTCACATCCATTCTCTCTAATCCTAACCACTGTCACATGTGCTGTGGTGCTAAATCTTCTTTGTCCCTGTCACATTCTTTTTCTCTCCTGAATAATGCAACATACACTTACTATCCCTGGGATGTGCTCAAACTACACCATTTTAATGTTGTTATTTTCTATCTCTGAGACCTTAATAGTAGATTCAAATTACAGGAGTAATTATCATCATCATCATCATCATCAAAGACTAAAGTCACATCTTACCATATAGTCTTGGAACTACCGTGTTTCCCTGAAAATAAGACATCCTTCGAAAATAAGACCTACTTACAGGTTTCCTTCTGAGTGAAATACAAGGCATCCCGCTGAAAATAAGCCCCCCCCCACACCCTAGGCTAAACATGAGAGATTTGGTCCATTGATTCTGAAAGAAATGGAGTCACAAGAAATTCACCAGGAAATTCAGGAATTGGATTGTTATGATGATATTCCAGAAGATGATGACATGATTATCATTGAATAAATGAGTAAATTCTTGATACTGTAGGATTCACAGTTTGTCTGGTTTGTGTTGACAACTACCATACTACCGTACCATATACAGGTAATAAATTGCCTTTATTTTCATTTAACAATAAATGTGTACCATATTCTTCTTCATGGAAAAAATAAGACATTCCCTGAAAATAAGACCTAGTGCACCTCTGGGAGCAAAAATTAATATAAGACACTGTTTTATTTTCGGGGAAACAGGGTAGCAGCATACTGACCTTAGAATAGAGACACACTATCTAGAGACACACCACCCTGAATACACACCAAATCGTCTAAGCTCAAAAGCTAAACAGGATCGGCCTGGCTAGTACTTGGATGGGAGACTAGAGATAGAATCTCAAATGCCTGCACAGCCAGTCAGGTGACTTTCAGTGAAGTTAAGTCAGTTGCGGAGGAAACGTTTGTGCAGAGTAGTGCACGGCAATAAGAACTGGCAGGCATACGCGTCAGTGAAGAAACATCAGGCCTGTGTTGCCACATCTTCTGAGCTGGTTTTCCAGAGAAGCCAAAAACTCTGTTTGTGTGAAATCCCCCATCAACTTTTAATTGGAAACATTGCACAGACCTAACATGACAACTTGTGGGAGGAGGCCTAGCTTTGGCCACCAAGCATCAACCCCCAGACTCCAGGTTCCTGCAGGACCCAGTCGGTCTGTCCCGAAATGCTGTAGGCAACTCCATTTCACTGAAGTTTTAATTATTGGTCAATGTTGTAGTACATTTTGGGTCTTCAAAAGCAGTTTCCTATTCAAGATATACCTGCCACTTAGCATTCTGGTCAAAGGTGGCTCTGTGTTTTGCATTTGGGTAGTAGATACCATGGGTCTGTTATTGTTTCCTGCCCATCTATGTGCAGCTGAGAACAATGGCCATTATCCCGATTCCAAGTCAGGTAAAAACATACAAAACATACGTTTTAAGCATAGATGTTCTCCTATTACAGTAATAAAAGATTGTTCCGTTGCTCCTGTAAAATGAGTGTTAGATGATAAATGGAAGACTAGTGGTGTCCTCCTAGAGGTATGACTAGTGAGTGCTTTTCAGTTTAAAATTTCATTACTGTAATCATTTCTCTCTATTTCCTGCAAAGTCATCTGAAATGCGTTCTCCAGGATGGATAAATCATCCTTAGTGTAGCAAATGCTTGGTCATATGATTCACGTGGTTTTATGCCATTTGGGTAAGAAATCACTTAAAGTGCTGAGACTGGTAAATGTAACATGAGAGTCCAACATGGGAATTCAGCTGCTACCTGGGTCTCTGATTAATTGCTGAGATAAATAGGTAAATGTGCAATTGTTTTGAGCCAAGGCAACAGGAAGATCTTCCCTACCCTCTGACTGGGGACAATAAGTGATTCCCTCAGATGATTAAAAAAAAGTCTTAAAGAAATAAAATGTGGGTAAAAATGAATTTTTAAGTTTATTATCAATTTTACAAAAAGAGAGAGCAAGAGAGAGATAAACTAAATGGAAGGTTTAAAGGCACTTCAAACTAATGCCAGGATATTTTATTTGTATTCCAATATCTTTTTGGCAAATTGGAAAGCTTATGGACTTCAGGATAAATATGCCTTTTAGCAGACCTTGGGCAATGTCCATTAAGGAGTCTAAGCTTCCAATTCTTCATCACAAACTATGGATTAGAATTCTTACGTTGCACTGTTCCTAGAGATTTAAAGGAGATAAAGTCAGAGTCTACTTAAGGGCATTATTTATATCCCTGTACCTATTTGCCAGGTGCATCTGTTAGGTAAGGAGCTAATGAAGGAGAAGGAGCAGACCCAACTAAGCCTGGGTAAGCGGGGAAGCTACAGCAACACAGACACCCAGGGACAGCCACATCCTCACCAGAGGACATTAATCCCCACAGCGAGGAGGAGCTGAGCCCAGCCGTGGATCAGATGCCAGGCAGGGTGAACCTGGGGCAGTCCTTTGTTTCTGCCCCAGCACATCTGGCCGCTGAACCTCAGATCCTCCTGGGCAAGAGCCCCTGAGGTGCCTTCCCTGTGAGACTGGAGGATCCCATTTCCACCACCACACACCCAGAATGGGATTTTCCTAAGTAAGAAAAATGAAGCCATATGTTGAATAAAGCTCCTAAATTTAATAAAAATGCTCACCATACAATTGCCACCTCACTTATTCTCCATGTTTGGTCCCTCTGCTATACACCCAGAATCATCGGTGAATTTACAAACAGTCCCTGCGAAGGGAGAACCATTTCTCTACTCACAGCACTTCTGACAACAAAGGTAGGGGGTTTTCCCCACAGAAATCCCTTCTTCAACTCTCTGGACATAGTGAGGTGTCCTGTGTCCTACAATCTAATTCACACTGGGGTCAGTGTCCAGCTACTCAGCTTTAGAGTCTCAGACTGCCCCTGCTTCAGATGAGTCACAGGAGAAAGCAGCTGGGTTTAGTGGAGTTAAAATCAGAGCCAGTGTCCAGAGTTTCCGTCCTATGTTGAAACCCGGTCCAACCCAGCGGCAGGCTAGCTTACCTTGTATTTCCCCACTGCAACCCATCAGTCCATTGTGTGTGAGGTCTGCATGGTGTTGGGCCTTGCAAAGAGAACCAAGAGAGCATGCCCAGAGCAATGAGAGACCCGAGAGCATAAAGTTGAGCACAATAAGACAACAAATTTCTTTCTTTAGAGGGCTGTGTATTCCTAAATAACCCTGCCTTTGCTGAAACATTCTGGCTAATCATCTCTGTCCCCAGGTGTGACTGACAGGCAAGCACCTTCCCTTTGACGGCCCCCCCACCAACACACACACACACACACACACACACACACACACACACTCCTTTCCTGGGCTTGCTTCTATCTTCTCTTCCTTGGATTCCTCCCCCTGTTTTGCAGGGAACGTCCCTATAATGCCTGGTTTTCCCTTTGCTCCTCTCCTATTGTTAGTAACTAGCTGACTACACTGCATTATAATTTATAGTCCTCATTGAACAAGCTTCTGAGTAGAAATCTCACCTGAGCAATGTTTTTATTCTCCCTGCTAACTCTATCTCACAAAATAAAACATCTCAGACACAGTAATGATGGCTTAGCAATGAGAATTCCAGGTTTGCTCGGGGACCCTGAATTAGCTCACAACCTGTGCTGACAGATAACACCTCCCTGTGAAAAGCGAGCACTGTCCTGTCTCAGCGATTCTCCATGAAGATTCTCCGTGAAGGTGGGAAAGAGGGCTCTGCACTCATGGTTCACATTTTGTCCTTTGCTGGCTGTCCATCAGGAGCCACAGATGCAGCCGCGAGGCTGACCCAGCACTCACTGCCCCAGCATCCCCCCACTGCCCCTATGTCTGAGGGACATCCCTCCGCATAAACAACCAAGGCTTGCTCTCCTCCATCTCCAAGGTGAACGTGTCAGTTACTCATTCCCAGACCATCTCTTGTGCAGTGAATGCATGGATCTGATCCGCCTGAAACCGGTCTGTCAGAGTGCATTCCACTGAATGCCCAACAGCAATGCTTCCTGTTATCATCATTTATTCAACGTCTTGGCAACACTTTGAGCTTAAACGCAACAGCAAAACCTTTCCTCGAACCTTTCACCAGCTGTCAGCTCCCTTGCTGACCTTGCTAAATGCAGCTGACAAACACAATGCGCATCTCAATCTACAAAAATACTTCATCTTTTTCAATAACTCAGAGCAATGCGGCTTTCCTGTCACTTGCAGCATTTCTTTTTGTGATTATTTTACATATGAATTTAATTTTAAATAATTAAAATTTCTAACAAGCCTAGAACAGCCCTGGCCTACATGGCTCAGTGGGTTGAGTGCCATCCCTCAGTCAGGCACATGCCTGGGTTATGGACTTCATTCCAGGAGGCAGCCAGTCGATGTTTCTCTCACATCATTTCTCTCTCTCCCTCTTCTTTCCTCTCCCTTTAAAATCAATAACACATCTTATTTTAAAAATTAAACAAAATCTAGAACATCACTATTACATATTTCTGTATACTTGAGAATAAACAATAATTACTTGAATTATAATCTTTGAATTTTTTTAAAAACCCTCCTGAACAGAGACAGCCAAAGGCAGCTGTGCCAGGACAGAAGGTCATGAACACACGTGTGCAGTGAGTTTTAAAAGTACACACTGATTTGAAAGTCAAATGAAAGAGATTCCAAGGAGATAAGCTCTCCAGAGAGGTGACTGAATAACCTGTACAAAAATGCCTGAGATCTTAGTGGCATTTGTGGATTTGGCCAATGAAATCATTGATACCAAAGAATAAATATCAAAAGCTTTGCAGAAATCATTTTCCTAAAACTCTGACTTTTGAGAACTCAAACTCCTTCTCCATAATAAAATTTGAAATCCATTAGTTTGGTTGATGTTGTCTGTTGTTATTTTGTATTGTTGCTCATTTGTTTTTAGAGAGAGATTAAGAGAGGGAGGGAGAAACAGGTAAGTGAGAGTGGAACATCCATTGGCTGCCTCCTGCACGCCCCTTCCTAGGGATCGATGCAGCCACCAGGGCCTGTGCCCTGACCAGGGAGAGAACTGGCAACTTTTTGGTGCCCATTATGATGTCCAACTAACTGAGCCCCACGAGCCAGGGCTGTATATTGTGATTTTATCTTTCTCTTCTTCTCTCCATGAGAAATGGCTTCCTATGGAAAGGAGTGGAAGCAGAATTAGGTGGATAAGGGGAGAGGTGGAAGAAGGAGGAATCATGGAGCTAGGTAAAACAACAAAAAAATGTTTTGCACAAAAGCCAGGATGGATAGCAGAAAAGCAGGATGGATAGCAGAGCAACCTGTTGTTTTGAAAGGACGATGTCTTTCTTTCAAGTGAAAGAAAACAATGTTGCAAAAAGGCCCAGAGCCAATCAGTGAGCAGCACAGATAGAGAGCAGCCTTCACTAAAGGGGTAACCAATTGCATCTCCCTCGCCGGGGCTTGTGTTTGTTCCCACAAACTCCTGCCTTGGCGGAAAACCTCTGGTGCTAGATTCTGTGAGACAGGGCCCAGGAAGAACTCCTGCTCGCCAGGCCCCATCACCATTTCTAATCCTTAAAATATATTTCAAAGAATTTCTTACTGTATTTTTGAAATGTTATGAATTCAAATCAACTGTATTTATAAATATCCCTCCCCTTCCTGATGAAAATTAAGATTACTAGTTCAGGAGCCGAAAGGTACACATTCATGGTAGTCATTTTTACTTGGTTTGACTTGCATGTTTAAAATTTTGGCAAAAAAAAAAATCAATTAACAAAATAATTTAATTGAAAACATAGAAGTCATTTTGCCTGGACTCCTGTTTATTGCATGGAGATCAGTAATGGCAATGTCTAGGCCTGTTCTTTTAGGTCATCCTACATCCAAAGTCCAGGCTGTATTCCCATCAGGTGTTTATCTTCTTCCCCTAACCTCCCTTTGAATTATCTTTTTTAAAAGTACTAGGAACACGAATAAAAATTTTTGTTTAGTTATTCAAAGTTTCATAAAGTTTCTTGATAGCTTCAATTTTTATTATTGTTTCCAAAGAATGCAACTTGGTTTTCTACGTAATGTTTTCTTGTGTTCATTAAAATGATAGAATAGCTCTAATCTCTGCTTGTCTGCCATTTAAATGAAGAACTAAGTTGTTTGGATCAGAGCTGCCATTGCCTACAACGCTGAGATTCGATCAACTTGACAATTTTTGTTATATTTATGGTGGAAAGAAAAATGGTAATGACTCACTTCATTTTTTCTGAGGTTGTCAGATATTTCTACAGAAAAAAAATATTACATAAACTTTCTTGTTGGACACTTCCATTTGCAAATACCACCAATCTTTGCAACTGACAGTACAATGAAAGAAAAATAAGTTTTCATCATAAATTGTACTTCCTTTTCTTCTAAGGGAAAAAAAAAAGTCTATCAAATAATGGCAAAATTCAATAATGGTTCTGTTAGTGGCAGAAAATGTTTAAGTCTCTACATACAAGTGAATATGTCATCAGCTGCAGCCCATCTTCAGAGTTTAGGAGATTTAAAAAAATAATAATGAGTGTATGTGTCAAGATTTGAAAATTACTGTGGATGTACTTAATTGCTGTTTCATTTTGCTGACATAGGAACTAAAAAACAGAAAAGACTAATACTTTTTTACAAAAACAAACTTTTAACAGCTTTACAGTTATGAAACATCTGACTTAAATCCTGTTTTGAGAAAAATTCCATTAGAAACTCAAAGAAAACGGTACACATGGGCTCAAGGACCTCATTAATGACCCTTTAATGGAACCGTGCGTGTTGTTGTCACTCTGCACTGACAGATTGTGACAGCTTAATCATATCCTTGATGAATCAGAATCCATTTATGCTGAGGACCTATGACTCTCTTCTCTAAATAATGAAGTGATTATTGCTCCTTCCCTTTATATTACTGTGTGGTCATATGAAGTCTATGCCATGACTTACCATAGCATCCTGAAAAGGCTCCCTCCTAAAACGGCATTTATTGAGCTTTCAATAAATAAGATAGGAAGGTATTTATTGCCAAAGTAATTGCTAACGTATGCTAAAATGTGCTATTTTAGAATTGCTGGCTTCCAGTATGCACACAGGTAGCTGCATTAAAACATTTCATTTGTTGATATAAAGTTCTTTTCATGGAATTTCAAGAACATTAAGATCTCTATCTTAACCTTTTAAAGTTAATTTAGTAAATAATTTTAACTCTCCAGAAACTATTCCAAACTCATGTGTACACACAATATTCAATTATATCAGAATTCAGCATTCAGCTTTTTTTTTTTTTTTTTTTAATTATTCTTTCCACCCTAACCGGTTTGGCTCAGTGGATAGTGTTGGCCCATGGACTGAATGGTCCAAGGTTCTATTCTGGCCAAGGCCATGTACCTTGGTTGTGGGCTGGATCCCCAGTGGGGGGTGTGCAGAGACAGCTGATGGATGTTTTTCTCTCATCTCTCATCGATGTTTCTAACTCTATCCTTCTCCCTTCCTCTCTGTAAAATCAATAAAATAAAATAAAATATATTTTTAAAAATATTCTTTCCAATTCTACTTAGACTAACTTTGATCTCAACCGCTTTTGTATCTTGCACATTAAAATAATATTATAAGTTAATTTTCATTTAAATTTATTCACATTAAATATTTTAAATAACTTTGTTATAAATGTCAATCAAATCTGAACAGCTGAAACCATCAGAATTTACAGGGTAAAGTAGTTCTGTTCCCGCCCCTTTCCAGAAATGAAACTTGGTGGATGATTTATTGCCAGGAGCTCTCTATCTACTTGGTGGTCCCCTGAACCTTGAATTTCTAGAAAGAAAAATTAATAACTGGCTTTTTAGTTATTTATCAATCTCTGATGCTACTGTTGATGACTTGATTGGAGATTTATTTTTCCCTGCAGCTCCCAAGGTCACATTTCTACACTTAAAAGTCACATAATACAGATGGCACTTCAAAATCTCGTACAATTTGAGGGGGGAAATAGAACATATGTATTATTTCAAAAATAAAGATTAAAAAAATAAAGTACAGGTGGAAAGGCTTTTTATCTCATCACAACCAACATAAGCTGTATTATGGGCATAAGAATAAAGCCTCTCAGTGATTGCTATTAAAATAAAAAAATAAATAAAAGAAGAAGAAGAAGAAGAATCTGTGTTGTCATATTGCAACAGCATCCACATGAAGAGGACCCTTAGTAAGCAACAAGCAATGAGCCCTGTAGTTTGAAATGACCTTAAAGACAAGTGTTGTGAGACTAACTAGCAACATCAGTGTAATTAACAGCCTACCCAAAATGCTAAGACTCTACACTTCTAAGGAGAGAAATGCCATTTTAAATTCCTTTTACATTTGGCTAAGTATGCTAATAGACCTCTCTAATAAAAGCCTAATATGCAAATTGTCCCCTCCACCAGGAGTTTGACTGCTTGCTATGACATGCACTGACCACCAGGGGGAGGCGTGGAACATGGTGGGCATCAGAGACATGGTGCTGCTGGCCCCAATGGGCCCTGACCAGAGCGGGACTGCAGGGGGATGATGGAGCAGGTGAGCAGGCAGCGCCATGACAGGTGAGAGTGGGAGCCAATTACCCTGCAGAGTGTGTGTGGGGGTGGGTGCTGCCCAATCTCTGCAGACCGCTTCCAGGGACCCCATCAGTGCACCGGGCCTCTAGTCATCATCATAATCACTTGTATTTGCTTTTTAATATAATGGCTAAGATGCTACTTTTTCTTTCTTTCTTTCTGCACTTCATTGGATGACTCATATTCCAACAGACACAGTCAGGCATAATTTAATGTTCCCCAGGGCAAGTTTTTATTTGTTAAAGTTTTTCTTTTAGTCCAGCCAAGAAAAGGAAGTAATTAAATTTGCTTTAGTTTGGGGATTATAGCTAAAACTATTAGGCCCTGGAACTTCTCTCTAATGCCACATCCAGAATCTTAAACTGCATATCTTGCCAGTATGCCCCTTTTAAAGTAAGAAGTGAGAAGACCAACAGTCTTGAAAGTCTCACGTTCCCCTTAACATTTTATTCCAGTCACAGAGCAGCATCCAATCAAATGCCCTTGCTCACCATGAGGAGGACTGATGGTTGCCAGACTTTGCCACTGGGGCTATAGCCACCTGACAGGCCTAAGAAGGTCCATCAATGTGTCATTGTCCTAGAGGTTTGCTCTTCCTCGGATATAAATTCAAGATAGGACTGCTTGGAACAGTCAGATGGCGTAGCTCAGAGCTGAGTACGCTGGTATGGATGCACTGTTATGCACTGTCACTTTGAATCTGCTCTGACACTGAAAAAAGAAGGATCTCTTACCCTTTGAGACAGCAGGGAGGGACCTGGAGAGCATCACACTGAGTGAAATAAGCCAGTCAGAGTAAGACAAGTGTCTCATGATCTCACTCCCATGTGGACTCTAATGAAAAACATAAATTGATGAACAGAGTGGATGCAGAGACATGGAAGCATAAAAGAGACTGAGGAATCTCGAAGGGAAGGCCGGGAGGGTGGGTGGGAGGTAATCAACCAAGGATGTTGTATCAAATATGCATGGGCCATGGCCACAGACATGGGGTGGTGAGGGCCTGGGATGGGGGGCAGGGGCAGACTGGAAGAGGGTGGGCATATGTAATACTTTCTACAATAAAAATGAAAAAGCAGAAAGAATTGGCTCAAACAAGAATGCATCTCACTGACCAGATGCTTGGGAAAGAGGCAGCGGCCCAGCCTCCTTCCTCGGAGCCCCACGGCTGTCTCCATGTGCTTCCCCTCGCCAAAGGCGCCATGCCGCCCGCCCTGGACAGCCATCCCAGGCGTGAGTCCCCTTGGCTGAGACTGTTGGCTGGAAGCTTTTAAGCATTAGGAAAGGAATGTGCAGAAATCACATTGCATCCAACAGCATGCAATTAGTATTAGCCACCAGGCACAAGACAGCAGCACTGCCCCTTCACAATCACAAAGAGACTTTCTTGCACAGCCTTTTTCAGGTGTGATAGCATCTGCCTGTGCAACCTTTCCACAAGGGCGCCCGGCAACGAGGCGGGGGTGGGGGGGGCAATTACCCAGATTTTACATCAGCAATACCAAGAGCCCAGAGAGACACAGCCTTGTCCCCAGAGAACGAGGAAATAACTCTGGTCTCTGGCGTCTCAAGGAAATCAACTTTTCAGGAGTAGTGAGCTAGCTCATTAGTGAACTTGTTTTAAGGGGCATACTCCTTTAAAAGCCTTTTAATGCTTTTCTATCCACGTAAAGGATTGGAATCAGATGAAGGGAGGCTATTAGAAAGGACACACTGAGCTTGCAGCTCGGGGGAGAAACTGCTCTGCTCCTGTCAGATTCAGGACTTGTTTAACGTTCACGTTCACTGGGACTCGGGTTCGCTGAGACCTCAGGTCAACAAATCGACTCAATTCGCTGCACCTGTTATTTCATATTGGAGGCCTGATATTCAAACCTTCCAGGGACAGGATATAAGAGTCAGGCATTCGAAGAGGCAGCACTATTTTAGGTCTCATCTGATATTTCAACATAATAAGTCATCCACCAAGTTTCTCAGGCTTAGCACCAGGTGGTGTTCTAATACAAATACATGGGCCACAATCACAAAGACATTACTCCCATCCATCCTCCCATGACTCTCATCTCAGCCTTTTATACAGCTTAGCATGTCACCTCACATCTCGATTATTTTCCATAATTTATTTATTCTCAGAGAACTGACTGAGAAAATCAAAGCCAGAGATCCCGACTATGTCTCTGAGTAAATATTCTTCCCTGAGGAAAACAAAGCCCGGTGAGATTAAAAGGCTGAGGTAAAATTTATGTTTAGTGCTCTTCCCAGTTAAACACCTTCCTGGCCTCCATTGTGTGAGTTTTCATATATGTCTCAACACCACATGAAACTAAAGAAAAGGGTGATGTGCATTGATGGAATGTGAAAGGATCTCAATGAACACCCATCCCTCCCCTGCACACCTTTCCCAACACCTCCCTGCCTCCTCAGGGCCAACCAGCCAGGCTGCCCAGAGCTGCATGCCTTTCCACATGCACCTCCCACTGCCATCCCATTCCCATTATGCTGAGGGTGCCTGTAAAGTAATACTATTTTGTCTTCTTTTCTCTAGTTCCACTTCATGTCTTTACTTAATGCTGTTGTCATCTTAGGCCTGAAGACTGAAATATTTTTCTAACCACTCTCTGGTGGTAGTAAGTGAGGTTCCTCAGACTTAACATTTAAGATCTCACCTTTCTTTCAAGAACAGACATTCTAGATGGCTTCAATATTTGGAATCACATTTTGGCCAATGTAAGTTTCAAATTTGCACACTACTGACCCAAAATAATTATATGGGTAAGAGCAGCTATCTATAGTTTATATATTTGGCTAAATATGCTAATTATCATGCTCTTTGGGGCTTGGGGGGAACTCACAATCAATTCCCTTTCATGAGATATTGAGACTTGTAGACTTTATTCAAAGGAACTCTTTGTTCTCACATGGAAAGTGTTAGGGAAAAAAGAACAGAAGAAAGCCTATTCCCTTTTTAAAAATATATTTTTAATTGATTTCAGAGAGGAAGGGAAAGGGAGAGAGAGAGAGAAAGAGAGGGAGAGAGAGAGAGAAAGAGAGAGAGAGAGAGAGAGAGAGAGAGAGAGAGAGAGAGAGAGAGAGAGAGAGAAGATTAATGATGAGGGAGAATCATTGACTGGCTGCCTCCTGCATACTCCCTACTGGGGATCAAGCCTGAAACCCGGCCTGTGCCCTGACTGGGAATCAAAATGTGACCTCTTGGTTGATAGGTTGACACTCAACCACTGAGCCATGGCAGCTGGGCTGCCCATTTCCTTGTAACGCAGAGTCTGTGGAAGTGGTTCAGTGAGGCCCCCACCCCTAGTATCTAGTGAGTAGAGGCAAGAGATGCTGTTAAACATCCCACAATCCACAGAACAAGCCACACAACAAAGATTTGCCCAGGTCAAAAGTCCACAGCACTGAGTGTGAAGCAGACTAAACTGAAGATTGATCTGACTGGACTCTGACATACTGTGGACTCTGAGATTCTATGATTTTAAGCAAGGTCCTTAACCTGAATGAGCATCTTCGAAATTAGGTACAGATTTCTATGCCCATGTCTAGCTTGTATTTCCATGGAGAGTGTCCACAGCTCTCATAATTTCTCTCAGGGGTCTGTGACCCACAGAGGTTAAGACCAAACTGGATAATAAATAATTCTTAATAATGTCACAATAGGCTTAACCCTGTCATCTCCTTTATTTTCTGTCTCATAGTATTAAGCAGTGCAAGGACTGACTTTGCAAGTTTGACAGCAGTTCTTCCTGAGGCCATGTGCTTCTGAAAGGTATAAGAAGTGGGCAAAGAAGAGACTACATTTTGTTCATTGTGATGCACTAAGAGGTCACAAGCTTCCTGGCAATCAACGTGGCACTCTTCTCAAGTCCCAAGAAGACTGTTTCTTTAAATGCCTAATGAGTATGGCTCAGCAAATACCACTAAATATTAAGGAAGTATCTGAGCAAATTGAAATTTCATTGAGAAAAGTCTTTTTCCCTACTTCACATATTTTTGGACAGAGAGCCACTGGCAATGGAGGGCCTCAGGTAAGGAATTGGTGAAGACCTACCCTCCTGGAGATTTCAGAAGCTGAGGCCGAATAAATCACACAGGATTACTTTATCTGCAGCGAAGAATTCAGCAGAGACATCTTGAGCCTGTAAGAGATGGCAGAACCTGGCTAAGTTCTGTCTTTTAGATAATAAATTCTACTACCATTCTGACTCGGCTTCCAGACTTTTATCTGTTTTTATTTTAGGGCATGGTATGTGAATTTATCTGCAGTATTAGAAGGATTTTTATTTTACAATGATCCAAAGTTGATAGCTTAGATTAAGTATGAGTATTTGGGCATTGTGCAAATGTGAAAGAATAAGAAAAAATATTAGAACAACTAAACATGTGTGATATAAAATTCAATCTAAAACAGAAGTCAGACATTAAACCACTTGGGAATAATATGCTATGCAATTTCCTAAGGATAGCTACCATTTGTGAGAACTTACTAAATGCCAGATATGATAGATTCACTTAGATAATAGATATAGGTAGATAGATGATAGACAGATAATAGATAGATAGAGATATAGAGAGATAGAGAGATAGAGAGATAGAGAGATAGAGAGATAGAGAGATAGAGAGATAGAGAGATAGAGAGATAGATAGATAGATAGATAGATAGATAGATAGATAGATAGATAGATAGATAGAGATAAATAGATGATTGGTACATTTAAGCTTCACTATAATTAATTATTTGAGCTAGGAACAGTTTTTCTGTCCCCATCTTACAAATAAGGTTTGGAGAGTTAAAGTAATTTACCCAAGGCTATAGAACTAAAAACATCAGAACAAAGACTTTAAGCTAGGTTTCTCTACTGTCAGCATTATCTTTATCCCCAAGGCACAAGACGATTCTGCTGTGATAGGACATCCCAGTCTCATCAGGAAATGTAGGAGGGTGTGCATCTCTGCACTGAGAGTACCTGAACCACCAAAGAACATGTTGGAAACCAGCTAACGGTGACCACCCGGCCTGAAACAGTTTTAACCTTCAAGTAACTTTAGAATATTACAGGCCTCTGTGCTGTGTGTGTGAACTTGGAGTTTGAGGGATTCATCACCAAAAGAGGCCAGAGCATTGTGGGAGGCACAAGGACATATTTAGGCTTTGAAAATAGAGAGTAAACATTGGTTTCTGTCAGAAAGAGGAGTCCAAGTCTGTCAAAAGTATCTGAGAGCAAAACAGAGCCGGGATCCTGCTGGGAAGAAGTGAAGATCCTCGCCTACACCTCTGGTCTTGACAATGAACTGTAAGCTCAATTTACATTAAGAGAATATTTTTTTTAAATGGGTTAATAGTGAGAGCATGAATTCCAACTCCTAGAGTCATATGAGTAAAGGTGGTAACTGGATTTCCTAGGAAGGTGGGGAGCGGCAGATGGGGAAATGATGTGGATCAGTAAGGACATTTCCAGTTTTAAACTGGACACTGAATGAACTCAGTCTCCTTAGGGGAATATGTATATATACTGGCCATATAACTGAAAAACCCAAGAATATATCTAGCTTCAAGTATGGCTAGAAAAAGAGGATTGCTGGAGAATTGTGTCTTCTCTGACTTTCATATTCCATATCCCATCCATCAGAAAACCTTCAGCTTGAAAATATATCCTGAGAAATTGACTTCTCTGCTACCATTTGAATCAAACCTACCACCATCTCTTGCCTGGAGATCTTCCAGGGATATAGCTAAGGTTTTGGGGGAAGAGATAGGGGGAAAGGAAAGGGAGGTGAGGGAATGGGAAGGAAAAAAGAAAAGAAGGGAGGAGAGAAAAGAAAAGAAAAGAAAAGGGAAAAGAGAAGATGAAAGAAAGAAGAGAAGAGAAGAGAAGAGAAGAGAAGAGAAGAGAAGAGAAGAGAAGAGAAGAGAAGAGAAGAGAAGAGAATATTGCATCAAAGACTACAGCAGGACCACCAGGGCACATACGTTAATTCTCCTAATATTAAGGCACGGTGCCTCCTGGAGCCAGGGACATACGTGTGGGATGTCAGCGGGGGCCATCACACTCCAGGGTGTACAAAGTTGTGGAATATTTGCTACCATATTTCATTGGTTGTAAGGTGCCCATTTTTCACATTTAACAACTCAGATACCAGGCTGTTTCTTACAATGAGTGACAGACATCCTGTAATTGTGGGTGGCCAGGGGCAGCTGTGATATGGTTTTCAAAGTCTGCATAGACTCAGCCATCATTCTCCTATTTTCATCTCTTCAATTGAGTTATGTGCATTGTTAATACTATATTTGTAGAGTTCAATGGTTGTTTTAAAAAGCTTCAAAAAGGTTAAACTGTGATCCACCATTAAAATTAATGTTATTTTGTATGCAGAAAAGAAATCTGGGTGACAGGGTATGCATTTAATATTAATGAAGCACATATTCATGGTTGGGAGAATGATTGCAATTCCTTTTTTTTTTTTTTTTTTGCAAAGTAACACCAAGTGATATATAATACCAAAGAAAGGATGACTGACACTCACAAGTAGATAAAGCTCTATTACATTTTTTACTGATATAAATATACACACACTTATATGAAAAGCATTGCCTTTCACATGCCAATAAATGCCCCTAAAGACAATATATGTGACTAGGGGCCCAGGGCATGAATTCGTGCACCTGGAAAGGGCAAGGATGCAGTGGGGACAGGGGTGGGTCTCCACCCTACCTCCAGGATCCAGCCAGGCCCCTCCTGCCACAGGCCCTGGTTCCCTGTCTGCTGGCAGAACCACTCCCACTGCCACCGCTCCCACATGCTGATTGCACAGGCCCCACTCGCACCCACTGATGAAGCCAAACGATGCGGGCCAGGCACTGGCAGTGGAAATAAGCAGTAGCTCTGGCACCAGCAGTGGGTGTGAGCGGGGCTGGGGCCAGCAGCAAGTGCAAGGGCAGAGTGGAACCATGGCATGCAGGAGCAATGAATTTCCAGTATACTAGAGACTCACCCCAATGATAGTGACCCGTGCCCTGCCTTGGTCTGGCACCCCAACTCATCTGCCCCACCATCCCTTCCTAGCCTACACCTAGCATGCTCTGTGCTCTACTGCCTGCTGCTGCTGCCCACCGTGTTCCACACGCGCCCTCTGGTGTTCAGTGCATGTCATAACAAGTGGTTGTTTGGTTGTTCTACAGTTCTATTTGCATATTAGCCTTTTATTATATAGGAGAGTCCAAAATAACTATGACCACGCACTTCTTCCCAACATCCTGCCCTGCCTCCACCTGCAGGAACCCCACCTGAGCTCCAGGCCTGGCTCCCTTCTCAGTCCTGGGAGGAGAGCAGAACTTGCTTGTTCTTTCCTTCTCACGTGCCCCTGGTCCTCATACTTTTCAAATGCATGATGTGTGCACTCCATATACTTTCCCAGAAGAGACTTGAAGGCCACAAAGGAAGCACACTTGGGATGCAGGGAAAAGATGATTCCAATATCAAAGGCATTAACAAACAAAAGCATTCTTAATCGGGAGAATGTTGATAAACACTGCCACTATATGGTAACTTTGCTGAGAATTCTTGTAGTGAAAAATGTTTACTAATAAAACCTCTTGTGTTTTTCTATTCCATCTTAAATCACATTTATATATTACCACATACAAAGGAATGACAATCAAACTACAGTCTACAAATCCTATATAATGAAGCAGTAATATGCAAATTGACCATCACTCCAACACACAAGATGGCTGCCTCCAAGTGGACACAAGCTGGCCACCACAAGATGGCCAGCAGGGGAGGGCAGCCGTGGGCTATCAGGCCAGTTGGGGAGGGCAGTTGGGGGCCATCAGGCCTGCAGGGGAGGGCAGTTGGGGGTGACCAGGCCAGCAGGGGAGGGAAGTTAGGGGCAATTGGGCCAGCAGGGGAGCAGTTAGGCATCAATCAGGCTCACAAGGGCGTGATTAGGGGATGATCAGGCAGGCAGGCAGGTGAGAGGTTGGGAGCCAGCAGTCCTGGATTGTGAGAGGGATGTCCAACTGCCCATTTAGGCCCTATTCCACTGGGCAGTCAGACATCCCTCAAGCGGTCCCAAATTAGAGAGGGTGCAGGCCAGGCTGAGGGACACCTCCTCCCACCACCACCATGCACGAGTTTTGTGCGCCAGGCCTCTCTTATATATTATAAATATTGAAATTCTAAATATACATTTCTAGATTTTCTAGATTTTTAGAAAATAACAATTATGCTCAGGTCTTTCTCTTCTATCTGGTAAACAAATGAGCCCCCAAAATCACAGTAATGAATCTTTATCATTCATCCATAGAGTTTCATCCCATAGAAAGATGATCATTATATATTAGTTTGATTATAAGATCCTCATTCATTCCTTCTTTATACAGTTTATCAGAACAATCATGGAGCATCCTAAACATTTTGTAAGGCAAGAGGATTTGGGGCTGAAATGAAACCAGTGCAAAGTTCTGTTCCTGTGACTTGGTGCAAGTCAGCCCCATTTCTAAACACCAGTTTCCCCGCCTCACAGACCTGTTGAAGGATAAAATAAAACACAGCCTTTGAACTATTTCTAATTATTATTATGTATCAAACATCACTATGGGAGGCAAATTAATAGCCCACCCTCCCCCCAAAGTTGTCCACTTCTGAGTTTCTGGAACCATATGTCATCTTATGAGACCAAAAGGAATGAAGGCTGGCACTCTGTGGACCTCAGAATGTGAAGGTTATCCTGGGTTCTCCGGGTGGGTTCAGGGTAATCACCAGGTAATCACCTTCACACAAAGCAGGGGCTAGGGAGTCTGAGTAGCGGGAGGTGTGAGTAGGAAAGAACAGCTATAGAAAGTCAATGCCGTCCCTGGCTTTGAACATTACTGAGGGTCCCAGAGCCAAGGAATGTGAGAGCAACCTGAAAGTTGGAAAGACAAGGGTGAGGATCCTCCTGCGGAACATCTAGAAAGGAGAACCGCTCTGCCCACTCCTGACCTCAGCCCCTGAGACCATAAGGCTCCTCATCCTCAGACCTGTGAGCTAGTAAATGCTGGAGTTTTGAGCCACTAAATGTGAGGTGGTTGTTACAGCAGCAAAAGAAAGTGAATGCCATTACCTCTATGGCAAGAGCTCTGCCGGTGCTAAGGTAATGAGATTAGCAAGACACCAGGGACCCATTTCCTCTCCACGAGCCCCATTTCATGGCGCTGTATGACTTATTACAGGACATAAGGTCATGGGCATTGCTCATAACAGTGCTTTACCTAGTTACCGTCTACACAGTAAGATGACTTATTAAAACACATCTGTGGTATTTTGCAGACACGTATCTTGTTCCCTCATTCCCAGCATAAATAACTGGAAGCAGAAATGCTGGCACAGACGAGCTTTGGGCAGAGATGCAAGTTGCTTTACAGCGTGCTGTTTCCCCTCCTCCCCTACTCTTCTATGATTGTTGTAGCAATGTTTCCAGAAAAAGGAAAAAAATTAAGCTGACTTTGCAGAAAAAGGTACTCAATGAGATGTAAGCTAAGATCTTTAGGTATAAGTACTGGGAAGGTTCTAAGGGGATTGTATCCTGGTTCCTTTCCTCTTTCTTTTGCCTGAAATAAAATGACCATCTTGTGCTGCTTCATAAGTTGAGAAGCCAATGAATCCAAGTTGGAAAACAAAAATAGGAATCAAGAGAGAAATCAAGGATGGAAACAATGAACCAAGGGAGAGGAAACGGAAAGACTGAGGAGCCTGGGGACAGGTGCTTTCTGGACCTGCACTGCCTCCTCTGGGATTCTTTCACATGCGGATAAATAAGTGATTAACTCGTGAAGCCAGTCAAAATTGTTCCTTATACCTGACCCAATGTTCTCGCTCTAATTTTCTAAGTGAAGTTTCTTTGAAATCAGTCAGAATGTAATACAAAAGAGGCGACGGATTTGGGAAGTGGCAAGACTAATCAGCTGGGAGCATGGCTCACAGAACACGCGCTGCATCGATTGGGGAGGGGCCTCCCACGAACTAATGCAAGGGCCATCCACCCAGGAAAATGGTGTCTTCAAGTCCACACACGTTAAGAAGAAGACGAGCCAAAACCGGTTTGGCTCAGTGGATAGAGCATCGGCCTGCAGATTGAAAGGTCCCGGGTTCGATTCCTGTCAAGGGCATGTACCGTGGTTGCGGGCACATCCCCGGTGGGGTGTGCAAGAGGCAGCTGATTGATGATTCTCTCTCATTGATGTTTCTAACCCTCTAACCTTCTCTCTTCCTCTTTGTGAAAAAAAAATCAATAATAAAATATATTTAAAAAAGAAGAAGAAGAAGAAGAAGAAGAAGAAGAAGAAGAAGAAGAAGAAGAAGAAGAAGAAGAAGAAGAAGAAGAAGAAGAAGAAACCCTAGCTGGTGTGGCCCAGAGGATAGAGTGTCAGGTTTGAGGGTTCCCAGGTTTGATTCAGGTCAGGGGCACATGCTTGGGTTGCAGGTTAAGTCCCCCATAGGAGTGTTCAGGAAGCAGCCAATCAATGATTCACTCTCATAATTGATGTTTCTCTTTTTCCCTCTCCCTTCCTCTCTGAAATAAATAAAAAAAAAGGAAGGAAGGGGAAGGAAGGAGGAAGGAAGGAAGGAAGGAAGAAGGAAGGAAGGAAGGAAGAAGAAAGAAGAAAGGAAGATAAAGACAAGCATGAGCATTGCTTCCTACTACCAGAGGCTTAAAAATTAGTAAACATTTGTATAGAAGGAGACTTTTTCTAAAATATGGAAAAGTAAATGTAGGAAAACCATGCTAGGCAGAAGGAATATTCAAGTTCCCATCATACTGAAATTTCTTCTTAAAGGTTTCTATTTGTCAATATTTCATTTGTCCTAATTTAGAATTGTTTTTACCTAAAGTCTATGGTTACAATGCTCTAAAATGGGTATTCTTTTTATGTAAATAGAAGTTATTTAAATATATCAGAGGACTATCACTCAAGAAGCTGGGTTTGGCAGGTTTTGCAAACTGACAGGCTTCCCTCAGGGAAAAGCAGGTAGTTTACCCAGGAAGGATGGTGGCTGAAGAAGAGATCAATGTGTAATTTTAGCTGGATTGCCAAGGCCAAGGAAACGTTCCCTCTGACTTGGGACATTGGGTCAAACCAGAAACTCTGGCCGACTGGAATAGCTCAATGGTTGAGGGTTGACCTATGAACCAGGAGGTTCAATTCCCTGTCAAGGCATATGCCTGGAATGCAGGCCAAATCCCCAGTAATGAGTTTGCAGGAGGCAGCTGGTCAATGATCCTCTCTCATCATTGAGTTTTCTATCTCTATCTCCCTCTCCCTTTCCTCTCTAAATCAATAAAATATATTAAAATAAATAAAATAAATATGCAAAGTCACTAGATTTAAAAACAATACAAAATACACACACAGAAACTCTGCTCTGCTCCTTAAAGAGATAATGAAGCTGGAGCAGACAGCTGGTCGGGGCCGCCTGACAGTCCATCACCGCGTCAGCCAGGAATACAGCGAGATGCAATTTCCGTGGCGACGAGATAGTTTCACCAGCATCAGGTTTCCCTGGGCAACGTCATTGATGCATTTATGATGAAACTTCTAATTTTCTGTTATGTTTTCTCTCTTGGACCTTAAAGTAAATCCATCTTTTATTAGCCCCACACTTCATTGAGGGTCATGATTTGGGAGAGATAATAAAATCCAGGCTGGTGCTGCCCCCTGAGGGGACGCTGAGCCTGACTTCATTTCAGGAGACTGCGTACAGAAGTGATTTACTTGCCAGGACACTGTCTATAAAGGAAAAAGTTATCTTGAAGCAAAGCAGAGCCTGAAGTTAGGAGCCAGTGTCTGAATGTAGACACTGTCCTCAAAGACCCAGAGGGACAGCACAGGGAGCATCACACTCAGAGAAGCAAGACTGAATAATCATTATCACCAATTCTACCTTAAATTTTATTTATATTTTAAAATATTCTTCCAATGTTTATTTCTGTCCTTCATATCTAGGCAATAGTATTCAAATTATTTAAAATCCTAGAGATTCTCAGAGGAAAAAAATAACATTTAAAAATAAGTATCCTAAAGATCATGGTTCATATTACTCGAAAGTGTGTGTGTGTGTGTATGTGTGTACCCAAGGATCAGGCACAGCATTACCTAATATCTTAGCCATCAGAGTAACAGCATCTTTGACCTTGGGGCATAACTTTAAATCCAAAAAGTTTAGCCCTACTACTGCAGTGATTGATTACCTTGTTGTTCACATTTGTTCCCCCACCCAAATCTGTTTCTTCCATATTGAGAAAATTTTTCCAAATCAAGATTTTGTACCTCTGTTTAGACAAATATTAAGATAATCTAGTGGATAGTAGGAAGAGACTTGGGCAAAACTTAAAAGCATTTAACCACATCTTGTCATGTAAAATTTGTATGAAGTCAACTATCTTCAGCAGACTCCACAAAGAAGACAGAGTTATTGTAAGTTCATTTTATGATTTATTTTTAATGAACATTAGAAGATGCCAACTGTGCGAACCCCAAATAGCCTTTGTAACCAGTAAATGAGCTCTGGACCTGAAATTCCTATGTAATTAGCAGTTCACTGCCTTCGGGTAACTTATCCAGAAGATTATTTGGCTGCACCTCTCTCTCCTTCCTAAGTTCCACCATCTCTTCAAGTTTCTGTACAGCTCATGACCTTGTGGGATACTGACCTCATTCACAGTCTGAGGGGGGCCCGAATGTTCCAGCATAATCTAGTTTTCTTGTTCAAAACTAGGCCTAAGCCACTCATCCCACAGCATTGCTTTGGTTAAGGTTACTGATCAGGTGATCAGGTTAGTGTGATGTGAGCGGTTACTGGACAATGCAGAAAGAGAGTCTCCTTAAGAGAAAGGCCTGGAGACAGCTTGTGCCTGTTGCTGTGTGTGGAGGTGAGCTGAGCACTGCTACAGGGCATGGGACAAGAGGGAAAGGACATCAACACAAAAAGGATGCAAATGCCAAGACTGTCCCAGCCAATCAGGTCAAGTTCTGGTTAAACCCATCTGAGGGTATTTTTAGTCCCCTGAGGACCAGTTGGAGCTGGGTTTTCCATTACTAATAACTTAAAGTACTCTGACACATGCAATTAGCAGGGTTCTTTTTTAGAACTGAGATCGCTGGGTAACTAATCATTTTTCGCTGCCAAGAATTTGGAATCAAATTTAAAATTCATCCAAAAAAATTATTCAAGCCCATGCCTGCATTTTTAGGCCCTTTTGAATGAGCTCCAATTTTCTCACTTGTCTTCCTATTTTTTCTAGTACTGGCTATTGTATCACATGTATTACCTTTTTCTTTTTAATTTTTAATGTTTATTATAGACCACCACATAATATTTACAGAATAAATTGTGGTATAAATTAATAAAATAAGATAAAATTAATCAACAACAAACAAGTGAAACGTGGATTGGCTTCATATGAGTTTTGATTATCTAAATAAATTTAAGTTGCAAAGTAATAGAATGAACAGCCTAAGAATTCCTGCAAAGTGCCCCATGTTCTACAACTCGTTTTATTCTTTCTGACTCAGAGTATTTCCCTTCACTAACCTAATTAATTTGTACTAAAATATGTCACCTTGTTGCATTAAATTTTACACTAAAATTGTTTGACTGCTTGCCAGATGGCTTTCTCTAGAACTGGGCTTTTGCTTATTAAACAGTTTTCATTATTTTGACAGGCTTTTGCTTTTTTTCAAAAGTATCCATAGCATGGATACCAAAGTGCTTTTCTCATCTGAAAACACAAATTAAGTAAATATATAACGACAGGTGAAAAGCAATCAGCCCTGCTTGGTTTTATCTTTCCTTTTTTATGATTATAAATCCAATTGTATTTCTATAAAAAGTAGCCATAAAAAGGCAAGACAGACTATCGACTACACAGTGTTAAATGCTTGTTAATCTATGTTAGGGCTAGCAATTATGGTTTCTTTGTAATAATAATAATAATAATAATAATGGAGTCTAGTCGGTGTGGCTCAGTGGTTGAGCATCAGCCTATAAACCATGAGGAAATGGTTCTATTCCTGGGCAAGGCACATGCCTGGGTTGTGGGCTCAATCCCCAGTAGGGGGTATGCAGGAGGCAGCCCATCGATGATGGTCTCTTATCATTGATGTTTCTATCTCTCCCTCTCTCTTCTTCTCTGAAATAAATAAAGACATATTTTTTAAAAAATTAATGGTGAAACCTTGACTGGTTTAACTCAGTGGATAGAGGGTCGGCATGTGGATTCATGGGTCCCAGGTTTGATTCTGGTCAAGGGCATATACCTTGGTTTCAGGCACATCCCCTGTGGGGAGTGTACAGGAGGCAGCTGATGGATGTTTCTCTCTCATCAATGTTCCTGGATCTCTATCTCTCTCCCTTTCTCTCTGTGAAATCAGTATATATATATAAAATTAATGGTGAAAATAATTGACATTTTCTAGCATATTAATGGCTTACAAATTAGAGTAGGATTTGTTGATTTTAGGAATGCAAGAAAGCAAATTGAAGAAAGAAAAAGAATTGTATCGTAAATCATCAAATGAGATACAAAATGCCTTAATAAGCCAATTAATTAGTATTCACTTATTGAGTGCAACCCAAAGGGAGTTATCTTTTTCCAAATCTCTTAGCAACCTATATAGCAAGTTTTTCTGTATTTATACTTTCTGAGCCTCTGTGTTTGCAGATATTAAAAAACAAACAAATAAACAAACAAAGAACTCTGTATGAGTAATTGTTACAGACAGTTGTAACCTTGAATACATAATACGTTTGTACTTGGCATAATTATTATCAGTATTAGTCTATTTAATCTATTATATTAGATGGCTAGCTTGTAAGGTCAGACAGTTAGGTTTCTCTTTTTCTATTATTTGAACTAAAAAATGAAGTCATTTTACAGAATAACAGACTGTCTTAAAGGGACAGAGTTTATAATGACAGAGTTTACAGGACTAGGGATTATCTAACAATAGCAGAGAATTCAAACAGCTGTTTTTTATACAAGATGGAGGTTACTATGCTTCAAAAGAAAAAATCTCCCGGCCCCCTCGGAGTACAAATTCCACCTTTACAAGTTCCTTCCTCATCGCATGTTATTGTCACCACTGAGACTCTGGGAGCTTGGTATATGAGGCAGGCGCGTATGGGGTTCCTCAAGGAGGCCATTGCTAGGGGGACTAGAGATCTGGCGTGGGCAGATCACAGCATTCACCCACGTTAGGTCTTGTGCAGGTAGGAAGGCAAATCTCTCTCCAAAAGGTGAGTGACTTGGACAAAGTACTTAAGGCAGGACAAGGGGCAGAGCAGAGGACACCACCTGAGTGCCAGACCCTTGACCAAAGCCTCATATCAGGCTCCTTATGGAAATAACCAGAATGAAGGATACACTATTTCCCATAAGCCCTCATGTCCTGAAGCACAATTCCACCTCCCATTTCCTGAGGTGCCCCTGGGCCTCTCAGAAACACAGCTGACGTGTTAATCATGGTGGTATCTACACAGAGCATTCAGGTTCTTGCTCCATTTTCCTGTGCTGCATTGGTTACAGTAGGCATCCATTATTTAATAAGACAGACAAGAAATCAAATGAAGAACTTTCAAACCCAAGCAGACAGTATGCCTTAGTGACTGCTTTGAATTCATGTCTATGGGTATTCGTTAGAACAGATCATTTCAATTGTTCTCTTTAGTGAGTGTGCTCTGACGGGATGAACACTGACAAAAAGATGATCCATGAACCTAAGATCTGAGTTAATGTGCACTTTATCCTTGTCTTGCAAGTCCTTCCAATTTGGCCCTAAATCCCGTGCATTGACTTTAAAAGCTTTCAAGAATTTTGGCACCTTTCTGAAGTGCTGCCCTCAGAGTCTCCACTATCGATCTTTTAGTCCCCGGTCTATGCGGCTATAATCACAGAACTGACTGAGGACAGAGCATACGCTGGGTCAGAGGGCTCTGGAATAGCATCCCAGCTCCATTTCTCACTTTGCTATCTGCTCTGTGCCTCAGCCTTGATCTATGAGATGGCGATGCGGCAGTGCCCACTTTGCAGGGCTGCTAGAAGGGTTCCTGGGAGAACACGTGAATAGCGGTGGCATCTGGCCCAATCAGTGCCCAGTGAATGTCCCTTCCTCCCTCATACCCCTCTGCAAGGCCTACCCTATCTCGGACCACAACCAAAGCACCAGCCAAACCAGACCCTCACAAGCAGATGGGTTTGTACCTGTGATCACTGTGGTTTCAGTAGCAAAGGTGCCAACATCAATCCCGGGCCCTGCACACCCACCATGCTGTCGCTTTCCCCTGGTTCCAGTTAAAACCTTCGGGTTTTCTCTTCTGGCTGACTGGGCATGCTTCCCCAGATGGAAAGGGAGCATGTTTCTTTCCTGGGACAAACGCTCATCCTACCTCTTGCCAGTCATTCTCCCAGGCAGCAGAGAAGTGAGTTCTCTCCTCACAGTCTTACGGGACAATGGATGGCTGGTTATTACTCCACACAACACATTTGCTAAAAACCTTTGAGTAATGCTGCTGTGAAGAAACTCCTGTCTTGCTCACCAAGTGGCTCCATGGTTACCATGGAAGATACATTTCTCCAGAATCAGTGGAATCTCAGTCACATTGGCAAAACGCACTCTGGAAAGCTTGGGCTGCATTTGTGAAAGGCTGAGTTAGCTTGACTGAAATGTATTACATTCCAAAAGTCACACGTAAGCCAGTTATTTGGAACTCAAAATGCACTTTCCCATGAAATGTTATATGTTTAATGTGGCGCTTCTCTCACACGTATGCCCCTGTAACCTATGGTGTAATCCACACAAGGAAACACACCAGCCACACAGTTGTGCACAATTAGCCTCGTTTTGTGTAACTAGTTTCCACAGAGGCTTATCAGCCTGCAAGTTTTTACATGTTTATCTGTTCACCATGTAAATGTGATCCACCAGCCACCATTTGAGGACTTCTGATGCAGGGATAGAATAAGGTTCTTGGTCTCATCATGTTATAGACTAATGGTGGCGGGGGGGGGGGTGGTAATAGAGAAATAGGTATTTTATAATTTCAAATACAGATAAGTGCTATGAAGGATAAAAGGCAAGAAAAAGGGAGAAGAATAATTGGCTGTAATTTTTGAAAAGGAATGGGGAACGTTTGGCCCATGGGCCCTATAAGGCCCAGTAAATCATTGGATCTGTCCCTGAAAAGCCTTTAGGAGTGAGTTAATTAAATGTTTGACCGAAGATAGCAGGCTAACTTTTAAGTTAGTGCTTTTGTACGGCCAAGAATGCTGTTATAAAGATCTAAAGGGCCCTTGGCGGAAGAAAGGTTCCCCACCCCTGCTCTAAAGATGTGGCCTTTGAGCTGAGACTTAGAGTGGGGATGGGAGCTAGAGAGCCATGAGGAAGAGGCCACACGTGGAAGACAATGTCACTTAAACTAAATATTTACATCAGTAACTGCCTACATAGTGTCAACATGAAAAGAAGTTCATTATTTCTCTGTTTTTAAGAGATATGGACAAATTGAAGTGCCACCAGAGGATGACCAAGATGATATAGAGCTTCAGACATCTAGTCTTAAAAAAGTGGGAAGAGGAGGCGTTAAAGGCGTTAAACTTTGGTCCATCTGGTTCAATGGAAGGACAAGCTACCTACTTCCAGCCAGAACTCCACAGCAGAATCTTTCACTATACTTTGCTCAATTTAAATTCAATAACACAGAAGGCAGGTATGCTGCAAACACGAACTACTGTCCGTAAACAAAATAAGTAGAAACATTAAGCCAGACAAGGAGCAGGCATTCATGGCATGACCAATCATCCCTGAATATTGTCTCTGAAGAAACAATGATTGAAAAAAATTTATCTTTTCAGTGCATTTGAGCTTTTGTTTTAGTTTCTAAAGGATACAAAAAAGAGCCAAACGAGCAAATGCTTCCACCTTATGCTCTGGAAGAGGGTCAGCCTTGTAAAGAAAAAGCCCACCCGTGACCATGTCTGTGGGATAAGAACCATGAGACCCGGAGGACAACGCTGTAGGGAGAATGAACAAAAAGGCAGCAGCAGCACCTCGTGCTGAGATGGGACCCACTCAGAGGAGCCACAAGCTCCCAGCGATCTCTGAGTAAGCCATGCCTCAGCTGAAGTGTTGCAGCATCAGTAAGAACTGCTATTACACGTGAAATAAATAGTTTTAAGCATTGATTTCTTTAAATCTTCCCCAGAAATGTATAACTTGCTTGAGAGAGCATCATGTAAACTATATTCTAATAACTTTAAGTTTATCCATATATTCATCTAATATCCCCACCAAGGGTCACTTTCAAGCATCTATCCATTCCTCCACTGACTTATCGTATATATGTACCCGGCACTCCTGTTATCTATTATGTACTTTCCTAAAAAGTAAGATACAGCTATAAAGTTTTTTTTAAAATTTTTTACCTCCCAACAAATTAATTTTTTTAAAATAATGTCCCTGGATGCTAGTCTGCTTGATTAGATACAGTAACAGAAGAAAAACAAAATAAAAAATCAGCAATTCCCAGGGTCCCAGTTCCATGTTTGAACTGATAACATTGTTTGAAATTGCATATGAGAAATGTATGAGCTGTTTCATAATATTGAGGGCATAAATAATGCATATTTCTGAAATAAGGAAAACCAAACTGAAGCAAATCCACTAAAATTGGCAGTTAAGTCACTATTAGTTGTTCCATGAAAAACACACATACCCTCACCCAAACTCCTGTAGATAGATAATACATACCCACTTCTCTCACACACACACACACACACACACACACACACACACACACACACCCTGTTTTGAAGTGAAAATCAAATGTGACCCCCAACCTGCCCCCACCACCCCATCCCCTGCCCAGTGTGATGGCTCTGTGAGTGGGTCCAGGTGCCTAGGATGTATGGTGGCTGGCAGCTCCGTGATCAGGCAGATTCTCCCTGAAACTCAGACACATAGCAACAGGTTCTCCCTGCCTCTCAGCAGCCATCCGAGCCTCTGCCAGTTCAGAACTGATGCATTCAGGGAAGCTCCACCATGTTCACCAGATAACACACCACCCTCGTTTTCTGTGGATGAGCAGCCAGCAACATCCCTGTCAGCCTTGAGCTCACAGCCTGCATCCCTTCCCCTCTTGCACAATCAATTATCTTGCCTTTTAAGAGTCTCGACTTGCTCCTTTTTCTTCCAGAGCAAGAAAAACCTACATTTAAAAGAAAGTCCTGGTGGACCTATTGGGAAATGTCTTTTGTGTGAAGTGTATCATTAGGCATGTGGAGGTATTATTGATATGAGAAAATGCTAAGTAACTGATTTACTATCTGAAAAGGGATTTACTATTGGGGAAAGGGAGGGAAGAAGAGACTGAACATAAACTGTGCACCTATGGATTAGGACAATGGGGGATGGGGAGGGAGTGGAGGGTGGGGTGGGAACCTGGTGGAGGGAGGAAGAAATGAGGAACCTTTGTAATAATATGAACAATAAAGATTGATTTAAAAATAAATAAATAAATAAATAAATAAATAAAAATAAAAATCAATGGAAAAAAATAAAATAAAATAAAAGAAAGTCCTGGTGATGTCTTTGGACAGAGGAGGAAAATACTTTTCATTTGCTTCAGCATCAACAAGATGCAATTCATATTTCTCTAGGGGTTTCTGAATAATTAATGTCTAATAATTCATCTGTTACCTCCATCAGCTGGACTCTCTCATTCTGTACATTCTTCCCAACAGCCTTATCCCACCTCTTATCCAGTCCGCTGTGGAAGGAGGGGGGCCAGGATACCTAAGGCAGTGCCGGATCTACCGAGGTCTCCTCCATCCTAACTAGGCTCAGTGCCTTCAACTGCACCCTGGGGCACACAATCATGTTTAACACCAAGAACCTGAAATGTGGTTAAAAAGCCTTTTTAAAAAATAGAAAAATGCCAAAGCAAATATCAGTTGATTTTAAAGTATTTGATTTTGCATCTCAAGGATCAGAACTAAAACTGATAGGTGACTCACGTGTGGTCAGCATTAAAACAAAACTTCTAGGTATCTAGCCCTGGCCTTTTTTCTCTTCTCACCAGCTGATAAAGTGCCTAATTGACAAGCCTGAATCAAATACAGAGACTGGTCCATCAAACTCGCCTAGCTTTCTGCTTCTAGTCATTAAGATGATTCAACTAACTCTCTGCTTTTTCTTATTTTTTAAGTATTAATAAATCACCAGGACCTATACAAGCAAAAAGGAAAAGTATGGAAGAGTCTATACAAAAGTCTATTTAATGGCAAAACAATTTAATCAGGGTAAGTTGATGAGAAGAGGGTCAATAAAAGCTCCTAAAAACGTGGAAAAACTTGAAACATAACTCAGTTGTAGGGCAGTGACAGGGAGGAGAGACTTCCGCGTGGGGAGTGCCAGCCCCAGCCTGCAGCCAGCCAGGCCTGAGTCAGCAGAAGCTGAAGAAGCCTGCATTTCAGGGAGTCACTTATTCTACCGTGTTTCCCCGAAAATACCTAGCGCATGGAGAGATAAGACATCCCCTGAAAATAAAACCTAGCGCAACTTTAATATAAGACACTGTTTTATTTTCGGGAAACAGGGCAGTCAACTCTCTGTGTCTGGACCAACCGTGAGACTTTGCCTTTCTTCTCTGGCCAGCTCCTTGCCTTTTTAAAGGGTGTAAGTCTCTGCCTTCTGTTCTCCAAAGCTTAGGTTCTCCCTTCCCCTTAAGTTCCTAGAAGATAAGATCCTGTTCTGGATCTAAGCCCTGTAACTGCCCCTCCCCTCCCCATATATACAGCTAGGTTCACCAGCCTTAATTTCTACCCCATGTCTTTGGCTAATCCTGAATTATGTTCCTGACCAAAAATCTGAGATTTTTTTTTTTCCTATCCGGGATTCCTTTATTTGGATGCTTCTTATAACTTTATGAAGATTTTTTTTTTCCCCATTGGTCTCTACATTCCATTCTTTCCCTGCCTGGCCATTATAACCAAGTCATAATTAGACTTCACTAGAGGCCTGGTGTATGAATTCCTGCACAAGTGGGGTCCCTCAGCCTGGCCTGTGGGATCTGACCTCCTCCAAGGGGTCCAGATTATGAGAGGGTACAGGCCAGGCCAAGGGACCCTACCAGTGCATGATCAAGGGCAGGGAGGGACATGGGAGGTTGGCCAGCCGGGGAGGGACCCCGGAAGGGCAATAGGTTATGTCCAGCCCATCTCGCTCAGTCCCGATCAGCTGGACCCCCATAGAAAGCTAATCTACTGGTCAGAGCGTCTGCCCCTGGTGGTCAGTGCATGTCATAGGAAGTGGTTGAGTGGCCTTAGTATATCATTAGCATATTATACTTTGATTGGTTGAATGAATGACTGGACATTTATCATATCAGGCTTTTATTATATAGGATTTATAAGAGGTCTACTATGCTTATGAAGAGTAAAACTGTCTCATATGTGATTTATTTCACTTAAATCAAAAGGTAATGCTGCTTTGAAAGACTGTTTAAACAGTTAAATAAGAAGACTTCCAATTAGGCTAGGCTAGAATAATTTGTAGCAAGGTAAAAGAGAAGAGAGAGAGAGAGAGAGAGAGAGAGAGAGAGAGAGAGAGAGAGAGAGAGAGAGAGAATAAAAACTAAAAGCCAAATAAGACCATGTTTTTAGTCATCAGAGATCTTCGGAAATGACTTGTACACGGAAGTTAAAATTATAAAGGAGGGAAGCTCAGGCAGTGAGCTAATGACCTGAAGCAGCTTTTCTCAGGGGCCTTTGTGACTCCAGGCTCGGAGAAGGGGCCAGAATCTGGGGGTGGTTCAGGCTGAGTTCCTGGGATTAGTAACAAAACTGAAGACTCAGGTCTCCAAAGGCCACATCCCCTCAAGACCTTTGCCATGTTGTGAAGGTGCATCATGCAGGAGACAGAAAACTAGGAAAAGAAGACTGGTCTCAGAGTTTATAAAAGTTTGGAAGAGAGTAGCATTAAAAAGCCTCTAGAAAATGTTCCCAGGGAATGCACAGGCTGTTAGTTCAACAGCTTTGAGAACTGTCCCTTGGAAAAAGCAAAGGTACACTTCAGCCTTAAAACTAATTAAACAATTAACTGCAATTCAGCCCTAGCCAACCAGATCCAGGTGCTCAGTTCTATGCTGCCTGCCTGGCAGAGAACAGGTGAACTCCGTAGGGGAAGCATGTCAAACTTGAGGCCGACAGGAAGACAATGACATATGGATAAGCCACAGTTTTTATTACCAATGTCTACATAGAATAAAAACCAGTAGGCATGGCCAGAGATACTACCTTAACAATGAAAACCAAGAGAAAAACAAGCCATAAAAATAGATACACAAGTGAACCAAATATTGCTTTGGCAGACAAGGGCTTTAAAGGAGCTCTGATCACTAGGTTCATGGGAATAGAGGAAAAGATGGAGAAAGCATATTAAAATTGATACTTTCACCACAAAATTGAAATCTGTAGAATACTATAATGGAAATTCTGGGATAAAAAATAAATCTAATATTAAGAACTCAGATAACAGTACATCAAAAGTAGCAGAAAACATGAATAGTAAACTGAAAGGCAGGATAATCTGTGAACAAAAAGAGAGAGAAATGTGAATGAAAAATCCAGAAAAGAATTTAAAGAAATGCGATAAATAAGGAAAAGATCTCACACCATGTGAGAACTGAGCCCAGAAGAAAAGCATAGGAACAATGGTGGGGAGGTAGGGGGTGGGGGAGGGGAGTGCTTTAAAAGATAATGAGCAAGAACTGTCCACTAATACAATTTCTATTTAAGTAATCCATTTAACTCAATTTAACTGCAGGTAGGAAAAACCCAAATAAAACCACACTTGGGCTATAATAATAAAATAGCTGAAAAACCCAAGGGTAGTCTATAATGTATCTGACTGCTTTTAAGAATTTATGTAACATGTACTAACTTTTCAGTTAATACACTTCAACAATATAGCTATAGAAAAATCACACCAGTTTTTAGGAAAAACCACACACACACACACACACAAAACCCCACAAAAAACAAAAAACAAAACAAAACAAAAAACCCCCACTGTTTGGATATAGCAACATTTCCCCTGAAAAACATAGAGTATTAGTTCCCTAAAAATGTTGCCACAAATTACCACAAACTGGACACGAGACAGGGGAGACTAAAAATGTGAATTCAAGTGTCAACAGGACCATCTTCCCTTGAAACCTGTGGGGAGAAGCTTCTGGCTGCTCCAGCCCCTGTTTGTCGGTAGCCCTGACCTTTCTGAGTCCACAGATGCCACACTCCAGTCTGTCACTCTCTCTGACCACCATCTCTCCGGGCCTCTTCCCTCTCCCTATGAGGATAACAGTCATGTTGAATTAGGGGCCCACCGTACTCCAGGATGACTTCAGTGACATTAATTACATCTGCAATTACCCTATTTCCAAATAGGGTCATTTTCTGAAGTTCTAGACATTCTATGTTGCTTTGTGAAGGGCACAATTGACACCAAGTAATTATATTATGGTCAATAGGTCAATGATTTCATGCATAGACAAATTTACCCAACACAACTATTTCTATTCAGAGAATAACACTGAGAAATTAATATTGCACACAATATTTATAAAGACACATCAAGAATTCTTCTAAAGCAACATCTTCTACCATTCTTCAATCAGTTGGGTTGTTGTATGTCTATGTTTATGGGTTTTAAACCTGTCCTATGTTTTGCCTTCATTTTCCACTAAAGGTATCATCAAGGATACAAATTCCTGATTAAGTGCAGTTTGAATGTCTCAAAATAGTGCAGTAAGAGCCTCAAAATAGTTGAAAAAATGGTGTAGAATAAATGTATCTTCTAAATAATTATTCTGTTAACACCCCTCCTGCATCAACCACTATCTCCTATTATCTCTTTTCTATCCATTTTAGTAAGTAGAGTAAAACTGCATTTATTTACTTTCAACTTTTGATTTATTACTTTATAAATCTTTTTTCTTTGTTCAATTAAAATAATCTGGGTATCTTAGGTTGAAATGGATTTTGTTATAACATCTCATTAAAATTAATAGAATTTTAAAAATGTAATAACTCATTACCTAATGTCAAAACTTTCAAGAATTAAAGTCATTAAACAAGTGATAATATCAATTCAAAGGAACACAAATAAGATGAAAGTAAACTTCTCAACATACAGAGTAGAAGCTAAAGACAAGGAGAAGGCTTTTTTTAAAGCACCGAGAGAAAATAACTGCCCATTCTAATTCTTTGTGAAAAGATTCTCCAAATAAGAAGATGAAATAAAAGCATTATTGAAATAAAAAAATGAGAGACTATATATGACCATAACGTATTTAAAAAGAGATTCTAAAATGATAACTTTAGGCAGAAGAGAAATTATCACCAAAATGCTGAAGAAATGAAGAGCGTAATGAAAATAAATGAGTAAATATTCCTATTAATACAAATAATTATTAAGTTAACAATAGTGATGCATTCTGGAAAGGTCATGTATAATTACAATGTATAACAACAATAACATACAAGAAGGGAGTGGATAAGAACACCATTATAGAATTCCAGTAATTTATCAGGGAAATGGTAGAAGTAATCATTGGTGTCAGACCATAATAAGTGAAGGATACATCCTCTAATCTCTCACTAAAAAGGTCATGAAAGAATGTATAACTAACCAGTTATCAAGATAAAAAAACCAATAATATATGTACAGGTCCTAGAAACAACTATTCAATTAATACTTTTAACCACAATCTATGCCACCTAATAAGGCAAATCTTGTATGGAACAAAATCACCCTGAACTTTGATTTCAAGCTGCAGGAAAGGCATTCCATTTCTCAGATGTGACTTGGCGTATCACACAGTGCTACTGATAGACCTCACAGTGCAGAGGATTTTTACCCAAGAAAAAAATGGTATTTGCTGTAATTGTGCTAAGATGGAAATTCCTAAAAGTCTATACTATGTTTGTTAAAATGTCCATTTCTCCCAATAGAATGTGAGATATAGGGGTAACATAAGGGTAAGGAGAGTAGAGATCATAAGTTTCACCAACTAAATGTGAATCCATAGCTACTGCAATCATATATATTTCTTATATTGCTTCATTACCACCATCAATTACAAATGTTATTGATAATTAAGTGATAGACTAAAATCACAAACCACAATGAAGAAACAGAGCTTCCTCATGATACAACTATGTTGAGTTGTCTGCAACTCTGTTGTATTGGTGGCTCTTGAAAATCCAATGGTAGAGTGACTTTCAAGTAGCTGCTGAATGATGACCTGAAATGGTATAGTCACAGAGCAGAGAGGATTAATGTCTAAGGGTGGCAGGTGTCCCTCTCTGGGAAACAATAACAACAAGGATCTCAGCACAGCGAGTGCCAATCAGGAAAGGATTACTCGACAGAGCAAAACCAGAAACCGGACTCTAATAAAGACCAATAAACAGCTGGTTTTACCCTAGCCAGTTTGGCTCGGTTGATAGAGTGTTGGTCTGCTGACTGAAGGGTTCTGGGTTCCATTCCAGTCCAGGGCATGGACCTCAATTGCAGGATCCTCCCCAACCTGGCTCTAGTCATAGTGTATGCAGGAGGCAACCAATCAACATGTCTCTCTCACATTGATGTTCTCTTTGTCTTTCCCCTCTCTCTTCCAGTTTCACTAAAAATCAATGGAAAAAATATTCTTGGGTGAAGACTTAAAAAATTAAATAAAAAATGTTAAATAATCAATTGTTTTTTCAAATAATTAATTTCCCTTTTCTAATATACAAAGCATTTTTTATTTGACATTGTGTTGGAAAGAGAAATGTTCTCTGCTGTTCCTATGCACACTTTTGCCCACTTTCCTGGTACTCGCAGTCCCTCACAGGAGGGCAGAGCCATGACCTGAGGTCAGAGCAGGGACATTGGCCTTAATTTGCTGGTAGCTGAGTAACTGAGCCTGGAGCCAGCACTCTGGAGTGTGGTGCTCCATTCTGTTTCCTGTGGCAAACTCCAACTTTCTTCCCTCCTCTACATCTCCTACCTCACCATCAGTTAGGTAAGGGCCATCTCTGAATATCCAGACTTAGTTTCTTTTCCTTTGCAGTCATGTGCTAGTGTACTGACTGAGATTTATGGAAGGTGTGTTCCAACTTGGTGCAGAGGACCCTGTAACCCCAGATTACTGAAGCTTTGATAATAAAGTAATTTGCATTCCAATCTCCAGTTCCATTGTTTCTAATTCATAGTTCTCATTTTTGAAATAAAACTTGAGAGGAAGATAAATGATCAACAAGACAAATTTTGTACATTATAGACTCTCTAGCCATAATCGCATCATAATAGTGTCAAAATCCAACTCTGTCATAATTTTTTTTGGCTATAGTATTGTGATAATTCAAACCATAACTTAATTATAAATCCCATAAACTTTTAATATATCAAATCAATCTAGATAAGTGGTAGTCATAATTTTAAACAGATACTGGGTACACAAAAATATACTATATCCTCCCAATATGTGAGTATGACAGTAAGAATGCCTGGAAGTCCAAGATCTTTGTGAGTCTGAATTATTAGTCAAAGTTTACAGTGAGTTCCACAAGAACCTTTTATAGAATTACAGAGCTTTAGACATTTATTAATCAGGCGTTTTTTGGTTATAAATGACAGAAAGTCAACTCAAGCTAACTTAAATTAAAAAAAAAAAATTGCTGGCACAGAGATGGAAAGACAGGGATAAAACAAACTCAAACACTTGCAAGCCTGTTACTAAAGAATATCATTAGGATCTATCTCCAGTTCTCAATTCCTTGTTTTCTTTCTCTCCCCATAAAATGGCCATAAGCAAAGGAGACTTAGAAACCACAATAGAATGAGACTGTCCATTTCCCAATAATTACATGAGAAGCCCCAGAGATGGTCTGCACAGGCCCCAATTATGCTACCTACCTAATTCTGAAAAATCTCTGTGGCTGATTATTCAGATCTTAGTCAGGATCAGTCCCTGGATCACAGGGACCAAGGGTGTGAGTAGGGTGGTTCCCCTTTGAAAAGTCAGGATGCCCTTAATAGGAAATGAAATAAGGATAAGAATTTTTTTTTAAATATACATATTTTTACTTTGTTCAAAAATTCTCTCTAGAATAAAGAAATTGTATTTAATAGAATCTCTGGACTTGATAATAAAAAACGCATAAATTCATATTTCAACATTTTTCTCTGAATATAAGAAATCCAACTTGACAACATTTGAAATTACTGAGAGTGTAATTACCATGTGAGTTAATGTACTCATCAGTGCACAGATCCTTTTGTCTCCTCTCTAATTGTGTTCCATCATTTACACTATCACTTTTGAGAGCTACAACTTAATGGAAACACGTGTTTACCATAAATTCAAGTTTAAGACAGGTGTGAAGCAAGAAATGTATTCTACATGCTCTATATAATTTACTCATGATTATAGATGTTAGGAGTTTAAATAAATTACCTAATGTTTTACTATTTTTATGTGTAGAAAGATTTTTAAATGCTGCCTTGGAATAGAACATTACTTAAAAGACATGCATCTCACCTCTCCTCAGGCCCCCCGCATAAACAATAAAGGAGATGAGACTTCTGTTACTCCATTCAGGTCCCTGCTGGTTTGCTATACGCTGAACAAAGATGATCATTGGCCTGGAGGCTGTTCTGAGCTTCATGTGGGGGAGCGCATGAAACTAAAGAATAAGAAGGTATTAAAGACCTCTGCCAAGACATGAAATGCGAAGCCCTCCTATTCCTCACCCCTGGCCTGTGACAGACATCACTAAATGACCAACGCACTCCTCACACCTTCCTCAGAAGAGCACTTGGCAGACACTCAAATAAAGGAGCACGGAAAACAACATTATTCATCAGTTTTGTTCACTTAGCTGGCCAACAAGAACCAATATTTGCCTTATATTTTACCAATGATCTTAGATGGGTTTCTCCTACCATCCTGGATCTTTCTAACTTAATTTCCTTGGAACTGTATCTCTACATTTCCAGGACACCAGCGATTGAAATGTCCCTTGAGTCCCTGCCTGATCCCTTGTATGTAGCAAGTGGGAGCAGCACTCAGAACTGTCCAGGCTCCTACTTGTAGGCCGTCAAGACTCCTGCAGCATCTCTCAGGGCCTGGGCATGGCTCTGCGGCCAGGAGCTCAGGGACAGCCCCGCCTTGCAGAAGCTGTGTGTGGGCTCCAAGGATGTGCACATCCTTCAGGATTCCTTCAGTGCAGTGCCATCTTCTACTCATTTTTCCTGATGAAAAGTTTTCCATTAAAAGCCATTCATTTAACCAACTCAGTGTAATGTTTTTAAAATAAGTGCAAAGATCTGCTTCTTTGAGATTTCAATCCCTTTGATTTCTTTAATGCTCCCTTTGGTGGCCTGGATAAGAAAACAGAGCAGTGAGTAAATTATTAAGCATTAGGACAATGTGATGGTTTTAATTCACATGTGCCTCCTCGAGGGATGGCCACGTGGCTTTGGCATGAGGCACAGTGCACCTGGGCACAGGACTCTTGGGGAGTGAGCCCTACTCACCTTCCTCCCTTTGTGGAAGCAAATTATTCAGACTCAGGACCAGGAAAGCATGATGGAATGACACACATGTTCAATTCAGCATTATTTCTAAGGGAACTGGGGGATCATTCTAGGAAATGAACTGTTATTAAACCTAGAAAATGAAGGAATAAATATATCTCATCAAACAATGTGGTACTCCTCACTCTATGGAGAATCATGTCAGGCTATTCACTACATAAAGGCAAAGGGAACCACATGTTGTAAATGCCTGTTATAAAAACCACATATGTATTTCCGCAGGGAAGAATCCAGCAAACGATGGAATTGGTCCATGTGAGGGAGAGCAGTTCCGTTGTGGATGTGCCCCTAGTGTGCACTGCGCCTGTTCCCAGAGACAGGTCTGCCACAGCTCTCTTTTCTTCCCTGCACTTTCCTTGTCCCAGATCTTTCTCCAGCCATGCACAGTGTGTTTGTCCTCTTAGTCACTTCAAAAAAGCCAGAAATCATGACACCCACCCTCAGTGAGATCCCCTCAGGTGATTTTTGGCAAAGCACTGACCCTGTCTAATAGCTTGAGATGTAAAGTCAGTGCAACCAGAATGGGGGTAAAACAAATGTACCAGAAGCTTCTTAATTACCTAACTGATGTCAGGTACTCTCAGCCCAAACAAACTTTGTGGATTCCATCATTCTGGAGGTGTATTCACAAGCAGCTACATGGGATCTAGGGAATTTCAGATCAGAAGAAAATATCCTAACTCAATCCTCTGATTTGGCATAAAGGAATTGATGGTCTTACAATTTTATCACTTGCTAAAAATATCTGCCTTGTTTAAATATAATTTTATGAAATAAATTTGATATCATTTGTGCGAGTTCAAATGGTTCAAATTTTATAGTTAAGATATGATTAGACCATGGAACATATGCAATATTGCCAATTAGCAGAGCAGTACATTCATTCAGTTTGCTGTGTGTGAGATTGTATCCTATGACTGTGAAGAACGGGGCCATTTGCAGGACGTCCTCTGCAAGTTAAACACCAAAAGTACAACAGGGTCAAAACTGACAAGCACAACAGAGACATTTCCACGAGAATTTAGAGAGGAGAGAAAATAGTTCTGTTTGAAGGAATCAGGAAAGAGTCGCAGATTGGCTTTGAAAGATGGGTAGAATTTTAAAAATCAGATGTGGGACAGAAGGTCTTTCCAAGGGAAGAGAAAGTATGTGGTACAGAAGCAGACATGTTGGGAGACTGGGGTGAGTCTCGCTGGTCTGCCAATCAGAGCACCAGGAGAAAGTTAGTGGACAAGGCAAGTTGGGGCAGGCTAAGGAGCAGCAAACTAAAGGATTTTCAGATTAGTGGTGACAACGGAATGATTTAGGACACTGCACAACAAGTAATAACTATTATGCATTGAAGATTAATTAAATAAGATGGATGAGAAGACACTGGATGCCAAGAGATGAGTGAGGGATAGCATTGCAATCATCCAGATAAGAGAGCAGCCGGTCCAGTTTACTGCCAAGAACTGATATGAGACACCGGTTTTCCCTACTAGTGCCAAGCTCAATGAAGCACAAACCACACTGCTCTCATTCAATAAACACAGGGTGTCTTCCAAAATGTACATACACTTTGAACAATTATAAAGGTGGTGTTTGTTAAAATACAGTTCATTTTCAAAACTGAGCTATCAGCTGTTAAAGTGGGTATACATTTTGGGGGCACCCTGTACTTGGGTGACTGAATTGGAGTTGAGGTACCTCAGAGGAAATGCTGGCAGACCTACAAGTGGATTAATAACGGAAGAAAAATTGAAGGTGATTAAGACTCAGGCTTTAAAAGCAATATCATAATAAGAAATTTAGAAGAAAGTTTGGGAGATGTGTTCATTTATCTATTCAACACATTTTTCTGAACGACTACTATCTGCAGGTTCATACAGAACTCTGGAGACACTGAGTCTGAGGTATTAAGACAGATATATTCTCTTATTTCATCTGAATAATTAACTCATATAAAGGCTGCTTTGTGGTCCAAATATTCCTTGACAATTATTCCTTATTTCCTGCTTGACTTTAATACTGAAAGATTTGGCTGATTCCAGTTATTACAAATATAATTCTAGTTATTAAAAATTTAGTTATGAAATCATAACTATATTTTATTGATAGGAGCACTTTTTTCCAAGTGAAAGTAACTTGTGTTGTCATGGTAATTCTACCTCAATTATCTAGCAGTGATTTTTTTTCTCTCTAATGTCTCACCTTCTCTAGCTATTTGTAATCTCATCAAGGCATTTAGCTAATGAAATACTTTAAATTACTCCCTCAGATAATGTCAGAACATGACATCAAAATGACCCAATTATGTAGCCCCCCTAAATGTTTACTTTAATCCACCACTTAATGTTTCAAAAATAAAAAGGAAGAGTAATGATACAGATTAAAATAATTATCACGAGGCTGGTAAGAACAACTTGCTCCTGTTTTTTAAAATATTTTTAAAAGATTTTGTATTGTGTCCTTCTTCATTATGGCTATTTATTTAAGGATGGCTACTTTCAAAATTCTCCCAATGTATCTCCCCGACTCTGAGGAAGAAACACCACTCCAAACCACTGACGTGTTTCAGCCCTAGTTTTGTTTGTTTGTAATGTTAGACATAGATTCAGGTTAACTGTTTTTGTTTTGTTTTGCTTTTTCCCACCACAGATTCATCTTCTCTGTATGCTATTGTATTTTATCACTACTTGCATTGCAAGTGATGGATAAACCCAGGCCAGTCCAAAATAAGATAACTTATATTTAATTTATTGGTTCTAATATAATTCAGTAAAGAGTGACCAGATTGGAATCCATCTAAAGTGTGTATTTTTTAATCTGAAGTTCACCGAGTATTGAACTATCCCCAGAGCCCTATCAGCAGCCCAAGGTTCAGGAGCAGCATTGGCTCCATAACCAGCACTCCCAGTGTGTGCCCATGCCAGGATCCCTCTTCATGGTGCTCTCAGCCTTCCTCTTGACCAGGGTCCTAGTGGGCCAGGGGCCCTGGGGACACAGTAAAGGGGAGGGACCAGATTTCTGTGAGAGAAATCTAAGAAGCAAAGCAATGGCAAAGACCTTAGACTTTACTAGGATGCAATCAGTTTGGCCAGGAATAGATGGAAGCATAGAAGCTCCCCTCTTTTCCCACATCGATAGACAAAAATCACTGGCTCCTTCTGTGGAGTATGCTGGGCTCACTTTCCAGCCCAACTGATGTAGCTCAGTGCCTAGCCAGTGTGGCTCGGTGATTGAGTGTCAAACTATGAACCAGAAGGTCATGATTCGATTCCCAGTCAGGGCACATGCGCAGATTGCAGACTTGATCCTCAGTGTGGTGCATGCAGGAGGCAGCTGATCCATGATTTTCATCATTAATGTCTTATCTCTCTCCCCCTTCCCTTCTTCTCTGAAATCAATCCTATTAATAAAAGCCTAATATGCTAAGTGTCCAACCATTCATTCAACTGTTCCACCAGTTGCTATGAAATGCACTGACCACCAGGGGCAGACACTCTGATTTATAGGTTAATTGCTGCTGGGGTCCAACTGATCAGGACTGGGTGAGATGGGCCAGACATGCCCTGGAGCCCTCCTGCAGTCCCTCCCCAGCCTCTAAAATATTTCTAATTAATTTGCTTTCAATGTTCATGAATCCATGCACTGGGCCTCTAGTAAATATATATTAATTAAAACAACTTTCCAGTATAAAGAAAAGAGTATAGAAACATTTACATAACAGAAAACATGAGTATGAATTCAGGGATTTCTTATAATCAGACTTCCTGTGAGTCATGAAATAATGAACACATGCATCTGCTGAGAGCACAGGCCCAACAATTCACATCCTGGACCAGACACCAAGTTCCTAGGTGAGGACACTCTGTGAGGCTGTGAGAGTGCCCACTGCCCTGTGGCTGAAAGGTCAATGATAAGGGAACAGCTTACTGGGGCTTCTCTGAAGCTCATACGGTATTTAAACAAAAAAAAATGTTAATATTAGTTCAAAATTTCCCACTCCATAAGAGACAAACATACACAAAATCAAGAGGAAATTGGACAAAATAGAGTGTTCCTTCAAAGGATGACATTATACCATGGGTCTTACTAAAGGTCATGCTGAGATTACTCAATATGACAAGCTCTGCCACAGCCTCAGGAGGGGATGTCTGAATGTTCACCCTTCAGACAAGAGAAGTTCTTCACGCCTGGGAACCACCTCTAGAAGAAGTTATATGGTCCAGACACATTAAAAGGTTTCAGGAGAGAAACTCAATCTGTTACTATCTTTATGTTGGATCCACCCTACCATCGGCTTCTGTGGAGAAATGCAATAAACATTTTCCACTAGGAAATACAAACTATTTTCTGGAACATGGCTGCCTTGTGCTCAACATATGACCATTGGTCATACATCGGTGTGCACTTATAAAGCCATATCTGGCAAAAAAACAAAAGCAAATGTCTACAGGGATAGTATAGCATTTGTGATCTAGAAAGTTGTTTGTGGTCACTTATTAATTAAACTAGAGGCCCAGTGCACAAATTCTTGCTCTGTTGGGTTCCTTGGCCTGGCCTGCACCCTCTCACAATCTGAGACCCCTTGGGGGATGTGGATTGCTGGTTTCAGCCCAATCCCCACAGGCCAGGCCAAGGGACCCCACTGGTGCACAAATCCATGCACCAGGTTGGTTTTGGCCAATCCCCATAGGCCAGGCTGAGGGACCCTACCAGGTCATTGTCCAGAATGGGCGTGGCCACTGTCAGGGCATGAAGACCTGGCACTGAATTCCCTGCCCGAGGAAGGTCCCTCTCTCGACCTCCCTCGGTTCCTCTTGGCCTGCTGCCCGGGACTCCTGGCCTGCGGGGGCTCTCGCTCCTGCTTCCTGCCTTCTCCTGTGGGGTCCTCGGCCATGCAGACCCCACACACAGTGGGCTCATGGGCTGCAGCTGGCCTGACGCTGGCCTGGCCCCAGCTCCAGATCGGAGAGGAAACTCGGGATGCTGGCTTTGCATGTAGCTTTACTAAAACCACAACCACTTTCTTCTATAACTGGACTCAGGGAAATGGGACTTTGGAAAGCCAAGTGTGAAAGTGCATGCAAATAAAATCACTTATCACCCTATGCAAGTCTCAAAAAATTATTTTTCTTGAGATATCATAAGGACCCCACCACCTGCACCCAGTGGGAGATTACCCCAATTTCCCCAATAACACAATTAGTAAACAATAACTTGAAAAGAAGAAATCAGAAGTTAAGTAAGAATACAGAGAGTGTTTTAGGGAATGACCAGACGTAGAAAGAATAAGTGATAGCAAAATCAGATGGCAGGCACACTGTGAAAGTCTATCAACATGCTCCAGATGGTAGTGCGTCTGGGCAGGAGGGGACAGGGGGCATTGATGCATTTGTCAGGATTTTGTGTACAATCCAACATCTCATCATGTTGGATTGTACCTGCCTCACCTTCCTCCCTCTTTGTCTCTGCCTGTCTCTACCCTTGTTTCTCCCACATATACACACACCCCTAATATCATCTCTTATTTTTAGGTTAGTGTTAACAGTTACTTTCTAAGATTCAGATCATCAGTTACTATGTGTCTGTTTTTAGCACTTTCTCATAGTAGTTAAGCTCCCACCCCCCCACCCCCACTTTTTTTTAGGGGAAGGGGGACAGTTTTGAGATTATTTTTAAAAGAAGCTGAAAGTAGGCATCCCTTCCAGGGGAACCCAAACAGTGTCTGAAACCCAAACAGTCCAACAGCAGCACAAAAGTTAATAGCAAGTGCCGACATTTGAAAGACTGTGAGGGATTGATGGCTCTGTACTGAGTTTCTTGGTATTAGAGATCTTCTGATACAACCCAGGAGGCCAATGTATCCACTGCAAGTCAGCCCCTGGATCTCTGCAGGAAAGCCAACCAATAATGGGGTGCAGGTCGCTCTCTATCTCAATATACCCATAGATTTATTTCCAAATGCACATATCACAGTTCATCAAAAGTGATGAGCTAGAAAGCTGATATTAAAAAACATAAACTCCTTGCCCTTAGCTAATGATCTCAGAGCTCTGATGGCTGATTTACAGATAGATGAGGCTCTGTGTGGGTGATCACATTTTTCACAGGAGACACAGCCAGCTGAGAGACTCATTCACTGTGGATTGTTTTTCAAAGTGCTTTCCATGTAAATGACAGGTCCATGGGAGTGAGATAAAGTGAAGCCGGAGAAGCCATTGCACCAGTAGAAAGCCTTGTCTTAACACAGGGCGCAGATGTTTGCGATTTATCTGTGTGCTGCTTGGAAGAGAAAGTTACATTATCTTTTACTCCATAGATAACAGGGTTTCATTATTAAGTCATATCTCTCCAAATAGATAGTCTAATAATGTCTATCTTTGAATTTTTTCTCTAAACTTAATATTTTATTTTTGGTTGACTAGCATACTGATGTATACTCAATTTGTCAGAGACCACATGTATTTTTCCTTTAACTGTTAGATAATAATAAATATTTTAATATGATCTGATACATATTCTGTAACAACAAATTACTTATTTTTTCAGTAGCAAAACTGAATAGTTAATCACTTCATTGCCCTTTATTAACTGCTAACTTTCCTCCTTAATTAGATTATTATTCATAGACTAGGGGCCCAGAGCATGAATTTGTACAACTTGAAAGAAACCGTGGGCCTCAAGGCTGAGGTGGGCACAGGGGCGGGTCTCAGCCCATTCTCCATGCCCCCACCCGGCCCCTTCCGCCACAGCACCCAGTCCCGTCTGCCAGCAGACCCACTCCTGCTGCTCCCATGAGCTGACAGCACCAGACACACTTCTACCCACTGACAGCACAGAGCATTTAGCCGGTGCCAGCAGTGGGTGTGAGCGGGGCCGGCACCATCAGCAGGTGTGAGTGGTGGCTGCTGCTCCAGTCGCTCTCAGGAGCAGGGGGAGGTGGAGATGCCCTCAGAGGCGATTGGGGCCGGCAGCCACCACTCGCACCTGCTGATGGCCCTGAGCAATGGGGACTGGGGCTGGACGCCAGCAGTAGGTGTGAACAGCAACTCCATCACTGCCTGTGGGTGTGAGAGGCAGCTGCCTGCCCTGATTACCCCTCAGGAGCAGTGGGAGGTGGAGAAGCCCTGATGGGCGATCTGGGCCGGGAGCTCCCACTCTCACTCACTGATGGCATCAAACAATCGGACTGGTGCCGGGAGCAGGCAGTGCGTGCAGGCAGGGCCAGTGCCAGCAGCAGGTGGGAGCACCAAGCAGGACTTCAATGCACCGGAGCAAAGAATTTTCAGTAACCACCAGAGGCTCACCCTGATGGCAGCACCCTGCTCCGCACCTTGGTCACTGCTCCGCCATCCCGCTGCAGCTGACACCGCATGTGTTCTGCTGCTTGCTGTCAATGCCTGCCATGTTCCACGCTTGCCCCTGGCAGTTGTTCAGCTGTTTGGTTGTTCCACCATTAGGTCTATTTGCTATTAGCCTTTTATTATATAGTTTTCAACACCTTGGAGATTTTCAATGGTATAAGAAAGGTTTAAGTTACTTAAATAAAATATATATGGATTTCTATGACTGATGAAGCTCATGAAATCTAGGATTACCTGGAGTAGCAGACATTTAGTTCTATCCAAAATTACCAAAAACCCATCTATCTAACCCCATGTGACATTACCATCTAGACTATGAGGAAACAAGGGTTATAATTGTCAGGAATGGTTACATTGGACCAATAAACATAATAATATTTTAACATATTGGTAAACCAAAAGTATAACTAAACACCTGGGCTATTTGAACCTAGGGATGTTTTCTAAGTAAAAATTCCATGAAATTTTACAATATTCAAAAATAATAAAATTTCAAGTCATATCCTGGTAATAGCAAAAACCAAACCCAAACAAATAAACAAAACCAACTAATAGGCGAAATTTAAGTATAAAGTGGAATTTTAATATTTTTCTTTAAAAAGAAGCACTCAGATTTGCTAATGTCAGTAGTACTAAACCTCAGACCAGAATGGCCTTTAAAAACAAAAGGTAAAATGATTTCCATTGATATACACAAAGGCTTGAAAAAAAACTATATGATCATAAAAGTTCTTAAAAGTAAATTCAGAGGTAGTTGCATGAAATACATAATAGTGCCAGGTTGCTTCAGGAAGGCCCACTCTTTCCTATAAATACCCACTCTATTCATGTAGCTAAGTGACATCTGAAATCTAAAAAGCGTATTCATGTCTTTGGTATAACTTGATAAAACACCAATATGTTGGAGCATATTACAAAATTTTATCAATAATTTTATCTTTAACTTGAATGATTCTCAGAATTATTTCTACAAGTAAATTTTAATAAGAAAGAAGAAAAAGAAGAAAGGGTAAGGTTTTTTTTTTTTTTTTTTTAAGAGCTGAGTCTGAGCAACTTGAACAATTTCAAACTATTAATAACTTTCAAAGCACACAGCCAAGTCAACGGGGTGTCAGGACCAACAGTATAACTGAGAGTTCTGCAAATTAACTGCCATGTAAAACAATGTCTGCTGAAGGGTATGGAGTAAAGCACGTCCATTGGAATATATGATATCAAAGTTCAATAGTAAGGGCAGACCTGGTTTAGGACTTAGATGAATGGGACTTTTTTTTTTTCCAGAGAAAGATTCTATCAATGACATTCACACTGGCAGTGCATGGTGACTGTGAAAAGCATACCAACTTTTGGCCATTTTTTAAAATTTTTTTAATTCTCTAGGACAATACATTTGCTTAGGAGTCATCTACTCTCAGAGTCCTGTCCTTGAAGTTAAAATTTCTAATTTTTTCTATTAGTTTTATACCTGTGGTAGAAAGTACAAATTCCAATTTACACTAAGAAAATAATGGACTTTTAGTCATTTATTCAAAATATTGTCCAGGGGAAGTTAACATGGTTGGTAAAGAAAATGGTGTATAGAAGGTGGTAGAGTAGGTAAATACCTGGACTCACAACCTCTCACAACCACATTAAAATTACAACTAAAATACAGAACAACCATCATCCAGAACTGTTGGAAAGCTGGCTGAATGTAAGTTCTACAACTAGAAAAATAAAGAAGAAAGCACACTGAAACAGGCGAGGGGTTCAGCAGCACAGAACAGGCTGGTTTGGCACCTATGTGGGTTGGTTTTTAAATCAGGAGGGAGATCATCTCTGTGGAGGCCACCTGCAGAGCAAGGGGTCCCAGCCCCACACCAGAAGCCCAGCCCAGGGTCCCAGAGCTGGAAAAAGAAGTCCCTGGGCAAGGGAGAACTATGGGCTGTGAAAATCAGTGCAGTTTGGGGCTCAGTGCCACTGAGGCTACTGGAGATCCAGATGTTCCTCTTAAAAGGCCAGCACCATAAACTGAACTTACAAGGTCCTGCTTCCTCTGAGCTCCAGCACCAGGGCAAGGTTCTAGAGAACATGGACACATACAGGGAGAAACTGGATTATCTGGCATCAGGATAGGAAATTACAGGCAGCTTGGTTGTGGGCATATCCCCAGTAGGGGATGTGCAGGAGACAGCTGATTGATGTTTTTTCTTTCATTTATGTTAATAACGCTCTCCCTCTCCCTTCCTCCCTGTAAAAAAGTCAATAAAATATGTTTTTTTAAAAAGACTACTTGTATGCTTATTAGGAAAAGCTATCTTAAAGTACTGTAAGACTCAAGGTTATTGTTACTGTCTGATAAGTCCAAATGGCACCCTATAATTGGTCTCAGGTTTACAAAAGCTAACTTCATCCACCTAGCCCTTCTTTTTTCAAAGGATATTTGCTTGCGTTAATTCATCGTTGTAATCTAATTTATTGAAAGATACATATTTCTAAACACAAGAAATTTGGTATTAGAAGAGAATAGGTGCATTCTTCTAAAAGGAGAATCTCTCCTATGAAAATTAGATAAAGACATACTTTTGGCCCTGAAAATATGAACTTTTGCATTATTCTAAGTAAGACATAAATGATGACATTTTTGTGCTTTTACTTTTTACCAAAGCAACTAAATCATTGATTTTGGAAAGACAACTGTATAGCATGGTTAAAAAATCAATTTGTTCTAAGCAACTATTATTTTTCCCCCTCAAAGGAATTACATGCATAGCTTATTTTACAGCATATAGGAAAGCATCTTTCATTTTTATGATGCATACGGAACCACCCCGTAACTTGGTGCTCATGTCTTAAAGACTATAATTTGCTCATAAAAATAAATCAGATGCTTCTGCAGAGCCAGGGACAGTGCTGCCTTCTGTCAACCCCTAGGACCCAATGAGGCGTGTGACAGGCTCTGAACACAACCGAGTTATTTACTTTCTTCTGGCCAATAAAGAACAACAAGGAAGTATGAAAGTCTATAGTCACCTATAAGTAGAAGAAATGGAAGTGGGAGAAAATGAAGGCCATCAATGTTAAAATGCCAGAGAGTGTTTTCTATAATAAGACAGAGTGATGATAAACTAGAAGGAATTGGACAAGGGTGCTACCTATCAACAGCAGCAAGACAAAGAGCAGAAAATGTAGCAGCAGCTAAAAATGCTGTCTTTGCCCAGCCACATGGCTCAGTGGTTGAGGGTAGACCTATGAACACAGATCATGGTTCGATTCCCAGTCATGGCACATGACAAGGTTGCGGGCTCCATCCTCAGGTTGTAGCCAATCAATGATTCTCTCTCATCATTAAGGTTTCTATCTCTCTCTCCTTCTCCCTTCCTCTCTGAAATCAATGAAAATATTTTAAATAAATTGATTAAATAAAATAAAAATGCTGTCCTCATGCCCCTTAGTCATCAGAGAGATGTTTTCTTGTGTGAACACAGAGTGGAGACCAGGCCTAAGAGAGAAAAGAATTGCCTCTGCTGAAATCAGTTTGGCTCAGTGGATAGAGCAACAACCTGTGGACTGAAGGGTCCCGGGTTCGATTCCGGTCAAGGCCATGTATCTTGGTTGCAGGCACATCTCCGGGAGGGGGCAGGCAAGAGGCAGCTGACTGATGATTCTCTCTCATGGATGTTTCTAACGCTCTATCTCTCTCCCCTCCTCTCTGTAAAAAATCAATAAAATATATATTTTTTTTAAATTTGCCTCTTAACAGAGGGCACAGAAAAAAGGAGAGCAGTCCTATTATGCAAATAACCTTAGCTTCTTAAAATTAAAACAACTAAAGGTTGGTGTTGAAAGAAAAACATTGACTCTAAAAGAGGTAACATTTTTATTGGCTAGTAATCTAAAATACACTGATAATTTCAGAGGGATGTGACACTGCTCTGGTAAAACTTCTGCACCTTTTTATGAAAAGCATCCCTTATTAGCAACCTAGAAGATAAGGCAGACCCTTCCTTCCAGGCTGTCAGCAGCAGCAGGGGCAGAAGAATAAAAGGGGCCAGGCTGTCGACAGTCCAGCCAGATCCCAAAAGCACTCCCCACCAGCCCCCGGGCTGGGCCTGTCTGCAGTGAAGGAGTGACAGCCAGCAGATGGGGCTCACTGAGCTTCACACGGTTTGACCTGACAATGGTCTCGGCCCTGTGAGCAGAAACACAAGACTGTATAGCAGTGGCTCTCAACCTTCCTAATGCTGCCCCCTTAATACAGTTCCTCAACCATAAAATTATTTTCATTGCTACTTCATCACTATAATTTTGCTACTGTTAATGAATTGTAAATATCTGTCTTTTCCGATGGTCTTAGGCTCTACAGCAGCGGTTCTCAACCTATGGGTTGTGATATTAGTTGAGAACCACTGCTTTAGATGATGTTCAAAACCAGGAAAAAGGAATCTGTGGGAGTCAGAAGAGTGGTGACCACCAGAACAGGCAAGAAAGAAGGAAGGGCATTCTGGAGCTTTCCAAGGATCCAAACATATTCCATGTCTTGATCTTAAGGTTACATGGGGCTATAGAAGGAGCAAAGATCAGCAAGCTGTACCTTTAATGTTTGTACATTTTGCTGTGTCACTGCATTTGTTTCCAATGCTGCTCTGTCACTAGCAAAACACCACAAATGCAGCTGCTTAAAACGACACAAGCTTATCAACTCATAGTCATCTGAGTAAGATGTCCAAAAGGCTCAACTATTGCTCTGTTCCAGGTTGCACAGGGCCCAAATCAAAATGCTGGCAAGCTGGGCCCTTACCAAAGTCACTGGGAAGAATCCTTTTTCAAGTTCATTCATGTCATTGGTAGAATCTAGCTACTGCTGCTGTAGAACTAAAGTCCCACTTCCTCATTCTCTTAGCTGGAGACCTTTCCCATCTCTGCACCAAGTCACCTCAGAACCAGGAACAGCGTATTCAATTTCTGAGGCTTGAATATCTCTGACATGTCTTCCAGAGCAACTACTGTGTCTTCCTGACTCTTCTGCCTCCCATTTTGCTTTAAAGTGCTCATGTGCTGATGTTGGGTTTAACTGGAAAATCCAGGGTAATTTCCTTATTTTAAGATCCCGTAATCTTACGTACATCTGCAGTTCTCTATGACATGCGACATGCCCTATTACACAGGATTTGGATTATAGTGTGGAGGGGAGGACACCATTTGAACATTGATTGCCCCAATAATAAAGACAGGTCACTTGACTGGAAAAGCAGGGGGGTGCCTGTGCACTCATCTGTAACCCAGACTCTCTCCCACTTACTCCAATGACATCCTTGATCCGCTCATGTTTGTGGTCTCAAGAAAGTAGAATATTCATAGCCTACTTCTCTTATTTCATTTTTCTCATCATCTATATTACTGACCAAGCCAGCGGCTCCTATATCCACTGTTATTATATTCCAATACTAACATGGCATAAAAATCTTTCTCATATATAAAACTACCTTCTTATATCTATAAATCCCTCCAAACAAATAAACAGACTTTATATGCTTAGTTATTGACTTAATTCATTACACCTCCTCTAGTCAGTTCCATCAGACAGTACGCCTTTAAACATAAAGAATCACATTTTACTCTTACGTAGGCACTGTTTCAAACACAGACCACACAATTTTGCTTTCAAAGAGCAAACATTAAGAAGTTTCTTGCAATATCAGTTTACGCATCCTGAATTTGTTCTAAACTCATTCTTATAATTACTATTTTTACCTAAAGATTTATGGAAAGAGAAAAATCACTGAGGGACAATTGAGATTTTGCTATCCAGCATGTATTGTCAGTTTGGCTCAAATAAACTCATAAAAGTTCTCTAAAAACAACAAACAAAAAAGCCCCAAACTACTTGATAATTTATGCAGTAGTGCTGTCAAAACTGATGTACTTTCAACTTTCAAAGCACGTATATTCATTTGCTGGGCTTCACATAATCCAACATCAAAAAAGACATCCTTAATTTTGACTTGATTGCACTGTAATTATTCAAATATATTTAATTTTATGTTCTGGTCTAATTTCCATATTCATTATTATAATTTAAAAAGAGTATTATAGATAATGTTCCTAAAGTACTTCTATTAATTAGAAAGTGCAATTTTTAAACAATATGAGTCCTAACAAAACACAATTCAGGGACACTCTGGCAACAGCTGAACTTATTGGCCACATACATCTTAGCTGAGTACCACAACCTCAGCACCCAGTGGTCCCTTCCTACTTGACAGCATAGGTCCACAGTGGGTATAACTCCTGCTTGACCCATGACTTGTCAATAGTAAAGTCATCCTTTCTGCTACCCATGGAGTGAGGCAAACGCTCAGGTCAGGATCAAGGCCTGGAGAACCTCCTCTTCTGCTGAGGCGGAGATTTGCTTATTGTGAGGGCTCTGTTGGGCTCTGCACCTCTTATCAGTCAAGTGGACCTCACCCTTCGCTGCCTTCGGCTGAGCCTCACCAGCAGGGAAGCCACAGATCTGCCAAATGAATCCAGAATTCTGGGTCACCAGGAAAAAAGGAGGTAGAAAGGAAGGCAGGAGAGGACAAGGAGCACCACAAGGAGTTAGGGACTGTGTTTTTCATACCACCCTCTGCAGAATACACAAGGCTTCAGCGGGAAGTGTCTATGGATATGGAAAATCTTTAAGAAGCATAAAAACATTTCAGAAAAATAGTGTCTCTTATAGGGAAAGAAGCTTCAACTAAGAAATAGTATGAAAATTATTTAAATGCTAAATATTTCATTAACTTTGATATTTAGCAGAAGGTCTTTTAATTCTCTGAACCTAAAATCAGCCAAAACCTGAACTAAGAATGTGTTATTATAAAATTGGAATATATCTAGTGAAACATTATAAAATCGCTTTTGTTCAGTTCTAACAAATTTTAGGGTGATTAACAATTGGGTTAAGCCATCAGCAGACTTTTAAAATCCTGATGAATACTGTATCAGAGCCCAAGTCCTAGGAAATTAGAAACATAATAATGCCTCTCTTGCAAAATGAAAAAAAAAAATGTACCAGCAATAAGAATCATATGGTCATAATAGAAGTTTAAATTTGTCATTCTGCCAATTTATTAAACTGAATAGTTTTTATCAACTCATTGCTCTTCTATAAAAAAGGTAGGTGAATATTTTTCAAAAACTCTATTAATTATTATAGAAAGGAAACAAATTAAGTGAAATAAAAACCTATACAAAAGCTAGGTGTTATGTGGAAACAAGAAATGGTGTGAAAGTTTTGATCCCCAACTCTGCCAATGATTAAAATAATATTATTTGTATCTGGTGTGGCTCAGTGGGTAAACATCGACCTATAGGTCACAGTTCTATTTGTGGTCAGGGCACTAGCCTTGGTGCAGGCTCAATCCCCAGTTGGGGGAGTGGAAGAGGCAGCTGATCAATGATTCTCTCTCAATATTGATATTTATACCTCTCCCTTTCTATGATCTTAACTTACTTATAGGTTGGTTAAATATGAGATACAATTCTACTTGTCAGTGGAATCTGAGTTGGCACTGCCATATTGTACCCACTGGCCATAACACGCTTCTACAGCCACAGTAACTCCCAAGTATTGAATGTAGTCGACCCACTGACCCCACAAGCCATGTATCACAGAGGGGAAAATGTCCTACAGCTAGGAGACAACCCACGGAGATATCAGAAAATGTTAGAGAGGCCAAGTGAAGAACACCTGCTTCCTACTCCCTGCTCCCTATCACTGCACTACTTAAAAGAAAATGAAGACAGACAGAAAGAAGAAAGAAGAAGAAGAAGAGGAGAAGGAGGAGGAAGAGAAGGAGGAGGAGGAGGAGGAGGAGGAGGAGGAGGAGGAGGAAGAGGAGGGAATCTAAAGCTTCCAAGCTTATAATAAAGAAGGTTTTCCTCACTTAGTTAATAAAAAGAATACTTGCCAAGTTCCCAGTGTTCATTTTATCATTTAATTTCAAAGAAAGCAGACCTTAACTGCATAAATTTTACAATTTCTGGCCTACAGCTAGAAGAAATAGGACCCCCTGCCAAACATCAACCTAGAAAAGTTGAATTTACCTGAGTGTCAGCATGCACAACAGAACTGAAGGTTAATATTTAATCTGGCCTCTTCTCTGATCCCTCAAATCATGTGGATAAGGTGAAGGTACTTTGAAATTGCTGAAAGCAAGATTGCATTCACCAGAAGTTAGGGTGGGAGAAGGGAAATGAGGAAACCTTGAAACATTTGTTGAAGGCTGAATAAATTTTTCTGGACTAGCAATATATTAAATAGACTGACTGATTTGAGAACATGAAGAATCTAATTTAACCTGTCTTTTCATAGGAATAAGCGCTTCAGAGATTATTTCCTGAGGTTTATGCAGAACTACGGAGAAAAGGAAAGGAAAGGTAAACCTACAAAAAGCAACGTCCAGCCTCAAATGTCTGGCTTGCTGACTGGAAGTATCTGGATATTCCTTGTCTCCCTCAAAAACACTGGGTTTGCTCATCCATGTCTTCACAGCTCTTGTTCCCTGGTCCATTCTGCCATGCTTCCTGGCTCTCCTCACAGGAGGCTTCTCTCCCTTCTTTCCTGGATGGTTTCAGTGTCTGACCATTATTCTTTTTTTTTTTTTTTGACTATATATATATTTATATCAAATCATCACAGTGTTTACATGAAATATATTACAATTTTATTTGAAATTGTACCCCAATAAAGCTTAGAAAATTAGGTGATCTTATTATTTAAATTATTAGTCCAAGACACCACTTATCTTGGTAAATACAATTTTTTAAAATATATTTTATTGATTTTTTTGCCCCCCTCCCTTCCTCCCATACACACCCTCCCTCCCCAGAGTTTTATGTCCATTGGTTGTACTTATATGCATGTATACAAGTCCTTCGGTTGAACAATTATCTCCCCCAGATCTTCCTCCCCTCCCCACTGTAATTTGACAGTCTGCCTTTTGCTTTACTGTCTCTATATCTGTCTCTAGGTTCATCAGTTTATAATGTTCTTTATCATCCACAAATGAGTGAGGCCATGTGGTGTTTCTTTTTCATTGATTGGCTTATTTCACTCAGCATGATGTTCTCCAATTCCATCCAGGTTGCTGCAAATGATGAGAATTCCTTCTTTTTATGGCAGCATAGTATTCCATTGTGTAGATGTACCAAAGTTTTTTGATCCAATCATCTGCTGACGGGCACCTAGGCTGTTTCCAAATTCTGGCTATTGTGGATTGTGCTGCTATGAACATGGGGGTGCATATATCCTTTCTGATTGGTGTTTCTAGTTTCTTGGGATATATTCCTAGAAGTGGGATTACTGGGTCAAATGGGAGTTCCATTTTCAGTTTTTTGAGGAAACTCCACACTGTTCTCCACAGTGGTTGCACCAGTCTGCATTCCCACCAGCAGTGCACTAGGGTTCCTTTTTCTCCGCAACCTTGCCAACACTTGTCGTTTGTTGATTTGTTGATGTTGACCATTCTGACAGGTGTGAGATGGTACCACACTGTTGTTTTGATTTGCATCTCTCGGACAATTAGTGACTTTGAGCATGTTTTCATGTGCCTTTTGGCCTTCCTTCTGTCTTCTTTTGAAAATATTCTATTTAGGCTCATTGCCCATTTTTTAATTGGATCATTCATCTTCTTTTGTTTAGTTGTATAAGCTGTCTGTAAATGTTGGAGATTAAACCTTTATCAGTGGTATTATTTGCAAATATGTTCTCCCACACCGTGGGCTTTCTTGTTGTTTTGTTGATGGTTTCTTTTGCTGTAAACAAGCTTTTTATTTTGATGTAGTCCCATTTGTTTATTTTCTCTTTAGCTTCCATTGCCCTAGGGGCAGTATCAGTGAAGAAGTTCTTTTGGCATACATCTGAGATTTTGCTGCCTGTGGATGCTTCTAGTATTTTTATGGTTCCCCCTCTGATGTTTAAGTCCTGTATCCATTTTGAGTTTATTTTTGTGAATGGTGTAAGTTGGTGATCTAGTTTCATTCTTTTGCATATGTCTGTCCAATTTTCCCAACACCATTTATTGAAGAAACTGTCTTGACTCCATTGTATACTCATGCCTCCTTTGTCAAATATTAATTGAGCATAGTGACTTGGGTTGATATCTGGGTTCTCGATTCGATTCCATTGATCTATATGTCTGTTCTTGTGCCAGTACCAGGCTGTTTTGAGAACAGTGGCTTTGTAATATAGTTTGAAGTCTGGTATTGAGATCCCTCCTACTTTATTCTTCTTTCTCAGGATTGCTGTGGCTATTCGGGGTCTTTATTGTTCCAAATGAACTTTTGGAGAGTTCTTTCTAGGTCAGTGAAATATGCCATTGGTATTTTAATGGGGAGTGCATTGAACCTATAGATTGCTTTAGGAGGTATGGACATTTTGATGATGTTGATTCTACCAATCCATGAACATGGTATGTTCTTCCATCTCCTTACATCTTCCTCTATCTCTTTTTTCAATGTCGTGTAGTTTTCCGCATATAGGTCCTTTACTTCCTTAGTTAAATTTATTCCTAGGTATCTTAATTTTTTTGGTGCGATGGTAAATGGAGTTGCTTTTTTAGTCTCTGTTTCTGTAGTTTCATTGTTGGTGTATAGAAATGCCATGGATTTCTTGGCATTAATTTTGTATCCTGCTACATTGCCAAATTCATTTATTAAGTCAATTAGTTTTTTAATGGAGTCTTTTGGGTTTTTTATGTACAATATTATGTCATCTGCAAATACGGATAACTTTACTTCTTCTTTTCCAATTTGGATGCCTTTTATTTCCTCCCCTTGTCTAATTGCAATGGCTAGTACTTCCCGTACTATGTCAAACAGGAGTGGTGAGAGTGGGCATCCCTGTCTTGTTCCTGTTCTTAGAGGGAATGGTTTTAGTTTTTGCCCATTGAGTATAATGTTGGCTGTGTGTTTATCATATATAGTTTTTATTATGTTGAGGTATGATCCTTGTACTCCCACCTTGTTAAGAGTTTTTATCAGGAAAGGGTGTTAGATTTTATCAAATGCTTTTTCTGCATCAATTGATATGACTATATGATTTTTATCTTTCAATTTGTTTATGTGATGTATCACGTTTATTGATTTGCAGATATTGTATCATCCTTGCATTCCTGGAACAAATCCTACTTGGTCATGGTGTATAATCTTTGTGATGTTCTTCTGGAGTCGATTTGCTAGAATTTTGTTGAGAATTTTGGCATCTATGTTCATGAGGGATATTGGCCTGTAATTCTCTTTCATTGAGCTGTTTTTTATCAGGTTTTGTTATTAGGGTGATGCTGGCTTCATAGAAGGAGCTTGGAAGTGTTCCTTCATCTTGGATTTTTTGGAATAGTCTGAGAAGGATAGATTTTAGTTCTTCCTTGAATGTTTGGTAAAACTCTCCTGTGAAGCCATCTGGCCTTGGGCTTTTGTTTGCTGGAAGCTTTTTGATGACTGCTTCAATTTCTTCCCAAGTCACTGGTCTATTGAGATTTTTAGATTCTTCCTGATTGAGTTTTGGAAGTTTGTATTTTTCTAGGAATAAGTCCATTTCCTCCAGGTTGTTCAGTTTGTTGGAATAGAGTTGTTCGTAGTATTTTGTAACAATCCGTTGAATTTCGGTGTGGTCTGTTGTTATTTCACCTCTTTCATTTCTAATTTTGTTTATTTGGGTCCTCTCTCTTTGTTTATTGGTTAGCCTGGCTAGAGGTCCATCTATCTTGTTTATCCTTTCAAAGAACCAGCTCTTGGTTTTGTTGATCTTATGTATTGTTTCTTTGGTCTCTATGTCGTTTATCTGTGCTCTGATTATTGTTATTTCCTTCCTTCCGCTTACACTGGGCTTTTCTTGTTGCTCTTTTTCTAAATCTTTGATTGTAGAGTTAGATCATTTGTTACCATTTTTTTTTTAGTTTTTTGCAATAGGCTTGTAAGGATATCAACTTCTCTCTCAAAACTGCTTTTGCTGTATCCCATAGATTTTGGATTGTTGTGTTTTCATTGTCATTTGTTTCCAGGATGTTTTTAATTTCTTCCTGATTTCACTGGTAACCCAGTTCTTGTTTAATAGCATGCTGTTTAGTCTCCATGTGTTTGATTTCTTTGGATTATTTTTATTGTAGTTAATTTCCACTTTTATGCCATTTTGATCTGATGTTTGATATGATTTCTATCTTCTGGAATTTGAAGAGATTTTGCCTATGTCCCAGAATGTGCTGACCATTATTCTTATCTCTTGCCACAAAAGCACATGGTAGTTAAATCTGTTTATAACTACTCTGTGTATTGGAGCCAATGGACCCTCACATTGTAACTTATTTCCTGGTTTCAGCACAAAGCATGCCCAGTATGAACTCTAGTATCCAGATATTTTATCCAGAAAGCTATGCCATCAAGATGGGGACGTAGATGCTTACCAACCTCAGTCCCCTTACAAGAAGCCAACCAGCAACGATGTGTAGAGAAGACACCACTGGGATCGGCTGCAGGGCCTGACCCAGAGCCCTCAGGGGCCCGGCACAGGCCAGCAGTTCTGCCAGCTGTGAAGTCCAGCCTCTGACCTGGCAAGGATAGAGCAGCATGGAAAGTGACCCTGGGCAAGTCTAGAGCCCAGCCCCAGCTTCCCCAGCCCCAGAGCCTAGCCTGGGCCTTGCCCAAGTATTGATGGCCAGGACCCTGTTCAATTGTGGGCACAGCCTGTAGGCCCAATGACCAGAAGAGCAACCCCATCTGACCACAAAGCCAATCACTAGCTCCACTCAGGGTAGAGCTGGAGGCCCTGCCAGACAAGAGAACCCGGCCAATAACCCTTCTCAGCAGCCAGGAGTTTGCCTTGTTGTGGAGGCCAGCCTGCAGCCCTGCTGCCCTCAGAGCATAGCCCAAGTCCTTGCTAACCTCAGAGTCCTGCCTCTGGCCCTTCCTGGACACAGAGTCCCTACGGAAGCTCCATTGGCACTCGGGTCAGGTATCATGACCTGAGACTCCCACTGAACACAATTGGCAATTGCACAGCCAAGCCAGTAGCCCTGCCCAGGGGCACCAAGGATTGTCATGGATTGCCGGGAGCAATCAGCAACTTTGCCCAACCAGTGGCTACTGCAGAGCCCAGCTAATGCCCTGACTGACTGTCAGGCACAGCAGTAGCCACTCAGTTTAAGAGTCTCCCAAGTGGCCCTGATTGAACGCAGAGCCCAGTCAGTGGTACCCCTGGCCTGGGTAGGATACTCTGGTATGGGTAGGATCTTTGCACAAACAGAGTCTCCAATAGCATGCCCTACCTACCCAAGGACACTGCTAGCTGCCCCCCTCCCCAGACTCAGAGCCCCACTGATAGGTGAAGGCCTGTCCCTGCCAAAGGGGACCTAGAAAATCTGCACGATTCTTCCTCAGATGTGCAGATACCAACACAGGCACTTGGAAAAAATTAGTACACATTCATGAAAAAACTTTAAAAACTTTCAACCAATCCAGTCAGAGAGTGGTACCTCCACTTAATAAATAAAGCCACACACAATGAGCCCTCAGCAGACAGCATACTCAGTGGTAAAGGGCTAGCAGCTCTTTCTCTAAGACCAGGAGCAAGATGAGGACGCCCACTTCACTGCTGCCATGCAACATAGTCCTGGAAGTTCCGGCCAGAGCAATTAGGCAAGAACACGAAGCAAGAGGCATCCAGATTGGAAAGGAAAAACTAATGTAGCCTCTATTTGCAGGTGGCCTGATCTTATAGTGAAAATCCTAAAGACTCCACCAAAACACAGTTAAAACTAATCAGTGAATGCAATAAAGTTGCAGGATGAAAATAAACATACAGAAGTCTGGTGTTTCCTTTTGGTGAGAATGTAAATTAGTGCAGCTGGTATGGAAAAGGGGGTGGTGGTTCCTCAAAAAATTAAGAATGCAATTACCATGTGACCCAGCAATTCTTCTGCTGGGTATTTACCTGAAAAAATGAAAACACTATTCATAAAGATATACACTTGCCTTGTTTATTGCAGCATTATTTGCAATAGCCAAGACATGAAAACAATCTCAATGTTCATTGATGGGTGATTAGATAAAGATGTGATACACACACATACACACACACACACACACACACACACACACACAATGGAATACAACTTAGCCATAAAAATATGAAATATTGTCATTTGCAACAACATGCATGGATCTTGAGAGTATTGTGCTAAGTAAAACAAGTCAGATAGAAAAGGACAAAACCATAGATCCTGTTCATATGTGGGATATACAAAAAGTAACAAAACAAACTCTGATAGAGGCAACAGGTTTGTGGTTAACAGAGGAGAACAGGGGGATTATGCTAAGTGAAATAAAACAAAGACAAATACTGTATAATGTCACTTATATGTGGAATCTAATGTATATAATCAAAGGGTACATATTTCTGGTTATAAGATGATTACATTCAGGGTGTAATGAACAGCTCAGTATGCTGACCACAGTTAACGCTACTATGTTTTACATTTTAAAGTTGCTAAGTGAGTACATTTTAAAAGTTCTCACCAGAAAGACAAGTAGTAACTATGTACCTAACATCTACTCTAACAGGGGTTGGGCCAAATGATTTTTAAACCATTTTTTCTAATTTTCTTCAAAGCATTTATATGGAGGGCTCAGGCAGAGGAAAAACACATTTGATTATTACTCTTCTGCTATTGAGGCCCTGAGTTCTCAGCTTTTTGAAACCCCACAACATTTTACTGTCTCAGGAGGTTTACAAGTGTCAGCTGGGATGTACATTTTCCAGACTATTTCCTGCCTCTCCTTCTGATTGTTATGAAATCTTTGCTGTCAGCTTGTTAATTTTAAGGTTAATTAGAGATCACATTTTTCTGGGGGCCTGGCAAAATGCACACGTGTTACCAGGGCAACCGGCGCATGCACTTCCTGCTGCTGCTGGGGAGACGGAGAGCCCAGCCACTGGGCCTTCACAGTGCAGGCATTCCTAGAGTCTGCTGTGGTCTATAGGTAACTAGAGGAACACCAAAAGGAAAATGAAATTAAAGCTATAATTATAGAAGTTTACTTACACAGTTGAGTTCTAAAATATCAAGCCTCTATGATTTTTAAACCATTTTTTCTAATTTTAGAGGCTTGCAGTAATAGTTGCATAATCTCTTCACCCCCTGGTCACAGTGCATGGGCTTGGCACTGGAGAATAGAGCCCAGGTTGAACCAACTTCTGCAGCCCTGACCCTCTCCACACCAGGCACTCAAAAGTGCTCAACAGAGACTTGCCCCTAGGAACACACCAAGAAAGCGTCCTAAGTAAGGCTAGTTCCCAGAAGAATGTACAGAGAATGAGAAGCCAGAAAAAGCAGGTATAAGGCGATGGATGAATCAGCACAGACAGGAAGGCAGATGATCCAGCTCCTGGGTCCCCCAGTGGTCAGCTGGTCTGGTCTGCAACCTGGAGTGTGCTGGCTGCACATTCATGGTGAAGTTCAAAACATTCCTCTGTTCTCCAGTTTTTAGAAATTGGCAACTGGATTCAGAGGCTTGATGAGACTCGAGTCAATGCTTTTTTCAAGTCTACAGCGGTATTTCTTTTAAATCAGGTGAAACAATGTCTAGCTGTCTCTTTTTATGATGACATAAGTGGCTACTAAGTCTCAGAGATCACGTTGGAAGCAGCCATTTTGCCTGTGGACAAAACGGGCCATGGGCTGACCTGACCAGTTCAGGGGAGGCCTGCATGGCGGCCTTGCAAACTCAGAGACTTAAAAAAACCACAAAGGATGGTCTGAAATTAAAAATTAAAAGCAGTCTATGGTGGGTAGTCATGTCCTAGGCCAGAATCTTCCCAGACAAAGGTCAGTCTTTACCTTCACTGAGCCTATTTTTTATTTTTATTTTTGTGCACCTAAGGTAAGATGCCTGTGAAACATCAGGGTAGCTTGTAACTCCCCTTTTCGCAGACCCCACAGGGCACAACCCATGCCCTGGGCACCAGGACAGAGACCATCAATTCTTTTGTAGTTGTTATTATGTTAATTGTTGACTGATAACTATCCTATACCCACCTAGGTACAAGAAGTATGTGTTTATTTTACTTTTTATCTAATCCCAGCTATTTCCCTGCTTTGCTTTCTCCCGCCTCCCTAATCTATCACCACTGGATCTCCTGTATGTAACCCACTTATATCTCCTCCTTGGATTGCAATGTATAAAACAAGGTGAGAAACCACCCATTCTCCAAAGCATTTTCCCAATCTGTTTAGGTTCTGCTTCTTGGCAATTGTGGACAGTTTTGCTTAAATAAACTCACAAAAATTCCTTACAGGTTTGAATGTTTTTACATTAACACTCTAATGCCATTTGTCCCTGGTGCCTTGTAGTGAAAAATGCAATTCTGTGGTACATAAATACAATAGAATATTACTCAGCCATAAACAAGAGTGACACCTTACCATTTATGACAACATAGGGGGTAACATGTTAAGTGAAATAAGTCAAAGACAAATATCATATATGATTTCATTTATATGTAGAATCTATAAAACAAAATAAACAGCTGGAGAATCTTTAAACAAAACAGACACAGACTTAACGATAAAGAGAACAAACTGATGGTGGCCAAATGAGTGGGGGGTTGGGGGGCCTGGATGGAAAAGGTGATGGAGTGAGAAGTACAAACTGTCAGTTGCAAAATGATACAGCATAGGAATGACAAACAATAATCTATAATAATAAAAGAGTAATATGTTAATTAGATCAGACATCCTTTTGGATGTCCTTCCTTCCGGACAAAGCTGCAGTGGGCAGGGGCTGTGGCAGAGGCTGCAGAGGCAGCAGAGGGACCCAGCTGCAGCAGCCACAGCAAGGGTTGAGGCCAAGGCCCTTGCACGAATTCCATGCATCAGCTTCTATTCCTATATATAATAACAATCTAATATGCAAATTGACTGAATAGCAGAATGACCCGTGGAACAATATGTTGCCATGACATGCACTGACTACCAGGAGACAGATGCTCAATGCAGGAGTTTCCCCAGCCACCCAGCCCCTAGGCCAGCCAAGGTGAGTGCCTGTGGGGGGGAGGGGGGCACCCCCATCACTCTGCCAGTCTCCCCAATCGCCAGCCGTGCACGAATTTTGTGCACTGGTAATTACTAACCCTCCAGTAATCTACTTGTTTCATTTAAAATTAACTAACTTAGTTAATTTTAAAATAAACAAGTTAAATAAAATTTTTGGTGATTCCTGCCTTAGACACACACCTTCTCAAGAGATAGCTCACACCCACAGATCTTGCCGAACAACAAGTTCAGTACCCAGCATGTACTTAGTAAACTCCTGCTGTGCAGGAAGCCCGATTCAGTCTTGGCAATGGGACTGCTGCCACGAATGACTGTTCCAGGCTTTGTCCACGCGTGGGCTCTTTCTGCTCACTCATTTTCTATGTGTGCAACTCTTACCCTATACCTGGGGCTGGTGTGTGGTTTGGCTCACAGGAAAACCAGCACTGACACGGAATTATGCAGAGAAACGATGCTAAAGAAGAGCAAAAGAAGAAGGTCCTTTTTGAAGATTCAAGAAGAAAAAAAAAGATATTCTAGATGATTGCAGCTGTTATTCAGATGCAAAATGCAAGCACCTCTTTGGATAAGAATCTCTTTATTAACTTTTCAATTCTATGCTCTACCATTAAATAGAGGCTTGAAGGGACTTGAATATTGCAATATTTTGTTAGTTACAATGTGACCCTGAACAGGGGAGTTATATTTTATTTTAAAGAATTCTATAATTCACACTATTGTCCTGCAACCTGACAAAGTGAAATTTTGCCTGTTTTCTGTGATGATTGGAATGGTGTGAGCCTCCCTACCTGTTCAGACACACCCAGAACCTACCCCACAGCAGCTCTGCTCAAACTAAAGGACAAACATATTCTCCCTCTGGTCAGCGACAGCAGCCACTCCACCCCAAGGACATGCTTTTTCCTCACCAGCCCAGCAGCAGCCAGCCCTGCTTTGCAAACAATGGGATCCTCAGGAAATGCAGTGGCTTCTGTCCCCACCTCACCTGCTCCTTTGCAGGAACACATTGGGAGAGGGAAAGACTAAGGCAGGATTAAGAGGCAGAGGGTCGCATTTAAATAATAATGAAATTTCCTGAGAACAATCTTACTAAAACCCACATGTGTTCAGATGATCTCACTGGGAAATATTACAGGTAGAAAGTTGAACACAATCACGTTTTCCCCAGGAACACTTCATCCATCTCAGCGTGGCAGCCAGGAATCAAAAGAGGGTGGAGAATTGATAACTGCACATTTTTAAGGATTTAATGAAACATTTATGGACTCTTTCAAGCTTGCAATAAAAGTTATTGCCCTTTGGTTTGTGAGTGTGATCACCAGGGGACAATATCATTCTATTACATCCCCACATCCTATAAAGCTATCTGTCACCTCCAACAGAAAACTGCCCCCTACTGACCAGAGCAGATAGATGGTCTAATATCTGCCATGATTCCGTGCATTTCAACCTGAAAGTTCCATTGGAGTCTGTTCCCTAAATCAGAATTCCAACATTAGTTATTACTGTGCTATCAACATTACAGCTGTGCTGCTGTGTCCCAGGGCACATTACAGCCAGCCTCACGCTGGTCTGCAGGCTGTGTGGTCATGAGCTGCTGGAGGAAGCTGGTGGAGAAACCTGTAGGCCTCCTCTCCGGTCTTCCTCTCAGAATCCAGAGTCCACATTAAACACTAACAAATAAATGTTTTTCTTTTCAAATGAAATAAAATGTTTAATATCTTGTTTCTAAATTTACAAAAAGTCTTGAGACATACATTTAAATTTGTACGTGGATAGATAGATACATCAAGTCTTTAAGGACTGTTTGTAAGAGATGGAGTATAAATAAATTACTCCATCTGCTGGCTGTACCTGGAATCACAGTGATTCCAAACTCCAAGAAAGCAGGTAATATAATAATTGAGAGCTGCTGGCATCAGGAAAAAGCTGCCTCCTGCTCACAGGGAAAATGTCAGCGCCTCCCCCCCCCCACTCAGCGCCTTGAGGGTCCCTCAGGAAGCACCTGATATTACAGAACTAATGGAGTTCACTTGCATTTCGTCTGACCAAGCAGTTCTCTGTCCTGCTACTGGCATATGGAGAGAGATAAGAAAACTCCTACTAGTATCAGCTCCAAACTCCACGCTAAATGCTGACCTTTGACAATGGAAAAGCCAGAGTCCAAACCACTTGGACTCCTAGCATTCTTGGCTCCTACTATGGTGAAGGAGTTCACAAATGAGCACATTTATAAATCCTTTAGCCTCTGTTGTTGAACAAAATGTAGTGACATGGATGTACTTAAATAAAAAGAAGAGCCTTCATATTTGGAATTGGACACCTCGTTAGTTCTCTGCCTATGATCTGGGCTTCCTCATTATTTTCCCAAAACTTTAATCGAGCTCTAAAAGGAAGGAAGGAAGGAAGGAAGGAAGGAAGGAAGGAAGGAAGGAAGGAAGGAAGGAAATACAGACTCATACTTAAAGCTTTTATCAATATGACTCATTTTATCATTTAAAATGTAAAAGTTGTCCCATATCATCTTTGCTGACTAGTTCCCTTTCTGAGGGATGTATGACACTTTCTGTTTCACTGTCAACTGATGCTATAAGTTTTGCTCTCTCGAGATATTTGAAAGCTACCCAGTATTAATAGTCACTCTCTACTAATTTTTTAACATGTTCAATAACTATTATAGTTAGAACATTTTATCCTTGTTTCCTTCCCTACATTAAATCCCATTTTTAAAATTTCAATTACAAAGTTTATGTGGATGATTTAAACTTGGATTTTGTTGTTTATGTGGCTATTGGATTCATTGTGGGAAGTGCATTATTCTTACCCAGCGTCTTGTGAGGCTCTGGCTTAGTGCAGGATTATGGTTTATCTGTAAAATCTTTTTCTTTCCTGGTATGTTTTTCATGTTGTGGGCCTGAGTCATTTATCTGTTCTATTATGAAGAACTAAAGTAACTTGTATTTTGTTGCAAAAAAGAAAATCAACTTACATTCTGAAGGAGTTCAAATCAATATTGAATGTGACTATTATATGCAGTTTTCCAACTGGATTTGACAACAGAGGAGAAATGGCCAGTGATTCTTATGAAGCTGAGGTCATCTTCCCTAAATAGCAGGTTTAATTAATTATTATTTTTTTAAATATATTTTATTGATTTTGTACAGAGAGGAAGGGAGAGAGATAGAGAGCTAGACCAGCTGCCACTGCACACCCCTACTGGGGATATGCCCGCAACCAAGGTACATGCCCTTGACCAGAATCAAACCCGGGTCCTTTCAGTTCCCAAGCCGACGCTCTATCCATTGAGCCAAACCGGTTTCGGCAAAAGCAGGTTATATTTAGAACTTACTTTGTGGAGTGGGTCATTTTTTCACTTATCATTTCCCTCAACTTTGACATTTTCTTACTTTTTGTGTTTATTAGTTGAAATATCCCCATTATTTTCACAGCTTTTTGAAGACACTATTCAACCCAACAATTTAATGAGTTCCTAAATATGTGCATTCGGTAGCTTGTAACTTAATAGAAAAAATGCATAAATAGCTATTACAACACAATGAGATAAGAACAATAGTGGATGTCTGGCCTGTATGGGTCAGTAGTTAAGCATTGACCTATGAACCAGGAGGTTACTGATCAATTCATGGTCAGCAGGCTTGATTCCCAGTTGGGGGGCATCTAGGAGGCAGCCAATCAATAATTCTCTGTTTTCATAGAATGTTTCACCTAATCTTTAACTCTTGTTCTCTCCCTTCCTCTCTCTGAAATCAACACAAACTTTAAGAATAGTGGACGTATCCTGAGTGCAGTGGCCAGTGCTGCAGCCTTAAGCACCTGGGAAAAATACCTGAAAGCAGGCTTCTTGAGCTAAGGTGGCCCTGGAAGGAGAAACAGAGGCTCGCCATGGGTAAAGAAGAGGTGAGGGTGGGTTTGAAAGAGAAAATATGGTAAAAACTCATGATGTGAAAGAATAAGAAAATTTTTCTTTTTAGGATTCCCAGTTACTATGAAATTTTTGTGAAAAGTTCTACATGAAAAACTTGTTTTCTAATAATGTTAAATATGAAACAAACGTGATAAACTAAGGAAAATTTGAACCTTTATAAATGAAATTTCTTTAGAAAGCATGTTTTCAAATACAAATTTTATGACAAAGTTATACACAAACACACACACACACATACGTATATACATGACACACATATATTTTATAAATATATTCAGTTTTCTATACATGGTCAGTCTAAATGGTCAATAGAAACATGATTAGGTACTGAGGAGAACATGTTAGTGGGCTAGAACAGCATCCAGAAAGCAGCATAGGCAAAGCCAAGTAACTTGCAGTCAGGTTGGATAGCAGGGCTATAATCCTGCTGATGGCTTTATCTCCTAAAAGAAAATAGGTAGTTAGGTGCTCCTTCTACTTTTCTTAGGATAGGCATGATTGGGAATTTCTGCATTTATTTTCATAATATACATAGGAAAGAGAGGAATTATTATGGCCAAGTTTGTCTCACTTGTAATTTGTGTGAATACGTGCAGAGGGCTGACTCATTACCCTCCTACTCCAGCTCATGTTTGAAGCAAGTCAGTCATTTTCTCTGTAAACATTTAAGTGTGTATCCTAAAACAGATGTTTTTAAAATAAACCACACTCTTATTAAATTATATCTTAAAGTATTATAGATTAACTTTTATATGAGTTATATATCTAATGTATTTTATATATATATGATCAAATAGTAATATCCAGAAACATAACTTGTGTCTTTTTCATGAATTAAAACAAACTCATTAGCTGAACATATCTTCACAATGACAAATTATTGGGAGAGAGAGAAAATAAACTTAGGAAGAAAAAGAGCATATTATAGTCATGTGTGTGCATTCATAATTCCTTTACTTGAATATATCCTGAACCACAAATAGTGACTTGTGTTTTCCGCAGTGGGCCTTATGAGGACTGACAGACTTCTGTGGAGTGCAGGAGAACTGGCAGGACTTCAAATAAAAGTTGCTTCATGAATGATGCCTCTGAACGCTTGACACAAGGAATCCCAGCCCCAGAAAAAGTGCCCAATCTAAGTTTGACATAAAATGTGTAGAGCCACTCCCTTGAAGGAAACAAATGGGATTGAACTGAAGAGCAAAGGACTATTGCCCCAAAGTGTTGAACTGAATTCTTTTCAGTACAAAATGCATCTCTGCTGCATGTGTTGATATATACACTGATTAAGGTTTGAAAGCTGTTTACAGTGAAGGAAACATCCTCCTCCCTCCTCTGCACCAGCCGACTGGGACAGCACAGAACAAAGGGGTGAGAAACCCTGGCCTAATTTGTAAATTCTCCTTCCAGAAGAGTTGTAGCTATGCCTGGATGATAAATGCATATGTCAAATCCTATTTATAAAGATTTAAATTTCACAATTTTAACTCCATATTAGGTTGATTGTTTTGAAAAGCGAAGTATTCTCACCTTGTCAATTAATATTTGGAAGCACCTGCAACAGGCTGAGTGTTAAAGTAATAGTCCTCGCAGTCTTGCATTGCAGATGCCAGGGAGCTAAGGTAGAAAGCTTATTAACTGGCAAATTGCTTTCAATGCAAGTACAGTTCTGTGCCCACAGGTCATTTAGTGGGTCTATAGATAGAACCACTGTTATTGTTTGACATATATATATATATATATATATATATTATTGATTTTTTTACAGAGGGAAGAGGGAGGGATAGAGAGTTAGAAACATCGATGAGAGAGAAACATTGATCAGCTCCTCGTGCAAATCCCTTACTAGGGATGTGCCCTCAATCAAGATACATGCCCTTGACCAGAATCAAACCTGGGATCTTTCAGTCTGCAGGCCAACACTCTATCCACTGAGCCAAACCGGTTTCGGGTACATCGTCCGATAGAGTCACAAGCTTGGCATATCAGAAAAGAAAGTGTGTGACGTCATTGAAAAGAGCCATTGATAAGAAATCATTTTTTAAACAACTGCTGGAGATTAAGGAGCAGAGGATGCAGAAGTGGTTCCATGAATCTTGACATGATGGAGTCAGGGACTTGCCAGGAGGAGGCAGTGAGGAGAGAGCACAGAGCTCTGGGTGCTACTCATCTCCCAGCCAGATGTCTGGGCCTCCAGGGGGCCTCCTATCAGGTGTTATGTGGTTGTACCTCTGCCTTTCTTTACTATCAGCTATAAAGATAATGCAAATATTGGAAATAACATTTTGAAGATTCAATTGAAAAGACATTATGATTTGGTGGAATAAATGTTCTATGAAGAACCGAGGGAACTGAGATCAGCCTGGCATTGATTCTTTCCCATCACAGTGAGTTCCTGGTGGAGAATCTCAAAACAGCTGTCAGGACTACGTGGAAATCTCCCTCTTCAGCCTGCCCTCCTTACTCCTCGGAATCTCCTGCTGGGCCTTTCCATCTGCTTTTTTCTATCTGCAAGTTTTATATGTATCTGAGGCTCCTCCTTTCAAAGAACCAGGTAAGCCCATTAAGGTGCCATCTGCTGGGTATTCATTTACCCATTCATCAGTGTGTACGCAATTGAGCATCTACTATGAGCCAGGAACTCGGAGAAGGGCTGGGAAGGCAGAGGTAAACAAGATGGACAGTCTCTGCTTAAATATGGACTGAAATGTAACAAGGGAGGCAATTTAATTGTGTTATCGCCTGCAAAGTGTAACTACAAAATACAACAGGGGACCTCATTATAATCATAGTGCCACAAAGAAAAACACTATCAAAGAAAGTACAGACCAGTGCTTTTGAAACTCATTAGTGGAGAAATAAATCAATTTAAAGAGACAAGAGCAGCATGCTTTTATTTAATGGAACAAATTGGGATAGGGAAAAATCGAACAGGAAATATCAGAGTGTATCATAATAAGAGGAAGTATTGCTTCAAGAAGTAATACATAGTCCTGACTGGTTGTTCAGTGGTTAGAGCACCGGCCAATGGACCAAAGGGTTATGGGTTCAATTCCCCATCAGGGACAGGTACCTGGGCTGTAGATTTGATCCTCAGCCCAAGTGGTGCATTTGGGAAGTAACCAATCTACATGTTTCACATGGATGTTTCTCTCTCCCTTCTCCTCCCTCCTTTCCACTCTCTCTAAAAATCAATGGAAAAATTATCCTAAGGTGAGAATTTTTAAAAAAGGAACACAGATTTATGCTGGGTCAGAATTTTTTGAAAATGTATTTCTTCCTGTGATTCATGGTGAAAAAAAGCTTTAAGGCCATTGATTCAGACACACTATAGAGACTATAATAGAAATGGTTATCATTGCTGCTCCAACCACACCCAAGTCTATGTTACCCTACTCCACAATTCTTGAACATGTCAGATTACTCCAGAATGTGACCCTACATCCCTCTAGTGAATCTCTAATAATCAATCTTATTTCTCAGGAAGGGTTTTAGAATTGAAGCCTGAAAGCCTGGGCCATCACTTGTAGGCATTTGAGCTAAAAGAGCATGAGAGTCAATAAGATGCCTACAAGTCCCTGCGTAAGAAGGATACGTTCAGAGAGCTGACTTGGAGAGAGAGGGATGGAGAAATACTCAAGGGGAGGGAAAGACAGAACAAGGAGGCTTGGCTCTTGACCTCAGGATTAAAAGTTCAGCTCCACTTACTAACTCTTCTCAGATTCCACAAGATCCCAGTATTTTTCAGTGAATACAATCTCCATCTTTATTTGAGCTTTTTGAACATGTTAATTTTCTTACAACTATGAGCCACTCGTAGAAAAAAACTGGCATAAAGTTTATATTAACATTTGATTTTATTAATATCAGTGATAATACTGTATCCACCAAAAAACTAAGCAGATTATCATTTGTGTAAAGAACCAGATAAAGAAAAGCTAGTCCTTTTGTCTAGGAGGCTTTGCAAACAAGTCCTCAATCATTTTCTGTCTAATATGTAGATTGAGAATTTTTAGCCTTTTTGACTATCTTTCCATAACAAATGACTTTCTGTATTGGTTTCACAGTATTCTCAGCAGCAGGTTCATTTTTAGATACAGAACAAAGAAACTGGTCCCCATGCAGGTCACTTTATGTTAACTACACACCCACAATAGTCTGATGAACTAAACGGAGAGTCTGGGTTCCTTACAGCAGAGTCCGCTTGCTGCCTTTACTGCAAATACACAATAGGTCACAATGAAGATGCCGCTGGTAGATGGCACACCCTTGTGTCCATTCCCTTTGAGCTTTGTTTGCTACTTGAACTTGATTGCAACTGACATCAGTGAGCAATATAAAGACACCCATTCTCCCTTTAGTGATTCAGGCGCATAATAAGTTTCAGCAAAACACAGAGGAATTCAAGAATCTGCATTACCCAGAGTGTGCCCTTGAAATGATTCTTTACTATTGAGTAGAACAAAATATTTTCCACATTAAGGGAAAAGCTGTAAATGTGCATGCTGCAGCTGAGACTTTACTTAGACATCCTATTTTTTTCTGTGTTTATGAAACATTAATTCAAAGATATAAAAATAGAATGCTGCCTGGTGTGGCTCAGTGGATAGAGCATTGGCCTGCATACCAAGGGGTCTGGGGTCTGTTCTCAGTCGAGGACACATACCTGGGTCGCATGTTTGATCCCTGGTGTCTGCAGGAGGCAACCAATCAATGAGTTTCTTTCACGTAGTGCTTTGCTCTCTTTTCCTCTCTCTCTCTCCCTCCCCACATTTCCTCCCTTCCACTCTTTCTAAAAGTCAATGGCAAGAATAACATCAGGGGAGGCTGAAAAAAGATATCAAAATTGAGTGAATAAAACAGAAAATGTTTTCTTTTAAGAGAAAGGGAAGAAGAAATGGAATGGAGTGAAAATTAGTATCAAATTAGAAAAGACAGTTTTCAAGTTGACTTCTGAAAATAATTTGTCAGTCTAAATGAAGTCAAGGAATATAAGGGCAATGTTATAAAAATGTAACCCTTCTAATTATTGTGTGAAATGTTTGCTGTATGGAAACCCCCAATACTCTGTAGCTTCCAAAAATTAACGAACACCCCACTATCTTGATGTAAAGCTCTGCGCCCTTAAAGTGTAAATGCCCTGCTCCCAGCATAAGGCCCACCATCTGGCCCATACTGATGATGACACTGTTGTTTACCACGGACCCACTAGGAATTGGTAAATAAACCCTGTGTGATTGCACACTCATTCTGTCTGTGTGTCATGTGTTCTGGTTTGACTCAGCTGTCTAGACATTGAAGTACCAGGAGATAGGCTGTTATTGTTGACTCCTGGTCACCTGCATTTGTCCCACTAAGTTTAGACAGATAATCAATTAATTGGGGTTTAATTGAAACAAGCATAAAATAAAGAATATATAACTATAAGAAAGAAGAAAAATCAACTTAGACCAAAGATTTTTGTCCCAGAATCTGTCTAGTTAGTCCTGATACTAACATGACCAAGTCTCATTAGGTGGATTCCCTCCCCATCCTCAGACTGAAATCCAATCCACACCAACCACCTTCCAAACACATGGAGGTGCTAAAAGATGGCAAAACCTCACCAAAAAAATTAAACTTAAACTGCATCAATGCCCAGAGCAACATTTTAGAGTGTAAATAAAAGCTAATCATTGTTGGAGCAAAATTAGCTTTTATCATCTTATTCATCATTTACTGAGCATGGAGCAGAGCTTGGAAAATACACAGCATTGTCTGCCATTTGACACCTTAAACCCTGGGAGAGTGAGTGCCTGAGGGCCCTCCTGGAGCAGAGTCTACCCAGCTTCAGTGCTTACCTAAAACCACAGATAGGAAAAGGCAAGAAATGTTGAGAGAATCCTTTGGAAGCAAAGCCAGTGACTGCAGGGTGTCATTTATCTGCAATCCTTCTCCTATGTAACATCAGAGAACACCCCGGGGTGATAGGTGGCATTCAAATTATCCCAACTTAGTGTACAATTATAAATATGCAAATTCTTGTAGATTTTATCATGAATTGTTTAAGGGCCTTCTACCACTATTTCCACTTACTGAATAAAATCCTCCAAATTCAGTGATAGCTGCATCTCAACTAATTAAAGAATTAAGTTCTCATTTTAGAAATTTAAAAAAACAAAACTATTTTTCTAGTCTTCCTTCCCCTTAAGATTTCATTGTCAAAAGAGTGATGGGGTGCCCGGGGGAGCAGGCGGGTCGGGTGCGGCCAGGCCCGGAGCAGTGGCTGCCAGGCTGGGAGCGACCAGGCCCGGAGCAGCAGCAGCCAAGTCCAGAGCAACTAGGTCGGGAGCGGCAGTGACCAGACCCGGAGCAGCTGGTTGTGGAATGAACCAGAGCTGCAGAGGCCGGGCCCTGGGCAGCCGGGCCCGGAACGGCTCGCTCCTTGCCTGCCCCTGCCCCACGGCTGCTTCTCAGACATGGCTGGAAACTTTCATGGGAACTTGAGGGTCTGCTGAATCAGGTGATGAAGGCTTAGATCTGGATGTGTTGAGTTAGTTTAGGGCTGGGGTGTTGATCTGTGAGTGCCTTGGATGGGGCCTGGATGAAGCTGGTGGACATATTGGGAAATGTCTTTTGTGTGGTTTATCATTGGGCATGTGGAGGTATTATTGATATGAGAAAATGCTAAGTAACTGATATTCTGTCTGAGAAGGGATTTACTATCGGGGAAAGGGAGGGAAGAAGAGACTGAACATAAACTGTGCACCTATGGATGAGGACAATGGGGGATGGGGAGGGGGCGGAGGGTGGGGTGGGAACCTGGTGGAGGGGGGAAGAAATGAGGAACCTTTGTAATAATATGAACAATAAAGATTGATTTAAAAAAAAAAAAAGAAAAACACATAAAAAAAAAAAAAGAGTGATGGGGGGGAAAACAAACAAAAAACAGTGATGAGAGAGAATCTCTCTCTTTTCTTTTTTTGTGCCTATTAAAAGCCTCAGCTCATTTTTACTAATATAAATCTCTTTTTAGGGTGGGGAATGTGTGATGATAAAAACAATTAATTGCTGAGGAATGGAGTGCGTTACTAGCAAAAACATGATCTCCTGTTACACAATTAAATGTGAATCCTTTAAAAGGCTTAACTGACACTATTTTGATAAGAAAAGTTGTAAACAGAAGAGATACCTATGGGTTATGTTTCCCTTGAAATTTTCAGGGTTTAAAAATCTAACAGGTAACGTGCTTTGAGCTTCCATCTAATTATCCATCCTTGTGAAAGTCGATGACCTGCAACATCAGAGATCTCTCCCTCACACCGGGTCATAAACTGGCCTGCAAATACTATCCACACATCCCAGCAGACTTGGGCACAGAACACCATGGAGGCACCAAAGGCTCACTATATATTCCGATTTGTACTTCAAGCCCAAGACACACATCAGAAAGTAAAGGGGAAGAGAGAAGGAGCAAAAGAGGTGGAGGAATGAAAATGTCATAGGAGCATTGCAAGGATTTCATTACACTAACTGTAAGTTGACCATCCTCAATCTTGCAAGGTCCCTGCACATTAGAACAATATGAATCAAATATGATCCACTTAAAAACAATACTAAAATAGAGCATTTTTGCATTACGTTCACTGTTCTCAAACAATACATTTAATCAACTGAAAGCGATGTATCTCTACAGGAAAAAACTTTCCAATATGCTATTTAATGGTGTCTTACAGGAATTTCTATTAACTTTTCTAATATAAGTGAATTCTTAGGAGAGGAATTTTACAAACTAGCAACCTGAATGTAAGTCAGTAGCTTAGGGAGCTACACACAAGAGCACGTAAGGAAGGAGAATGAATGGGCATTGCAGTCTCTGTAATAGCATAGCTATGCTATGGGCTGTTTTCTGCACCTAAAAATGCTAGAGGACTTCGCACTGGATAAATAAACTAATATTTTCAGAGAGAAGGCTACATGTCAGGAGCTATGTCCATGTTACACACCCGATCTCTTTGCATTCTAAAAGCTCCATGCTAGAGGTATCATTATCATCAGCTTAAACGTACAAATGAAGGGCCCACACCCCAGGCTAGTTCATAGCCTACTCTCAAAAATTAAAAAAAAAAATGTACAAAATGTTATTATAAAAACCACAAATAGAAATACAAACATGACCATTTAAAATGTTGTAGTTAACTTCCAGCTCAGTATGCCATACAAAGCATACATCTTCCTCTCCTCCTTCCCAAATCCTCTTTGAATTAACAATAAAGGGGACCATAAATGAACAAATTTATTTCCATGTGGAGTCAAAAGAGAATCCCTTCAATAGATATGATATTCTGATACTTTCACAAATTGCTAGGAGGTGTGAAGAGAAAGAAATTCTACTTATAAACCCAGCCTGACAAGGGTTTTCACTTACATCCTGAGGGCTGCAATGGGGATGCTGTCGTTCTGCTGGGTCAGGTGCACATCGGGAGGGCTGAGCACCCATCTCCAGCTCGAGCCCTAAGAACTTCCACTGAAAACAGGGCCATGGATACAGCATTGGCCTGCAGATTGAATGGTCCCAGGTACTATTTCAGTCAAGGGCACATGTCTGGGTTGCAGGCTCCATCCCCAGTAAGGGGTGTGCAGGGGGCAGCGATCAATAATTCCTTCTCATCATTGATGTTTCTATCTGTCTCCACCTCTCCCTTCCTCTCTGAAATCCATAAAACAATATTTAAAGAAAACTGAAGTTTGCTTGGTGAGGATGCTTAGAATGAGTGTTTGGGCTAGGGACATAGAGCAAGCCTGCAAGAACTCAAACTATACACACACACACAAACCTCAATGAACCTGAAGAGTAAAACGTAAAACGGAAATGTCAGTTACTCCAAGGAGTAAAATTGAGAAAAGATCACTGCTATGGAATTGTGCCCTCCCCAGATTCATATGTGTAAATCCCAAGACCTTGCCATACTAGCAGTCAGCAGCTGTGCATTGCTGCAGGTTGCCCAGGATCAAACCAGAGAGGGTCAATCCTGCATTCCCATGATTTGTCCATAATCCAGAACTGAAATATCATTGCTGACATGTACACATAAGGAAATATTTGACATAGAAATTGGGAATCAAAAGAACTGTTTTCCCAGAAAGAAACTCACTGCAGACTGATTCATTTGCCTCTCAGCATAACGATTATTGCTTGTCTCATTTTCGGTTCTTATAAGTGTATTTCTAGGATCACATGAGCTCACTCATCTGGGAGAAATGATGAACAACATAGACTGATGAACAATAACAGAGCCGGAGACAGGGAAGCATCGATCAGACTGTTGGACCTCAGAGGGAAGGTAGGGGAGGCTGGGATAAGGGAGAGAGATCAACCAAAGGACTTGTGTGCATGTATATGAGCTTAACCAGTGGTCAGGGACAACAGAGGGATGGGGGCATGCATGCGGAGGGGTTTGGGATGGGAATGGGGGAGATGAGGACAAATATGTAATATCTTAGTCACTAAAGAAATTTTTAAAAAATCCTAACTCCAATTTCTCAGACTGTAGCTGTTCTCTGTTGTCTCTTGCTGTGACTCCTCTTAATCTGTCCATCCCATCAGTAAACAAATCTGTTTCCTTTTAAAAGCCTATGCTTGGGCTCCTGTGCATAACAATCCCCTGGAAACCTGGCTCTTCACACGTATTCCTGATCTCATCTTAATGGGTTTGGCACACAGAGGCAAGCTACAGGTAGGACATTTTCTAAAAGATTTTTTCCCCAAAAAATCACGTAGAGATATTAAAATCTCAGATAAGATACTTTTTAAAGATTAAACTTCCTCTTTTTGTTCTTCAAAACAGAAATAACAAGCACAGAAAGATCTGGTAAAGCCAAAATGCCTACCCAGAGTGTTAGTGTCAAGCATTAAGTAATACTTAATCAAATTTTCTTAGTCATGAAAAGGATATAACAACTAAATTGTGTAATGTATGTCCATTCACAAACCCAGGCATGTGCCCTTGACCAGAATTGAACCCGGGACCCTCCAGTCCACAGGCTAGTGCTCTATCCACTGAGCAAAACCAGGTAGGACCACGTAGGTTTATTTTAAGTCTGTTATAGGTCCATGATGACAAGGAGGAGGTCCACATCTTTGTTTCAGACCACAGTTACCAGGAAAATAGGAATCTGAGTCATGGGCAGGTGAGCTGAGGAAATACAGGACAATTCTAGGTCACAAAAGAGAAAGAACTGCATCTGGGTCAAAGTTTATGCAAAGGACAGGCGAAAAAGAGGCTTTGTTTCCTGAGACAGAGCCTGGAGAAATGCCCAAAGGAATGTGACCCTGTAGGTGAGATGAGATGAGATAAAGCCTGCCTATCACAAGGAAAGGTTCGGAAAGGATATTGGCATTCTGATTTCTGTAAGCTATATTTTTTCCTGAGTATTTAAAATGCTGAAGATTCTATGCCCACACATATTTTTCAAAGTCTTAAGTGAGAATTTTGAAAGCAATTCCTGAATCTTCAAACCTACAAAGGCATTTTAATCTTAATACATATGTTTATGATCATATGTAATAACCTTCACCATTTCTTTTTGTGACCTTCTTATTGCCCAGAATTAGGGAAAAGAAGACTACAGCATGCAACTTGGGCACAACTTTCCTCAGGACCCTAAGCAACATTTTGTGAATTCATTATGAGACAGCATAGGCAGGAGAAATAAAAGTACCAGTTCTAGTAGAGTTCAAAAGTGGTTGTTTCCCAGCTAATATGGATCAGTGGTTGAGCACTGGACCTTGCACCAAAAGGATGCTGCCTCTATATGCCTAGTTGTGGGCTCGATCCCTAGTGGGGGGCATGCAGAAAGCAGCTCATCAATGATTGTCTCTCATCATCTCGTTTCTATCTCTCCCTCCCCCTTACTTCCTCTCTCTCTAAAATATCAATAAAAACATTTTTAAAGTGAGTGTCAATGTTTAATTACTGTTTTTTGGTTGAATTAATAAGTATGAGCCTAAAGAGTCTGTATAACCTCTCCCAAACTCACGATACAGAAGTGTTGATTGAACACTGCTGAATGCCAAGTGCGGTAGAGACACTACTGCCAAACCAGTGATATTACTCCCTATAGCCATTCAGAGCAAAGACCCGCCCAACTGAGAGTCAGACACACTGTGTACGTGTGCTGAACCAGGTTCCCACACATTCTGCAGCCACAGTACCCACTTCCTCCATGCAGTTCCTCAGAAGCTTCCAGGGTGAATGGGCAGCCAGTCCTGATACTTTATGGTATTTCATAAAAGGTAAATTTTGGGACCCTTTTTAAAGATATCAATGAATATTTGTGTCTTTCTTATTGTCTATAATAGATATAAATGTCATTATGTCAGTAATTATACATGAAATCCCAGAATAATTTATTTAGAGAAGAGAGGTTTAGTTACATTAAAAGAAAAGATTTATTAAATTAATATGAAATTAAAATTTTCTAAATAGGCAAAGTCCTAATCTTATTGACAGTGTTGACTACTTATGTACAATAAGTTATTCTCATACACTATCCTTCTGCAACACTTTAAGGAAAGATAAATATGTTTTATGGAAATCAGTTTTAATTGTGGGATCATAAGTAAAACCTACTACTCTCCTAATAGGTAATTGTTAATAAAAGGCATTTGAACCACCATATCCTCTCTAATAAAAAAGAAACATGCAAATTGACTGTATTTTTGCTACACTCACAGCCATGCCCACCAGCTAATCAGGGCAAATATTGTTTGGGTTAATTTGCATATCTAGGCCAGAGAGAAGACTGAAGACATCATAGAAAGAAGCCAAGCACTGTAGAAGGGATAGAAAGAAGCCAAGCACTGCAGAAGGGAGCAAAGTTCTGGAGAAGCAATCAAATAGAGCAGGGGAGAGGAAAGAAAAGCCAGCGGGGCTGCAGTGAAGGAAGGGGAGCAGGCTGGGCGGGAAGACTGCAGCAGGAAGCAAAATTGCAGGAAACTTCCTGCAAGGGGCCTCTAGTCCTATATAATAAAAGCCCAATATGCTAAGTGTCTGTTAATCCATTCAACCAATCAAAGTGTAATATGTTAATGATATGCTAAGGCCGCTCAACCGTTTGCTATGGTGTGCACTGATCAACAGTGGGCAGATGCTCTGACTGGTAGGTTAGCTTGCTGCTAGATTCCGGCCAATCAGGACTGAGTGAGACGGGCCAGACCCACCCTGGAGCCCTCCCATGTTCCCTCCCCAACTGGCCAACTTCCCACGTCCCTCCCCAGCCCTGATCATACACTGATGGGGTCTGTCAGCCTGGCCTGCACACTCTTGCAACCCAGGCTCAGGGGTATTCTCCCCGCTCCCCTCTCCCGCCCAGAAGTTCACAAATTTCATGCACTGGGCCTCTAGTATTGTACCAAATAATCATGCACTTTAAAGGCTTAGTGAATGTGGGGCAAGATAGTTAAAAACAAGACAGGAAAGCTTTTAAGCACAGAAGGAAATAGAAATGTGTATTATGAAGTGATTATTTCAAAATCAGATCAGTAGTTACAATAAAAGTAATTCTAACCACAAATACAGTGGAATATTTTTTAATTAAAAATTTTAAGTTCAGCCAGTACCAGTTTGGCTCAGTGGATAAAGCATCAGCCTGCGAACTAAGGTGTCCCAGGTTTGATTCTGGTCAAGGGCATTGTATCTTGGTTGCGTTCACATCCTTAGTGGAGGGTGTGCAGGAGGCAGCTGGTCGATGTTTCTCTCTCATGGACATTTCTAGCTCTCTATCACTCTCCCTTCCTCTCTGTAAAAATTAATAAAATATATAATTTTTAAATATTAAGTTCAAAGTTCACAATGAATAAGGAATGATGATTAAAATTCTTGAATGTGCCAATTTTTAAACTGCAGAAAATACAACTCACCTACAAGCACTATTTGAACAGTTACTGAAATTTCAACAAGAAATCTAATCTCATTAGTTGCTGCTGCCAAAGCATGCATCAAATTAAAATAAAACATCACACCATTTGTCCTTCAGCATAAAGTCACTGAAGTGTTCTCTGTGATTAACAAAAAAAAACTTGTTATTCACAGAGAACTTGATCTCAGTGCCTGGGAATCAAAGGCATCCACGTTGTGCACAATGTCCTTTCTTTATTGAATACTTTCTCTTGAGCCTCAGACATTCCAGCTGACAAATGCAGTCGCCGTTTTCATTTTCAGAAACAACATTAGTGTGCTGCACTGTTGGTTGAAATCCAAGCATTTAGTCAGGTTTGTTTCCCGCGCTGCCTGGCTGAGCCCATGTAATGAGAATTATGCCTTTCACTTCTGTGCCAACCTGAATATATTAGATGCGAGAACTGACTGAGTCAGCACTATATCAAGATAGACATGCTTGCAGAAAATAATCAAATATGTCCATACCCAGGTGTCATTTAACTTCTGAGCACTATGCCTAATGAACCATAAAAACGCTAATGACAGGCTATGGTTTTCTTTCAGTGTCATAAAATTTTATAACTTAAACCATTCAGCCCATTTGTTCTTTTAAGCAGAATTACCTTAAGATTTCAAATAAACTAGTCAACTATTTTTTTATCATTTTGAAAATAAATATGCAAGAAACAAGAAAATATAACCAGATTTTAATTGCAAGGATTAAAAGGCTAAGAACCACACTAAATAGATTACTTTCTAAATGGTAGTTAGGGTCATTGAAAGTAAATAGGAATGATTGTATTTGCTTTTTACTTAGATCTATAAGCCTTATAGTCATTAATGGAATAGATCATTTGATATCTTCATTTTAATGATCAAAACCTGAGTGTTAAAGAAGTTATGTAACTCACCTGAATGAACTAAAATCCAGACTCAGGTTTGCTGACTCATTTAATCACTAGTTGTAGGAGCTCCCTATGAGTTCTGTTTTCATAAACAATGACTACCTGTAGTTCTCATTTTATTTTATGTGTTATCACTTCTCACGTTCTTTCATTCAGGGCAGATTTACTTAACTGTCCAAAACACCATGTTTCTCAGGGAAGTTGGTATCAATAAGCAGGAGTGTGAACCATGTATTATGTTTCTGAGCCAAGTAACTGTATTGTGCCTTTAGATGCCCTTTTAGCTCCGAGTAGCTTGTAGGAAACAGCTCTGTTCCATGAGATGTAAGCAAAAGGCATTTGGGCGGCAGGGGGGGGAGGGGTAGTTTGTGGAAACATCTCTGCTGCCTGATTAAAGTAACAGGTTTTTCTAATGCCACCCTTTTCCTCCTCTTTCTACCTATATTTCAAAAAGAATGCCTGGAAGTGAGGTAGCTATCTTATGTCTGAGAGTCAAAACACATAAGGACTAAGAACAACACACCCGAGGTGGCAGTGCCCACAGAGAAAAAGAGTCCTGGAGTCCTAGCACCCAGCTCGGCCTGTGGCATGCAGGCTTTCGGTAAAGGTCAGCAAACCTTCTAGTTAAAGGTTTTCTCAGCTGTGTTTCCTGATTCAGAACTGGAAAGCAATTCTAACTCATGTGTGTGCTGGCGAGGTTTCTGACTTTCATGTATATGGGAGCATTTAACTTCTTTATTAAAAAAAACACACACACAAAAACATTCACTTGCCTTTTGGTAACTTGCTAGCCTGCAATAAATAGGGTTTGCAGACCATTAACCTATCTATTACATAATTTATTTATGACTTCCATGGGGCCAATTCAAACACATATACATTCACCTGTTTTCTTAATACATATTTTTAATGAGATTTCAGAAAGGAAGGAATAGGAAGAGAGAGATGGAAACATTAATGATGAGAGAGAATCACTGATCGGCTGCCTCCCACAGGCCCCTCACTGGGGATGGAACCCACAACCCCTTACTCTGCAGGCCCTCACTCTAGCCACTGAGCCAAATCAGCGAGTGCTCAACAGTTTTTAAGGACATTGGGTGATAGCAAGAAGAGTAGAGTTTGTTCGAAATTAGGTCTTTAGACATGCAAAGGGCGAATAACAGTACTTTCTGGATCCATAAAATCAGGTCTGAGCTATACCAGCCAGTCTAATGTGGTTTTAAGTAAAAATAAAAATATACATCGTTGGTTTTCTGAGTAAATGCTAATAAAATTAATAATACTATTAAAGTAATAACAGTTTTGAATTTTATTCTTCATCATTATATTGTGTGATGCCAGTTTTAAATGCAAAGCATTGAGTTAACATGAGGCCTCACTAAGATCACAGAATGTGTTTTGTAGTTTGTACCTGCAAATGTATTCTGTTCTCACCAGAAAAGTGAAAAGACCGAGAGATAGATAGCAAGACCCTTGTTTTAATTGTGGTAAAACATTAGTAACATAATTTACAGTGTAACCCTTTCTAAGGATACAGTGCAATCGCACAAAAATTCAAATTGCTGTGCAATCATCAACACCTTCCACTTCCAGAACCTTCTCGTCTTCCCAAATGGAAACTGTCCCAGGAAACACTGCCTCCCCTCCCCTCTCACAGCCCCTGGCTCCCACCATTCTCTTCTTCTCCATGACCTTGACCTCTCCAGGTGCCTCAGACACAAAGGATCCTACAGTCTGTGTCTCTTTCAGAATGGCTTACCTGAGCACATCCTCAGGCTCCTCCCGGCGGTAGCACGAGTCAGAATCTCCGTGCTGTTTAAGGCTGAGTGAGAGCCCTGCCTACAGCTGACCTCCATTGCTTATCCATCATGGCCATGGCCACCTGTGTGTCCCGCCCTTGGGCCCTGTGAAGAGTGCTGCTGTGAACACAGGTGTGCGGGGAACTGAGGTTCTGCACACATACAGAAGTGGAATTGCTGGGCACACTCAGAGACAGACAGAGATGGAAAGAAACAGAGACAGACAGAAACAGAGAGAGACAGAGAGAGAGACAGAGAGAGAGAGAGAGAGAGAGAGAGAGAGAGAGAACAAACAGACGGAGGCAGTTGCTGAAATTGCTGAGCCGGTCCCAGGGGAATGGAGGGAGGCCCAGCTGTGTGAAGGCAGGAGGGTCTGTTTCCAGGGCTCCGCTCCGATGACGAAGACTGGCCTATACCTACAGACACAGCTCTCCCCTCTGGGGCCGGAATCTGAAATCACAGCTGTGCTCCCTGTGGGCTCCTTCTGGCTTCTTCAGCTTCAGGGTCTCTGGACCACATCCTTTCTTCCTCCTTCTTCACATGGCCCCTCCTCCATCCCCAATGACCACCCATCCTGATCACTGGCCCCACCCCTTGTTCAGTGACCACACTCACATGTTCCTATAGCCCCACCCCCCTGATACCTGGGCTGGTCTCTGTGTACAGGGTACCACCTCCCGGACTGGCTGTCTGTCCACAGTCTCTTTGCCAAAGTCCTTCCAGAAAATCATTTGTGGTGCCATCTCCTTCCTGCTGGGACTGTGACAGCTGGGATTAACTAGAAGACAGGAGAGCAGTGGCCCATTCAGGGTCCATGCAAGAGGCCCAGAGGGGCATCTTCAGTCCCGGGAAGGGGAGGGTGAGAGGTGGGTTTGCTGATTAGGGAGCAGCAAGCCCTCAGGGCAAGTGGGGTTCACACACAAAATCATCCCACACTCCTATGAGGAGCAGCTGTGGCCCATTGGACAGGTTCTGCCACTGCAGCACAGAGAGGGCAAGGAACTTCCTCAAAGGCACACAGCATTAAAAGGGCAGAGCAGAAAATGGCACCCTGGGCTGCCCACAGCCTGTGTCTCCTTTACCTGTAACATCTGGGTAAGTGGCCTCTCACCTGGTGGCCATTTGCTCTGATGGGCTTCACCATTCCCCCACCCCCTCCTTCACTCCCAGGGGATAGGGGTCCTGTCATTGCACCAGTGCCTCTGGGTGGCTTCTCTCTTTGTCCCATGGTTCCTCCCAGCTGGTAACCTCCTGCTGCATTGGGGTGAGGGCCCCATTATTAACCAATATACCTGGTAACACCACTTCTGTGTTCTTAGGGCGCCTCATTGTGGACATATCTGGAATTGCTGTTTTTGTTTAAACTTTTTTTTTTTAAACCATCCCAAAGCCAAACTATAGTAAAATGACAAGTATAGCACAGAGACCTCTTTCCATGAGTAATCTGAAATTACCTGTGTGATACCCTGTGAACTCCATGTATTTTTTTTTTTTTCCTCCCAAATACTTTAGGGTAAATTTCCTATAAATCAGGGCCTTTTCCTGCACAACCATCAGAATCAGGGAAGTTCACACTGATGCATCTCTGTAGTCCAGTCCTCTGATGGGATTGCAATGTCACCTGTTGTCCCAGGAATGCCTTTGGCAGGCAGCCAGAGACCCCGCTGACACCCCCTTCCAGTGAGAGGCACACTTTGCATTGAGTCTTCACCTCTCCTGGCCCTCCTCCTGGAACCTTTTCCAGACTCCAGTGCTTTCACACTTTGCTGAATCGGTGGATACAAATGTTGGAAATCAGGGACCCAGAAGGCTCCAGAGACGCCCCGCAAAAGGCAACCAGAACCTGGGATGTAGCCAAGGTGCCCGGGACCTCTGAACTGCAAAAGATGGGGAGCTTGGGCAACCCCCCTGCGCAGGGGTGGATCAAACACATGCAAAGGCAATGTGAACCCTAAGTTAATGCGGTGTTAATCCTGATTTAACAGAGTTAACAGCCCACAGCCAAGGAGTCTTTCTCTCCTGGGCACAGGGATTCCACCAGGTTGCGCCTGGGCAGTGTGGCTCAGCAGTGGAGCTTCAACCTAGGAACCCTCATGTCCCTGATCTGATTCCTGGTTCGATGCCCGGGTTGGGGCTGCCATGTCTGGTGTGGGGGTGCAGGAAGCAGCCGATCGTCACCGTGTATGTATATCCTTGTCGCTGAAATCAATGAAAATGTTTATTTTCTTTTAGAGAGAAATGCAGTGGCGTTTTGCCAGCTTGCAGGGCTACAGGTGGGGATGGCCTGTCAGGTGAGGTGGCAGCAACAGGAGGCCTGGGAGGAGACACTTCAGGGGCAGAGGAATTAGTGTCTCTCTTGGGAGGACCCTGTCCTGGGGCCGCCTGACCTTGGCTGCAGGGTCACAGGCAAGGGGTGAGGGTTGGAGAGCAGAGTCCCTCCAGAAGGACCCGGAGCTTCCAGTGCCTGGTAAGTTCGCCTCCGATTCTCAAGCTAATGTTCTTTTCATCTCTGTTCTTTGGAACTTTGACTGCACAGGAGACCATTAAAACCACCAATGCCCTCCGGCCGGTGTGGCTCCTTGGTTGAGCTTCGACCTATGAACCAAAAGGTCATGGGGTTCCATTCCTGGTCAAGGCACATGCCAGGTGGTGGGCTCCATTCCCAGAGTGGGGCATGCAGGAGGCAGCCAATGGAAAGTTTTCTCTAATCTTTGGTGTTTCTCTCTTTCTCCCTCTCCCTTCCCCTCTGAGATCCACAACATATTAAAAAACAAACAAACAAACAAAAAAAAAAACACCTTTCTTAAAGCCCTAGCTTTAAGATGCTCTAGACGCTTAGCGCAACCAGTAAGGGCAAAAATCAGTGCTTTTAGAACCTGTTCTTATAACTCAAAGAGTTCTGCTTGATACCTATGGCCATCTCTTTCAGACTGAAAGATAAAATAATCCTGTAGAAATATGCTATGAACAAGCATCTCTTATTTTGTGACTTATTAGAATGTAAACACAGAGCAAACTTATGCAGTGATTTTATAGGATAAATGTTTTTAGTTTGCTTCAAGTAAGTTACTGATTATACTGTACAGGTCTATGGAAGGATATGGTTAATACACTAGACCACAAAGGATGCTGTCAACCCATTACTGAGCAAAATGATATTCTGCTGCCATCCTGTGCCCATTCAAGGAACAACAGCATACACTACCAGCTTTCAGACTGAAAATCCTTCTATAGGGCATTGGAAAAAAAATTCTTTTAAAGATGGCAACAAAAAGAGCCTCTAAGAGATTAAACTGACCTAGTGCTCCAGACAAATCAATGGTATAGTCTAGTCTCTCAATAAAGTCATTTCAAGTCTATTTTCCACGGGGATGATGATGAAAGTCTGCATGGAGTGTAGGCAATCACACACACAGACCTTTCTGCAAATAAAGAGGGCACAGGCCACACACAGTGTGCAGTGACAGTACAGAGCATGCGGGGGCCGGCCTGGGCCTGGCAGAGCTTGCCTTATAGAAAATTCTTCCTTGCCTGCCATGGTTTCCTGCACAAGAAACTCATAGAGAATTGCTCTTTTGCTCAAACCCATCCCACACACTGTCCTCAGCATCCTTTCTCTAAGCATAGACCTCGTCACACCCCTGCTCCACAGAATCTACCACACATTCCCACTCTCCCTCCATCTAGTCTTTCACTGCAGGGTGGGCCTATACTTTTGCCAGTGAGCACACCAGCTACAGCTTTGATTCACTGTTGAAAATATAAATTTCAAACCATTCCCAGCCACCCTAACTGGAAATAAACATGTTCTCCTGCGCCTGTTTGCATTACTTGGAATAGACATTTTCATTTACTTGCACATGCAAGAAATTAGGATTGATGTGTCAGTTTCCCTAGCTTAAACATGAGTATTATAAGCACAAACCAATGCTTATTCATTCATGAATTTTCTGAATCCAGCAAAGTTAAAATGCCAAAGTCAGCAACTGTGTGTTAAATAAACCAATGAAAGAGAACAGATCTTTAACAAAAATAAAATGTGGGCATCCTAGGTCTTGTCTTTTTCACTCCATATAGAAAATCAATGCTAGAAAAACAGGGTATAGGAAGAAGGTTTGGGTGTTCATTCTGTAACAGTAATTTGGAACGGGCATGTGCCCTGTGGGATTGAAATAGTGAAGTTATTCAAAACTTCCTCACAGGAACCTCTATGAGAGCCATCTTGTCTCTGTCTGTGGTGCTGAGATAAATTCCAGGCAGAAATCCTTGGCTCTGCTTTCACACCAGGCAGAGCCAAGTCCTATTGGAAGACAAATATTTGCATATCTCATTGACATTGATAGACTTTCCTCTCACCAAGATCTCAGGACACTCACTGGCGCTGACCCCACAGCTGCACCTTTGGAGTGTGCAGGGGAAGGGGCAGCAGGATACCTCCTGTCCACTCACCAGATCCTAAGGGAAAACGTCTCCTCCTACTAGGTATGTCCCCTGGGGAATGTGGTTGTCCTCTAGAGCCTAAGCTTTCAGGGCAGTGGAACTGAAAATCTTCCATGAGATCCCACCAAAAATTCGAGGCTAAACAAAATCAGCCAGGCTGGATTCTTCACCTCTCTCCTCCCCAGCCCTGCAAAGGAAGGCCTGCAGAACTGCTGGGCAAAAGTTCCCTTTAAGGTTACCAGGCCACCCTGCCTGATATGTCTTTTGGGATGCTTTTTAACAAGTACAGGGAAAGGTAGGCTTGCCTATATGCTTATATATGCATACACACTGAGGGCCTAATTAAGAACTTCTGGTGGCATACGAATAATTTATTTTAGATACTACACAAGAATCAAACATGTATAAATGCACTTTCAAGTAAGTGACTGATTATACTGCACATGTCTATGGCATGCAGGAGGCAGCCAATCCATGATTCTCTCTCATCATTGATGTTTCTATTTTTCTCTCTCTCTTGAAAATTAATAAAAATATATTTTTAATAACACTTTCAAAAAAGATGAATTTGCCTTAACTGGTTTGGCTCATTGGATAGAGCATTGGCATGTGGACTGAAAGGTCCCAGGTTTGATTCTGGTCAAGGTCATGTACCTTGGTTGTACACACATCCCCAGTAGGAAGTGTGCAGGAGGCAGCTGATTAATTTTTCTTTCTCAACAATGTTTCCAACTGTATTTCTATCCCTTCCTCTCTGTAAAAAGTTAATAAAATATTTTTTAAAAGATGAATTTGCTTTGCAAAAGGTGAATTTGTCTGATTAAATTTCAACAGCATCAAAATGACTCACACCGCCAAAACCGGTTTGGCTCAGTGGATAGAGCGTTGGCCTGTGGACTGAAAGGTCCCGGGTTCAATTCTGGTCAAAGACATGAATCTTGGTTGTGGGCACATCCCCAGTTGGGGGTGTGCAGGAGGCAGCTGATTGATGTTTCTCTCTTGGGAGGACCCTGTCCTGGGGCCGCCAGACCTCTGTGAAAGAAAAGAGCCACAAGCTAACCTGACAAGCTCAGGGAAGGCCTGCATGGCAGTCTTGCAAACCCAGAGACCTAAGATAACCACAAGAGATGGTCTGAAAATTAAATATCTAACAGATTATAGTAGGTAGTCATGTCCCAGAGATTTCACATGACAAAGATCAACTTTGATCTTTTACTGAGCCCCTCTGCCTTCCTGCATCTAAGATAACATATCTGTGAGATGTCTGGGTAACTTGTAACTTCCCTTTTTCCAGAGCCCCTGGGGAACAACCAAATGTGGTGGGCGCCAGGACAGATGCCTCAAATTCCTTCTTTATCTTGTTAATTGTTCCTGCACTCACCTGAGTACACGTCCATCATTTTACTTTTATCCAATCCCAGGAGTTTCCCACCGTTTTGCTTCCTCCCGCCTCCTTACTCCATCACCAATGAATTTCATGTAACCCACCTACGTCCCTCCTTTGATTTCAGTATATAAATAGAGAAATGTAATCCACCATTCTTCGGAGCACTATCTCAATCCGTTGAGGTTTTGCTTCCTGGCAATTGTCGACATTTTTGGCTCAAATAAACTCATTACAAAATTCTTTACAGGTTTCAATGGTTTTTTTCGTTAACACACCTCACTGGGACCCGTGCCTCACCTCACTTTTCACAACAACACAATCTTGCGTGCTCGCATTTACACCACAGCACCACATGCACGTGGGCTCCAAAAGGTTGAGGGTCCTTTACAGACATACCCTCATGGATGTAAAATAGGCACCTAGCTGGATAAACCACTTAGGACACAAGCACAAATAAACAAACTTCATCTACACTAAAAACTCCTGAACCTACTGACTCAATGCCAATGAACTCCTCGGACTCTGGTCCACAGGCAAAAATAAATAAATAAATAAATAAATAAATAAATAAATAAATAAAGCATGGCCTTCCACATCTCAATCTGGAACCTGAGCTAAGGACACTATTAAGCATGTCACTGACTGCACAAGCAACAATACCAGGCTCAAAATTAAAACACCACTTTTCAACTAAGGATCCTTGCTACTGTTAGGTCAAGGCAGGGGGAAGTCCAGACCTGATGCAAGCATCTGCAAGGTGGATGGTGACAAAGATAGCTGGCTAGCTGCTACCTTCCTAGCACCTCCTACACCCCTGGCCCTAGCCAGGAATTCCACACCTCTCATGCCTTCCACCCTCCCCTCATGTAACAGCTGTATAAAACAAGTATGGATGCCACTTTTTGGCACCAACTTCTTTGGTCCACTCTTGAACTAGCGGACTTCGCCTGAGAGTGCAGATGAAAGTCTCTCTCCTTTTTTATCGCCTGGACTCTGTGTTTTGCTTCTGAGTCGCAAACATCTCAGCTGGAACTTTATAGCTACCATACTTCACTCATTTTTGTCGTGAATGGGCAACTGAAGAATGCAAGAGCACATGGAGGTTGTGAGGTTATTTTGCTGAAGGTTTGTGCTTTAATTTTTCAGGCAGGCAGGTAGGCAAGATTTGTGGTAAGGTTTTATGTGGCAAAGTTGCTGAAACTAAATCATCTCACTGGTAATAATATGTAAAAAGAGCTGGGCAACCTTGATGGCTGTGAATGGTCAGAGCCATTAAGTCATTGTGTAGTTGAGATAGTAGTCCTTGAGGCCACTTTAATTTGTTAATGCTATATAAATTGTTTTTGATTTTCTGTTTTTGGAATTTCCCACCTAAGAGATGTCTTTGTGTGAGAATGTCACTGAAAGGAATGATAAAAGGCCAGAGCAGACTTTGGTCCTCCCCTAGAGGTGGAGTGCCCATGGCCGCCATTTTCCCCAATGAAGTCTTTAGCAGTATATTCATTTAAGTGTGTGTCCTTGTCCAGAAAGCGGACTGTGAGTGGGCCCTGAACCAGGCGGGTCGTGTTAAGGGATAGTGCATCAAAGTGGGCAAGTGAGAAGAGCCATTTGTGCGTGTATGATTGGTGGCGCTTGTCAGTCTTATTCTGCAAGTGGTGTGCTTCTGTCTGGGATGCATGCCAGCTTATTGTATATACCTACTTTTGTCTGGCATGCATGCCAGATCATTGATTAGACCTGCTTCCTTCTGGCATGCATGCCAGCTCATTGTATAGACCTGCTTCTGTCTGGCAGCTTTGCCAGCACATTGTGTGGACCTGATTCTGTCTGGCACCTTTGCCAACTCATTGTGTGGGCCTGGTTCTGTCTGGCATCTTTGCCAGCTCATTGTGTGGGCCTGGTTCTGTCTGGCACCTTTGCCAGCTCATTATATAGACCTGCTTTCATTTGGTATGCCTGCCAGTTCATTATATAGACCTGCTGTCTGGCACCATTGCCAGCTCATTGTGTGGGCCTGCTTCTGTCTGACACCTTTGCCAGCTCATTGTGTGGACCTGCTTCCGTCTGGCATGCATGCCAGCTCATCGTGTGGACGTGCTTCCGTCTGGCACCTTTGCCAGCTCATTGTGTGGACCTGCTTCCGTCTGGCATGCATGCCAGCTCATTGTGTGGACCTGCTTCCATCTGACACCTTTGCCAGCTCATTGTGTGGACCTGCTTCTGTCTGGCATGCATGCCAGCTCATTGTGTGGACCTGCTTCCGTCTGGCACCTTTGCCAGCTCATTGTGTGGACCTGCTTCCGTCTGGCATGCATGCCAGCTCATTGTGTGGACGTGCTTCCGTCTGGCACCTTTGCCAGCTCATTGTGTGGACCTGCTTCCGTCTGGCATGCATGCCAGCTCATTGTGTGGACCTGCTTCCATCTGACACCTTTGCCAGCTCATTGTGTGGACCTGCTTCTGTCTGGCATGCATGCCAGCTCATTGTGTGGACCTGCTTCCGTCTGGCACCTTTGCCAGCTCATTGTGTAGACCTGCTTCTGTCTGGCACCTTTGCCAGCTCATTATATAGTGGCCCCATCCACCCACCTTCCTATTCAGCCAGCCATCCAGCCAACCACCCACCCACCCACACCTTCAGCCAGCCAGGCATGCACCCACCCACCCACTCACCCATGCCCTCACCTGTGCAACCTCCCTAGGATCCCATTGTCTGAAATTCAACGTGGTGGCTCCCCTTTCCCTTCCAGTGATCACCCTGCCATGCATTGCGGTGCCCTCCAATGTGTCATGATCGGAGTCGCTCATCTATGAAGAAAGCATGGACACTCACAGGGCAGTGGGGTCGGGGGCAGGGGGACAGAAGGGTACCTGTATCGCAAAGTGTGAGGGGGTCACGGGAGGTACATTTAGGGTAAGGGGGTTGGGGGGAGGTCAGCCTTTAAGGGGCTATGCAGGGTGTCTGGGTTTTTTGGTCTATGGCTCATTTCCTTAGTTCCTGGGGAATGAGCATTACAAAGCAGTATCGTACTCTCCTTTTCTCCCTGTACATGGCACCCACCAGCTAGTGTGTTCAGCAGTGATTGCTGTGTTGTCCGAGCAAGGCGCAACTACTTGGAATTTTCTCCAGTCATCCATCAGTCCCCATCAGTCCCCATCAGTCCCCAGCAGACCAGTCATCCCCAGCAGTCCTCAGTCATCCCCATCAGTCCCCAGTCGTCCACAGCAGTCCACCGCAATCCCCAGCAGTCCGCAGCAGACCTCAGCAGTCCACAGCAGTGCACAGTACTACACAGCAGTCCTCAGTAGTCCCTGCAGCAGCAGCAGTGGCGGTGGTGACACATACAGTTTCAGGCACTTCTTTTTTCTGTTTTGGTGAGGGGTTGTGTTACTGAGGTTTGCCTTCCATGGAGTGCCTGGCATGTTCCTCACAGTGCTCAAGCTTTGAAATGGGTCTGTTGGAAGCTTGGGAGATCTTCATTGCACAATCTTCACCTATAGTTTCGCAATGCTATGTCTTTGGCTGAGACCTTAAGCACTCTTGTATTTCAGTCCAATCCCCCAACAGCCACCAATTTACTGGCGTCTTTCACGCTAGTAATTGTTCCCAGGAAGGTTTTCTTCTTCGCCCTCCTCCTCCTCCTCTTCCTCCCCCTCCTTCACCATACGCTTTATGTGAGTAAGTATTGCAACTTTGTAATTACTCTCCGATAATGCCACTCAAGTTTCCTCTGAATGGTTCACCTTCTCCAGACCCTTACTCTTTGCCTTTCTCTGTGCACAGTAGTTTGCTTTGAGCCCATGGAGAAAGGGTGTTTTCTCTGCCAGATGGGTGGAATGCATTCTCGCCCACCTTTCGTTTCCCCTCTTAGGGTCCCAACCCCATCACATCACTCCACCTAATGAAATCACTCTACCTACAATGTTGCATCACGGCCCTCTCCCCAATCTCAGAGGTCTTTCTATGTCTCCTCCCTTGAGGGCATGCTTTAGCTCCCTTAATGTTGACTACCCTCCCCTGTCTGCAGTGGCAGGTAGGCATGTGCTGTGTTTTGTGTTCCGGCGCAGGCACTCACCTGTCAGTGCAGGCAGCAGGTGTTGTTTTCCGAATGTGTGGTGTGTCGTGCTTCATCTTTCTCTCTAGGGTGCATCTCCAGGGAAGTCATTCAACATCAGTCCCAGATATGTCTTTTTCTTCTCAGATATACGCCTTTCGGAAAGAAATGCATCATCATCAACAGCTATGTGGTGTGAAGTATTTTTTTGGTCATACCTGCTAACAGCTCCGTGATGACTGGCTGGCCATGTGCACTCGTGTTTCTGTCATGTGGTTGAACCCCAGAATTTATTGAAATACATGGCCAGGAAAGATGCGAGAGCACCACACACAGGCGGTCTCCATATGACTGCGCTGCTTTAGGGGCAGGTAGTTATTTTTAAAGTTTCTAAAAATGAAAACCCCCATTCTGCAACAAACTGTTTGGAATTTTTCTCTTCTTCCTAGATAAAATGTTGTTTTTTTAGTTTGCTTTAGCTCGTTTGAGGAGTGATGAAGATAAACTTAGCTGTCTGACCTTGTAGGCCATAGACCAGATGTGCCCACAATCTCAATATCATGCCAGGTACACCTTCTCAATTGGGTAGAACAGCATTGTTTTATAGGGAGGCCAGCATCGAGATAACTACTAAGTGTACATAGGGGTGGCTCTTCAAAAAAAAAAAAGAAAGAAAGAAAGAAAGTTCTGCCTGTAATCCTTCCTAGAACTTGAACTCATCCTCCCTAAACCCATTGCGCCATGAACAAAGCAAGTCACTCGAAATGGTCCCCCTGCACTGTCCTAGCGCTCGGGAACTCTGCAACATTTCAAAGCACAGGAATTTTCCGTTGTTGTAAATTCTAAATCCCAAAGATTATATTCTAAAAACTGTGGTCACCCCACAGGGTCGTTCCTAGTCACATATATGGGTCACTGGAATATGGGTCTATCTTGCAGAAGCAGAACTGAGTGGTTAATCTCCAAAGGGTATGGTCCCAGGCATAGGAAAATTAGCAGGTTTAAAATTCAAACAGCAGTTTTGACCAAAGTATGTTTGCCACTATATTTCAGTTTCCAAGCTAGGAAGATGTGGCAGTGTTTTATTCCCTCTCTTTGAGAAGTGCTGTTTCCTTACTGCGCCCAGTAAAAGGCACGTCTAACACTTTCCACATTTTTTTCTTTCTCCCTCTGTCCTGTCACACCTGTGGGGGATGTTAGCAGAGGGAGCATGCAGTTAGGTGGGGTAGGTGAACAGAGAATGGATTTCATGCGGACAGTGCATAGTGCAGATGTGGAGCACAGGTGGAGGGTTGGCAATGGAGCCTTTATCGCTTACCCGTTTGTGGAGTCCTTCGTTGGCGCTGTAGTGGAAGTTGTTTGTCTATGCCGGGTCTCCATTTGTTTCACGTGCTCGTGACCTTTGCGCTTTCTTACTTGTTTGTCTTCCTCGTTTCAGGTGTGCACAAGGCACGAGTTTGTGTTCCTCAAGCAAGCCCTGCCTCATGTTCACATTCGCTGCTGTCCTTTGGGTTCACTATCGCTCCTGTCCTTTAAGTATAACGGATTAGTTAATTTTCACTGTGTTTCATATGTCATTGGCAATATTAATAATGTCATCATTGTCAGTATCCAGATTATTGTTGCTTTTTTTAAGGGTGGTGTCACTGAAGTCTGCCTGTACTTTGTAGGAATCTTGTGGCACGCTTTCCCCGGTGCCGCTTCAGGGTCGAGCTCCCGGAGAGGGATTTCACCCCGTTACATGCCGTGTTCTCTCGCCCTGCCCTGTGAAACGGCCTCCGTCTCCGGAGCTGGCCTGCTTGGAGGCCTTATGGGCGCTCCGAGCGAGACCGTCACTTATGTCGTGTGAGGAGTTTCTCCATGGGGCAGCATGCTGTGCCTCAGGGATGCCCTCCCTGCTCTCCCAGAGTTTCCGGGTCCCTCAAGGGCACTCGTGAGTCCCCCAGGAGGGAGTATGTGGCAGCTCCTCCTGGGAGCAGGCCTAGTTCAGGTCTTATTCCTGCGTGGCTGGCTCTCCTGCTCTCTCACATGCCCGCACACATTTGTCTGGCTGCTTTTCCCCATTCCTTGCTTTCTGCCCGACTATCTAACTCTGAAGCTTTCGACAGTGAATCTGGCATTGCACAGAGAAAGGAACGCAGCGCCTCCAGGAGGCCACTCACTCAGGTTCGCCGCAAGGGGCGGAGGGCAGCCGGCGGGGCGCAGCGGGCTCCAAGCTGGATTCTGGCACCGAGTCTGCACGGTGCTGCCGGGTGAGCCGGCTCGGAGGCTTCCCTCAACTGCAGGGAGGTGGGCGGGCGTGCTTTCCGGTCCAGTACACTTTCCTGAGTTTTTCCAAGGTGTCGTTTCACATGAGCAGGCGATCCCCGGAGGAGGAACGCCTCTCGCGGAAAGGGGCGGACACCTCGCGCCCCTCTCTTCTACCTCCTGTTCAGGGGCAAGGGCGGCACTGGCTTCCCTGCTGTTCATTGGCTGCCGCATTCCCGGGCTTGTGGAGCGTTTCCGGTAGGGAAGGGCAGCCATTGGGTGCAGGGCCAGGTGATTGCTGGGTATTTTTTTCTATGTCTGGGCGGGGTGCTGAGTGATTTTCCCACCCGATGGTGGGATCTAGGGTTAATAGCCGTAACAAAGAAAGAGTCCACACGTATATATATATTATATGTTTTACAGAGAGGAAGGGAGAGAGACAGAGAGCTATAGAGAGAAACATCGACCAGCTGCCTCTTGCACATCCCCTACCAGGGATGTGCCCGCAACCGATGTACATTCCCCTTGTCCGAATTGAACCTGTGACCTCTATCCACTGAACCAACCCGGTTTCTGCTACCTGCGCCTTTTGTTCTGCACATTTTTGTGTCCTCAGAGTTTCTGAAAGAGGGAGGAAGGTCACCACTTTTGTGATATATCTGAAATGAATGTAGTTTGGTGAGAGTGGGAATTTACCCCTTGTAGGTTTCTGAATTCAGTGAACTTTGGTGACGGAGGGAAGTCGCCACTTTGTGTAGAAAATTTGAACGCAGTGAACGGTGTTGACAGAAGGCAATCGGTTAGCCCAGTCCTGAGGTTTACATGTGGTAGTTACAGGGCAGGTCCCTGTCTTGATGACAGGCATGCGAACTTCACGATACCATCCTTTTGTGCGTGTTTATGAGGAGCAAGGAATCGTGCTCCGCCTGGGCCTGCCATGCTTTCTTTGTGCAGCGCCTGAAGAGATGGGATTGTTACGTTTGCAGAAGTCTACGTCTACGTCGCTTGCATTCTCGGCTCCTGAGGCGAGTGTTGCGGGGAGCCTGGGGAGGGTGTTTTGTTCTGCTTTGTCATTTACAATGCGTGTGAGTGTTTCGGTCCAGTTTTTTCTGCTTTGGCTTATGTGCTTCTTTTTTTGTCTGCCAGTTGTGTGCCGATGTACGTGCCTTTTGGGTTGTCCTGTTTCTTGTGTTTGACTGATTGCCATGTGCTGAAAGGCCACAGTTTGAAAATGACAGGTGTGAGGTGCTTTTGTTTTGAGTAGTTTTTTTCCTTGTCATAACTGTTGTTATCATCTTGCATGTATTCCTTGGAGTTATGAAAGAGTCTTGTTGTGTGGTTGTGTTGTGGGCTCTAGGGATAGTATCCTCCTTCATTTTGTGTCAGTCTGATGTTTGATGCTGCATAATTATTATTTATGTTTTTAAAATTTTTCTTGTTCTTTGCATCCAATTTTTTTTATTAAATTATTATCTGTGTACATATTTAACATTGCTACCACCTCCTATACATACCCTCCCTCCCCAGAGTTTTGTGTCCATTGGTTGTACTTATATGCATGTATACAAGTCCTTCAGTTGATCTCTTCTCTCCCCCAGATCTCCCTACACTCCCCGCTGTAATTTTACAGTCTGCTTGTTGCTTTACTGTCTTTATATCTGACTTTTGGTTTGTCAGTTTATAATGTTCTTTAATATCCATAAATGAGTGAGGCCATATGGTATTTCTCTTTCATTGACTGGCTTATTTCACTCAGCATGATGTTCTCTAGTTTTATCCAGGTTGCTGCAAATGATGAGAATTCCTTCTTTTTTATGGCAGCATAGTATTCCATTGTGTAGATGTACCAAAGTTTTTTGATCCAATCATCAGCTGACGGGCACCTAGTCTGTTTCCAGATTCTAGCTATTGTAGATTGTACTGCTATGAACATAGGGGTGCATATATCCTTTCTGATTGGTGTTTCTAGTTTCTTGGGATATATTCCTAAGAGTGGGATTACTGGGTCAAATGGGAGTTCCATTTTCAGTTTTTTGAGGAAACTCCACACTGTTCTCCACAGTGGTTGCACCAGTTTGCATTCCCACCAGCAGTGCACGAGGGTTCCTTTTTCTCCACAACCTCGCCAACACTTGTCGTTTATTGATTTGTTGATGTTGGCCATTCTGACAGGTGTGAGATGGTACCTCATTGTTGTTTTGATTTGCATCTCTCGGATAATTAGTGACTTTGAGCATGTTTTCATGTGCCATTTGGCCTTCCTTCTGTCTTCTTTTGAAAATATTCTATTTAAGTCCATTGCCCATTTTTTAATTGGATCATTGATCTTCCTTTTATTTAGTTGTATAGGCTGTTTGTAAATGTTGGAGATTAAACCTTTATCAGTGGTAACATTTGCAAATATGTTCTCCCACACAGTGGGTTTTCTTGTTGTTTTGTTGATGGTTTCTTTTGCTGTAAAAAAGCTTTTTATTTTGATGTAGTCCCATTTGTTTATTTTCTCTTTAGCTTCCATTGCCCTAGGGGGCAGTATCAGTGAAGAAGTTCGTTTGGCATATGTCTGAGATTTTGCTGCCCGTGGATGCTTCTAGTATTTTTATGGTTTCCCGTCTGATGTTTAAGTCCTGTATCCATTTTGAGTTTATTTTTGTGTATGGTGTAAGTTGGTGATCTAGTTTCATTCTTTTGCATGTATCTGTCCAATTTTCCCAACACCATTTATTGAAGAGACTGTCTTGACTCCATTGTATATTCATGCCTCCTTTGTCAAATATTAATTGAGCATAGTGACTTGGGTTGATATCTGGGTTCTCGATTCGATTCCATTGATCTATATGTCTGTTCTTGTGCCAGTACTAGGCTGTTTTGAGAACTGTGGCTTTGTAATACAGTTTGAAGTCTGGTATTGAGATCCCTCCTACTTTACTCTTCCTTCTCAGGATTGCTGTGGCTATTCAGGGTCTTTTATTATTCCAAATGAACTTTTGGAGAGTTCTTTCTAGGTCAGTGAAATATGCCATTGGTATTTTAATGGGGAGTGCATTGAACCTATAGATTGCTTTAGGAAGTATGGACATTTTGATGATGTTGATTCTACCAATCCATGAACACGGTATGTTCTTCCACCTGTTTACATGTTCCTTATCTCTTTTTTCAGTGTTGTGTAGTTTTCCATGTATAGGTCCTTACTTCCTTAGTTAAGTTTATTTCTAGGTATCTTAATTTTTTTGGTGTGATGGTAAATGGAATTGATTTTTTAGTCTCTGTTTCTATAAGTTCGCTGCTGGTGTATAGAAATGCCATAGATTTCTTGGCGTTAATTTTGTATCCTGCTGCATTGCCAAATTCATTTATTAAGTCAATTAGTTTTTTAATGGAGTCTTTTGGGTTTTTTATATACAATATCATGTCATCTGCAAATAAGGATAACTTTACTTCTTCTTTTCCAATTTGGATGCCTTTTATTTCCTCTTCTTGTCTAATTGCAATGGCTAGTACTTCCCGTACTATGTCAAAGAGGAGTGGCGAAAGTGGGCATCCCTGTCTTGTTCCTGTTCTTAGAGGGAATGGTTTTAGTGTTTGCCCATTGAGTATGATGTTGGCTGTGGGTTTATCATATATAGCTTTTACAATGTTGAGGTATGATCCTTGTACTCCCACCTTGTTGAGAGTTTTTATCAGGAAAGGGTATTGGATTTTATTAAATGCTTTTTCTGCATCAATTGATATGACTATATGATTTTTATCTTTCAATTTGTTTATGTGATGTATCATGTTTATTGATTTGCAGATATTGTACCAACCTTGAATTCCTGGAATAAATCCTACTTGGTCATGTTGTATGATTTTTGTGATGCTCTGCTGGAGCCGATTTGCTAGAATTTTGTTGAGGATTTTGGCATCTATGTTCATGAGGGATATTGGCCTGTAATTCTCTTTCATTGAGTTGTCTTTATCTGGTTTTGGTATTAGGGTGATGCTGGAGTTTGGAAGTGTTCCTTCCTCTTGAATTTTTTGGAATAGTCTGAGGAGGATAGGTTTTAGTTTTTCCTTGAATGTTTGGTAAAACTCTCCTGAGAAGCCATCTGGCCCTGGGCTTTTGTTTGCTGGAAGCTTTTTGATGACTGCTTCAATTTCTTCCCAAGTCACTGGTCTATTGAGATTTTTAGATTCTTCCTGATTGAGTTTTGGAAGTTTGTATTTTTCTAGGAATATGTCCATTTCCTCTAGGTTGTTCAGTTTGTTGGAATAGAGTTGTTTGTAGTATTTTGTAACAATCCTTTGTATTTCGGCGGGGTTTGTTGTTATTTCACCTCTTTCGTTTCTGATTTTGTTTATTTGAGTCCTCTCTCCTTGTTTCTTGGTTAGCCTGGCTAGAGGTTCATCTATCTTGTTTATCCTTTCAAAGAACCAGCTCTTGATTTTGTTGATCTTATGTATTGTTTCTTTGGTCTCTATGTTGTTTATCTCCACTCTGATTTTTGTTATTTCCTTCCTTCTGCTTACACTGGGCTTTTCTTGTTGCTGATTTTCTAACTCTTTGAGTTGTAGAGTTAGATAATTTAATACCATTTTTTCTTGTTTTTTGCAATAGGCTTGTAGGGATATGAACTTCCTTCTCAAAACTGCTTTTGCTGTGTCCCATAGATTTTGGATTGTTGTGTTTTCATTGTCATTTGTTTCCAGGATGTTTTTAGTTTCTTCTTTGATTTCTCTGGTAACCCAGTCCTTGTTTAATAACATGCTGTTTAGTCTCCATGTGTTTGATTTCTTTGGATTATTTTTATTGTAGTTAATTTCCAGTTTTATGCCACTATGATCTGAGAAGATGCTTGATATGATTTCTATCTTCTTGAACTTGCAGAGATTTTGCCTGTGTCCCAAAATGTGGTCTATCTTTGAGAATGTCCCATGTGCACTTGAGAAAAATGTATATTCTGTGGCTTTGGGGTGGAATGTTCTGAAGATTTCGATTAATTACATCTGGTCTAGTGAGTTATTTAGGATTGATATTTCTTTGCTGATTTTTTGTTTAGATGATTTGTCCAAGGGTGACAGTGGGGTATTAAAATCTCCTACTATGATTGTATTGCTATTAATCTCTCCCTTAATGTACTCCAGCAGGTTTTTTTTTTAATGTATTTGGGTGCTCCCATATTGGGTGCATATATATTTACCAGGGTTATTTCTTCTTGTTGGATTGCTCCCTTTATATTTTGAAGTGGCCTTCATTATCTCTTGTTATGTCCTTCACTCTGAAATCTAATTTGTCAGATATAAGTATTGCTACCCCAGCTTTATTTTTCATTTCCATTCGCCTGGAAAACCTTTTTCCATCCCTTCACCCTCAGTCTATGTGCATCTTTTTTTCTGAAGTTGGTTTCTTGTAGACAACAGATATATGGGTCTTGTTTTCTTATCCAATCTGTTACCCTATGTCTTTTGATTGGAGCATTTAATCCATTTACATTTAAAGATATTATTGATAGGTACTCAGTTGATGCCATTTTTATTCTATACCCCTGTGTTCCTTCTTCACTTCCTATTTCTTTATTTTTATAGTAGACCCTTTAGCATTTCTTGCATTGCTGGTTTGGTGGAGATAAATTCCTTTAGATTTTTTTTGTCTGTGAAGATCCTGATTTCCTCTTCAATTTTGATTGATAGCCTTGCTGGGTACAGTATTCTTGGATTCAGACCCTTCCTTTGCATGACTTTGTATATTTCATCCCATTCCCTTCTGGCCTGATGAGTTTCTGTTGAGAAGTCAGTTGCTAGTCTGATGGGAGTTCCTTTATATGTAACTTTCTGTCTCTCTCTGGCTGCTTTTAAGATTCTTACTTTGTTGTTGGTGTTTGCCAATTTAACTATAATGTGCATTGGTGTCGGTCTTCTGGGATTCATTTTGCTTGGGACTCTGCGAGCATCTTGGATTTGTGTGGGTTTTTTCTTCTCTATCTCAGGAAAGTTTTCTGTCATTATTTCTTGAAATACGTTTTCCATGTCTTCCTCAGTTTGCTTTCCTTCTGGAACCCCTATTATTCTAATATTATTTTGTTTTGTATTGTCCCAAAGTTTCCTTAGGCTCTCCTCCTGGTTTTTAATTTTTTTCCCCCAGAAGCTGCTCTAATTGGGTATTTTTTTCCATCCTGTCTTCTAGCTCACTGATGCGGTCCTCTGCTTCTTCTAGTCTACTCTTGATGCTTTTTATTGAGTTCTTCATAGTAGCGATATCATTTTTCATTTCTTCTTGGTTCATCTTTATTTCCTCTTGGTTCTTGTTCAATTCCTCTTCGTTCTTCTTCATTTCCTCTTGTTTCTTATTCATATCGACAAATTTCTCTTCCATTCTTTTTAGCCATCCTATGATCATAACTCTGAATTCTTGCTCTGGTAGGTAGCTTGCCTCTAACTCGTTTACTTCCTTTTTTGGTGATGCCTGTTTTTCATATGAGGGCTATTTCTTTGTCCCCCCATGGTCTGTCTTTTCAGGATGTCTTGCTATGTGGTATTCCTTCTCCTTTCCGTGGGTGATTGAAGAACTCCCTTGAATCCACGTATTTGTGCCACTTGGGGCGTCACAGCTGCTCAAAGGTCTCCTCTGTCGTGGGTTTTCCAGGCCTCAGAGAAGATCCTCCTTTCCTGGTAAGATGGCACAGCCTTTCCTCCGAGCCCGTAGCTCCGGGAGAGGTCGCCGCCACCACTGCCACAGGGCTGGCTGCTTGGTTAGGAAATCCTGTCCAGCAGACCCTTCCTTACCTTCCTTTAGAGTTCTTCTGCCCCTTAGCTGCCAATCAATTTTTCCTGAGTGACTCAGACGCTGCTTTTATCTGTTCTGAGACCAGGGTCAGAACAAGTCCGTCTGTTCGGCCGCCATCTTCTCTCCTAGGCTCCTCAGCTTTTCAGCTCTTGCATTCCCCTCTCTTTCAGCCAGCCTTCCCATGGTTTTGGATGATAGATGTCCTTTGTATTAGTTGTAATTTTTTAAATTGTTGTGCAAGCAGCAGACCAGCTGTTCACCTACGCCACCATCTTGGTTTCTCTCTTAGGATCTGGCGGGACGAGGGCATCCCCAGCTGGGTCCGCAGCCTGCCGCTCCGGCTATATGCCAGTCTGCTGCAAATATGTTTTCAATATCTTGCTCTCTCTCTTCTTCTGGCACCCTCATAATTCGGATAGTGGTATGCTTGAGGTTGTCCCAGACACTCCTTACACTATCTTTATATTTTTGGATTCTTTTTGTTTTTCTGGTTGGTGTTTGTTGCTTTCTCGTATTTCAGATCTTTGATTTGATTTTTGGGATCCTCTATTCTACTGTTGAATCTCCATATATTCTTTATTTTAGTCCATATATACATAATTTACGACTGATCCTTTTCCTTTTTTTTTTTTTTTTTTTTTTCATTCTCTCTAATTTCTTTGAAGGTCTCAATAAGTTCCACAGACGTTTCTAGAAGATTTTTGAATAACCTCATAACTGTGGTTTTGAACTCTATATCCACTATTTGGCTTTCTTTAATTTCTTTCATTTGTGACATGTTTCTTTGTCTCTGCATTTTGGTTGCTATCCTGTGTTTGTTTCTTTGTATTGGGTAGCTGCTAAATCTCTTTAAGTTGATAGAGTACCATTGGTTGGTAGGTTTCCTATAGAGCCTAGTGACTCAGCCTCCCCAATCACCTGAGATTGGACACTCTTGGTGTACTCCTTTGTAGGCTGTGTGCACAGTATTGTTGTAGTTAAGCCTTGATTGCTGTTGAGAGGAGCTACCTTCCAGGCCAATTGGCAGTGCGGACTAGCTGGGTCTACAGTGGAAGAGCTGCTGTGCAGGAGACATCCTTATGGGGCAGGACTTACTTTGGTGCGGCTTTGGTGCTCACTGAGTCTGCCCCTTGAGGATGTCATTTATGCATGTGAAGGGTTGTAATCTGGTCTGGTCTCACACCGACCACTGGGTACACTGACTCTTGGATCTCCAAGGAGGTGCCAAGTCAGCCACTGCCTGAGGCCACCCAGCAGAAACTACAGAGATATCTGCAGATTCCTCCTCTTTGTTTGGGCTTTGGAGGTGCCAAGATGAGGCCCAGCTGTGAAGCAAGGCAGGCTGGTGCTGGTGCCAGCCTTGGGATTTTTATTGATAGCTTTGCAGTTTCCTGTTCCAGCTGCAGCTTGGTAGACAAGTTTTAGGCTGAACAAGGACAGGCCATTTATATATAATAGCCTTTGCTCACAGCTTGGTTGGGGTTGTAAATTGGGTGAGGAGAGGTCTAAGGGAATATTCAGGATAGAGAAAACAGAAATGGCTGCCAGTCAGCCCTGCACCAGGGAGGTTCCAGCACAGGAATAATGATCACAACTAGCATCTCCATCTGGAAGAAAGCCGCCTCCGCATTCCTGCCTTGATGCCAGAGAGTCCAGTTTCTCCCTGTATTTGTCTGGGTCCCCAGAGCCTTGTGAGGCACTGGACTCAGCACAAGTGGGAGCTTGTCAATTCAGTTGTGGTGCTGGCCTTTTAAGAGGAGCAGCTGGGTTTCCAGCAGCCTGTGTGTTATTCAGCTCCAATCCACACTGGATTTTACACTACTTGTTCTTATGGCCCGGCCCATAGGGACTTCTTTCCCCAGCTCTGGGCAAAGATAAAAATATATTTTATTGATTTTTTATAGAGAGGAAGAGAGAGGGAGAGTTACAAATATTGATTAGAGAGAATAATCGATCAGCTGCCTCTTGCACACCTACTGGGGATGTGCCCGCAACCAAGGTACATGCCCTTGACCTGAATCGAACCTGGAACCTTTCAGTCCGCAGGCCAATGCTCTAGCAACTGAGCCAAACAGGTTTCGGCTAAAGATATATTTTTAAATAAATAAAGTATTTTCCAAATATACAGCATTACTTTGGTCATTTTTCTTATAAAATACATATTGGTTAGTGGTCTGTCAATTTGTTTTTTAGGCAGTTGACTAGTGGACTTCAGGGTTCTATGTCTGAACTCTCCCCAGTGGATGGGGAGAAGAATTCCCAAGCTGAGCTCTCTAGGTAAGACTTGACAAAATAAAGTGAATGATGTTCCCTTAAAGGAATGGGTCAAATCTTTGTAATTTGGCTGATGGGAAAAAATTTTTCAAAACGTGGGTAGACATATTAGAATGAAGTGGTTAGTTTCCATTTATAATGATATAGGGTGTATAAATTAACCTTTACGTTTCTTTATGTTTTATATGACCAGCTAAATCTGAAGTTTTGTAGGGAGAGGGGTCTGAGTCGCTGGCAGAGCCGTTTAGAATGCGGGGCCTAGAGCCGTTTGGCATGGTGGGCATGGAGATAGTGGAATGTTTGGTGGTTGTGGAGTGGGTAGGCGTGGAGTAGGAGGGTTAGGAGTCGGTAGGTGAGGAGTTGGTAGGAGCGGAGAGGGTTTGTGTGGAGTTGGAAAGTGCGGAGTAGTTTGGTGAACTGTCAGTTTGTGGAGAGTCTGTTGAAAAATCAGTTTGAGAAGAGCCGGTGGACATACAGTCGGTGAGTACAGAGCCTCTTCCTGGGTAAGAAGGGGCTCTTGTGAAGATTGAATGAGCAAGGACAGGGGACACCGAGCCCTGTGCTGGGGATGGGCAGAGAGACGGGGCTCAGGCGACTCCAGAGTCTGTGAGCTAACCCTTCCCGCTGCCAGGCATTAATCAGAACCGTGCCCACTGATAGTAGGTCCACGGCTTCCCTTCCACCAAGAAACTTGGGTGCTGGATCGTGGGGGTAAAATGAACACGAGATGGAAAAGCAGGAGCTACTTCCCACTCCCAGCTGTTAAAACCGTGCGTGGGGCCAGGCTTGGAAAGCTGTCCACCGAGAGCAACGGACACATCCCGTGTATGCGTGTTCCCAAACTGAGAAGGCAGACTGGGGAGACTCAGCCCCCGAGGACACCCGCTGGTTCCGGGAGGGTTCTGGGCGGGAGGAGAGATGAGGGAAAGAGCGGATCGGCTCCCCCGTGTGTGCTGGGCCCTGGGACAGGAATAGGCCCCACGGACTCCTCCCGTGAGGGGGCCTGTGAGGGGCCAGCCTTGGCGTCTCACACCAGATGTGCCTGACCCCTGGAGGCCCACAGTCCTATCTGTAGTGTCTCAGCCCTCATTTCCAGGACACTGTACAGAGCTGTACAGAGCATTTCCGAGAGGACATGTGTGACATGTTCAGAAGGGAACTGTGTATTTAACTACAACTCACCCGAATAACCATTTATTTCCAGCGCCCAGATGAGTGGAATGACTGTGGAATTGAGAGGCCTAGGCTCAGCCCTCAAACTGGGATAGCTCTTAGCCCCACCCCTTCCTGGTTAAGGAAATGGGCTCAGTGAAGTCCCATACCTATCAGCAGGTCACTCATCCAAGCAGGCGAGGCTGTACACGTCAGACACACTCGCATCAGGGTACCAGAGATGGGGCAGTGTTAGGTTTATGTGGTGTGCTTCTCTGATTTTCTGCTCCTGCGGACACAGGGGCCTGCTGCCAACCAAGAGTCATCGGCTAAGCGTAGTGGCTTAAATGGGCACCACAGAGGCCCTCAAAGCAGACAGGGCCTGCTGAAGGGGTGATGCCCAGGTTGTGGCTCCATGCCGAGGGGTGTCCTGTGGGAGGCAGGCGGTCAGTGATTCTCTCATCATTGATGTGTCTATCTCTCCATTTACTTTGCTCTCTGTGATCAATAAAAATATATTTAAAAGAAATGAAGGTGCATGAAATCCATGCTTCGGGGTGGGAGGCCCTCAGCCTGGCCTCCTGCACCTCTCCAATCTGGAACTGCACCTTTCCAATTTGGGGCTCCCTGATTTTCGGGATCAGTCCTAGTATGGCAGTCAGCCATCCCTCTCTCAATCTAGGACTGCTGGCTCCTAACTGCTCCCCTGCCTGCCTGCCTGACCACCCCTTAACTGCTCCTCTGCCAGCCTGATCCCTCCCTTACTCCTCTCCCCTGCTGTCAGTTTGATTACTCCTACCTTCTCTCCCCTCCCAGTCTGATACCCTTAACACCTGTGCTTTAGTTCCCACCACCTTGGCTCTATCTAGAAGGATGTCCAGAATACTACTGGTCTATTTAGCATATTACCCTTTTATTAGTATAGATACTTAAAAACAAACAAACAAACAAACAAAAAACAACAACAACAACAAAAACACACAGGTAACGCATAGCTGCTGTGTTGCTTTTCTGAAAGGATGGATATAGGTAGCTGATGTGGCAAAAAAGGGTCTCTGCTGGCATCTAGGATGTGCATTAAGCTGTGATTTTCGGTCCCCATGGCCTTTCCAAGACATGTTAAACCAGCTAAGGGCCTCAGAGCTGTCCATCCTCCTATCCTTGCTTTACAGCTCTGTGCTATGCGTTACTTTGTTCAGACATCACTGACCTCGGGTGTCTTCATCACCTACCACTGGGGCAGCATGTCTTAGTGGCTGTAGGTGTCCCAGGTGGGCCCTGTGTTGGAGTCACTTCTGTGCAGCTGTGCGTTAGGAAGTGAGCAGGGGCTTGGAGGCCCTGCATCCGGGGGGAAGGAGGGCAGCTGCACGGGGCAGGGCCTGCCCAGGGCCTGGTGCGCATCCTCACCCACCCCTCTTCTTGCACTAGGAGCCTGGACAGAGCCCCCAGCAGTTCCTTGAGGAGCTGCTGGGGGACAACATGGCCCTGGAGGCGGAGCAGGGCCTAAGGATCAACAAGTCCGACCACCGGAGCGCGGAGCTGGGCCAGGAGTCAGAAGGTAGGCAGCAGCCCCTGGCGCTGGGGAGCCTGCCTGGCCGCAGCTTCTCCTTCAGCCAGGGAGCTGAGCCCTTGGCTCTGAATCTCCTGGGTCAGCCCATCCTCAGCCCAAGTCCATGGGGTATGATTCAAGGGCTGTTTGGAACTGTCAACTGCCTTCTCCCCAAGGAGAACATGAAGGGTCTGACAGCCTTGAAGTCAGGACCTAAACTATAAAGTCAGTGCTGCCAGTTTTCTCAGCTCCCATGCAGACAGTCCCAGGAGCCTTCAGAGGACAGCACGCTGACTCCCGGGGGCTGTCTCACAGCTGTCCGTGGGGGACTGAGCGCTCTGGAGGGCAGGCACCTTCACCAGCGGTCACTAACCTGCACTATCACAGGAGCCTGGGCTGATTTCCTCCGTTCCTGTCCTCATCGGGAAGATGGGTGCAGTCTGCTCTGTCTCCTTGGGCAGGGGCTGGCTGCTCAGGGACCCCTCCCCCAAGGGCCTTACCCAGGGGTGGTAAGTTCTGGGCACACGTGGCCCAGAGGCTCTACCTCCCACAGACATACTGGTCAATTTTCATGCCCCCAACACCCCCAGCTGAGCTACCCAACACCCCACTGAACTACCCAACACCCCACTCTGAGGGTTGGCAGAGTCCAAGCATGTGTTTGCCTTCTCTGTGAGTGTCTGAAATGCTGACTTGACGGTCAGGTTGGAACTTGGCAAAAAGTGGTTCCAGCATCTTGAACTTTTGTATTGGCCTGTCCACGGTCACCTGCTTTCTTCTTAAACTCTGGGTGGCTCCCCAGTGGACCCAAGAGGAGCCAGTAGAGGGGAGACAACCCACAGCGTCAGCACCCTGTGAACAACAGAGGGCATCCAGCTGGCTGTCTCCGGTCTTCAGACCTAGGCTTCAGGGGGATGGCCCTCTCTGAGGAATGACCATCTCGAGGTGGAGTCAAAAGGGGAGCGAAGGCCCTGGGATCGGGGCTCTCACTCCACTTTGCTCTTTAGCCTCCAGCGTGACCCTGGCACTGGGGCAAAATTCCCAGGCCCCTCAGGACACAGTCCTGGAGCTGCAGGGCGATACCCAGGCCCTGCAGGAGAGCAACAGCAAGTATGAGGAGCTGATGAAGGAGAACTGGCAGCTCCGGGGGCAGGTAACGGAGTGTGTGTGTGTGTGTGTGTGTGTCCGGGATATATGGGCCAGCCGGAGGCCGCGTGTGTCAGGGGGTGACAGGTTTGCGGTTTGCTTTAAAGCCAAGTTCACTTTGCGACCTGACTGGAATGGGCTGGGTCTTTGGCTTGTAGGTGGCAGAGTTGGGGATCCAACTACAGAATGAGAAGGCCACCAACCATCGCTTGAGCAGCCTCAAAGAAAAGCTGTTCAAAATCTTAGAAATCCAGATGCTGCCCAGGTCCCTGCAGGTAGGCACTCAGAGCACAGGCCCCTGGCGCCCCTGCCTGTCAGAGGGAGGGTCCAGGATCACAACCGTGTCCTGGTCATTGATCAGTGATTTCTAGTGACCAGTTCCCTCGCTCAGCTGCAGCTCAGACCAGCAATTCTCAGCCAGGGCAGGGCCCCGGGGCAGGTATTGCCTCCCCGGGACACTGGCCATCTTGTTGTTGATGGACAGGACTGGGAGTCCGAGAAGGAGGTGCTGCTGGCTGTGCAGGGGGGGTGGTTGTTCTGTCAATATCAGGGAAAATTAGATGTTAGTGTTGTCCAGGTATTCTGTATCCTTACTGAGGTTCCATGTGCTTTAAAAAATAAGGTTTTAAATGTGATCAAAGAGGGCAACCAAGGAGCTGATCCATTCACCCTAAAGTTCCCATGTGTGGAGAGGACACGGGACTCATGTAGCCCCATGTGATGGTCCCTTCCTGTCCTGGGCCGTCCCAGCGCAGTTCCTTAAGCGCTGGGAGAACCGCACTCAGCACGGCTGGGTGTTGCCTGCCCCGAGGGTCCCTGCTCCTTTGGGGTCTGCACTTGCCCTGCTCTTGGCCCCTCACTGGGTGTGGGGGTGCAGGGATGGGGAGTGAGTGGCTCCCCGGGGCCTGCACCCAGGGAGGCATCCTCACCTTTTCCCCCTGAACCAGCAGGGGGCCGAGGAGAAGCAGCTTGAGGAGCTGGGAGAGCAGAAGCAGTTGACTGAAGTCCAGGAGGCCCTGCTGCGGGAGCAGGAGACCAATGCCCTGGTCACCCAGGAAAATGAGAGGCTGCAGCAGGAGGTGACCAGGTAACCGCCTCCGCCCTGCAGCGGCATCTGCCGGGTTTCATTCCCACCAGCTCTCTGAGCGCCACCTGAGCTCAGCTCCAGTGAGGCCCCTGGTTAGGGTCCACTCTTACCCCTGCATCCCCCCCCTCTTCCCACCCTGTTAGGGTCACAGCTGATGGTCTCGGGGGAAGGGCCTCCAGCTGGTGGCTGGGATGGAAGGACTAGTGACAACTGGGATGGAGCGTGGTCCAGGGTGGGAGGGCCGCCCATCCCACATGACTATGGTGATGACTGTGTTGGGCACTGGCACCTTCATCCTTTCACACCTGCGATCCGGGAAGGACGTGTGCTCGCTCCGCGTCATTCTCGTGTTCCCTGTGGGTGAATTCACCTCCTGGCTGACTTGCATTCTCGCCCCCACATCGGTCCCTGTGGCCTCTCGGGGGCCTGTCCAGAGGGGGAGACACGGGAGTCGCCTGATGTGCACATTTGCAGCTGCGGTTGAACAGCCTCTGACTCCTGCCTGTTTCAGCTCTCACACTGCAAGCGAGCGTCCCTTCCGCAGTCCATGGAGGACCGGGGGTTCTATTTTCGTGCTTTTCGGTGGCGATGTCGCTGTGTGAAATGGCCCCGAATGGAGCACTGCACGGCTGTCTAGTGTCCCCAAGTGCAAGCTGCACTGGGCCTTGGGGAAAATATCCGAGTGGCACCTGAGGGGCCTTCAGGCCCGAGGTATGGTGCTGTTGGCTGTGAGCATGGTAACCAAAGCGTCTTTAGGTCTTGATTGGTTGACAAAAAGGTGGCCAGAGACTCCAGGAACAGTTGGGACAGTTGCAGTTACACTGACTCAGTGCTCACAGTGGCTTCATAGGACATTATCCTGTGAGTCGTGAGAATTGACTGCTCTATTATCCTTTTTCCCCCATAAAGATGAGGAAAAAGGCTCAAGGCCCAAGATGTTTGGGTCAATCCTGGGGGTAGTGGCCAGTCAGGATTCAAATCCAGGTCTTATCTCATCCCAGAGGTCTGACCACAGGAAGCCTTCCTTTGGGCAGCCTTGTTTGAGTAGATGTTGGGGCTACAAACTCGGGTGCCTGCGGGGGGAGGAGGGGGCGAGGAGGGGTGGTGGCAGGTCCAGCAGGTGGTGGAGGAGTGTCAGCGGGAGGCCAGGCCTCCTGGAGAATGCACACCCTCTGAAGACTGTCAGCTAGAGGCAGGCCCACGCTGCCGGGTCATCCTTTTGTTTCTGCTTTTTAACAAAAAATTAATCCTCATCTCAGGATAATTTTTGCACTGCCCTTCAGAGAGAGTGAAAGGAAGGGAGGGAGCGGGCGAGAGAGAAACAGCGATGCGAGAGACACTTCTCCTGGCTGCCTACTGCACACACCCCTCTATGCCACAGAGCAATCCCACCGCCAGGTGCATGGCCCTGACTGGGAATCCAACCCGAGGCGGTTCCGAACACAGGCGGACGCTGTCTCTGCGGAGCCACACCTGCCGGGGCCTTTGCTTTATGCTTTCTCCCACCCTCCGAGAAGGGCGATAGCTGAGAGTTGATGTGAAACTTGACATTTTAAAATATTGAATAACTGCCAAAACTGGTTTGGCTCAGTGGATAGAGCATACCCTGCGGACTGAAAGGTCTTGGGTTCGATTCCGGTCAAGGTCATATACCTGGGTTGCGGGCACATCCCCAGTAGGAGGTGTGCAAGAGGCAGCTGATCGATGATTCTCTCTCATCGATGTTTCTAACCCTCTATCCCTCTCCTTTCCTCTCTGTAAAAACTCAATAAAATATATTTTAAAAATAAAAAAAATACATTGAATAACTACTTAATTCAAATTAAATAACAAAGCTGTGTGGGCCAAACAGGGACCCTCTGTGTTCACATTGAGTCTGTGAGCCTCTGAGCAGTGAGAAAGCTAGTCGGGTAATTATGACGACGACGATGATGATGATGATGCTGATGTCAGTGGCTTTACATAATGCTCCAGAATCTCAGTTTATTTGTGTCAGGAGTTGAAATCAGAAAGGGACTTGGCCTGGGGAGAAGAGCTGGGCAAAGACAGTTTCAGAGCAAAGATGTACTGATTCCATGTTTTTCAAAAGTGTTTGAGTGCAAGAACCGTTTTCTAAGGAGGCGGCTCTGCAAAGCCTTCCATGGAAGGCTGTCACAGGCTGCTCTGTTGAAGGGTCCGAGCCTGCCTGTCCTGTGTCCCCAGCCCACAGGAGGCAACTGGGTGGCCACATAGAACCCCAGCGGACACAGTTGGAGAGGCACTGACTGTGCTCAGCCCTCATTTACCCTGAGGCCCAGAGGAGTGGTGGGTGTGATGGACGCGCACACCTGGGACCAAGGCTGGGAGTGCTCCTCAGCCCTGGGCCCTGTGGCTCTCCACCTGCAGACTGAACTCCTGGACCGAGCAGCTGCAGGCAGAACAGGAGGAGCTGCTCACCAAGAACCAGGAACTGCAGGCTTCCGTAGAGAACGAGCAGCAGAGTATCCAGAGCTTTCATAACTTGTACCACAAGATGATGTTGGAGCAACGAACCAAGGAAATAAATCTACCGAAGCTCAGCGCTCAGTACGAGGTGAGGCCTGGGGCTGGTGGGCCTCAGGACACCGGGCCTGAGCCCTGCGCTGACAGCCGGGGGCTCAGCCAGGTCCGCATGGGTCCTCATTGGTGTCTGTGCCCAAACACTGTGTGTGACTGTCACCCAGAGGCCGGGAGGCAGCCAGAGGCGTTTAACGGGCACAAGCACCTGGGCTGGTGGGGATGTGTCAGAAAAGACCTTTCAGCGGACCTGTGCTGTTTTCTTTTTTTAAGCACTTTTTTTTTTTTTTTTTTTAATTTGAGAGAGAACAAGGGAGAGGAAGAAAGAGATAGAAACATCAATGATGACAGGGAAGCACCATTCAGCTGCCTTCTACACCACCCCCGCGGGGATACTGCCCACAACCTAGGCATATGCCCTTGACGGGAAAGGAACTCAGGGCCCTTTAGTACGAGGTCCGATGCTCTGTCCACTGCACGAAACTGGTTAGGGCCTGACCTTTGCTTTTGCAGGGTCGGGGCGGTGCATGGAACTAGCCAAGTGCTGTTTTCTCTGTCCTCTGGGCTGAGCTCTGTGCTCTGTGCTCCCATGTTATCGCATTGAATTCTCACGATGCCTTTGTGAGCTGGGGGGCCCGTCCTCAGACCTCTGAGGCAGAGGGTCTGGACCCCGTTTGATTGAAGCCAGAGCTTGGGCTTTCCTGCCCCTCCCACCGGGTGATAGTCGGGATCAGGAGTTGAACCACCTCAGCCCGAAATTCCTATCCAGCCTGTCATTTGTTTATTGATGTCAGAGAGAGAAGGGAGAGGGCGAGAGGGATGGAAACATCAGGGATGAGAGAGAATCTGTGATGGCTTCCTCCTGCACGCCCCCTCCTGGGGATCGACAGCTCCTCCTGGGCGTGTTGCTTGAATAGGCATCTCACCAGTGAACTCCTGGTGCCTGGGAGGCCGCTCCACCCACTGACCCACACCTGCTGGGCAGCTTATTAATGAGATCGTTTACATTTCTTTTGAAATTGGCTGTGAAGTCCCCAGAACCTGCTGTACATTTTGCACTTAGGCGCCTCTCAGCTCAGACTGGCTGCGTTTCAGTGCTCAGCGGCCACACATGGGCAGTGGCCACCCGATTGGCCGGTGCACTTGTCCTACCCATATCATTGGCTGTGTTGGTCCTGCCGACGGGTGTGGCCCCTACCGAAAAGGCCCTCTTGTGCACGTGGCCTTTCTTCTCTGGGAGCAGTTTCCCAGCTGTGGAGCCACAGGGGCCGTGGTGGGAGACACATTGTTGGTCTCTGTTTCAGTCGCTCGCCCTCTTGACTAAGGAGTTGGAAGAGGAAAGAAGGCAAGTCCGGAGTCAAATTAACGCGGTGAAACAGCTGAGCAAGACCCTCCTGGAAGAGCATGCGGGGACCTGGCCTCAGAATAAGTAAGGGGGTGTCGTGATCGACGCCTGTCCCTACGGCTCCCGGCTTCGCGACCAACACACAGCCTTCACATTCAGGGCAGAGAGCCCCCTGGCGCACTGGCGTACCCAGGGCAGGGCAAGGGGACAGACCATCTTCCCAGCGCCCTTGCCTCTCCTTTCCCAGGAATGGTCTAGATTTCTGCAAGGAGGAGTGGTTGCATTTTGCTGGCTTCCAAGACATGGCCCACTGCCAGCCCCTTCTTCCTCTGCTTTTGAGTTAAGCTCCGTTTAAAAAATATAAGAGGTGAAGAGAGGCACCTAGGGGAGAGATCCAGGATCACTGGATGAGCTCTTTCTGTGTCTGACTTCCCCCGAAAGAACTGGAGAGGGGGTTGTGAGTGCGCCGTGATTGTCCTCCTCTGCTGACATGACACGGACCTGACTGTGGCATAGACACTGCGAGGGGCACAGGGCCTGTGACCCGGTGGCCGCGCACCAGCAGGGGTGATGGGATGTGAGCAGAGTGTGTGCACAGCAGACAGATGGTGAGGAGTTCCATAGAGGTGTACAAGGAAGCGTGGTGGTGAGCATCGGGGTTCTGCTGCTGACCCGGATGGAGCCAGGGCCAGCCAGTGGGGCAGGACGTGGGGGGGGGCGTGAAGATGGAGTAGGAGCGGTCTGGGTGCAGGGAAGGCGCACCCAGTGGCAGGAGGGAAGGCTGGAGCACGGGGCAATGAGATGTGGAAGGCGTCCATGCCTCACTAAGGAGTGGGATTCACTAGGAGTGAGTGTTTATGGTCTAGAGGCCAAGGGAGCTGCCTGAAATGAGGCAGAAGGGAGCGGCTTGGTGCTGGAAACCTTGTGGTTGGAAGTTAAGTAACCCAAGAGGCATCTGGTGTGCCCAGGGTGGCCTTCACCCCTAGGTCCTAGTGCTGCTGGACTGTCCTTCCTTGTGATGGGGTATGGCTGGCCCTGAGTGACAGGGACAAGGTCACAGTGACAACAGGGTCCTGTCCCAGCACCCCGGGGTCAGGGTGCTGCTTCACCGTTCTCCCGGATTCTTCTGCTCATCTCCAGCCGGCTCGCCACCCACTCAGGATGGCTTACCTGGAAAGCCACATTGTAGTTTGGGGCAGAAATGACTGGCCTGAGTTGGCTCTCTGTAACACAGTGGGTACAAATGACCAGCGGAGGTTGGGCAGGTGCCAACTAGAAGCTTTGGTACCCAGGGGATGATGTGGTGATGGTTTGCATTAGACAGTGTCTGCAGGAGGCCAGGGAGTTGGCTGGCTTCCTGAGCTGCTCCGGGGGAGTCCTCCCAGCCCAGGGAGGGTTGTGGGGCCAGCACTCCGTGAGATTGTGTGCCTAATGGTGGGGGTCGGTCAAAGCAGACAGGGACGCGCTCTAGCATAAGGACGAGGAGCACGACTGTGGGAGGAGAAGAACACAGACTGGAAGAGCAGATGCTGAGCCAAGGGCGCTGGGAACCCAGCAGGTTCGGTGGGCCTAGGCCCAGCGGTTTGTGAGTCATCACTTTTCACTCTGCCTACTTTATGGGGAGCTCTCGGAAAAGCCCCGGATTAGGAGGAACCTGAACAGCCTTTTGGCCGAAGGAGCCTGAGCTGCTGCCTCAAACCGGTGGACTCATTTTCCTGCAAGGAAACCAGGGGGTGAGCTGTCAAAGCCCACGGATTTGTGATCCTGAGTTTCACATGGTTTGCGCCTTGCCCTCTTGAGATGAGGTCTAGCCTGAACCTTGGGGCTTTAGCAGGTCTCCCGTGTTAGGTTCCCAGGCTCACGCCACAAGCTTCCATCTGCACATCCCCACGTGGCGAGCATGACAGTTCGGGATGTGAGTTGTTCTGAGCGGCAGTAACGTAGACACGGAACACAAAGGTGCTCTGTCACGAGTGGGGAAAGCCACCTGGAGCAGGTGCCAGGTCGGTGGGCCCACGCCACTTGCTTCCATCCCCGTATGCCCAGGTGGCAAGCATGACGCTCATGAGCTCTGTGATGTCTGAGTCCCAGGGAAATGCCGGCCCTTGTTGGCCAGGTCCCAGCCCAGGCTGATAAGTCAGTTTACACATTTTATGTAAAACCAGATTGTTTTCTCTTTCTCCACTCTTTACAGATGCTCAATGTTGACCGAGCCTACAGAAAATGCGGAGGACGAGGAGGACAATGACTATGACTTAATGAAACAAGCAAAAGATGACCAGAAACCTGCTGCAGAGTTGTGAGTTTTTCTCAGCGGCAGTAACTTAAACTCAGAACAGAGAGCCACCTGGAGCAGGGGCCAGGTCGGTGGGCCCACGCCACTTGCTTCCATCCCCGTATGCCCAGGTGGCAAGCATGACGCTCATGAGCCCTGTGATATCTCAGTCCCAGGGAAATGCCGGCCCTTGTGGGCCAGGTCCCAGCCCAGGCCGATAAGTCAGTTTACACATTTTATGTAAAACCAGATCATTTTCTCTTTCTCCGCTCTTTACAGATGTTCGCTGATGACAGAGCCTACAGGAAATGTGGAGGAGGAGGAGGACGACAACCAGTTAATGATACAAGCAAACGATGACCAGAAACATGCTGCCGAAATGTGAGTTGTTCTCAGCGGTGGTAACTTAAACTCAGAACAGACAGCCACCTGGAGCAGGGGCCAGGTCGGTGAGCCTACGCCACTTGCTTCCATCCCCGTATGCCCAGGTGGCAAGCATGACGCTCATGAGCTCCGTGATGTCTGAGTCCCAGGGAAATGCCGGCCCTTGTGGGCCAGGTCCTGGCCCCGGCCGATAGTCAGTTTACACATTTTATGTAAAACCAGATCGTTTTCTCTTTCTCCGCTCTTTATAGATGCTCGCTGATGAAGGAGCCAACAGGAAATGCGGAGGAGGAGGAGGACGACAACCAGTTAATGATACAAGCAAACGATGACCAGAAACATGCTGCCGAAATGTGAGTTGTTCTCAGCGGCAGTAACTTAAACTCAGGACAGCCAGCCACCTGGAGCAGGGGCCAGGTCGGTGAGCCTACGCCACTTGCTTCCATCCCCGTATGCCCAGGTGGCAAGCATGACGCTCATGAGCTCCGTGATGTCTGAGTCCCAGGGAAATGCCGGCCCTTGTGGGCCAGGTCCTGGCCCCGGCCGATAGTCAGTTTACACATTTTATGTAAAACCAGATCGTTTTCTCTTTCTCCGCTCTTTATAGATGCTCGCTGATGAAGGAGCCAACAGGAAATGCGGAGGAGGAGGAGGACGACAACCAGTTAATGATACAAGCAAACGATGACCAGAAACATGCTGCCGAAATGTGAGTTGTTCTCAGCGGCAGTAACTTAAACTCAGAACAGACAGCCACCTGGAGCAGGGGCCAGGTCGGTGAGCCTACGCCACTTGCTTCCATCCCCGTATGCCCAGGTGGCAAGCATGACGCTTATGAGCTCCATGATGTCTGAGTCCCAGGGAAATGCCGGCCCTTGTGGGCCAGGTCCTGGCCCCGGCCGATAGTCAGTTTACACATTTTATGTAAAACCAGATCGTTTTCTCTTTCTCCGCTCTTTATAGATGCTCACTGATGAAGGAGCCAACAGGAAATGCGGAGGAGGAGGACGACGACAACCAGTTAATGATACAAGCAAACGATGACCAGAAACGTGCTGCCGAGATGTGAGTTGTTCTCAACGGCGGTTACTTAAACTCAGAACAGACAGCCACCTGGAGCAGGGGCCAGGTCGGTGGGCCCACGCCACTTGCTTCCATCCCCGAATGCCCACGTGGCGAGCATGACGGTCATGAGCTCCGTGATGTCTGAGTCCCAGTGAAATGCGGGCCCTTGTGGGCCAAGTCCCGGCCCCGGCTGATAAGTTAGTTTACACATTTTATGTAAAACCAGATCGTTTTCTCTTTCTCCGCTCTTTACAGATGTTCGCTGATGACGGAGCCTACAGGAAATGCGGAGGAGGAGGAGGACGACAACCAGTTAAGGATACAAGCAAACTATGACCAGAAACATGCTGCGGAAATGTGAGTTGTTCTCAGTGGCGGTAACTTAAACTCAGAACAGACAGCCACCTGGAGCAGGGTCAGGTCGGTGGGCCTACGCCACTTGCTTCCATCCCCGTATGCCCACGTGGTGAGCATGCCAGTCATGAGCTCCGTGATGTCTGAGTCCCAGTGAAATGCCGGCCCTTGTGGGCCAGGTCCTGGCCCGGGCCGATAGTCAGTTTACACATTTTATGTAAAACCAGATCGTTTTCTCTTTCTCCGCTCTTTATAGATGCTCGCTGATGAAGGAGCCTACAGGAAATTCGGAGGAGGAGGAGGAGGAGGAGGAGGACAACCAGTTAAAGACACAAGCAAACGTTGACCAGAAATGTGCTGCCGAAATGTGAGTTGTTCTCAGTGGCGGTAACTTAAACTCAGAACAGACAGCCACCTGGAGCAGGGGCCAGGTCGGTGGGCCTACGCCACTGCTGCTCTGTCAGTAATGGGGAAAGCCAAATGGAGCAGGGACCTCTTTGTTGGGCTCCCACCTTCCCTTCTGTCCAGGTCCCCTGTGCCCTTGTCCCTCCCAGCTCTTAAAGAATGGAATTCCTTTCCGTCCCGCCCGCGGGGCATCCTCGGAGGGATGGCAAATGCAGCTGGCCAGGAGTCTGTGGGAGGGGCCTGGAGTCTGCGGTTTAGAGCCACTGAAGTAGGACTGTCAGGCTGTGTCTCCAGGTTTCAGGACCTGGAACGCCGTGTTTCCTTTTGGGGAAGGAAGCGTGGCCCGGACACCCAGGCCAGCACCCATGGTCTTCAGGCTTCCCTCTTGGGCTTCCCTACATTCCTCTGGAGTCTCTGTGCCTCAGGGTGGCTCACCATCACGTACCCTTCTGCAGGGCAGCAGCCCAGCGGGAGGCCAGCTTGGTCCCTGAGACTGCCAGGCTCAATCCAGCAGGCCTTCCCCTGGGCGCAGGCCTGAGCCCCAAGAGCTGGGCCTTGAGGTTGTCCTGCCCCAGCCCAGCCTTGAGGTCAAATCACCATGAATCTCGCAAGGCCTCCTGTGGACATCCCAGAAGCTCAGCATTTCCTAGCCTCCGCCCGGCCCTGGAGTGGATAGCACATCAAGGCATCAGTGGGGAAAGGGAGGGAGCTGAGGAAGCACAGTGCTGCTCCCCTGCAGAGCCGGGATTGAACCAGATGCGGTTCTTCTTGTGACATGAGAATGCCATTTGAAGTTAGCTGCAATGATTACCCTTTAAGTTCACTGCTTCCATTTATTTATTTTTATTTCATTTTATTTATTCTCTATAATAACAGGCTAATATGCAACTTGTGCCCTCACCGGGAGTTTGACCAGGGAACGGGGACAGCTAGCCAACGGCCTGTGGTCCCTTCTCCAGGCAGGCCAGGCCAGATGGGGCCCAGTATTGGGTTGGGCCGGCCAAACCCCACTCATGCACCAATTGGTGCACTGAGTGTCTAGTCTATATATTTGGAAAAACATTTTTATTGTTTTCAGAGAGGTACGAGGAGAGAGAAACATCAATGATGAGAGCGAATCATTAATTGGCTACCTCCTGCACGTCCCACATGGGGAATTAAGCCCGAAACCCGGGCATGTGCCCTTGACCTGAATGGATCCCAGGACCCTTCAGTCCAGAGACCATCACTCTATCCACTGAGCCCAACTGGCTAGGGCTATTTTAAGTTTTTTTTAAACATCACCTGTGTGTGGGAAAGAGAGAGAGAGAGACCTCAATATGAGAGAGACACATTGAATGGTTGCCAGCGCACACACTCGGCCCAGGGATAAATCTGTAACCCAGGTACATGCCCTTGACCCAGAATCAAACCCTTGACTCTTGGGTGCTCGGGCCAGGGCTCTAACCCCTGAGGCACGCCAGTCAGTGTTCACTCCTTTTCATCCAAATGGGCCACTGGGCCTGCCCTCTTGCCCCCTCACCCCAATTCCTCAGTGCCAGGAAGGGGCAAAGTCTGCCCGCCTGTCCCACGTGCTATCAGCTCTAGCCGGGAATGAGGAGGTCCTGCCCTTATGGAAATGGCCCTTGGATGCACAATTGTCAGCACAGCTAGATGACACGGCACCTGTTTCGGTGCCTCCCAGGGACCCAGAGTGGAGGCTGCATGTGAAGTTCTGGTTCCCGAGAGGCTAGTGTGGTTTCTGCCTCCGGGAACGCTTCTCCCCTCCCTGGGTCTGTGCGAATGAAGTGCAAATGTGTCCCATGCCCCGAGGCCACATGCGATGATCATGGTGCTGGTGACACACGTTCGTGGGAACCTGGTGCTGAAGCCCCAGTTAACGGCCACTTTCCTCGTGGAAGGGGCAGCGAGGGTTGGCATGTCCTGAACCTCTGCTTCTAATAGGAGAAAGCCCAGGAGTCGACTGAGAGCATTCCTCAGATTTTTCCAACGCCAGAGACGCGGCTCAAGAGTACAAGCTAAGTCACCCGTAGAGAGCGCTCCCGGGTTCCCGGAGGCCACCCTAGCCGGCCCGAGCCGGCTGGAAGACAGAGACACCGGCAGTGAGCTCCTGCCAAAAGGTAGGAGGCGCTGGGCTGACTGTAGGAGGGCAGTGAAGGGGAGGATGGCAGGCCTCCCTCGTGGGCAGGGCAGAAGCAGCGAGAAGCCAGCTGGGTGTGCACATGTGTGCTTGGAGGCTGAAAGGGGTGCTCCGCACACACCCACCCACGTCGGGCCCCTTACGTGTGCGGACACCCAGATAGAGAATAGGAACCCCCATCTCTGTTGTGGTGGTTTCATCTCAGAACCATTTAGTACCTTCAGCATGAGAAGCCTCCCCATCACGGACACTGTGGTGGATCCTCGAGTATCCAGAGCGGATCTCCAGACAGTTACTGCAGAGACAAGCTCGGGAGAGTATGTTTGTGGGCTTCCTGGTCTGTGCCAGGCCTCAGATTAGCCATTTCTGTAGGGAGATCCCATGCATGTAACATGTCATGGACATCTGCCGGGTCTTCAGCAAGGCTCGGGCTCTGCTCTTCCCGGGCCTCTAAAAGCAGGTGTGGTTCTCCTCTCTCCCCGACCCGGCCCTGAGTCCTCCCACCAGGGGGCGCGCATTTAGGACTGTGGTGGGCACGAGCCAGAGGTGCCAGGGGTTTTCTAGCTGCATGTGCTGCTTGAGTTGCCTGGGACCTAAGAGGCTGGCAGCTGTGAGCTGCCCCATTTCGTGCTCATAAAAAGAAAATGAATTGGCGGTGGCAGTGACGGTTTTGTCAGCATTGCCAGCTTGCTGACAGTGACTGTGAGAGTGCCCCGACTGCATCCTGGTTTCAGAGAAGTGAGGTGTGGTGGTGGGGGGAAGGGGGTGTTCATCTTACAACCGACTGAAGAGAGCCATCGCCTTAAATGTCATTTAGTTTTCAAATTCACTTGGAAATATCATTTTATTGGTTATTCTATCTAATTAAAGAGTGATATGCAAATTGATGTATCTCTGCCACACCAACAAGCCATGCCCACCATCCTATCAGGATCGGGTATGCAAATTAACCCAACCAAGGTGGCTGCGGCCACAGAGAGAGCAGAAGGCTTGGGTTTCTCCGGCAATGGAGGAAATCAAGCTTTCTGCCTGCCATGGTCTGCCTTGGCTTCTGCTAATGCCTACAAAGTTTCAATTATAGAAAATACATAAATTCCAGCCAAGATGGTTGCAGCCACAGGGTGAGCAGGAGGCTTGGCTCTGCTCAAGGCTACAAAGTTTCAGTTATAGAGGATAAATGAATCGCAGATACCAGGACCTCCTCTTGGGTTGATAGGGGGTGTGGCCTGCATGCAAACCACAAAAGGCCCCTGGCCCAGGCCACCTCACACCTCAAGGGAACCACCACCCTGATCCGAGGCACCCTTCTGGGAAAACCAGCCAGCCCCCACCCGTTCACCAGGCCTCCGTCCTATCTACTCCTCTTATCTAATAAATGAATAATGTGAAAATTGACCGTCACGCCAACATTCAAAATGACTGCCCCATTGTGGTCAAAGATGACTGACCTCATGTGGACACAAGATGGCCACAACAAGATGGCCAGCAAGGGAGGGCAGTTGGGAGGGACCAGGTCTGCAAGGGAGGGCAGTTGGGGGCATTGAAGACTGTAGGAGAGGGCAGTTAGGCGTGACCAGGCCAGCAGAGGAGGGAAGTTGGGGGGCTACTGGAGGAAGGGCAATTATGGGGGGGGACCTAAGCCTGCAGGGGAAAGCAGTTGTGAGCGTTAGGCATCAATCCGGCTCACAGGGGAGTGGTTAGGGGGTGATCAGGGTGGCAGGCAGAAGCAGTTGGGGGCCATCAGGAAGTAAAGCAGGCAAGCCGTTGGGAGCCAGCAATCCTGGATTGTGAGAGGGATGTCCGACTGCCCATTTAGGCCTGATCCCGGTAGGCAGTCCAACATCTTCAGATTGGAGAGGGTGCAGGCTGGGCTGGGGGACACACACTCCCTGTGCACGAATTTTCTGCACCGGGCCTCTAGTTCACCTGTAAACCCGCCAGACGTGCGCCCTGGAAAGTGCAATTTGCTGAAGGACACTAGGACTTTCTGAAGACGGGGCCAGGCCTGAGACTCGTGCGCTCCCAGGGGCTGGCGTTACAGGACCCGACAGGCCCCAGGTCCTGGGACAAGCCGCTCTGTGAGTGTGACTGGCGCACCAGCCGTTCCAAGGGCCCTCACCACTTCAGGTCCTGCTGTGTGGCTCGAGATGCAGTCATGAAGTGTTCGTTCCTGGACCCACTATCTGGGGACTGGTGCTTGCATTCCCAGCCTCTCAGGAGGTGAATTAGGTGAAACGCTCACGTGCAGGTAAATGATCATGAAGCTTATTGACTTATTGACATTGTTTTAACTAGAGGGTTCTGTAGCCTCGGGTTTTCATACTGGCCCTTCAAACTCTTTGACATGTATCACGTCAACTCCCGTGATTGGCTAAGTTGATTAGTGAGCTATAATCAGCCTAATTGAGTTAGCAACACTTTCTGAGAAAGAACTGCTTGACAGATCCAGCTGTGGTTGGATCCACGAGTGAGCAGGTCTGTGGTTGATGTTAGTAACAGCAGCCGCGCGATGGTGCTTTCTGGGCTCAGCGGCCTTTCTGTAGGTGACCCGCCTAATCCGTCTCCTTGAGTCTAACTGCAGGGTGAGCTGGGCACGCTTCCTATCCCCTGTTCAGAGCTGGGAAGGTGAGGCTTGACAAGGGTAAGCACTGGCCCAGAGGATAAGTGTTGGAGCTGGGTTCCGAACCGGGCCTGACAGATTACAGGCCCGAGTTCCTAACCTCTGTGAGCAGGGCCTGCACTTCAAGCTGCTTTGGTCCCTGAAGATGCTGCACCATCTTGGGGCACCAGCTCTGAATAGTGGGTCCCTTCTCCTTTGTCCTGAGCTGTGGCCAGCAGGTGGTGCTGTGGGGGCAGAAATAACAGGGGTGCCGCCCTGCACTTGAATCCTCAGTGAGAACTGGGAGAAATCCCTTCTATTCATTTATGTACATGACGAGTTGAGGAAGTCAGACCACTCGCCTGCTCTCATGAGACTATGATTTGAAGGTTGTGAAGGGCAAACCTAGAGGAGAGGATGTGTCGGGATCTAAACTTCGATGATCCTTGATTTTGAGGGTGTTTGGGTATGAAATAGAGGTAGACATTTTCTGTTTCCTTTTCTTTTTTTAATATAGATTTTTTTTATAGATAGGAAGAAAAGAGGGCTAGAGAGTTAGAAACATCGATGAGAGAGAGTCACAGATCAGCCGCCTTCTGCACACCCCCCACTGGGGATGTGCCCGCAACCAAGGTACATGCCCTTGACCGGAATCGAACCCAGGACCTTTTAGTCCCCAGGCTGACGCTCTATCCACTGAGCCAAACCGGTTTCGGCTAGGTAGGCATTTTCATTATGTTCAAGTCATCCTGCTGTGGAGGCTATTAGAAGTTCAAGAATCATCAGTGATCTGAAACGGGTTTGGCTCAGTGGATAGAGCATTACTCTGTGGACTGCAAGGTGCCAGGTTTAATTCCGGTCAAAGGCATGTACGTGGTTGCAGGCACATCCCCGGTAGGGGTTGTACAGGAGGCAGCTGGTCAATGATTCTCCCTCATCGACATTTCTAGCTCTATACCCCTCTCCCTTCCTTTCTGTGTAAAATCAGGAAAATATATTTTTAAAATAAAATGGTAAAAAAATAAAAAGGTTCATGAGTGAGCCCTGCCCGTGTGGCTCAGTGCTGATAGCATCACAGGACCAAAGGGGCACAACTTTGCTTTCCAGTCAGGCGCACATACCTCGGTTGCAGGATTGATCCACAACCACGGTTGGGGTTTGTGAGAGAGGCAACCAGTGGATGTCTCTCTCTCACATCCATGTTTCCCTCTCTCCCTCCCTCCCTCCACCTATGTCCTCCTTTCCACTCTCTCTCTAAAGATCAATGAAAACTATACCCTCCCGTGAGGACTTTTTAAAAAGAAGTATTATGACTGAGTAGCTCGGGTGGACTATGTCACTGCATGCAGCAGGCCAGAAACATGCCCTAAGTGTCCCAAGGTCTTTGCGGAGGAGCAGGAGTTGGTTGTGTGTGAGCCAAGTTGTCAGGGAGCCTGTCACTAAAATGGATGAGTAAGCCCAGCTGGTGAGGCTGCGTCGGTTGAGCATCCTCCTGTGAACCAGGAGAACCCCTTGTGATTCCCGGTCAGGGCGCAGACCCGGGATGCGGGCTCGATCCCCAGTACGGGGCGTGCAGAAGACAGTCGATCCATCTTTCTCATCAGTGATGTCTCTATCTCCCTCTCCCTCCCCCTCTCTGACAATCAATAAAAACACATTGGACCAAAACATGGAGGAGTAAGAAAAGCCGAGCCCTAAATCGATAAACACCTTGTTTAATAACGTCACCCAGTGACATGGGAAAGGGGTCTAACGCGCCGTCTCCTCCAGCAACACAGAGTTCCCCTCTGGAGCTCGCAGAGCACCGGCTCCAGGCGCCAGTCCGGGGGCTCAGTGGAGTCAGAGCACCAGTGACTCACGGAGTCCTGGTTCGGGGTGGGCCGTGGGGAATGTGGCATCTCTCCTGGGCCGGGCAGGATTCTGATTGTCCAAGTACATTTAGCGAACATAGCGTCATTGGTCATTATTCAATTCATTCATTTGCTATTTTCTGTGTTTTTTATCTTTCCTCCGTTGGCTTAACAATTTAGCAACCAGGCAACAAAAGAGTGCCTTTTGGAGCAGGAAGAAGAAGGACAAAGTCAAAGACCAGCCTCCCAGGGCCAGCTCGACTTTGTCTAACCTCATATGTTGCTGCAGACGTTAAAGTGCCCCCCCACCCCCCTAACTAGCCTCTCCCTTTTTTCCAACCCCGAAGATTTATTATCCTTCCCCTTTATCCCTGTCTTGAGCATATACCCTTTATTTCTGAAAAATTAAAAAAAAAAAAAGACAAAACCAACAACAACAAAACAACAAACAAGCCCAAAGAAAATCAGTACTTATGGAAAAAAAAAAAAAAAAGATCCCATAGCAAATGGAAACCTCTATCGCCATGAGAACAAGGCCACATCAAAGCCCAGGAGCCGCCATCGGTGTGCCTCACTAACTTCTGTGTCATCTACTTGGACCCCGGCACTGGCCCTGCTTCCTGGGCTGCCAGGGCCTGCTCCTGCCTCCGCCGGGCTCCCGTAGGCACACTGGGAAACTCAAAGTGTCTTGGCTTGGCTGCTGTCTGTCCATCTCCGCCTCGCTGTCCCCATGGTGAGTTCATGCACTGGGTGCCTGATTTCAAGTGGTAACACGAGGTGCTTCCGACCTCATGGTGGGGTGTACACCTTGAGGAGCTGAGGGGGAGGGGGCAGGTCCTGGCAGAGTGAGGAGAGGGCCTGCAATCCAGACAGTGGGAGGGCTCCGGGCCCACAGCCCCCGGGCTGGCTGGAGCCGGACCCTGTGCAAAACAGCCTTGTCCTCCTTCTCCTGGACCTCCAGCCGCGTGCATTTGCCACTTGGGTTTGGAGAGCACATCTTGTCCCAGTGCGAGGTAGCTGGAGGCCTTTTAGGGGTTTTTCCCTCGTGGTTTCTTAAAATTAGGGTTCTGTTTGCCTTTGATAAGGGTATTGTTCACGACTAAATGCACAGCTTGCAGAAAAGCACAAAACACAAGGTGAGCTCCTTGTGCAGTAAAGGCACCATGCGGGGAGATGAGGACGTCTTAAGCCCACGGCTGTTGGGGTGGCCACCGACTTGGTTGTCAAGACCTCAGGGTGCCGTCCTGGCCCGTGAGGGCCCGGCCCACAGGTCTCGGTGGTCTTGAGCGGACACGGGTCAGGGTGCTTTTAGGTCAGGGATCTGAGGACACAGCTTCACACAGCAGCTGTGCCCAGGACTTCATGTGCTGGCCTTGTGCCGACATTTGGTGGAGCCTCGTGAGTTGGTCCTTCACGTTCTCCCAGCTGCTCAGGGCCCGTGCTGTGAGCGAGGGTTAGAGCGAGGGCCGGCCTCCCGGGGCCTTGGCTCAGGTCTGCTGCGGCCAGGGCCTCCCGCTCAGACCACGGCCGTGAGGCACAGGCCCGCTTTTGTCCCGGGCTCCGTGTGCCCTGCTGCCTCTGCTCTAGGCCTCGGTGTGGTCGCCCACCTTGGCATGGGATGTGGCAGCCCATTTCTCACCGTCCTTCTGTGCCCCAGGCCCTGGGCACCTAATACTGACGGGAGCCCCCCGCCCCCCGGGAGGCAGCCTGGACTGCACACATGCCTCTGCTGACCCAGCCCCAGCCCTGGCGTCCTGGCCAAGGCACTGTGTGTGCTGGGCCACGCTGGGCTGTGAGCAGGCCCAGCAGGAGCGGGAACTTGGGGGCTGGCCATGTGGCCTGCGCAGGGGCCGCCCTGGGGGGGAGGGCTCCCCGAGGACCCTCCTGTCCTCACTCCCTCCTCTCTGTCCTGTTCTCTTCTCTCTAGGAAACTCCCAGTTGCCTGATAACCTTCCAAGGTGACTGGTGAGAACCACCACGCTCTCCCTACCACTGACCACCGTAGGCCAGCAGGCCCAGTTGCCAGGAGAGGAGGGAGGACGTATCCAGCTCTGTGTCCACAGGACTGCCAGCCCCTCCGGGAAGCTGCTGGAGTGGGGCAGCATATAAAGCCCAGCTTGAGACCTGCTGAGGCCGAGGCCCACCCAGTGCACCTGAGGCAGCCCGCCTCCCAGAGCCTGTTTCTGGGCAGAGCCGGACACCACGCGGCTGCACGACCGCCCACACACCTGCACGCGGGCGCTTCCCTGAACAGGTTCGTCAGCCTGGCCTCGGCCCGGCTCTGGGGCCCGCGGGCCAGAGGCCTGCAAACAGGAGTCTCCCTGCAGCCGGAGGTTTTGAGGCCTTGGGGGGCAGAGAACCAGCCAGCCACCCCCTGCCTCTCCTCCTTCAGCTCCTTCAGGGCCTGGGCCCCACTGCTGACCCCTGGACAGGAGGTCCTTCTCACTGGCTCCTCTGCTGCCCTCCGCCGCAGCCCGCCGTGGCCACAGGAGGCGGCGGCTCCCGCCCAGCACCACGCAGCCCCGGCTGCCAGGACCAGCGCCAGCCCCGACACTCAGGGCAAGCGGCCCCGTGGCCCCTTCCCAGCGGACCTCAGCCTCTCTGAGGGGACGGGTCCAGGGCAGGAGCATAGAGAGGGGCTCCCTGCCGCTAGATCATACAGGGATCCCGACATGGCTCCCCGCCAACGGCCCCTGAGGACGTGGGTCCTGGGAACAACAGGCGGCAGAGAGCAGGCGGCAGCCCCACAGCAGCGCGGGCCCGGCAGACGGTGTCTGAGGATGGAGCGTGGCCGTGGTGACTCGTCTCAGGCCCAGCAGCTCCTGAACGAACCTTGACCAGCCTTCTGATTGCCTGGGCCTCCCCTCCCATCCACCTGAGGGGCCGGGATCGCCTTCAGAACGAGGAAGGGTTCCCACTGCTTCCATCTGTTGGTGACAGCGCTGTGCCAGCCCCAGGGTCACGCTCCCACCATGGCAGCACGCGCCTGCCCCTCAGCCACTGGTCTCTTTGGACCAAATCCACGTTGGCCTGGGGCTGCGCGCAGGACAATGACTAACCCACTCTCCGAGGCAGACACTGTCAGCGTGCCCCTTAGATCACTTGTCAGCCACCGGACCTCCATGGAAGCGTGTGTGCGTGGCCCCGGGTGAGGAGATACACATGCACGCATGCTCTCGGGACTGTACTCTCATGGTCCTTAACTTGACTCTGTCCCCAGAATCAGTAATCCAGGGGAAGCCCAGATTGGCCAAACTACAAAGACCTCGAGGCCCGGGGTGACCCTGGACCAGGCTCACTGTGACCCCAGAGCATCGCCCAGCCAGGCCTGGCCCCACGCCCCTCAGCCCAGGCACAGGCGCCTGCCAGGCAGGTGGTCTCAGGCCCTGCCTCTCTCCAGCTGGCTCCTGGGCCTCACGGGACCTGCCCCCCTGCTCACTTTTCTACAAGCACTGGCTCTGCCAGGCCTGGGTCAGAGAAGCCCGCCCCTCCGCGCAGTGGCCACAGTGCGCAGAGGGAGCGTGTGCCAGAGGCAGGTGCGGCCTGACAGGTATTGGGGCTGCAGCGCCCAGTGTCCCCATTGAGGGTGAGACTTTGGTTCATTATTTCTGAGTGACTTCCTGGGACAGAAACCAAATTTAATATATTACACCACTGCTGCATGTACTCGTGAAATTATGTGCTTTAAGGTGTCCCCCCAAATGTATGTGGTACAGGCTGTTCCCCAAATATATGGTACTACAGGGTGTCCCCCAAATACTATATGCACCCACGTGTCCCCCCAAACGTACACGCAGTTTAACAGCTGATACCTCCATTTTCACTCCTTTTCAGGTTAACGGATTTGACGGGATGGGTGACACCAGACTAAGCTTTGAACAAAGAAGATGTAGCCTCTGGACTTTCTTTTGGGGACACATACGGGGTGAAGGGTCTGGTCCCGCCCGGGCCACAGTGCAGGCATCCAGGGCCGCTGTGGACAGGGGATGCGCAGAAACACGAACACAGCGATTCTCGGTGTTTGCGGTTCCATTGCTTCCTTAGCAGCAGCGCCTGGACCAGACCACCGCGGCCATGGAGTCCAAACATCAAGAATCGCTCCTTCGGTTCGGGGTTTGTGCGCATCTCTTCCAGCAGCTGCCCTGGATTCATCGCCTGCTGGGCGTTGGGTCCCTAAACTTTAACTTGTTTGTGTCCCCGTAGAAAGCCTCACGGAGAAATGTTCTTCATCCAAATCTTAATCTGTCTTCACCCATTTCTTCAAGTCGGTTAAACCTGAATAGGAGTGACAATTAAGTGCTCTAGCGGTTGTTAAAGTGTGTACATTTTGGGGGGACACTATATTTCCACTCAGTGGGGTGCAATTTCCACCATGTGTCTAACCTTGGTATACCTTTTTTTGGGGACACCCTATATTTACATCCTGTGAGTGTCCTTTTCCATCTGACCTCTGTACCTGTATTTGCATGGAGTGGAACTTATTGTCCTGCAGCAGCCTCACCTCTTTATAGTGTTTTGGGGGACAGCCTATATTTACATGGAGTGGAAACTTATTATCCTGCAGCAGCCTCACCTCTTTATAGTGTTTTGGGGGACAGTCTGTATTTACATGGAGTGGAGACGTATTGTCCAGCAGCAGCCTCACCTCTTTATAGTGTTTTGGGGACAGCCTGTATTTACATGGAGTGGAACTTATTGTCCTGCAGCAGCCTCACCTCTGTATAGTGTTTTGGGGGACAGCCTGTATTACATCAATTGGCGTCAGTCTTTGCCATGGGGAGTCGCACCTGCTGTCTGTCTGTGGCCGGGTGCCTGCATGCTCGGGTCCTATTGTTCCTGAGGTGCTCTTCCTGGGATGGGGGCGGCCTGGTGACTGGTTCTGGAGGAGGTTTTCCTTTGGAGCTCATGTGCTGAGCACTGACAGGCTTTTCTTCCGAGTGCTTGGAGATTGTACTGAGCAGCCTGTAGGGCGGATCCAGAATGGCTTGAATAAAGTGAGTTGGAGTAGAATTGAGTTTTTAATAAAGTGAGTTGGTGTAGAATTGAGTCCTCGTTTTCCTCTCCGCGCATCACTGGCAGCGATGTCGGGGCTCCGGGCTCCCCGAGTGGGCCCTCAGGCTCCTGGGCCCTGGAATGCAGACCTCCCGGGGCCAGGCGGTCAGAGGATGAGGAAGGAGGCTTCCTGTTCACTAGGCAGCAGCCGTCCCAGTCCTGGGTGTGTTGTAAGCTCATGTGAGTTTAATCCATTTTGATTTGGGGTTTATAGCACAGCAGGAGCTCAGCTCCAGACCATCCTTTGGATTTTCCAAGCTACTCCACTGGGAAGAGGCAGAGGAGGGAGGGAGGCACCTGAGATCCCCCCGACCCACTCTCATGGCGGGCTGTCCAGCTGCCACCTGAGTGACCCTTCCTTCCTCACCAGCCTCTGCTGGCAGGTGCCTCCTCGCCCTCCTTCCCGTTCTTTCCCGTGGCCCAGCTCCTGTGGGAGCCGCACTCAGCGTGCGGCCCTCCCCGTGCTGGACCCAAACTGAGCGCAGGCCCTGCAGGCCACCTCCCCTGGCCTGGGGCTGCTGCAGGGTCTGACCCTGGGAGCTCTCAACCTCTGTCCCTGACTCTCTCCCACCTGGGACAGCTCTCCAGGCTCTCACTGGCCAGCCCCTGGGCAACTCCCCATCCCTTCCACAGACACTCACTGAAAGCTTCCTGGGTTTTGGCTCCCGGGTTGCACTGTGCAGGCAGTCCCCCCACACCCCGCCCCCTCTGCAGGGCTGACCACCTGCTCCCCTAGCACTGACCACTCCTGAGCTTCAGGCCTGAGGTCGGCTGCCTCGGACCCCCTGCCCGGGCTGCAGGCTTCCCCCTCTCCCCCTGACTCCTCTGGGCTCCCTGCTTACCCAAGGCACCAGCTGTCCATCACAGAAGCCCAAAGCCTGTGGTGCAGGGGGGCCCCTCCTCTCTCCTCTTCCCACAGGTGGTAGCTCACCTGAATTGGGAATGGGTCTGGAATCTGCCGCCCACTTAGCTGACTATTCTCATCCCAGGACCCCCGACACCCCTGTCCCTGGGTCTTGGCAGGGACTTGCCAACTGGTCTGCCTGCCTCCCACAGCTCCTCAACCCCATGGCACCTCTGGGCATCCACCCAGTGACCTTCCTCTTTGAACTTCCCTCCCTCAGCCTCCACACTAGCTACACCTATCCCTCTGAGGACTAGGTGCTCCATGGGGCTCACCAATGAGTGCACCCCATCTGCTATCACCCCTCCCTGAGCCCCAGACCAGCTGGTGCACACCCACAGCTTTCCCTGCAATCTTCCCAGAGGCTGGGAGCACCTCTAGCCCAGGCCTCCCTGGAAGCCTCCAGACCTGTTCCAGCGTGGATGTTTAATGACGACAAAAAGGAAAGCTTCAGCCTGGTAGGGATGAGCCGCTGTAAGACCTCACCCGGGAGCCAGCATAGTCCCAGCCTAGGCGAGGTCCGCAGCCAGGACTGCGTTGCGTGGCCGGTACTGGAGGGCACACCCCAGAGGGGCTGGCTGCAGCCAGGACTGGCAGGTCCATTCTGACTGCCCAGGTCCTGTGCCGCCCTGTCTCACCTGAAGTCAGGGTACAGGGTGGCATAGGTGGCCACCTCGATCTTGATGGCACTGGGGTCCTGCAGGCGGATGATCTCGGCGAGTGTCGAGAGGGCGGGCTGCAGCCAGGTGGCTGGGGAGCCCTGTGGGCACGGGCCTGGTTGGAGGGAGCTGCCTGGCTCCAGAAGTGCCCCGGGCCCAGCAGGGATCAGGCCAGAGCACTGAGCTGGGAGAGGCCCAGGGGACAAGGGCAGCCCATTGGGGGGGGTATGTGGGGGGATGGAGGGGGGATTTGGGGGGTCAGTGCTTACGTTCTGAGTGCAGAAGCGCTCGATGAGGTTGGCGTTGGCTAGGACCTGCCCGGCCAGTTGCTGCTGCTGCTCCGCAGTCCTGAGGACCAGGCGCCACTTGCTGTGCACACGATGTACTCCTTCACCAGGTGCACGTGGACCAGCTCCATGAGCAGAGGCAGGGCCATGAGCCCTCCTCACGGAGCCACACTTCCCTGCGGAGCCGGCAGCCCCGGGCCGGAGTTCAGGGAGCACGGATGTCAGGGCCAAGGAGTGCGTGCACGCGGTGGGCGTGCCGCGCGGCGTGCAGGCCTGTTAGCTGCGGCCCGGCTGCATGGCCGCCGGACCAGTCTCCCGCCCCGCCCGCCCCACGGGAGCTCACCTCCTGCAAACACTCCCTCAGTTCCGAGAACTCGGGCAGCCGGGCCTCCACGACGAACACAACTTCCTCCAGAGTCTGCGCCGCGGCCGCCCAGCGGGTCTGTGTGAGCCTCTTGAACATCTGTGCCGGGAGGAAGGCAGGATGTCTGCCCGCCCTGCAGGGAAGGCTGCCAGCTGCACACACACTCACACACTCACACACACACACACACACACACACACACGCGCGCGCGCGCGCGCGCGCACACGCTCACATGCACACTGACACGCAGGGTAGCCCGAGGGCCAGGGGACCCGAGAGCTGGTGGGACCCAGGGCGGGACTCAGGTCACTGGCAGGGAGTGGAAGGGGGTCTGCGTACCCTTCCCCCAGGATGCCCGGCTGGGGCTCCTTGCAGCGCAGACTGCCTGCTGAGGTCTTTTCTCCCCCCCCCCCCCCCCCCCGACCTAAATAAATAAATTCCTGCGTAAACAAGGCCGCGCCTGACTGGTGCCAAGTCACCTGGGTCAGGGTGCGGCCTCACGGCCAGCTGGTCACCCATGGCCTCCCACCCTGTCGCTGGGTACACGGCGGGCAGGCAGGGGCCCCTCCTGCTCCTCTCCGGGGACCCGAGCCCTCTGCTAAGGAACAAGGCCTTTCTGGGGGCTTCTTGGCCCGGCAGACATGGCGTGGCGGCGGCTGCCAGAGGCTCTGAGCATCACCGCTGGAGTTCGGCATGGGGACAAGCTGAGGGGGTCGGGGGTTGAGGGGAGTGTGTGCAAACTTGAGAACTAGAGGGGGCCGCTGAAGTTTTCCTGTGTCCTCCCAGCCCTGGGAGGCCCCTCTGAGGCCGAGCCCCAGCCAACATGGTGGGGGTGAGGGCTCGGGCTCGGGCTCACCAGCCTCTCCATACCCAGCCCCACACCGTGCCTCCCACATGGCAGCCTGGCCCCTGCCACTCCACCCACCCCCTGGAGGGCCACCCCCCTGGTGGCCCCGGGCGGGCGAGCTACCTTCAGGTCCTAGAACAGGCCCTGGAGCAGGGTGTCAAAGCTGTGGCTCTTGAGTTCATTCAAGAACCACAGGGGGAGATCTTGGAGGACATGGGGCGGGAGGTCACGCCGGCCCTGCGGGCCCACGGCCCAAACCAGAGCCGGTGAGCCTGAGGCCAGTCTTCCTAACCCCCTCCTCCCTCTGGAACCCGCAGTCCAAGTCACCCCATTATAACCCCCGGGGCAGGCCCAGTCTGCTCATCCCTGCACCCCCCCCCGCCCCACATCCTCTTCCTAACTGAGGTGTGGGAGCTGCTCAATGGGCAGAATCACTGCCCGATGTTCCAAGGACACAATCACCATGGACCTGTGCCCGAGGCGTGCCCCCACGGAGCAGTTCCCGAGGGGCAGGCCTCTCATCTCCACAGCCTTCCTCGCTTACTCCGCGGCTGTGCTTAAGCCCCTGTGGCCTCGCTCTCCCCTCCCCTCACCCCGCCTCCACACTCTCCTCTGCCTCCCAGCAGCCTTTCCCTCCAGCAAGCAGGCTGGTGCTCTGCTCCCACCCCTGCCCGGCCTCCCAGCCTCGCGGCCCTCACCCTCTCACTGGAAGGTCAGGCAATTGTTGATGTTGGCCATGACATTGGCCCTGTAATTTCTCAGCTGTTTGCACCTCTCCAGAAAGGCATCAAAGGCCCGCTGGTAGCTGATGAGACAGGAAGGGGCGCTTGCGGGACCAGCACAAACACCGGACAGGAGCAGCGCCCGGGGTAACGGCGCCTCTCCCAGGGCGGCCCCTCGGCTTAGGGCGGCGGCTGGCCCCCGGCACCCCGCGGTCATGCCCAGCTCCCGGGCAGGGAGCTGCCGAGCTCTGGGAGGCTGGAGGGGGCCATGGGTAAACGCAGGGGTCCTCAGAAGTGGGGAGGTTTCTGCTCTGCGGCTGCCATGGCTCCCATGAAAAAGCTTGTGGCACAGGGGTAAAAAAAAGAAGCAGGTTCTGAAGTTTACGCTGGATGCACCCACCCGCAGAAGATGGAATCATGGACGCAGCCAACTTTGAGCAGTTTCTTCAGGAGAGAATCAAAGTGAACAGAAAAGCTGAGAATCTCAGTGGAGGGGTTGTAACCATTGAAAGAAGCAAGAGTAAGATCACTAATAACGTTTGAGGTGCCTTTTTCCAAAAGGTATTTGAAATATCTCACCAAAAAATATCTGGAGAAGAATAACCTACAGGACTGGTTGCGTGTAGTTGCTAACAGCAGAGTTACAAATTGCGTTACTTCCGACAAATCTGGATGAAGAGGAGGAGGAAGATGAGGATTAAAGCCCATTTATCTGGCAAATTTTGTATGAGTTATTGAATAATACTTGGGAACAAAAAAAAAAAAAAAAAAAAAAAAAAAAAGAAGTGGGAGGGAGGCATCCAGGAGTTGGGGATGGAGACTAGGCTGTAACTGAAGGGGAGTCCAGGGTCTCCGTCCCTCAGGGGCACCCCCTTGCAGCTGAGGGTGCTCTGTTGGGAGCTGTGCCAGTAGGGTGGGGGCCTCAGGGCCCAGGGCAGGGGAGAGGGCTCCTGTCCAGAAGGACAGACACCCTAGGGGCACCAATCTAGCCGAGCACAGGGCGGAGGCTGCAGGCTCTCTGGGCATGCCTGCACACACCCACCTCCTCAGAAACGCAGCCAGCTCCGCCAGCAGCATGCTCTTGATCTGCTTGCCCAGGTCCAGCGTGATGCTCTTGGCCTTGGCCTCGCCCTGGGAGATGATCTGGAGGAAGCGGGTAAGCTGAGCAGGGGCCCAACTGGACCAGGGCTGGGGAAGGGGGGTCACACTGGGAACAGGGCGGGCTCGGAGGCGGCACGTGTGCACATCAGGGATGGACGGCGGGCTGTGGGCGTGGGCGGGCTGTGCCACCTGGATGATGTCGATGGCCAGCTCGCTGTGGCAGTGGCCGTTCAGCCTCTGGGGGGCCACATCCCAGGCCCAGCGCTGTGACTCCAGGTCCAGGGCTCGGGTCATCAGCTCCTTCATGCTGGTCTGGGGCAGGGACGAGTCAGGTCAAGGTCGCCAGGAACCCATCAGCCCTGCCCCCGGGGAGCCCTGTCAGGTTCCCGGTGTCCCACCCGCCCCGCTTCCTTCCTGCCCATCCCGGCCCTGCGCTGGCGCTGGCGCCCTCACGGACTCACCACCTCGTTGGATAGGAATGTGGCCTCCAGCAGCCGGATCTGCTTTGGGAGGCAGGAGGCTGCCCAGGTTGAGCCCCTGCAGCTCACCTGCCAGCGAGGAGATGTTGATGATGTCGCTGAGGGCAGAGGGTGCTGGCGTGAGGAGACAGCCGCCCAGCTCCATCCTGAGCTGAGAGCCGCCCCCTACCTGCTCTCCACTGCCCTGAGTGCCACCGTGTGACCCCATGACCCATCCCGGCCTCTGCGTCTCTGATGATGGATCCTCTCTCTGTTCCGGGAAAAAGCCTTGGCATCACCGTGCCTTTTTTTTTTTTTTTTTTAAATATATTTTATTGACTTTTTTACAGAGAAGAAGGGAGAGAGATAGAGAGCTAGAAACGTCGATGAGAAAGAAACATCGACCAGCTGCCTCTTGCACACCCCCTACCCAACGTACATGCCCCTGACCGGAATCGAACCCGGGACCTTTCAGTCCGCAGACCGACGCTCTACCACTGAGCCAAACTGGTTTTGGCATTACCGTGCCTTTTACTCTCTCATCTACTCAGGCTCCAAAACATCGCCACCCCTGCCGCCCGCCCTGCCTCCATCAGCCTCCAGCCACCCAGCCCAGCCACCCCTTCTCTCCCCAGCTCACTGCCACAGCCTCCTCCAGGCTCCTGCTTCCGCCTTGTCCACCGGCAGGCAGAACCTGCTGGCCGCCTCCTGCAAATCAAACCCTATCTCCCCTCTGTCAGAGCTACCCACTCTCGCCAGCAGCAGCCTGGACCTGCCACCCCTCCCACCTGCCCTCCCTCTCACTCCCCTGCACCCCAGCCTGGGCCCCCTCCCTCCGGCCACCCATGCTGCCCGCGGCCGCCAAGCAGGAAGGGCTGCTCACAGGGCCCTGGAGGCGGCTCCCTCACCCTCCTGGCGCTCTGCGGGGTCCCTGCCCCCAGGGACGGCCCCACCCTGGCACTTTCTCAGCCTTTGTCTGCGGGAGGCTCAGGGGCGGCCTCTCTGCCCCTCGCAGCGGGACGCCATGTCCCTGTGCTGCCTGCACTCCTGCCACACAGGCCCACAAAGCCTCCGAGCCCCCTCAGGGCTCCGGCCCAGCCGGCTCCGTTTCCTGCTGTCAACCCCGTGGGCCCGGCCAAAGGCCCCAGTCACCGGGACAGGAAGGCTGCCTGCCTGGCAGAGGTCAGTCCCCAGTAGTCCCCTGCAGTCCTCAGCAGTCCGCAGCAGTCTGCTGCAGTGCACAGCAGTCCGCAGCAGTCCGCAGCAGTCTGCTGCAGTGCACAGCAGTCCGCAGCAGTCCCCTGCAGCAGCAGCAGCAGCAGCGTCGGCGGTGGCGACACATAGTCTCCAGCACTTCTTTTTCCTGTGTTTTGGTGAGGGGTTGCGTTACTGAGGTTGCCTTCCATGGAGTGCCTGGTGCGTTCCTCACAGTGCTGAAGCTTTGAATCTAGGCAGTCTAATGCTGAACGTTGGGATCGTAAGGATCTCACCATGTTCTGCACTTGTCCTCATGGGCACCGACTGGAACTGTAATATGCATGTCATTGATTACACAGCTTGGATTTAGACCTGCACTTATAGATGCCTCCTGATAGTGCTTTGGATGGCAATCAATTTGATTTGGCTGGCATCAGCTTTTTTGGTTGTGGATTGCTCACTAAAGGGCTGTTGCTTCAAGTGGAGAGACTTCCTTGCCAGCTATTTTCTACATGTGTCTGCATGTTGTGAGGAACCTTCATTTGCCCTGGGAATTTCTGTGCAAAATATTACCGTATTACTCACATACCTTTGATGTCTTGGGGTGCTACAGTGTGTTGTGAGAAAGGGCTAACCGTCACACTTCACTGAGTCCTGTGTATTTTCTCCTAGCCCCCCCCTCTCCCATTTCTACTGTCACAATTGACTGCAGTGTGCCCTTCATTTTTTACTAACTGGTTATTTGCTATTCTGCTAGGGAGCATTGAGTACTCATCACCTCAGACATGGTATGTGCCCTTCATTGTATATGGTGGAATTTCCTAGGATTACAGCCCCCCATTCTGTGTATCCTTATCATTTCCATGGACATAATTTCCGTGTTTCAGCATCCCCAGGAGTTGCTCTCAGCTTGTTTGTTCTATGCATTTACTCATGCTGCCTCCCACCCACCCACAATGTACATTCACATGAGTTTAGTTATAGTTATGCCCCCCCCCCCCCCCCTCGCACTATGGGTTGCAACGTTGGTTGTTGGCTGATCTGTATACACATGTGGGAGGAGCACAAAGGCTGTGAAGCTGCCAGGTTTTGGATAAGTGTATTTCGTCATGTGCCTGCCAGCCCCTGTCCCCCCCCCCCCCCCCCCCGCTGCCAACAAAAGCCTTGTCTTCCTAGGCAGGCGCTACTGAAAGCTGCTTTCGCTGTCCAGCAGCTGACTTATGGCACAACTCCCCATTGCTTTGTTTGCAGAATGCCAGTGTGCACTGAACTGTGTATATGTCATTTTACCACCGATGCATGGCTACATCCCCATTACAGATGTTACTTCTTCAAAAGTAGTGCCCGTTTCCACCCCTTGTGGTGATGTCCTCACACAAAGGCACACATGTGCAGCACCTTGAAAAACACTTGCATGCTGGCTCATGTATGTCCAGGCATGGTGTCCCTGATGCTGTCCCGCCTGTGCATTCCTTTAGAAAATCTGGGCTCATTACTTGTAAGACTACCAATGAGTGTGTATTAGGCACTCCCCCGGTATGTGAAGAAATGACTTCGGATGCCAAATTTCAGGGTTGGCAGCCAGTACCATGACGAGTAGATAGGCTTCCCAGCTTGGTTCGTAGTGTCCATTCTAGGAATGTTTTCTACCCATTTGTACCAGTCATGTTCTTTGCAGAATTAGTCCCGTAGGCGCCCTTGCTCCCTCCACCCGCCTCATGGACTTTCATGTCATGTGTTGTTGTGTGCTTGCCCATTTCCTCATTCTCACAGTACTCTTGCCTGGAATAAAAAGTTGTCAAATGTGTGCATACTTATTTTTTCAAGTTTTGTGTGTGCCCTCATCTTAGTTGCCCCAAAGGTTGGGGAGAGAGGTGCCCTGGATATTCTTATATAGTGTCCCTTACCATGAGTGTCTTTGCCATTATGGTCGCTGTCTCCGCCCCGCCCCGGCATCCCCACTCAGTTCTCATATTCCCCTTTGTGCATAATCATTGTCGTTGCAGGACAAGATTCAATTGAAGCTGCCTTTTCTACCCCATGGATGGATAGGCACATGAGTAGTATGAGTGATCTGTGCTGTGCCCTCTCCCCCTAGGTTGGCCCCTTTTGTTCTGTTTTCACTAGCACTCCCAGTTTTCAGCAGGCACCCACCCACCCATTTTTGTGAGGGAGCCCCTGCTGTTGTGGTGAGCTGCCAAAGGTATTTCCTGTATGAATGTGTGTCTGGCACTCTTGCCAGCTCATAGTCAACATAGTGCTTCTGTCTGGCACATTTGCCAGCTCATGGTAAAGATTGTTTCCGTCTGGCATCCATGTCAGCTCATCATGTACATTCTGCTTCCGTCTGAGATGGATGCCAGCTCATTACATAGACCTTTTTTCTGTCTGGCATTTCTGCCAGCTCATCAGGCAGGTCTTGCTTCTGTCTGGCATTTCTGCCAGCTCATTATATGTTGTTCCCATGTACCCAGACATCCACCTAACCACCCAGGGAACTAACCCCCCCACCCCCTTACCCACCCAGTCACCCACACCCACTTAGCCAGCCATCCAGCCAGAAGACAGACAGCCACCCACTCAATCATCTACAGACCTAGCTGTGTAGCCTCACTGAGACCCCATTGCTTGAAATTCAATGTGGTGCCTTCCCTTTCCCTTCCAGTGCCCACCCTGCAATGCAGGGCGGTGATCTCAACTGTGCCATGGTCAGAGTCGCTCATTCATGAAGAAAGTACTGAATCGGCGGAGGG